>JAJKLI010000030.1:0-633532 GCA_023159215.1 Xylariaceae sp. AK1471 | reverse complement strand
TTATTACACGTTTATTATTACTATATATTTTATATACTAGTAATTATATTAGTATATTATTTAGTATTTAAATTAAAAAATCTGCATAAAAACTAGTACTTTAGTTTTATTTATTAAAAAATAAATATAAATTATTTTATTATATTTATTTTTAATTATAAGCATTTAAAACAATCTATTAAACTTATAAAGATAATTAAATAAATTTTAGTAAACTTTTTAAAAAAACCGCATTACGCGCTTTTTAAAACCTTATTAAAAATTCTTTATAAAGCATACGTTTTAACATAATACTTGCACTTACTATATAAAATTCTTTTAATTCGCACGTTTCTAGTTATATATACTAATACTTTTAAAGCTTTAGCTTTTAAATACTTTAATTTTAAGTACTATAAATCCTTTATATCTTTTTTTTAAATTAAAAAAATCTATTATTAGCTTTTATAAGCAATTTTTAATTATAAAAAAAAAGCAGCGATTATTTTAACTACGTTTACAAAAATTTTATTAAGTATTTTAAACTTATTAATTATTAATACTTTATTTAAGTATAAAAAATAAGCTTATATTTAAAAAATACTAGGTTATAATATTTAAAAAGTTTTATAATTATAACGTTATTTTTTAAGCTTTTATATTAAAATAAGCAGTTTAAACTATAATATTAAATCTTTTTTTTAATTAAACAAACTTTAAAAATAATATTTATATAAAACTTTTTAATTAAAGCTATATTTTTTAATACTATATTTAAAATGTTGTTTTTATTAAAGCTTAAAAAAACTTTTTAAATAATTTTTTTACTTTTTTTTAAAATTAAAAATTATATAGTTTTTATATATACTACTTTTTCGTTTTTTACTAAAATAAATAAACCTAGTTTTAATAAAGCTTTTAAATTAATAATATATAAAACGTTATAATTATTAATTAGTATATTATTAAAAAGTATATATTAGTTAAATTTAAAAGTTAAAAACATTTTTAAAGTATTTATATTTTTTTTAAAAGTAACTAAATCGATTATAGTAAATATTATATTTAAATTAAACTATTATTATTAATTATTATTACTTTTTAAAGTTTTTAAAGTTTATATTAAAACGTTCTACTTTTTTTTTTACGATTTTTTTATGCAGGTTTTTATAACATGTATACTTTATTTTAACTTAAATAACTTTAACTTTTTTTTTATTAAATATAAATTAAAACGTACGCTTAATTTTTTTAATAATTATAAACTATAATAAAACATATATATAAAAAGTTTAATTATATATTTATTTTGTTTTTTTTTTTATAAAAGCATTTATAACCTTAACTTTTTTACTTTTTTTAATTTAATTTAAAGCTTTTTAAAAATCTATATAATAGCTTACTATATTATTAAACTTACTTTTTTATTTAAAAGCTAAAAGTAGTAAAAATCTTTATATTGTTTTTTTTATTATATAGCTTACTTTTATAAATTATTGCTTTAAAAATCTAACTATACTATTTTATAGTAATTAAAAATCTTCTTAAATATTTGTTTTTAATTAAAACAGTAAGCTTATTTCTAGTTTAGTTAAAAACTAGTTTAGTTTGTACTATTTTAAAAAAGTTTTTTATAGCAAGTATTTTTTTAATATTTAAAAAATCTAAAACTTAAGCTTTTAAAAACAGTTTATATTAGTTTATATATTATATACTTAATTTTATAATTAACTTTTTAGTTTAAATAAATACTGCTTAATAATTTTTTTAAATCGTAATTTTATAATTAACTTAATAAAAACTAAAAAACTTTATAAAACTTAAACTAGTACTTATATATTAGTTATATTTTAATAAATAAGCTTTATAGTAGTTATTTTTAAGTATAAAAAGTTAACTATTCGATTTATTTAATTAAAAATCGTAATATAATAATTTAAGCTTAGAATTTAAGTTATAAAAACTATTAAAAAGTTTTTAATTGTTTTATTTAACTATGTTTTAATTTTAAACTTATTTAGTTTAATAATAAATATAATAAGTAAAACGTTTTTTAAAAGATTATTTAGTTTATTAAACTATAAAGTATATTTTTTTTATACTTTATTTTTTGTTTGTTTAAAATAGCTAGTTTAATTAAATTTTTTAAAAAATCTTAAAAAATCTTATTAAACACGTAAAAAACGCTTATATTATTAAAGTTAATTAAATACTACATTTTTTAAAATTATATATAAAACTTTAAATAATAGTACTATTTATCCTAATTATATATCGTTTTTAAAGTTATATTTTTAGCAATAAAAGCATATAAAAAAGTATTTAAAACTATAATAATTTTTAAAACTTAAATAATAATAATCGTTTAACGATTACATTAAAATATAAGCTTTAAAATTAAAAATTAAAATCTAGAAATTAACACTTTTAAAAATCGTTATAGTTACTAAAAAGCACTAGTTTTAAAAACGAACTAAGCTTATAACTTTAACAAAAAAATAAGTCGATTAATTAAAAAAGCAGAAAAAAGCATATATAGTAACTATTAGTAATTTTAGTACTAGTATTTCTAATAATCTATTTTTTTAAGTCTAAGTTTTTTATACTATTTTCTGTGCTTGCTTAGTTATTATATATTCCTAGATTATAATAACTTTTTTTATAGTTTTCACGAAGCGTAGTATTTATATTATAGCTAATCTATAGTATGCTATAATCCACTTTACCGTTACAACATTCTTATAAGAACATATTTTAAAGAGAAATTATTGGCCTAAAAACATCCCGTTTTTTAAAAACGCTTTTTAAGCTACTACTAAGTTATATTTAAAATAACGCCCGCAAGTAGGTTAAGCTTTCAAGTAAATATAAAAGCGGAAAAAAGTTTAAGGATAAAGTAATAATTTAGTCTGTAAATTTATAATATTTAAAGCTTTAAAAATTAGTAAACTAAACTAAATAGCTTTATAAAGCTATAAAAGTGTATATTATAAATATAAACAAAAAGTTTATAATACTAGCTTATAAACTAGTTTTCTAGTTAAAAGTTGCTAAAAGCTTTTTAATACTTATATAATAAAAAGCTTTGCTTTAATATTAAGCTAAAAAAAATTATTAAAAATAAACGTTAATAAAGTTAGCTTAAAACTTACAGGCGAACTATAAGCTATAATTATATGTTCTATTAATATAAATTTAAAGCTTACTATTAAAAAACTAAACATAAGTATAAACAAATCTTAGTAATAACTAGCTATAAACGCTTAAAAAAAACTATTAAGTAATTAATTACAAGATAAATTCTAGTAATTAAAAAAAAAGTCCTTATAAAAACCAGCTTTAAGATTTATTTAAAAGTTTATTATAATATTCTTAAAAAAACGTAAAATTATAAACTTAAAAAAATAAAAACATACTAAAATAGTGCTAATAAGTCGTTACTAAATTAAAGCAGCTTTAAAAAAGCAATAATTTAATAATTTGAGATAATTAGATTAATATATTTTTTATAAGCTTAAAAAGTCTGTATTAAGCTTATAAAAAACGAAACAAGTTTATTTATTTATTTAGCACGATGTTAAAAATGGTATTTAAGTAAAAACGATTTATTATCCTATTATTTTAAGTATTTTACGTTTTTTTTTAATAACTATTAATTAAATTTATTAAACATTATATTAATTAAGCTAAATGTTTATATAACCTAGTAGTATTTGTTACTGAAAATAATAATATTCTGTGAACTAATTATTATTGTATATGTTAAAAACAGAACTTAAAATACGCGTGTTTAAAATATAGTATTAATTAAATCTACTAAACTAGCTAGAAACTATTTAAAATAAAATATTAGTTAATTACTACTATAAAAAAAGTATATACTCTTATTAGTTCTAGTTAATTTAAAAGGCTTATTTTTATTTATATTACGCTTTTAATAATTAGAAAACTATAAAACACTTTTTAATATTAAAAAAAATAACACTGATATTTACATAGTTATAACTTAAACTAAAATAATTAAATTATTATTTATTATATTAGCTTTAGTTTTTTAACAAGATTTATATAATCTAATAAATTTTAAAAAGCCGATATTTAATAAACATCCTTATCGAGTACTTATAATTTTTATATATAAGAAAGCTTAAATCTAGCTTATTATTTTTATTATTTCTAACGTTTTTTTATATTAAAAGTTTTTATATATCGTTTATATAACTAAACTATTTTATTTTTATATTTAGTTTATAAATTAGTTCGATATATAAAATAAAGTATACTAGTAAGCTTTATAGTAAGCTATAGTTTAGTTGTTTAATACTGGTAATAGCATCTTTAAACCGGACTTTGCGATAAAATCTAGCTAGCTTTACGTTCTTATCTATTAAGCAGTAGTTTATTTTATAACTATGTTTTTAGTATAGTTTAGATTTTATAGCTTGTTATTGTTTTATTTCCGCCTTTCTTGTAATTTTTTTATAATAAAGATTGTTTAATACTATTTTTTAATACGCTATTTATTTATATTTGGCAGTATATATCTACTACTTTTTAAAAGCCTAGTATTTTTAACTAAATAGTAAAAATTAAAATAACTATATATAAAAAACTTTATAAAAACATAATAACTAATAAGTAGTTTTATATTATAAAACAAAGCAAGGTTTACTTTTTTATAATTTATATAACACGAACTTATAAATCTTAAAGTTTTGCTACTAAAAGCACGTGAACTTATTAAACAGCTAGTTTATGTTTCTAATAAAATAAATAGCTAGCTTTTTAATTTTTAAGCCTATAATTTTTATAATTAAATTCTAGTAAAAAACTGTTTAATAAGCGCTTATTTAACTATATACTAGGATTATTTCGATTTTTGCTTTATTTTTTTTAGCTGTACTTATTTTCGTTAACAATTACAGTATAATTATATCCCGTTAATAATATATAAATAAATAGCAACAGTAAAAACAGCTTATTATTATACTGTAAGATTAAACTTAAAATAAGAAAAAAAAAAGTAAATTACTAATAAAATCTTTATTAAAACTAAAATGTATATTAATTTACGATTTTTTAAAAACATGATTTTAACGTTAGAAAAGCTTTTAGATTATAGTATTAAAATATAGCCCATAAGAATAAGATTTTTTAATATACTAATTTTTAAAAGCTTTTTTTAATAAGAACTTATATATTATTAACTATATACTTAAAATTATTTTAATTAGTTTTATTGTTTTTAAACATGTATATATTGTTATAATCTGCTTTTAAAATAACACTTTTTTAATTTTTAAATAAACTAAAACTAAAGCTTTTTTTAAAACAGTCTATAAAAACTTAGTAAACATAAATTATTTTCGTATATATAATACGTACTTAGTTTAAAATACTTTAAAAAAATATAATATTAAAATTTAAATAGTACCGCTTTTAATATTTATATATAATATTAATAAAAAAGCTACTACTATTATAAAAAATAGTAAAGAACATAAAGCTTTATATCGCTAACTTTACTTGCTTGTACTTTTTATTATTAAAATTATTAATTAATGCTTACTTAATAAAAAAAGCATTTAAGCTATAACTTTATAATAAAAGTAATTTTTGCTTATTTAGATAAAATTATTAACTTTTTTACAGATTTTTTTATATAATTATTATTATATAAAAGTATAAGTTTTTAAAAAAACGTGCTTTTATTTAAAATTTATACTAAAGCATATATTATTTCGTTTTATAATATAAGCTAATAAAAGATCTTACTAATTTAAGCTACGTCTAGTTCTTAATTTTACTTAAATAACGCATACGTAAGAAAAGCTTTTACGAAATTAAGTTATTTTCTCCTGCTTTATTAATTATTTAATACTAAACTTTTACTATTTATAGCAGCTTATTTACAGCGGCTTCAGTATTTTAATTATTATATATTATATTAAGCATAAAAAAATATTAAGTATTAAAAGAAAAGTTGAAAATATACAACCTTTATTAGCGATTATTATTATAATATTTTTAGTTTATTAAGCATAAATTAAACGTTTACTACAAGCAGTTCTTTATTAAAACATTATAAGTTCTAGTTTTTAATTATTACATACTGCTATATAATAATACTACTTATACTTATTTTTATTATAACTTTTTAGTATTTACATTTTATTATTTATATATTCTTTTAAGTACTATTTATCTATTACTTCTGTCTACTTCCTAGTACTATAATAATTAATTTTTTTTAATTACTTTTTAAAAAGTATTTTAAGTCTTATTTATTTAAATTTAGTAACATTCTTACGTTTATTTCAAGCTTTTAAGTCTTTAAGCGCAATATTTTTCTTTTATAAATATTTTTATAAGCTAACATTAGTTATCTTTAAATCTTTTAAATTAACTTGTGTTTTTTAATTAAAAGCTTTTTTATATCGCGAAAACGCGCGTAAACCTTTTTACTACGTACACGCTTACAAGTTCTTAATTATATAAATCTATTAATATAAATAAACTTTTAAATATATATATATATATATTATTTTGCTTTGTTTAAATAATCGCTTAATAAGAGCAATTAGTTTTAAGTACGTTTTAAAAAAATTTATATTAACGCTAACTATAAAAATATATAAGCTTAACTATTATAATTTTTATAGCTAATCTTATTTTTAATTATTAAAAAGTTATTTACTCTTTTTAAAAATATACTAAATTAGCTAATACGTAAGTAATAATTAGTTTATACTAGTTAACGAACGTATAACTTTATTTACTAGTTTAGTACTTATTAATAATAATAATAATTATAATCTAGATAAAATATTTCTATAAAATAGTTTTTTAATAAAACCTTGTATTCTTAAAATTAAACTATCGCTTTTTTCACTAACAGTTTCTTTTTTTTTAATTAATCTTTTATTTAAGCTTAATAAAAAGTCTTCTAATTATTAACGTAAAAATCAATCTATTCTAAGTAATACTATATTAATACTATATTTTAATAATAAAAAACGCTTTAAAAATTTTTTAAAAGCAGGGTTTTAACTGTTTAACTAGTTTAACTTTAACTATAACTATTAAAATAAAAATAAATCAGTAAAAACAATAAGCAATAAATTAAAAAATAAAAATAGAACTTAGAATAATAATATATCGTTAATATTAACTGCGCGATTTTTTAAAACTACGATTAAATCGTTAATATTAAAATCCGCTTTAAGACCAGCATTTTTTAATTTAAAATCTCTAGTAATAAATCCTTTTACAGCTACTTAAAACGTTTTAAAAACGACTAATATAAATATTTTATAAAGTTTAAACTATAAAACGCAAGCTTTTTAATATTTTAGTTTAATAAAAAACTTAATAATTAATAAAAAAAAAATTTATACTAAATATAAATAAATTAGTGCTTATATTATTAATATTATTATATTTTATTTATAGTTTATTAAAAATGTACTTTTTATAATAAAATATACTTAGTTAAATCTTAATACATTTAAATAATATAAAAATACTAACAAGCTTAAATCTTAAAAATTATAATATACTATCGCTTTTTTAAATAAGCTTTTAAAAGTCCGATTTATTTAACTATAAAACTTTATTATTAATATAATCGCAACTTTTTAAGCAACTTTATAGTTCTTTATAAGATCTTTTTATACGTTCTAGTTTTTAACTCTCCCGCTTTTTACTAATAAAGCCGTTACGTTTAAAGTTTATGTTAAAAAATCTTACTGTACCTTTTTCGCTAAATAAAGTATACTATAATAATATTTTTTTATTTATTAATACGTTGTTTAATTTAAAGCTTTACTTATATATAAGTATAAACAATAACTGTTAGCTTCTATAGTTAAATTATAATAACAGTAAAAACAAACTAAAACAATACTTAAAAAGTTATATTAAAACACTACTTATAAATTAAATTAAAACTAAAACAAGTATTAATAATATAACTAATTTATAGGTTAGTTAGTTTATATGTATTTTTTAAAGTTATAATATACAGTTTTTTCGGATATAGTACTTATTAAATTTACACGCTAACGTATACTTATTAGCTCGACTATATTATTACTTAATAAAAAAATGTTTTTAAAGTAAAAGCGGTAAAAGTTTTAAGCGCAAAAATAAAATAATCCAGTATAGCTTTGTACATAACTCGCTTAAATATATATATCTGTTCTGCTTAAACTAAAAGTATAAATATCTCAGGCTAAATAATTTTTAAAAGTATTTTCCCGCTTTTAATTTATATACTTATACTTATACTTCATATTCTAACAGTGGATAAAACATATTCACGTTTATTATATAAACAAAAACAAAAATAACCTTATATTATATAACGTATTTATATAACGCTCTAATAATACTAATTAAAAATAAAAACGTCGCTATAATAAGCTTTAAACACGATTTTTAAGGGGTTTTTACTGAATCTATAAACGCAAAAAAAAGAAAACTTTATAATAAACTAATACGTTTTAATAGCTTAGTTTTATTAAAACTATACTAACAAAAACAAGTAATATTATAAAAAACGTTTTAGTTTTAAAATATATAATATATTAAAATAAAAAGCGATTATACTATTAATTTTATTACTAATATAAATGATCAGGTAGTCCAGATTAAACAATTAAAAAGCGAAGCTAATAAAATAATATCACGCTGTTCGTAATAGCGTACGTATAATCCGAATATGTCAGAAAAAAAAAAAAAAAAAAAACTTAAAAAGATTTCTTAAAAAGCTCTACTAGTAAACAAAAGCTTAACGTTTACTACGTTTGTTTCGACTTTTTAAGTTTTAAACTACTTAATATAAACTAATTAAACCTATTATAAAATAATTAAATAATAGCAATTTTTATCCGAAAAAACGGAAAGTAAGTAAATACTATAAAGTGTTAGCGTTTCTTTACGTTAAAAACATAAGCAATTAATTTAAAAATAGAAATTATTAAACTTTTATTTTAAAAGCTAGCTATATAACCTAAACAATACTTAGGGTTTTTTCTATTATTGAAATAATTACTATTACAAGTTTACACGACTTTTTAGTAATCGCTAACTAGCTAATCTATTTAAACTTATAAATTATAGTCGTTTATTTTATTCTGTTTTATATACAACCTATATATACTACATAACTTATATTATAAGCATAACTACCATCACGCTAAACTGCAATAAAAAGCACGAAAACATTAACAATCCTTACTTTACAAGCTAGTACAAGCTTTTAAACAACACCTTTTATATCCTTATCTAAAGTTTTAGTTTACTATTAATATTACTAATTACTTTAAAACTAACTTATTAAACATTTATTACTATTTATTAATACTAATCTATAACTGCTAAATTACTAAATCTAGTATTATATCTTAAGTAACAAAGCATAATAGCAGACAATAACCTAAAGCTTACCATTTTTTTTAATTAAAATAAGTCCTAATAGCTAATAAATTACGCCTTAACACTAGTGTAAAATAATACACCTCCTTGCCGATTTTAAGTTACAGTTATTATCGTAGTCTTTAAAGCTAACCCATACAAGTTCTATATAACAAAATAAATTCGTACTTTAAAACTATCGCTTAATAGTTTATAAATAAGCCTATATTAAGTTTTAATATAAAATAGCTTTAGAATTCTTATAAAAAGCTTAAATTATAGGGCAAAATAGCCCTTATATAACTAGCAAGTAAACATAAAAAAAGCTTTTCTATAGCTTCTATAAACTTTATCGGGGCGGGCGTTAAAAAAGAACTAATTCTTCTTCCTAAAAAAGGCGACAGAAGCGGCCGTCCCAGCTTTTAATAAATTAACAGTAATAAAGCAGCTAGTATATCTAGCGATTAATCGGGCAGGCAGTAACAGATTATATAAAATATTAAATTAAGTAAGCAGTAATAATCGAGTAAGCAGTAATAAATCAAGTAAGTGGCAATAAATTAAACAAGCAGTAAGAAATTTAACTAATTAAAAACGAACAAGTTATAAAATAAAGCAGTATAGATTAACGTTTAGGCCGTATTAGCTAGTCGACTAGCTCTGCTAACTAGGCATAGCTATAAATAAAAAAGCAGCTAAAACTAAGTAAAAATTAATTAATCTTTAATATATACGTAATAATAAAAACTTTAAAAAGCGAGTAAATAAAAAACAAGTTATTATTATTAAGGTTAAACTATAAAAGAATAAATAAAAACTAGAACTATATAACTTAAATCTTGCGGATAAACTCTAGTTTATTCTTTATATTTTTTAAAAATACTACTAAAATAAAGCTAAATATAATAAACTAAATCTGTTAACTATATTAGCTTAATAATTATAATCATTATCGTTTAAATAGCTAATATATTTTACGATTGTTTTATTTAACTATATTAACCTATAAAATTTAGTTAATAAATTTATTTATTTTTAACAAAAAACCTTTAAGCGTTAACTTAAATATTTATTGTTTTTAAGTCTTATAAAAACTATTAATCTTAATAACTATATATTTATAACGTTTTTTTTGCTTTCGATTTATATACTACTACACGACTTATATCCTTTTCTTTAGTTATAATAAAATATATACATAGCAGTAAAACGATTACTAAAGCTTTATAAGCTGCTTAAGCTACATTTTTATAGTATATAATATTATAATAAAAAAAGTTTTTATCGTTATTAAACTAGTTAAAAAAAATCTAGAAGCTATTAATATAACTAATAAAGTATCCTTTTATAATAATAAGAACTAATTTTAAAATAATTTAATTATTATAAAGCTAAGTTTAGTTTTTATCGAAATTTTATAGTAATATCGAACAAATTATAATTATAACTATAAAAATAACATAAATAATAGTTATAACTATGTTATTAACGAGGATTTTTTATATAAAAAAATAAAAACGATGTTTAAAATAGTGCTAATAAAAATAATAAATTTAGATCTTGCTTAATTATGCAGAATAATCGCGAAATACGCGTTAATTAAATTAAAACAGGTAATAACTAGCCTAATAATAGCTTAAAATAAAATACTTAGTTATATTATAAAATCTCTAAAATAAAAAAACATAATAGAACTAATAAATAATAATATTTAAAAAAGGAAAAAAACTAAATATAAGTAAGAAGAATTACTATTTATATTAAAGTATAATTTAAATGATGTTAAGTTATTAATATTAAAAAAGTTCAAGTCTAATAACACGTAATTTTTAAAAGCTTTTAAATAAAGACTAAAAATCCTCTATTTAGCTTATATATAGCCTTTTCTGCTAAATAAAAAAACCCTTACGCTTAGTATTAAACATCCTTACTTTTAAAAATAAAAAAATTAGTATTAATTCTTAGAACAATAACTGTTTTAAAGGGTAAAGTAGAATATACCTACTTGCTGATCTATTAGCGACTTTAAATCAGCGCTATTAACTGTAGCATTAACTACTACTTTAAATATCCGCGTTAATTAAATATTAGATCGATTAGATTAATTAATAATCTCTTTTTTTTAGCTTAATTAAATTTATTAACTTGTATAAAATATTACACTTTTATAAAAGCATTTTAATAAGATCTAATCTAATAACGCTATAATAAAATAAAAATAAAAAGCAGAAAAAGCTAAAATACTTGTTATTGTTTGCAGTTTTTAACTTTAATAGTTAGTAGCTAGTAAAAAAAATAGCAGCTTAAAAACCTACTTAAAAAATTAAGTACTTTATAAAATAAAAAGTAAAAAAAAAACTGCTAATCTCGTTAACTAAAACTTTTATAAGCTAGCTATTTTATTACACGCTTTTTTTAAAGTAGCAGTATTAGCTAGCTCTTTTTCTAATTTTAAAATATTAAAATAATACGGGCTTATTATTTACTTAAAACTAAAGTTTTTTTTTTACACGTAAAAACCTAGTAAACCGCTACTTAAAGTTAAACTAAACATTAAAACGTATAATATATATATAAAGAATTAAAACAATAAATATACATATAAAGTTAAAGTTAAATATATAAAAAGTTATAAATATGTTTATAATAAAAGTTAAAAAAAGTAGCCTTTAATTTATATATTTTATATAGCGGACACTAAAACGTTATAAACTATAAAGCTAGTTTAAGCTTATAATTAGTTATTAACGTATACAATTTTATGTATATAATATAACGCTATCTTAAAAATAAAGCAGAATTTATAAATTATAAATAATTAGCTAGTTATTATAAGCTAGCACTATTTATAACGGCCACGATTACTATTTTAAGTACTTACTAAAATTAAGCATAAAAAATCCGGTTTCTTAACTTTTATTTAATTTTTTTATTTAAAAATAATAAAACCGTCGATAACAATATCGCTTTTTTTAAGTAAAAGCAAAAAGTTCTAATTTAGTTATTAATATTCTTACCGATTTTTACAGCTTTTTATTAAGTTAATTTAAAAATCGTTAAAACTTTAAAAAAGCTGCTTAAAACATAATTATATAGCTTTTTTTTAATATAATCTAAATATTATTTAAACAATCTTTATTAGAAAATATACTACTCTTGTTTATATTAACTTTAAAAAGTCCTGTCTTTAAAAAAAAATAATTAACTAAAAATTTATAATTATAAAATCGCTATACAGTTAAGAAAATTTATTATTAAATATAGTTTAAAATTAGCTTCTAGTATTGTTTTCGTTATTAAAATTTTCGTGTTAAAATCTAACAAATTATAATCAATAAAATATTTTTAAACAACACTAACAATAAAACCATATTAAAAATACTAGTACTATATAATAGAAAAATCGGCCTATAATATTTTTTATAATATACTAATACTATAAAGCGTAAAAATAAAGTTAGTTTTACTAATTAGCTATATAACCTATTATATCGTTATAGAAATTTAAGTATTTAATAGTTTACTAATAAATATAATAAACTATATAAGATTATATTTATTAAGAATTTTTTAATCTTGATTTTATTACGTGTACTAAGCATACATTACCGCTTTTTAAACAAAAAGATCGCTAATAGCTCCTTTTATTACTTAGCCTAGTCATTTTTAGCTTAGATTTAAAAAAAACTATACAGTAAATAAAAATAAACATATAAAAGCAGCAACTATTTAAAAAGTTTTTTTTTTTAAAAAAGAGGAAGGGGGGGGGAGAAAAGGGAAGAATTAGAATTAAAAAGCGCTTTATTAATAAGCCTATCTTTTAATTAAGTAGATCTTATAGAATTTTAAAGATAAAAGCTTAAGTAATAGCAAGTTTTGTGTTAATATCGCGGCTTAAGCTATGTTTTTATCGTAATATATATATAAACTAGCTATCTGCTTTTATATAACGTTCACTTTAAGAAAAAAAACTAGAATAAAAATAAAACAGTTAAATAAATCGTAAACTAACTAATAAAACATTAAATCAAAATTAATAAAAACTATTTTCTATCTGTTTTTTAGCTTTTTATTATAGTTTAAGTAAATATAGATTAATTTATCGTTATAGTGTAACTTAATTATATTATAAGGTTGTTTAAAGGGTAAGGGCCGATTAAAGAGATAAAAAAGCTAACATGCTATAATTATTAAAAGAATATACTAGTAGTTTTTAAAACTTAAATAAATGTTTACTTATTTTACAAGTTATTTTAATACTTAATTATAAGATTTATAATTATATATTATTAACTAGAAAAATAAACAATAACTTAATTAAAACTTCGTTTAAAAAAATACACTATATTTTAGTTAAATACATGAACTTTAACTAGATATATTTAAGCTTTTTTACGCTTTTTAAATCGTATTTATAAATTAATCTTAATAACTCTTAGAATATTCTTTAAAGCTTTAAAATATATAAAAAAATTTGTTTATAATATGCTAACTTAAATGTTTATAAAAGCTTTTTTTTAGTAAAATTATATTAAAAACTTTATAAATTAATTTAAGATTATAAATAAAATTTCTTGATTTATAAGCGTTTTTACCGCTGTATATATAACGTTATAATCTTTATTTTCAAACTGTGCTATAATAACTTAAAAAAGCTTTTTTAATAAAGCTAGCTAACTATTAAATATTAATAACTACTTTAAAAATCTATATAGTTATAGTTATGTTGTTATATAAAAACAAAAAGCGCGTATTTGCTTTCTTGTTTTTTAATATATTAAAAAGAAATCTGCTTTTTAATTTAAGTTAAATAGGTTTTTTTAAACTACACGTTTATATTAATTATTATAAACGTATATAAAGATTAAACACTAGATAAAATTTAATCGGTTTATTTTTTATAACTTAGTTAAAATTACTACTTTATATAAGTTATTATAAATATTCGTTTATATGCTTTATAAGTTATCGTTACGGCTCAAATTATTAAAAACAATAAAAAACTATTAATATAATCAGTATAAGTTTTTTTTTTAATAAAAATAAATAATACTAGACTATTTCTTATTAAAATAATTTTTAAGTAAAATTATAACCGTTTACAGCTTTATTTAATAGATTATTAAATTTTTTGCAAACAAAGTAAAATGTTTTATTAAACGCCTTTTTTAAAACTATAAAGCTGAACACTTAAAAAAAGGAGCGATAATATAATATAGTACGCTTATTTTTCCAAGTCTAAAAATATCTCTTTTTACACGATAAACGTTTTAAACTACTGCTTATAGTTAAATTAAGCGTTAAAACATAATAAAACAATAAATATACTATAAAATTTTAATTAAAATTACTATTACTTAAAAATTATCATGTTTATTTATTTATCTGTTTTATACGATAATTTAAAGATTAAAACTGTTTTATTTTGCTGCAAACATATTATTTATATAAAATCTACTTTAATTTAAGCTAGCTAAAAATTACGTATAAAAAGTTAACTATTAAATCTAAATATTTAACTATAAAATATTTTAAAATATTATCTAAAAAGTTTTAACTTTAAAAAATAGTATAGATAGTAAATTTAATAACGTAATTAAAAATTATTATACTTTATTATTTTATCTTAACTAGTAAATATTTTAAATCTTTTTATTTATTTTAATTAAAACTAAAAAACGAACTAATATAAGTACTATAAAATAAGTTATATATAAATTTAAGCTAAGTTTAAACTATAAGCTATAGTACGTTAATATAAGTATTTAGTTAAATATGCTTAAAAAACTTTATATATAACTTATTTTTTTTTTATTCGCTATAAATTCTTAACTATTAAACATTATCCGCGTTAGTATTTTTATAATATAAACGTGTTTATAAATTAATCTTTAAGCTTATAAAAAACTTTCTTTAATAAATAAGCACTTTTTATTTTTTTTTAACATTAACATATTTAAAAACAATAAATATATTTGTTTAGTTAAATAAAAGAATATAAATATTTTAACTAAACTTATTATAAATTTTATAATAAAACTAAATAATAGTTATAATTAAAACTAAATTATATTTATACTGTTTTATTATTACTTATTTTTTAAGATTTAAAAACTGCTTTATCTAGTTATAAAATAATAAAGTTAAGATTAAAACTAATAGTTAGTTTTAATTAGTTTAAAACGTTATCGTATTAAAAAAACTAATTTTTAAAAAAAAAGTAAAATAAAGCTTGTCTTATTAATACTATTAAACGTGCTTTTTAAGGATAAAAGTTTATTTACCTGTATAATATAAAGAGCACGACTGTTTATTACTATTTCCGACCGTTACTTTCTGTTTCGATATTATATCTCGCGCTATAGTTATCGCTATTTATTAATAGTAATTGCTTGCATTTACTTCTTTTTTTTTTTGCATTAAAGATTTTAATATAGAAGTATTAATATTATTAAGATCTAATAGAACACGTTTTTTAAAATTTCACTTTTTATCTACTTAATTATACAGTAAACGCTACGAAATTAACCTTAATCAGTAAGCTTGCTTAGGTTTTATAAAGTGTAAGTCATTTAAATGCTACTCTTTTATAAGGCGAGTATAGTATAGAGGACTTTATTTTTAGATGCTAGAACTTCTTGTCTTTAAGGCTTCTATACCAACACTTCAACATTTATATGCAAACTATAGACTATCAAGATCCTCTAGGCTAATTCTGCTGTTAATCAGGTCCAGCATACCCCGAGGGAACTGGTGACACAATTAGTATTGTTTAAAACCTATCACATGGAGACGGCGGACATGTGGAACACTAAGACTTGGTCGAGTCAACTAGACTAAGCAGGGTTTAAACCATATACTATATAGATGACTCCATTTTCGGATCTCACAGCTTCCAGTCCTGGAGACTTCTATACCAACTACTCATCATTTCACCTCCCAAGGCTAGCTCGCTTAACTCTGGCAATAATTATACTCCAAAATATAAGGCCCTAGTTCTAACACTATATAGTCTTGACAATCTAGATCAAGAAAAAGTTCGACAAGGAGGATGGTTCATCATGAAAAGCTTCTCCAGACATGAAACCATGCAAATAGCTTAGACAAAAAAGTTAGTCAGGTTTAAACACGCCCAGAAAAACAGCTCACAGATACGTACCATTCACCGACAAGTTCGTGTTGAGTTGGCACAGTCATCGCTCCCGGTGAGGGATGCATGGGCGCTGGCGTTTTGGTCTTCTCGTGCAACGCAAACAGCACCTGGCCACCGATAAAAACGCCAACTACATCTCCGACCCGAGCTGCACCATCCACCAGCCCGAGGTTACCACCTTCTGTGATCATAAAACTACGACCACACATAGCACTATATAGAGCATCGTTGTACCATCGCGCCCATTTCTTATTGCATGGCTTTCCTTCCACCTGGCAAGACCACGCATCCCATAACATGTCAGCAGCTTGCGGGCCAAGAACCGTCATATCGTTGTTTGGCCCTTTCTCTCGGATACGGGCGGCAACAAGGGTTCTTCGAAAAGCGTCTTGAAAATATTGCAAGTTCTTACCCGCGTAGCGTATGCTTTGTCGAGCGATAAGCTCGATGTTCTTGATCTCCTGGAATATACTCGTCAAATGTTTGAAATCATCTGACGCGAAGAAACGGAGCCATTGAATCCGGTCCACCCTTTTCCCTTTCAAAGTAAGAGTATCGCCAAGTACCTGAAAAGGGGCAGGAACGTCTCGGTTACCCGCCGCTTGGTATTGATTAGGCCAAAGCAGAATACGTTTCCCCCGCATGACGGTCCAATCCGGGCACCACGTAGGCAGACCCTGCAGGCCTACAATAGACTTGTTGTGATGAGACAGGACCTCTAACGTACCAGAAGATTCGATCATGGCCCTTACTACGTCCTTATATAAGCCCTGGACAAATTTGCCATAATCTGGCGCCAAGATGGGGTTCTCTGCAAGCAATCTATAAAGACTGTAGACTTTGTCCTTAGGATTGAACGCTTGAGAGCCACGAAAGCGGTACAAGATGTCAACTGCGTTTGGTCGAGTGTTTGGACCTGAGGTCTGATGGCTCTGCCAAGTAGACCATAGGTGGTAAATGGGGGTTGCTGCAACATGCCGTAAGCTAAACCACCCCCTAACGCCCCATGCCCTCACGCCCTATCTGCCACTAATTTATACTATATTCTGTAACTAGTATTTACTATAAAAAATTAACGTCGTGGTTTTTTTAAAAGTAGTGCTATAATATTAATATAGTTTTTAGATTTTGTTTTGTTTTTAAAACGGTTTTTTTATACGCTGTACTTTTTTTAAGCATTTTAATATTTTTATTTTTATTTTTATAAACTGTATAGTTATAAAGCTTTTTTTTCGCTTGTTAAATATTAGCTATACATATAAATAATTAACTTAATATAATTTTAACTTTTTAACGTACGCGCTTTATTTTATTTTTTTAATTAATACTATATAATTATAAGTTAAGCTTTTAAACTAGTAATTTTAACATTTATTTTATTTAAAGCTTTATTAGTTTTAATATTTATAAGTTTTAAAAAAAAAATTATAAAGCTAAATACTTAATAGTTAATTTCTAGCTATTTTAAAAATGCTTTATATTTTTATAAAATATTTTTATAAGCGTATATGCTATAAAAAATAAAAAATCTAGTATTTAAAATTATATTGTTTTTATAAGTTATATAGCTAGTATTTTTAGTATATTTATATTCTTTAATATAATAAATCTTAATAATAATAATTTTAATTAATTTTTAAAAAAAATTCTAATTATTTATTATATTTTTTTAATAATAGTAAAAATTAATACTAAATTTTTAACTATATAAAAAGCTTTAATTATTTTTAATTTTAAAAGTTTTAATTTAAAACAGTAAAAAACTAACTTTTTTAGTATTAAATATAGTTTTTTTTTAATAACTTAAAAATTTTTATATTTAATATTTATACAATATAAAAATAATAAAACTTATAAAATACTAGCTATATTTTATTTATTAAATAAAGCTATAAAAAATTTTTATTAATATATAAATTATAGTTATTATATATTAATATTATCTATTTATTTTCATAATAATTTTATATATAAAATATAAAAATTATTTTAATTTATTTTATAACTATAAAATTATTAGTTTATTTATTAAAACTATAAATAAACTATTAATTATTATATAAATAATTATTTTAATTTAAAAACTATTAATTTTAAATATTAATTTTCTTAAAAATAACTAGTAATAAAAACGTTATATTAATATTATTTATATACTTAATCGTTATAATCTATTTGTTTTTTTTAACGTTTTTTTTAAAAATTATATATATAATATTTTTAATAACTATAAAATAGTTTTTACTAATGCTTTAATTAATATTTATTTTATTAATATTAAACTAACGTTTTAAAAAAAATTTAACAACTTTAAAAACTTTTAAGCGGTTAAAAAAAAAGTTAATATTATATATAGTAGCGTTATTTACGCGTATATATTTTATAATATATAATTATATATTTTTAACTAGTAGATTTTAATATAAAAAAAATTAGTGCTATATAATTCTAAGTATATAAAAGTTTTTTTAAATAATAAAATAATATTAAGCTATATACTAAAACTTAATTAAAACTAGCATAAAACTTAAACGGGTTTAACTAATAGTTTAAAAAACTAATTTAGTTTTAAAAAGTAATAATAAAGCTTATTAGTATTAATAAGTTTTTTTAAAAGTTAGAACTTCTTAAAAATAACGTTATATATACGCTCGTTTAACTTTTTATTTAGTACATACTGCTTAAACAAGTATACTAAAAAAACTATTCCGTACAGTACTATTCGCGCGTAATTATTAATTAAATAGAAACATATTAAAATAAAAAATAAAAAAACAAAAATAATAATATAGAATAAAAAAAATTAAAGAATAAGAAAAGGTTTAATAGCTTTATATATAACGCGTTAAGTTTTAAATTAATGGGGTAGCGGGGCTGGGGCGTGAGGGCATAGAGCGTCAGGGGGTGGTTTAGCTTATGAGATATTCGTGAGGACGCGGAACATAATTAGCCATTAAACCTGTAATCAACTAAGACCTCCAGGGCTTTCCCAAATACTTTATCATGTATTTCGACATTTCCACAAACGAAGAGAACAGCTTGAGCCACAGCATACTCCTGGATTATCCAAGCGCGACTCCACCATGGACGTCGTATGAACTGAAGAAGTGCTTGCCAGGTGGCGGTCTTCTGAGGATCATTCAGCATAGTAGTAATACGATCGTGCTCACAGCCAATGCGCATCTTAGACAGCTCCGACACAAGATCAAGTGCATCATCGCTACGATCGGCTTCTTGACCCAGAAACACTAGGACTCGACTAGCATTTTCGTAGATAGCCCACATTCTCTGGACTTGGATGTTGACTTCAGACACGTCTGCCTGATTGATACAGATAGAGTCAATCCAAAGGACTCGGTTCTTGTTTTCCAGTCGAAGTCGACGGAGCGCCGCTTCCAAGTTTCTGGTCACCCAAAAAGGCCTATTATTAACGTAGACCTCGGTGTTATTCCCCAGGTCGCCCCAGGTGTATGATAGGGCTTCATATTGATTCTTGAGGTCCCCGATGGTAGACTGAACTAACTCGCATCGTATAGTGTCATTGATGTCTCCTGAGTACAAATTAACTAATCTGAAAGCCCATTCACGAGTGGTGGAAATCTCAGTTCCGTATATGGGAGTAAGACGATCTATCAAAAGACTATACAAGTCTTGAGCGCAGACGGCTGCAGCGGCATTCATTATGCAAGCTGAAAATGGCTAGTTGAAGTGTTTACTCACGCTTTAGCAGGCCACGAAAAATGAGATGAACTAATCAGGCGTCTGGCCAACTCAGCGGAGGGAAACGAGAAGAAGCCCGTTTAATAAGGGCACCAGGAAGCGGACGGAGTTCAACGTGACAAGGACATCAGTTCTTGTTCAAATCCGAGCTCAAGGCTCCGTGCGGGGCTTGCATTTGCCCTCCTTTTAAACGTAATGAGGTACGACTGGTGCACTTGGCTGAAAGTGGGGGCAGTTGCAGTACAGCGAATTTATAGGATACCATGGAGAAGATTTTAGGCGGTCCCAAATAAAACAGTTATATAGTCCAGATATTTTCGCGGATGTAGTGGCGAATCGTCTACTTGGTTGGCATGCCGAGGGGCTTCTTGATGTCCTCGAACCAGTCTATAGGACGCATTAGCTTAATTCACATACCCCACTCGCATGACGGGGAGAGTGAGTGCACTTACGGTTCGTCCTTCACAAATCGAACGGAAGCCTCTCTCCCAGACATCCGATGATGACTTGCAGCTCCGGGTTCCTATCAGAGACACCGTTTACGATCCTACCATTCAGCTGCGGTACCACGCTGTTAGCGAAACTCAGAGGCAGGTCGATCAGCTATTTCCAATCCGCCCACAGCTTCTCGTGCACAACTGCTTCAAGTGCAGGTAGAGCGGTACATCGAGCTTGACGCACGTCTCCTAGAACACGTTCCACTTCTTACTATAATAGAAGATGAGCTCCTCGCCGTCCTGTCCAACCTAGATGCCATTAACAAGAGTGCCCTTAAAGCGGTACTTCGTGACGCAGCGCCTTAGTTCTTCGGTGGCCGTCTTCGGCTCATGCGTGAGCAACACAGCGAACAAGCCGAACCGGCCCGGATAGTTTTTCATCCGCCCGTATACCCAATTTTTGACCAGCTATGCAGTCTCAAGCACTTTCTTAAGATCGGTAATGTCTTAAATGCCCGGGGCGGCATGAGAGTGGATGTGATATCTGACGGTATGCTTTTCAGCGTACTTCAGGCAGATGTCCTTAATGTCGAATATTTCTCGCATATTCTTCTTATCGTCGGTTGAAAAGAGGCCTTGGGGTGTCGTTAGAGGTGTGAATGGCTAGGGAGGGCAACAGAAAGCGTGCGTACCCGCAAATTAGCGCTCTTTCTCGGCGAACTCTGGGAGGTTGAAATGTTCTTAAAGGGTGATTTTACTCAATAAGTTTCCGGGTTTATGATGAATGAATTTGAGGATTGAGGATGTGAGGCAAGAGAGGAGACAATAACAGGACGTGAAGGCTTGTGCAGTTATGTACATGGTATGGCATATGTATATGTTCCATTATCAATTAACTATTCACAATGTTTGCTAAAGTATGGATAGCCTAGTGCCCGAGGTGCCATGGATAGAAGCCGTCATGACGACAAAGAAACCATGGGTTAAGTGGTTTAGTGTAATGAAGGAAATAAAGATGTTCCTGATTATAGATTACGTCAAATTTATATATATAGATAACAGTAAGTATTCCTAGATACATACTTGTTGATATAATGGAGTGAACTACAGAGCTTTTCCTGCTACCTAAAAGTTCTCAGCATCGACCCTCGTAAAGTCCTTACATATACTCCTTCCTCTATATGCTACCTATTTCCCAACCTAGTAATATATGTCTCTTTTGTTCAATCACCAGGCAGTAAGACCCTAAAGGTAAACGCTAAGTATTGCAACGCAGTCAACATGCACACATTCTCAACTATAGTTAAATCAAAAGTCTTCGCCCATCACTGTGTTGGATACTGTGGTATCTTTGGGAAGAAAGAGCTTCGGTGGTATGAAGTCACAGTTGCGTCCCATCTACACGTTTCAAAGGATACAAGTAGGAACTGCCATCAATTGTCATCGCGGTGACAGTGCATAGCCGCGACTGGGACATTAGACTGGACGAAGCAGTTCATCACATGTCTCTCATTATTACGAATCTTTGATTCACTCCATCGCAGTTGATATATTGTCAAGAGCTGCTACAGGGATATGAGGTCATCAATATCGCCCCTCTACTACTTTGTGAGAATTAAGACACAACGCAGATTCGGGTTCGACTACCTGACGGCTCTATAGCGCAGTTTTTTGGGAAGGTAATCATCCACGGCTCTCCTTCTAACATCTGTGATGAGAATAATATCGTCTAGTCGTCCCGAGAGCAGCACGGGTTTGAGCTCCTGCGAGCGCACTATCATGCTGAGAGCAGTCTCTATGGCTTTATTCCAGAGAACGTACCACGGCTTTTGGTATTTGGTAAGTACTAATCGGGTCTGATCGGCGTTCTATTCTCACAGAGTTTGCTGACATGAATGACGATGAGCTTCCAAGCCCAAAATCGTTCATGGCAACAATTACAGCCCTTCACCAGAGAAGCGCGGGGAAATCACCCACTGGGAAATTAGGGTTACCCATTGATATCAAGTTTCCTCACCTTACGATGCCTAACTGTTGGGATGCATCTTGCAAATCTTGGTGCGCACGACACATTTACATAGTCTTCGAACGTGAGATTCAAGGGCGTGGCGCCCGAAGCTAAGAAGACGAGTTGGCGGACTTCTATCTCCACAAAGCTATCCCTCTTCGCATTCGGCCGCTAGAGCGCGTTGGTCGATCGACCCAAGCAACACTCCTGCAAGCAGATCTTTGGCTCGGCAATGTAAAATTCAAACGCGACAGCGAGAAGCTTCGTATTTTTGACGCGAATGCAGTGTGGGGACACAACAAGAGTAATTGTGAAGTCTCCTCTCTCACGTTCCTTGAAGAAATTGGATGCTCAATGAGACATTGGTACTTGACTTCGTTGCGAATCCTCGATATCTAATAGGAGAGGCATGTATTCAAGAATACTGGAAGCACATTCCTGCGCCCAAAGAGGACGCCGACAGTCGCATCATAATATACATGATTCGATGTCAGGCCTGTCTCGCGAGTGTCTATACGAACGAGTTGGATCTGAGGGATATGTAAGTCTACAGTTACGACAGGGGCTGGTCTTTTAGCTGATTAGGATCCAAGCTGGGCCAAAAATATCCATATTCTTCTGAAGCGATACCTTTTAGAACGTATAAAGTACAATGAGACAGGATTTGGCGCACCCTTTTTTCGTCTAGATAGAGAATCAGGGCTTGAATTGAATTCGCTACAGACACTACTGTGGTGGTGAATAACTCGGCGGAATTTTAAAAATACTTTCAAAGTGGATAATGATTGGTATGCAGATGAGATGGGAAGGCCCGTTTCTTCTAGATTCATTCATTATGAATTGACATAAAGCACACAGATCATATCAAGGTGGTATCGTATAGTGGTTAGTACGGTTCGTTGTGGCCGAACAAACGCCGGTTCGATTCCGGCTACCGCCAAAAGATTCGCTTAATGTATTAGCGTACAATCACAGTAGGATGGTTTAACCAACATCCATATTTTTATTTTACTCATCCTCCCAGAGGATCAGTGGCTCCTATGAGAACATTCTCGGACTATTTAGACAAGCTAGCTTAGTACGCCCGTTAGGATCCTCCCGTTCTAGCGCATGAGTCGCATTCAAAGCCTCCGACAACACCGAATTTTCTATAGACGGTGCCTCATCTAGCCCTATTTTTAGCGGGACAAATTACACTTGTTTCAGGTAAAGTTCTGATGCGGAGAGTGCCGCTAAATTAGTTGGGTGCCGCGGGTATTTTACAGAGTCGAATAAGCTCAACTGGCACAGTTCCGTCGCCTATCATGCCTCCTTTTTGGGCTCTATTGATTATGGACCTTGCTTTATTGAATGAGCTTTCCATGGAGACTATTTGTAGTAGTCTACCGTGGCAAAGGTAGTATAGGCATGATGTGTAGGCGTACAGTTAATACGACTAGCAAGAGCATCGAAAAGCGTTCCAACACGCCACACAACAGAAGAAGACTAAGCGCTCAAGTTTCAGTTTAAGACCTAGATATAGAGTCTACGAACTATCTCAATGTAACCGCTCTAAATTACGATCATAATCGCCACTCAGCCCCGTCTTCTCCTCTTACGAGTAACGCCCGGATATCTCTGCCTATAGCCACACCAAACCATGAGTCCAACCGTTAATACAAGTAAAACAGATCCAACGGCAATGCCAATGATACTGCCCTTACTAAGCGTCGAGTCTAGCGCGGGTTCTAGGGCATCTTGCGCTTTGTTCTTCATTGTGGTATTCAGTAACCAGTCTGATAGAATGGTCTTTATGTGCTCTGTCAAGTTCCCGGGGTGCATCGCGAGGTTTTCGTGGTTAAGAGAGCCGCTAATTGCAAGCCCTGATATGGAGCAGATAAGAAATACAATGGGAACAGACATGTTGTGTAGTTCTGTAAAAGGCTGTGGCGTGGATGTGAGGGAAGTAATTAAACGCTTAGGTGGGGGGGAGAAAACTTACTTATATATAATTACTTGGCAGGATGCAGAAACGGGAGTCTAGCAGTGTCATAGTGCGTTTACTTTAACGGTTCATTGATGGCTTTCTGAGTATAAGGGCTTTGTCAAAGCTTCGCGTCTTTAGCCAAGTGCACCTTCTTTCGTTTACTCACCAATGAATGAATTGTGAATAGCTAATCTTTATCGAAGCTAATGAGCCTACAATGAGTGACTAAATAATTCGAACTGGAAGTGCCCTAATCGTATCTCGTAGGGCTGATATTTTTGGTTTATAAGAAATACTACCTACATGGCGCAGTACATGCCTATACTCAGCTTGCCTCCAAACCCTGGCGACTGCTCTTGAACGAGTTCTGTGATTTGTCACGTTGGTATCGCGAAGAAATTCGAGCTGGACACTAAAGGTCGTAGCGGTAGACATACATAAAAAGTCTCGCTTCCCGTCAATAGGTGTTTTCCGAGGAAACCCAAGCTCAGTAATGTGCTTCTCTTGAAGCGGCTCGACTCCTTCCTGTAGAATACCAGACCGGCTAACCCCGGACCTGTAGAACTCTCCGTAGTACGCGAACACGAGCAAGGGTATTGGTAAATGACTACCACATTGCACAACGCTAAAGAAGGGATTACAGAAGAAGGACGGAGAGATAATAGCTACTCTTCGAGTAGATTAGCGGATACGATAAGTCACGACATTGGGGCTGAATAGTAGAGGGTGGAGGTAGAATTCTCTGACTACTAGTGTGCCGACCCGGTGAACTACTTGATGGTCCCATTCGACGAGCATAAGATATGAACTCATCCCAACTGTAGCCAGTCTAAAAACTTTGTACCGACCGTTCTGGATCCCCTCGAAAGCTTCAGCGGAATCAAGCCCCTGTTTGCTGGAGTACAGCATCACTTCTCCCCCGCTTGAGATACCGAGCCTCTGGGGTTTTTCTACGAGGACGAAAGCGTCATGAGACATAGCCGATGCTTCAATGCACAGGGTTCTGGGATGCTGCAGCTGATTTAGCACAGAAGTTGTGTGACAGGTTTCGTAGGTTGGGCCGATGCCTTCACTGTCGAAGTAAATCGACATATTCGGCCACGTAGAATAAGGGACGGAAGAGTTCTGTGATATCATAGGCCACTTAACTGCCCCTTCCCAGCCTACCCATGACCATGATGGAAAGTCGGCTCGTCTACGAGGTGGTACAGATGATTTGTCGTGACGCCAAGAAAGTCCTATCACTAGAGATTCAAGATGATGTGCTTGACTTGAGGTTGATAAAGGGGCTATTAAGTGAAACCACTGGTTGAAAATGGATTCCTTAGAAGATAGTATTGAGGTTATGCTGTCTTCGCATGCCGTTTCCTCAGCTGGGCGAATGAATGGCACACCCCAAACGTGATGGATCGGGAATGTCCTCGTAGTCTCAAGCTTCCGTATTATACCACTAAATGCGTTGAGTGAATCGGTGTCAAAACTCAGGGTCCTCCTCGAATATTGCTCAGCACAATGGATGTACGTAGAAAAATTCTCAACTTTGAGGGATGGGACGCTTGGAGCGAAAGACGTCCTAGTTTGCGGGAAAGAGAAAAGTGTCGGTCGCATGAATTCTTTTAAATACGGTCTTGATCTCGAATAATATGCATCCCAAGAAACGTGTAGGCTCTCATAGCTACTCATAGAGTTGCATTCGAAGTAGAGCTGATCGTCTGTGAAAACTAGCCGCCGAGTGGATAACACAGCCTCCTGGTACGTCCATCCTCTTGTAGCCCATCGCGACTCGCCGATGGAACGTTGAGGAGAAGGGAGGGTGGATGCAATGGAGAAGTTATTTCCTTTGAATGACCATTGTTTCGTAGATCGTCTTCTCGATACCCCTGGAAGCCCGTATGTCTCGTTAGTGCCCGCAGCCGCGATGATAGTGAGAGCGGCATATTGGTAAATTGAATCCATATTCATTATCTGCTCATGCTTCTTGAACGCGTCATGTTGGTCAATGCAGTACCTGTCAACCCAGATGAAGCGATATCCCAATGCTAGGGTTGCCTGAATAGCATCCTCGATAACAAGTGGTAGATTATCGGGTAGCTCAGGCCCTACTTTGGTAGCTGTTGAGGTATAATCCTTCCCGCCCCAGGTATAGCTAAGGGCAACATATTCTAGCTCCATACGCTGATCCGGAGTAGTATAGCTCACGACTCGTCGTTTTTCACAGTCGATTAGGTTCAATGTAGGTTCAGTAGCATACAAAGTGGATGGATATCGATTAAGCAGGCAAGACATATGATGCACCTGACAGCAGTTCAGCCAGTCTCGGACGACAGCCGGATCGAACATAGGTGAAACCACTCGGGGTACGAAAAGTGGACGAGTTGACAATTGGTGGCAGACAAGATAGCCTCGATTTTCAACCAGCTCCCTCAGCGCCTCCTCATACACACCTGAAAATGTGGTAGAAGGATCTGGCGTAACAGCCAAGAAGTATTCAGAAACCTCATTGCGCAATCCAGCGGTCTGGCTCTGATATTTCACTCCTGCTAGATGTGGCAGGAGAGGAAAAGCGCGAAGCTGAAAGTCACAGTCCGAAGCTACGTCGTCCGAGGCAGTACATCGTCTTGCTCCAGATAAAAGTGCGTCAATAGAGGTCCCACTCGTAATCTTAGATAAAATCTGGCATAAGATGCATTTATCGTCTGTTCTCCAACCGTTCTGGAGCGTACCAAGGACGATCCCAAGCAACGAAGACAAGCCCCTGAATTCATGACTGAAAGGCAGCTAGATGTGAAGCTTCAGGCATGAATCGCATAAGTGATAGTTTCGGCGGGTAGCTGATATCCTCCTGTAGAACCGTTGAGCTTGTGTCGAGATTGAGAGACTCAGGGTTCGAGAAACCCTAAGCAGAGGGGCTGAGCTTCCCTCCTCCTAAACATTGATCAGCGCCAATTTTCAGCAATAGATCCAGGCCGAGCTCAACTTGCGAAGCCATACCAATGGTATCAAGCCTTCTTTGTTTTTCTGTGCAAATAACCAGTTCAGAGTAGTATTCATTGCCTCGGTGAGTCGGGGATGTAGCCGTCAGGGGAGATTGCCATTGCTGGTTGATACCCATCACCGTTCAAATTTGTGCAATATGCCCAGATTAAACCACTTATGAACAAATATTCGATCATGCATATGTAGCCCAGAAGCTATCAAGGGAGTAATGTAGGATACTTGAAGTTGCCCCGAATATTTAGGTCACATGTGCATTTTGTGTGGCGCAGCAATGACGATGAAACCTTATGTCGCTGCAGGCTTACACTCATTAGTATGCAACTTATCATGGGATCGACCCCACGAGGAAGCATCTTATCAGATTAAGCCACCAAGCCAGCTAATGGCGCATATCAGCTGTGTTTCACCGGACAGAGCTGAGTATGCACTCAAGTCACGCCTGCAACACGACTTGCGAAGCAATGCTATAAATATGACCTACCCTGACATATATGCCATAGTCCTTTCTTAGTAAATTCCTACGGCGTCACAGCTAATAAATAACCATGCACCAGTGGAAATTCATCGCCATCTAGAGCTATTTAGTACGCACCATGCACTACTCACAACAATCACTAGGCTTGTGCAACAGGTTTGTCTTAGCCGCATAACGATTTGTATAAGATACGCGTCTCCTACAGCCTAATACAAACTGTAACTGATTCCATTGTACATAGCATGGTCAAGGCGGCTACTCGTATGATGCTAGTCATATAGGTTTAATCGTACCACCACGCCCGTAGACTTGGTGACTATGCATTGCTGTCGAAATAAAACTCAAAATGATGCGAATGATACATTATGGAAACGCCAGAGTCCTATAAAAACACTCTGCGCTTTATGATGGTCCTAAAACCCAGTATCAACTACTACAAGACTCCCCTCTAAGAAGACCTCCATAGAGGATCTGACACCTTACTGACGACCAAAGACCGCTAAGATTTACCGACACAATTCCCAGTCTCATACTAATATGAACGGGCAAGCGCTAACTGCGGGATTTATAACTCTGGCAGTCTTAGTAGGTTTGGTATATACGGGGATCGGTGTAGTCTTCTGGAATCAGCTTCAAGCTCACATCGTCGAGAAACGATGGCATCACGCAGTAGATTTTGCCTTAATAGGGAGCCTGCTTTATGGGAAGACCTATAAGAAAACTTTTCAAAAGTGATTTCTCCAAATTAGGTTGGACATGCTTGTCCGCATGTTGACAAGTCGCACTGCTAACTATTCACACTTGAAATAAAAGTAGCTTTATCGCTCACAGATTTTGGTCAGCATCATCCTCTTCCACCTATAATTAGGCGTATCTAACCATGGTGCGGCTCTTAACAGTGCCACTCTTCGTGAGCAACCTTCTCTGACCAGCGGTGGAGAGGGGGAGACTGTCGTCGTGGTCGCGGATATAGTATGACCAATCAGCCGTTTCATCGACCTCCGTCTGTGAGTATCCATTGCCTAACCAGGCAAAGCGGTTCCCGACGTAGGTGATATTAAAATCGTCGAGACGCACATTTTTCATGCATTCCATATAGTGCAGTGAGCTCCCGGGCCACAGGGCAGTAACGGGTCCGTCAGCCCGCTGCTTGTACCACGAACGGCAGTTGTCTGCCCACACTGTCCGGGCCATGAAGTAGTCCTTGTATTCTATGAAATCCTTAACGGCTTCCTCTTTCGGGGCGAACATCTTAATGTTGGTCGTTTGATACCGGTCTATTAGCTGGCACATCCAGTCGACCTGGGCCTCAATGGAAGCGAGGACGGGACCATTGCCGATGGGACAATTGGGTCCGAGCAAAACTAAATAGTTCGGGAAGCCCGCAGCAGCCACGCCGAAGTAGGACTCAGGATCAGTTGCCCACTTATCTTGCAGATTCTCGCCGGTATGAGAGACAATGGGGAAGCGAGGACGGAAGCTTGTGTCAAACCCTGTTGCGCAGATGAGTACATCAACGGGGTACTCCTTGCCATTGTCACACAAGCAACCAAGCTCCGTGATAGAGTTGATCTCTCCAAAGACAACCTCAACGTTGGACTTGGTCAGTGACTCGAGGTAATTGATACCTGGAGTAAATCGGCGGCAACCAACGGAAAAATCAGGGATCAACCTCGATTCCAAGTCTGCATCGCCGAGCTTCTCCCTCATCTGGTCAAGTATATAGGTACGAGTTTCTTCGTTGATCTTATTGTTCTTTAACAAGAGACCGAACGCTCCGCTGAGGCCATCTTCGACAATTTTCCGATATTCTAGAAGGGCGCCGGGCTTGTTCATGAAGTTGGACTTTTCTTCTTCGCTGAAGACATGTTGTTCGAGGCCCTGGACGGGCGAAACCCATGCAGGCTGGCGGATGAAGGTAGTGACTTTGTTGCATTTCTCTCGAATAGCAGGGAGCGTTTGAATTCCCGATGACCCATTCCCAATAAGGCCGACGTGCTTCCCTTCTAGGTTCACGCTTTCGTCCCAATTTGCCGTATGTAGCAGCGTGCCCTCGTACTTATCTAAGCCGGGAATTTCAGGCCACCGCCAATGATTAAGAATCCCGCTTGCATTAATCAGAATGTCGCAATGGTCGGTAACGACTAAATTGTTAGCGATGTCTTTGACCTTTATGTCGTATCCATCCTTGTCATTGTTCCAATAAGCGCCAATAACTTGATGTTCTAGACGGACATGTTGTTTCAAACTGTATTTGTTTGCGAACCCGTCGAAATACTTGTATATCTCCTCGGCTGGAGCATAAACTGCGGTCCAATCGAGCTTTGGCTCAAAGCTCCATGTGTAGTTGTGTGATGGTATATCGCAGGCACATCTAGTCTTCATCAATCGTCCCGATCTTTCTTCTATGCAACACGACTAAGGGGACAAGACTAACCCTGGATAGCGGTTCTCGTACCATGTCCCTGCCACTGCGGGATTCTTCTCATAAACTGTCAAGCTGAAGTTGCTGAAGTGCTTTTGGAGCTTGTAGGCTACGAGCAGACCGGATGCTCCAGCTCCAATAACGACAATGCGCATATACCTCTCGGCATGGATGGGACCTTCGAGCCGTTTTTTGGCATCTCTACCTCCTTTTGTATCGCCGAACTGAAGTACGAATTTTTCTGCCATACCAGATAGATGAGAGAGGGAGAAGCTGAGAGAACAAAAGCTGTCAGGAGAAAATAGTGGTTTTCACTACGCAAACAGCAGAGTGAACCATGTACGGCCAAGCTTATATAAAACCAGGTCGGTTGACCTGTTTTCTTGCCGTGGCGCGGGCCCTAATAATACCGGCAGCACGTTAAGGCCTCATTTGCGGTCGAATTATCTTTTTACACTAGGTCCTAGATTATGCGAATCGTTATTGACTACGTTGTCCACAAATTCCCATTGTAGGTTCATCTAGAGTAAGCGATAGAGTGAAGCAATACGGAAGTCGCTGCGATGCCAGCCGCCCATTGAATGATTCATGTAATTCATGAATCAGCCACAGACATGACGCGCGAGTCTTCATGACTCAGGTTGTAGTCTCTCGCTCTGTTTGATTGGTGCAGGAATATTGGAATGATGGGTTAAGGGCAACACTGCATCTGCTGTCCCCACATATATTCAGCTGGGACCTGCCCTATCCTTTTATGAAATACGCAACTATGTTGTATGTATACTTCGTGAATCTTTCGGACAGTATTTTTTTTATACTATTATAATAAAGGTTGTAAGTTTAAAAAGGTGCTAAGTTTAATAGTCCCTTACGTTTAGAAAGTCTTGCAATTAACATATTTATATTTAAATCGTATACAAAACGCCTTTGTTACAGAAGAATTGGTTAATTGATTGATTTAGGTAGTAGTATGAAGGTGGGAGGATGAAAGTGGAAGTGTAAAAGTGGTGGTATAAAGTATGTAGTGTTCTCGTCCGACAGATTGATGAAGTACACATACAAAACGGCGGTGTATTTCATCAGTGTATGGGGCAGGTGTGTTCCAGCTGAAAGCTGATGTGGGTGCAGCAGATGCAGTGTTGCCCTAAGTGATTAGCACGCTAACTGTCTGGGATAATTATTCTCATCACTCTCTTTGTAGTGAGCCAAATTTGACACATTATGCCGCTATTTCATATCGTCTTGCTTGACGGTCTGGTCCATCGATTTCTGTATTCCTGTGACGGAAAAAACGTCGCCGTCAATCCATCCCAGGATTAACGGTATATACAAGGCATGTCACAATTACAAAATCTCTAGGGAGGGACAGCTGAGGTGATGGGTCAGCAGATTCGGGTTGTCTGGGTTCGCCTGATGTAGCGAGATATCTCTACTGAAGTAGGTATAACATTTAAGAGATGGAAGATTTGCTCAGTTAGTAGGGATGTGATAGGAAGACCAATAGCGGAAATTCTCACTGATCAGAACCCATGCCCCGTGAGGAACAGAAATATTAGCCGCTTATAATAGCGACTCTTTAAATCTCTATTTTCAATAGAGCACAACGCAGCTGCCGTAGGTTCTAAGGGTAAAAAACAAAGTTGTATTATATGAGTACATGAAATATATATAGATTTCGGAGGGGAATTTTCTTAATAAAGTTTAGTGCTGTTTTAATCTAGATATAGTATTTATGTAAGTATTAATGAAAGTGTTTATACTTTGCCGCTAGGCCGGTCATTTATTCTGTCACCTGCATGCCAGGTAGACTTATTACAAACCATGCAATATTATCCACACAGTATAGTCTGTATACTCTGAGGCATGAAAGCTGAATAAAACGGCCACCGACCTTGAAACCCCAAAAAGGGTACGTTCTATTGAAATACTATACTATGCAAAAGAAAATTTTGATTCCGCCCGGACTTGAACCGGAGACCTTCAGTGTGTTAGACTGACGTGATAACCAACTACACCACGAAACCAGATTATTTGTCGTGACTGACTCATTATCAAATAATGCGACTGATTGAGGAATTGTTGGGTGATGCACCATTTATAGGATAGTACAATGTGAGAACCCGCATTGAGGAATCGATACGCTTCTCTATCCATCCACAATACAGCAAATTGAAAAAATCCGACTGCAGTTTCCATTTCATAATAGTATTTTGTATTTAAGCTGCATTTGTGACGCATTTGTCCTGAACAGAGTAGTACTGATAGCATGGGACAAGGGAAAGTCCGTTTTGGTATTGAAATACAATCTTGGTCGAAATCATTTCAATGCACAACATACCGCCCACCTTCGAAATAATCCGTTTAGCTCCAGTGAATATGCGATAAGGCGATGATCTGGTAATAAGTTGTGGCAAGCAGGCAAGCTAGCTGCGTAGAGTCTACAGATGAACTATTCATTGAGCAGCGTCTCTTAACTCAGCGGCTCTCTTATTATTGTTCACTGCATTGACCATACTGAAGCTCAGCAATGTCATCTTGGAACAGAAATTTAATACTGTGAATGCTTTTCTATGATCAAAAGATATGATAATTATCTGCACTTGTGCACTGAACACTTTTTATGCTCCGAACTTGACTCATTGCTGAGTATCACTAGGTAGGTTATGACTCTAAATGTCTTAATTACAGCATGTAAGTGATCCTACAGGAGACAGGGTGAGTGAAAAAAGCAACACTCTATTGAAAATCTAGTAGAAGCTTTATTTTTGTGTAATATTCAGTCTCAGGCCATCCATCTATGTCAAGAAACTCTTGTCGGCCTAATTGTTCTCGAGTATCGCACAGGGGTATCAAGTGTCCCAGTCAGAATCACAGTCTTATATCCCTGATTTCAAATTCTATATATTTACTTCTACCAGTCTATACTAGTTCTTGGGACCTAATTTACCTAGGCTTCCATCCTCATCTACAGGTGAGCAGGATGGCAAAAGCTAGCGCCGCGCTAAATTCTTTTACAACGAATATACGACAGATTAGTTGGTTGATCAGTTCTTTGATCGTTTTTACTAGAATTTTAACCCTGCAAAAACATAATTATCCAGAGTATATTACACAGAAACTCCCATGCAAATAACTTCTGAAAGACATGTCCCTAGCGCCACGCTAGCGTTTACCATCCTGCTGACCTATATGGGACTAGAAAGAATATGCATTGCACCAAAGGCCACCTTCATTATCCATATGTCTCGACAGCTTCATGGTGTTTTAAATTGGAATCAAGTCTGGGTCGTCGGAAGCTTCGCTGCACAAGTTTTGGAAAACAAGGCCACTTTACCCTTAATGATCTTTCCTATGTCTGTCCTACGCAAGCTACAGTAGGGGCGTGTAACATCAACGATATGGGATGGAGCGGCGGCGTTAGCTAGTAACGTGTCGCATCGACTATAATTAAGCATTCATTTCATATAGGTAGTCTTTCGTTTTCCTCACTAGCTTACTCAATGATCTCACATAGTCTCTTTACCGAACGGCCCGTTCCCCTAATACGTCATGTTAACCATGATCGTCTTAGGCTCAGTGAACATCCGCAGCGAATGAATCGCACACTCCCGTCCAGTACCACTTTCCTTAGAACCACCAAACGGCGCCGTCAGGAAACACAAGCTGACACAGTTGATTCCCACCATACCAGTGTCTAACTCCGAAGATACGCGCATCGCCCTGTTGATATCCTGCGTGAACACACCAGCCATAAGTCCAAAGTTGGTATCATTGGCCTTGGCGATAATCTCCTCCTCCGTCTTAAATTTGTTTAGGATCGAAACGGGGCCGAAAATCTCTTGCTTGCAGATCTCGGCATCCTCTGGGACATCAGTAAATATAGTCGGCTGGATATAGAAGCCCTGTGACAAGAGAAAAGTCAGTGTGTCGTGAAATACAGATCATGTTATCATTACTGACCTGATCTCCCGCCCTAGAACCTCCGGTCAGCAACGTGCCCTGGGTCTTTCCTCTCTCTAGAAAGCCCGAGACCCTGTCGAACTGCAGCTTGTCTACTAATGGACCCATTAAGGTTTCGTCTGCATCCGGGTCGCCAATAGTCTTGCCTCGCTCCTCCATCGCCTTCTTATATCCCTCCACAAACTTGTCGTAGATGCCCTCCTGGACGTATACTCTGGACGCAGCAAAGCACACCTGACCCGTATTCGTACAGATTGCATTAGAACACCAAAAGATGGCATTCTCAAGGTTCGCATCATCGAAAACGACGGCGGGACTCTTACCACCGAGCTCGAGCGTGATGCGCTTCAGGTTGCTCTTCGCCGCCATCTCCTGGATCTTGCGACCTGTCACCGTGGACCCCGTAAAGCTTATCTTCCGTACCTTCATGTGACTTGCTAGGAGAGCTCCAGTCGAACCATCACCCGAGAGGATCTGGAAAACGCCCGGTGGAAAGCCCGCCTCCTTTATAAGGGTGCCTAACGCAAGTGCGCCGAAGGGTGTCTTCTCGGACGGCTTAAGAATGAAACAGTTGCCCGTAGCCAGTGCCGGGCCAGCCTTCATACCCATGGTTGCCATCGGGCCATTCCATGGTATGATACCTGCTGTTACCCCCAGAGGCTCATTGCGCACGATCTTCAGGAAGCCATCGTCCTGGGGATAAGATTCACCGGCAAATTTGTCAGTCCACCCGGCGAAATACCGGAAAGCCTCAGCGGCCCCTTTGATCTCGAATGAGCCGAAGGATGCAAATGGTGCACCTAACTATCCGAAATCTTGAGTCAGTAATTGTCGTGAATGGAGCAGGTTTAATACGGTTTTGGGTATGACCCCAAAACTTGCCAAAAGGGGGAAATGAAAGACTCCAAAATGCGTACAGTCAGGCGAGTCAACTCGGCAAAGACGGGGCCATGCTGCTCGATCAAATCTGCAAGTTTCAACATGTAATCTCTCCTCTCAGTTGCACGGCTCTTCTTCCATGCGGGGAACGCTGCTTCGGCTGCGGCCACAGCGGCGTCAACATCGTGCTCGCCAGCAAGAGCCACGTCGTTGGCCACAAGTGACCCGTCTTTCGGGTTGTGAACCTCTAGTTTTTTAGTGCTCTTCGCATCGACATACTGGTGTTCTGTTAGCACGCAATAAGTATTTGACGTCGTGACCGCCCACCTCGTTATTGATAAACAGTTGCTTGGGCAGGTTAGACCTGCTCCATGAAAAAGATGTCGCTTCTTGTTGAGTCATGGTTGATTGAGCGATTGTATTTCAAGTAGAAAGACTATCGAATGTGTTTCTTTAAGATTATAGCTCACCCATGAGACGATCTGTGTGTTAAGAACAATTCGAAGGAAGGGATGTTGATCATACCGGCAGGTCGGGTGTTCATAAATACGAACGCTGGTATCCCCGTTTGTCACGCCTTTCTAAGCCAACCATAGAACGTAAAGTATCCCATCACATCGATGTAGCTACACAAATCGTTCCCCTCATCCTGTAAGCACCCGATCACTCCAGTTCCATCTCATTACAGTGGCCATGCGGGGTGTCTTTGGAGTATCTTGAATGCCAAGCTTTGCCAAGCGCGGTTACGATCGCTTAAATATACGGTACTGCCTCGATTTGGGGCGGGGAGGGGCCTGAAGTTTGCTGCTTCATAGTTTTAGTACTCTATATTTTCAACTATTCCTATATATCTATATAATAACACTCATTCATTTATGTGCAAATTGAAGCAGGACACCGCTAGTAGGTACGTTCCATTGATGGCAAGCTCGTAATATTCTTTACAGGTATTCCTAACATTACACTGCAGTCCTAGCTGCATACTCGCTGGGAGGTGGAACTAGCCTGGGCTGCAGCCAACCGTTTTCGTTCGGGCACTCTTCCCACGTCTCAACCAGAATGCAAGATTCAGATCGTACTTCCAAGCCAGCATTTTGCCCGGTTAGCGACTAGCGTTAGCCTGTTCTACGTCGTAGAATGACATTGGTGCGAGTCCAAGCTCTCGGGTAGTGTAAGCTTCACTGCTGGTACTCGACAAAGCGCTTATTGAATATGTGAAAGAAGCGATGAGACTATACATTTTAATTTTTTCCTTCATCGTTTCGCTGACTCTTTCAAAGTGCTGATATGCCCCCGCCGGGGTTTGCTTGTCTATACGAAGGTTGCAGCCAACTGCATTCGGGATACTAGAAACCCGGTCCAATAAGCGTATGTTTGTCAGAGGGTAAAGGGTTAATCGTAGCACACCCATTGGTATTATGCTGTATATGTGCTGACACATGTTATTGCCGCAGTAGGTTTTTGCGATCAGATATTGCGGCCGCTTACCAACAATCTTATTTCTGTGCAAGTTCGCCACATCGGTAGTAGTCGATACAACTCGACTCGAGTTGTCGATATCCAGTCACATCCTAGCGATTCTTTTGATAGTCAGGTGACGTACTTGTGTTAGTCGTTGCTGTGAATGGACACCACAACATACCCGCTAGTTTTATAGGTCTCGCCTAGGTTGATATTTTCAATCGGCAACGTCGCTGTCACGCTCCTGTAGACGTATTCCATAGCCTCCAGTGCTTATATATTCGCTAACGATGTCAAATTTTGGTCCCTAACTTGCGGCATGTGATATAGGCCAAGATGGTATAATGCCCGTTGCTACGATTTTGGCATCTAGGTTCAGGAAAGCCCAGAATAATTTACTTTTCTAGACAATATATGTCTCTGCCTTACGTAACTACCTCCCTTGTTCAAATGCCGATCATGGTGACAACGGGAGCCAGCAATGCCTAAGTACACAGTAGGAAAATAAAACCCCCTTCACATTAAATTAGAGAAGCAGATATAGGGTACGACGTGGGATAGGGGTTCAAGCCGGGGAGAAATTGAGGGTATGCAATGCCGATATGCAAGACAATACAAATAGTATATGTTACATAGAATTCCTTGGAGTCTTAACTAGCTGGTCTCTCCATGATTCTAATCATCGCAGTTCTTAGCTTGAAGATGCGAGTTGATTATACGGCAAAATTACCTTAACTCTTATATTTCAAATCGTCCCTAGTGAGTGATCAACCTCTACCCTGTCGAAATCTCCTGAATGTTGTCGAAAACAGTGACGCAGGCGCCACGAGGTGTTGAGTAGCGAATCGTCGTGGATGGTGATGTTACGGATCTCTTTTAGGCGACCAGGGTCAATTGACGGGAAGCACACGAAAGCCGAACACAAAGGATGAGCATGGGAAAGTATATAGAACTGAAGCCGGATGGCGAAGTCACGACGGTATGAATCGATGAAGTCCAGTGTATCGCTTCAGAGGGTCAAGATATGTGGTTTGTCAATGCCCTGAAGTATTCAATAGTAACGATATTCTAAACAACCAACTCTAGCCAAATATCAAGGTGACTGACGCTTCGTCAACCCAAAGATCCGCACAGCCCTCAACGTTGTCTCATCCTCCTAGTAAGGATGCAAAACGTTGGTAAGCGAATGGTTTAAGCACCAATCACCTCAGTGGCACATATTAGCAAGTCCTCGGGGCCGCGAAGGGTAGTTATAGGGTTGTAGTATCGGCGTGACCCAGTATGCCCTACGAATAGGGGTTCCTGGCCGTTGAGCTGCAACCAGTTTATGGCAGCGCGTACATTGGCAAATAAGATCGGATCCGCGCAATATTATTCACATATATCAAAGTCCAAACAGGCTTACAGCGAATGCTTTTGCCTCGCGTGTCTAATAGGGAATAAGGAAACATTTCATCTACAGCTTATACTGAGACAACATATTGGGCCGTCCTAGCTGTATTCCCCCGCCAGCTCAGATACGGGAAAGCTAGCTATCCTCAATATTTAAGTAATGCAGAGCCGCGCTGTGTTGGTTTATGCATCTAGGTTGACTCTGCCGTATATGTCCTTATTTCACTGATCAAGGGTTCCTTCTCCATTATGAGACAAGAACAAGCATCGTGAACTAAGCTATTGAGGAAACAGTGAATGAGCCGGAATACTACACCAACTTATATGCTCAGTCGAACGTTAGTTCTTAGTAGGACTTTTAGTAAGGACATCAGCGGTCGACATGAATGCTTCCACACAGACGCGGAACTTCAGAACGCGATGCTCCGTATTATATAGACTAGGTTAAGGTTCGTATTGCATACAGCTTCACATACACCCGTTACGGCAACCTGGGAGAGGTAAGGTAACATAGTGAGGACGGCGACCACAATCCAAAGTGTCATTAGGCGCTGTGGTTGATCGTAGTACGTGGGCTCTGGCTTGTTGCGAGCGAGACATGGACGAATCGATAAGCTGGGTTGCCTACTGATTTTGCCTAGGTTTTATGTCGACCACTAGGACTCTGCACCATCAATGCATAACGCTGCTATTATCTGCTTGGCTGCATGTGGTGTGTTGGTATGTAACAGAAGTGTCCCCCCTCCTTCTATATCCGCCCCCGGTGATGCGACCCTTTACCTCAACAAGAGGCCAACTGCCTGTTTTGTCCATAGTTATCTCGGTGCGGTAGGCAATAGCATATATAAGCAAGCCAATACCCGCCACTTAGTTTATCAATTTCCATTCTCTATATCATCTGTTAGACATCGAACACCTGCTTTTCATCATAGCACGTCCAATCATCAACCACACGTCCGTTACAGAAGTAGCGAAAATAAGTATAAAAGGTACAGTGTTCATATTTATGGTTTTCATAGCTGTGTCATCCGCCGGGCGGCTCGCCAGCGGCGCCTCCAAGTCAGAGTCCTAAAAATAGCTGTTCATATAGACGAAGCTCACAGGCTGTCTGTGGGTCCGTGTTAGGAATTACGCCGGACATTGCAAGCTGTCTGGAGCAGTATACGGACTTTTGCCGTCAATATCTGAGACTGACTTCTGGTTAGCATCGGCAGGATCTCGTTATGGCTCTCCAGATCGACGGAACCCAAGTCCTAGTCAACAGCTTAGCCTGTGATCACTGCAGTAAGTACTTGGAATACGCTGACTATTTTAAAGACGGAGAATGGCTAAGCACAGAAAACATACAGACTGCGCCGCCAATAAGAACCCTGAAGAATTCTGTTCTATTTGTCAACATATCCATCATAGTAATTAGCAATTGAGCGACCTGCAACGGAGTGAGGATACAGGGAGAAGGAAGAACTGACTATGGAGGCGCCAAGCCCTCGAGCATATGAACGGACATGACCCCTCAATATACGAATCGGGAACAGAGATGGGATATCACTGCACATTCATTTTGTAAATGTTACAAACCAACAGACACAGCTGCCCGTTAGCAGGTCAAGCGCAAAAACAAGGCATTCACGCGACATAATAGGGCCAAGACCTCGAAACCGAACAGCTACTGAACAGAAGGCACGTGACATGAATTAGTAGGGATCACTACGGATCACGAATGAGCCATAGTGTTCCAAAAGATCATTAAGGGAAGGAGTGGATGTATAGGTCTATAGGTGTCTAGATACTAGCTATAATCAGTTCTTAGTGATCAACCTAAGCACCTATCCGTTAGGATAGGTCGGAACAACCTTCTGACGGCTTGGTAACAAGTATACCCTATTCCTCTAACTCTTATTTCAACATAAGCCTCCTACGATACCTATATATATTCTAGGTAGCGTCACAGTAAACCAACCCATGCAGCCCTAAGAGCGCTCTCCGCTCCAAGAAGCGCCTGTCAGAGCGGTGGACACAAGTCGTGGCGCACGATCTCAAGCAAACTTTAGTGACCTCTGCGCCAAAGATTCAACCTCTAACTTTAAATACAAGTAAATTAGTGAGTATCCCGGTCTACCTGCACCGGAGACGAGTGGCCGCCCCGGCGGCGATACTTAGGCGGTCTTCGGTCGAGGACGCAAAAAGATCAGGAGCGGAGACATTAGGATACTTCCGTTAAAGCTAGGGGTAGACGCCGTGCGACAACGGCAGAAGCGAAGATAAGAGAGACCGGAGCGACTGGCCGTAGTCCCGTTATAACCAATCAAATAATATAAGAAAGAAATAGTAAAATTCAAATAAAAGTTAGGTAAATTAAACACAAAAAACCCCTTAAAAGTATATTCTAGTTAATACTATATAAATAGCTTTGACAGCAGTTTCTTAATTATTAGAATATCTTCTATACACTAGAATGGATAGCTTGATTGATGCTGTAGAATTGCTTTAGCCCGTACTAGGGGTAGTTTGGCCTTGCAATCGACCGATTAGCTCTATTTACTGTATATTGCGACGCGTATATTCACCAACCCTATCCTAAGAACATTGTCGAAGTCGAGCCCAACGTTGCGATGACTCAACTCCTGTGGCCTGACGGTGAAAATTCACAAGCTGCTGTGTGGAATGCTGCAAGGAATCAGTTGACTTCGTCGCTATCGGCTTCCGGATCAGACCGCCAAGGACCCACGTTCCGACTAGTAGCTGCAGCCCAGTACGAGAAGGGCAGTTCGAATTGATCGTGAACTTCGGTCTGGGTTCTGGAATTCAAAGCAGCTTCAAACAAGATACTGGGCACAACCAGTTACAGCTTCAAATGTTATTCAATCCAGCTTTCTTCCTCCTATTCTGGCGTCTAGAAAAGGAACTCGCTTCATCGATGAAATAGTTGACAAGACAGATGTCGATGGAGTTCCTCTTCACATGCTTCTTCCAAAGTCCAGCTAGCAAAGGCTTTTTCCAGACCATCTCATGTAACGTCCTCAAGCTTCCCGCTCGACCATCTCTCCGCAGGTCGTTTCGTTTCGATCTTATGTATAGATGTTGGCAGCTTCAGTATTTAAATTCCGACAATACTGTCCTACACAGGTATCACACACGCAATGCCGTACGAACTCAAGTTCAATGATTTCGTGGGGTGCGGGGGAAGTGAGTGTGGGTTAAGTTTCGGTTCTTAATTTCCCCTGCCCCGGATTGCCTGGATTTGGCACACCGAGTCAGCATTTATTAATTCGTTAACCTGGTTCTGACTCGGGACGTTGATCCGGAATCCTGGAGCAAGCTTGGCAATATGCTGCAGAATTTTTATTGGCTATGGTCGATCGCGCGGCTTACCGCCGCCTCTGTCATCTTTATTTTATTTGCCGTAGGCAGGGCGTAAAGCTTGAATACCTTTTGTGAAGATGGTGAATTTCTCCTAATTTGCAGACCAGTCGATAAGACCACGCTGCCAGGTCCGAAGCCAGGTCTAGAAACGCATATAATTTCGAAAGTCTCCAACAGACCGGCATTGATGTAACGGCAACTTGGGGTATCCCGTCCCTTCGGAACGGCACACAGAAGAACCCCATCTCAAGCTCTCTACTTTGATGGACCATTCAGTCTGAGAGCCGCAAAAATCGGTTTCTGTACTAACCTTAGTTTACTAATTAGTTAGTTCCAATGCCACTTCGGGCACTATGTAAGCACGCTCTTGGCTAGCTTACGCTTACACATGGTATTCCTTGGTTCCACGTCAACGCACACCACGAAGGCAAACTAAAAAGAAATTTCAAGTCTAGAAGGGCTAGTTTGCAGCATTCTTCCCCATTCCGGTTCACTAGCTGCGTTACACACGAAGATGTTGTCCTCCACTTTGCCGCCGACTGCTCACTAGAAACAAGCCTGGACTATATCGTCTTCTTCAGCGTTGCCCGTGCGAGGCGGTAACCGAAGGTTCGTAGAGTCTTCCTAATGGTGCACCATCGAAACATCCACTATTCAGAATGAAAGCAAAGCCATTAGTGCTTCATACTGATTCGGCTACACGCCCACGACAGTGCTCGGTTAGACCGGTCTGAACATCATGGCCCTGCATCGTTCCGTTCTTCTCCAGATTTCGGCCGATGAAATATGGTGTTTGGGCCCACGGCAACGGTAATAAGGATGGGGACGTTGGCTTAGATGGGGGTAAACGTGGAGGAGGGACCCATTCCCTTCACATCTACTGGTGCACATCTGTGGGGGAACAGTGACCCCATATTTTCATACCATATCATCCTGGCCTTACATATTCGCTCCCACCTATCTAATAACTAGGTAGCCACTGCTCCCACTGCTCCCATGGCTTATATCTCTTTTCCTGACCTGAAGGCTTGGGGGGTGTTTTTTTGGGAATCTCCATGGCATTTTCTTGTTTGGCCATAGTGACGAGTTTGAGTTCGAAGCATTGAAGAGCCGTTACATTACAATCACCCCCAAACCATGGCATGCTCCATTACGAAAGAAACAGCTGATGAACAAGAGATGGACATCTCGAACCAAGAAAATGCCTCTCAACGTGCCAGTGCATCAAGACAAAGCAGTAAGCGGCACATTCGACATCGGGCTTCTATTGCCTGCTTCTCATGTAGGGACCGACGTATACGATGTGTGGTCCCTAAGGGAGGTTCAGGGTGCACACAATGTAAGAGAACTGGAACTGAGTGTGTAATAAAAATGGACGATGAGCGTCGTAGGTGAGAGAACATCAAAGTTCCAGACATGATCACATGGGGTCAATGATGCTGACAATAAAGCGTAGACCGATTTCCAAGGCATATGTGTCCTCGCTATCAGCTCGCATTGATATGCTAGAAGGCATGTTGAGAGAGAGAGGTGTAATTGTTCCACAAGCCATTCATCCACCAATGACAAAACATGAAGCACAGTCCTCGAGTTCTGGGGATGAACACCAAATGTCAGCTGTTGAGACTCGACGACTTTCAAACTCGGACACTAAGTCGCCAACTCTGCATGTACTATCACCACCAGAATCTCATGACGACTTCGCCATGTATGAAAGCCCTATAGAAGACCTAATCAGCACGGATATAGCGCAATCAGGAGCTGAGCCTCTTCGGAAGGAGCACTCACCATTTCGAACGCTGGGCCTGAAGCAGGAACACGCCATACATCGATTATTCTCCCCCAAAGGAGGGCTCTCATTCGATCATCTTTCAGCTAAACTACGATTCTTCGGCCCAACAGCAAACATCCATGTGTACGCCGAGTCTCCCGACAGATACGACTCGAGAGAATCACCTGAGCAAATCCGTCGAGCAGAACGTATCATCAGTTCACTCACACCCAAAACTCATGACTACCTAATGCAGAATTTCTGGAATTACCACAACAGCGTACTACAAGTTATTGACCGGAATGTCTTCGAGGCGGACAGGGGATCTGAGAACCCACAGTTTTACTCGTCGTTCCTACACATTATAATTTTAGCGGTAGGCTGGCGATTTGCCGACAAAGACCGCTGTGATATCGCTAGGATAAATCTGGGAAATCGCGAAAGCACCCTGCACCGAGAAGCTAGATATATGCTCGATCTTGAATTGGAGCGGCCGATGGGTATTTCCAGCGTACAGTCGCTTTTGCTTCTGGGAGATCTTGAGTGTGGAGTTGGCAGAGACAATACTGGGTGGATGTATGCCGGTGAGTGGTCACAGCCCTAGATAAGATGAAACGTCAAAAGTGTGCTAATTCCTAACATCACAGGCATGGCTAATCGCCTAGCATTTGACGTAGGTCTACATGCCGACTGTAGCAACATTGGCCTACCCGATCGAGAGATTAGTATACGGCAGAGAGTCATGAAAGCCTGTATTTTTTACGACAAGTACTGGGCACTGTTTCTTGGTCGGCCGACGAGCATCAAAACTCAGGATGTTACCTTAGACCTGTCTAAGAGTACAATTCGCCCGTCTGAGCTTAACCCTATTCTGTCAATATATACACAGATGCTCGAAGAAGAGATTCACGAGCAACTCGTTGAGCTCATAGATCTGGCTGGGCAAATCGTCGAGGGTCGTAATGAGACTAGATCCGGCAACATTGCAGACCAGAAAGCTTCATTAGCTATCAACGGAGAAGAGGAACATGCTTCTATGCGCGTATTAGCCCTCGACCAACAGCTTCGAAATTGGTATGGGCGACTACCAGACCATCTGGCCTGGGGAGCTACCAATGCCAGAGCTGCCCCCTTCAGCTACTTTCTCCTCCACCAGCAATACCACGCCACAATGATCCTACTACATCGCCCGTGGGAAAATCACGGATCATCTCTAGAGTCGCACCCGAGTCCTGGACATACGGAAAACACATCAGAGACGCTAGAAGCACACTCACTCTCTGCTAGCGACCAAGCAATGGACTCAGATAACCCATCATCCCTTTCTGCCAGCAACCGCACCACGCTAGCATACAGTGTCTGTACACAAGCAGCCATTCAGTTCGCCCAGATACTCGCCCAGTCCAAGCAGAGATTTAATCTCGAGAAGATAAGCTGCATCAGTTTACAGCCAGCAGGGACCGCCTCCACCGCCTTGCTTGCCGCGATCGTGTACAGCAAAGACGAAGCAGACCAAGGAACTTACTTAACACATCTCGAAATAGTCCTTGATGCGATCCGGTGTATGAGCCGTTCCTACCAGCCAGCAGCAAGAATGGTCAATTTAACCCAAGCGGTTCTAGCACAACTGCTACACCCAGATACGCGCAAACCTCGGCACCGCCGTGGAAACTCTTTCGACCAAGGTGTAAATGCAAATGAGTTTAAGAACGGCGGAAGACCTGAAAGTAAAGACATTGACATGTTTTCCTTCTTGCCAGTGCGTCGAGAGCACTACGATAGAGACCAGTTTCTAGGGAACAACAACCAGCGCCCTCCCGCCAGCCCCATAAGGTACGCTTCCAGACCACCACTTCCCTTCGACATGCCACCCAGTCCTTCTTACAATCAACACCCGCTTCATCATTCAAGCTCCATGTTTGGTCTCGTCTCAAACCCGCCAGGCGGATTCTTCGACCCGGATTCCCTCCGCAGCTTGACCATGGGCGTAGATAACATATACGGACATCGAGGGCACCATACTAGCCGAGGCGTTTCAGATGACTATCTCCGCATCGCTCCCACCGCTGGGGGCTGGGGTCTACACAGTCTCCACTCAGCAAGTCAACTGCCGCCGCAGTCCAGCCCGGGCTTCGACTCCCCTATGCCGAACTGGATGGAAGGAAGACCCGCAGCCACGACAGCACATCATGAGCGCGGGCTGGGAAGCCAAAGCGTAGCTTTGAGTTCTGGTATTGATAGCAAGGGTTTGCTAGCCTGTAAAAGCGAAGACGCGAGCAGTCTCGAATGGATGAGCAGCGAGAGTGAACTGAACACGCTCGTTCCCATAAGTCTAGGGCATCTTACCCACGGCTCTCAGAAAGTCAAGCTCAATACTAACGGGAACGACTCTGTTGTTCCGCCACGTAACCATGAACTAGACTTTCTCAGCTTCTGATATATGTTTCTTTGGTTGAGCCCGGCGTTTAGGGACATGAAAGCTAAGCTATGCAAGTCTTTGTTTTTTGGTCCTTTACGAGGTATTTTGAGTTATTCCATCCTTGTCGTTCGGAGTATGTGTAAATCAAAAGATTGGCTTTGGTGAAAGATAGTGGGAGATTAGTTACGATGTATATTGTCCAGCTAGAACTGCAAATTATCCAAAATTATCGACTTTGGTCCTTTAAGTTGTTTCCATGCCAGCTCGTTATCTTTAAATATCTTCATGAGATAATATATGTTGATCGCCTTCCGTCGGCCATAGTTACTTCATCAGCTTACTCAAATTTTCTCTTGCTCTCTGTTGTCTGTGGCCTCCGACCCAGTTCAGGGGTAGTAGGGTTCACCTTCAATACAATCCACCCCCTCATCAACAACTCTCTTCACAGCCGCGTCAGGGTCCTCATCGCCGTCAAGCATATCCAGCCAGCAGCTCTTGACATTAGGATTCTCAAGCAGCAAAGCAGTAAGGTACGCAACCGACGCGCGACTCGACGTGCCATTCGTCACAGCAGTCCTACCAAGCGTGACCTTCCCCACGGGCTCCAGAGTCAAGAGGGCCGGCCGCAAGCAGATACCCGCAAAGTCCGACCTCTTCTTGCTTTCTTCGTAAAGCACCTGATCCGCCGCTACCTTGGCCTGGTAGTAGCGCTCTAGCTTCTTCAGCCTGGCCTGCTCCTCTTTCCACTGCTCGTCGGTCCACCAGGGCGCTTTCTGCAGCCGCGAGGTGATAAAGGAGATCATGACGAACTTGGTGATGGACGGCGTGGCAACGGACGCGCGGATGAAATGGCACGCGGCATCACGGTCAATAGCCCAAGTCTGCGAATAAGTCAGCATATGCTACGCGCAAAATACAAACACCAACACTACCCATTCACGCGGAGGCGGGAGTAAAGTAGTGCTGCTGCGATGATAAACCTACTCGCTCTGGGGCTCCTTTTCCGCCTGCGCCGGCGCTGAAAACGACGTAGTCGGGCTTGACCTCGTCAATCAGGCCCTTGGCCTGCTCGTCGCTCTTACACTCCTCCAGACTCCAGACCCGCACATTCAGCTTGCCGCTCTGGTTCTCGCCAAGTTTCTGCAGGTCGGCTACTTGGTCGGGATTGCGGATGATGCTCGTCACGGCCCATGATCGCTGGAGGAGCATTGGCGTCAGGAGCTGCGCGATCTTGCCACTGCCTCCTAGAAGTAAGACGTGATGTGCTGCCATGATTGCTGTGTACGGCGTGTTAGTGGTGGAGAGGTGCCGGTTCTGATACTTTTAGTCTTGGTGCAGAGAGTAGTGCATATAAATATATTTACTGTAGATGATGCTAAAGTTACGTGTGAGAGGTGCTCGTGTTGGGAGTGAGGTAGCAACAACAGTAAACGACACAGAGAACTTAATTACGTCACGAGAGATTCGGTCGATCGGCGAATGCGGGGGATGCAGAGTCTCACAAAATAGCCATTGCTGCCAAACTCATCACGTGCCTTGGACCAAACACAAGTGTTCAAATCCTCAGTATGGCAAATTACTGGAACGAAGACTTTAATCGACCATCCTCAATGTTACGTATGATGTAAGCCCCGTCATGTTACGGACCTGTTACAATATATGTGAAGAGGTAACCGAACAAAGCTTCCTGGATTGAGGCTAAGCCCAGCATATATCGTACTACTCAAATTACATTACACTTAGATTGAATTCCCATTGAATTCGATTACACGGCAAAGCCGCCAGAATTATGCTGTCTCGGCTCTCCGGCAGCCTCAAACGTCCCGTTCGGTAACAATCGCAGGCCCTGTGCTGTGCTCTGGCCCGGTGCCACCCAGGTGACATTGTGTCCCAAAGACGCCAAGAACGCTACGGTCGAGTTATCATACGCGTATTCAAACGAGACCTGGTTAGGGCTCAGCTGGTCGTGCAACCGGGGTTGAGCGAGAGCCTCCAGCGTCGTCATGTTTTGGTCTAGAACATGATGGACATTCTGGATGGTAGCCGTGATGATTCGGCTACCTCCCGCAGAGCCAATGACGAAGTATAGCTTTCCCTCCGGCGTCTCGACAATTGTCGGAGAAATTGACGATAGAGGTCGTTTGCCGGGGCGAATGTAGTTGGCGGGCGAGGGAATATATCCGAAAGCGTTGCTTGATCCTGGAATGGAAAAGTCATTCATTTCATCGTTCATGATAACGCCCGTCTCGGGAACCATCAACTGCGATCCGAACAGCAAGTTGACGGTGGTCGTAACACTGATGGCCAGGCCACTCTTATCGGCCGCTACGATATGGCTAGTTCCTGGTGTTGGCAGACTCTCAAAGCCCATGGGGTCATAAGCGGAAACGTTCAATGTGCGGAAGTCTGAAATCTTAGATCGAATGTCGGTAGCAGTCTCATCGCTAATCATTGCCTCCTGGTACGCATCGAGACCTTCAACAAACAAGGGATCACCGAGTTCAGAGCGCTGACCGTACGCAAATCGAATGGCTTCATCCAATCGATGGGTTGTAAGGTTGATCGCAGCAGGATCACCAAAATCTTCATAACCGTTGACGATATTCAACGCACTCAAAGCAACAACACCACCTGAAGGAGCGCTGGTGGCGGTAAGCTTGTAGCCTCGGTAGTTAATCTTAGACGGCTTCCTAGTCACTATTGCGTAGTTCTTCAGGTCCTCCAAGGTCATCGTTCCGTTCGCCTTCGTCAGTGCGGCGATGGTGGCCTGTGCGATTGCGCCCGTGTAGAAGGCATCGGGGCCGAAATTCGCAATAGCTTCTAGAGTATCCGCGTATCGCTTGCGCGTTATGGTCTCGCCGAGCTTCACGCGGTAGCCGTGCGGCGCAAAGTCAATTGCCCAAGTTGGGTCATCAGTCAGGAAGTTTCCGTTCGGCGTAACGCTATCCATATAATGAACCAAGTCTTCTGTCACCTTGAAGCCGTAGCGGGCCACCTTAATAGCCGGCAATACGAGCTGTTCCCAAGGGAGAGAGCCATAGTTCTTATGTAGATGCTCCAAACCTCTCAGCTCACCAGGGACACCACTGTGGTTGTGTAAGCGCAGGCCCCAAAGTCATGAATGGTTGAATTGTAGAGGAGACTTCCTACCTTGCTAGACCACCGTACAAACTGGCAGCGGTGTTGTTGTCGTACATGTCTTGGAAAGCAGCAGCGGGGGCTGTCTCTCGGAAATCGATGAATTCGTACTGTCCATCGCTACCCCTGACCAACATGAATCCACCACCGCCAACTCCGCTGTGATACATGCCAATCACTCCGATACAGAACTGAGTAGCGACAAGAGCGTCGGCAGCATTTCCCCCTTTCTTGAGAATGTTGATACCGATTTCAGAGCAAACCGAGCTCTCCGATGCAACTGCACCAAGCTTCGCATCCTTGCTGTGGTAGCATGGTGTAGCGAATCCTGTGTGGGCAAGCAAACCCAGCTGCAGCGCTGCCGTAGCAAGTCGGGTGAAAGACGGCATGGCGGCGTTCAATTGAAGCGATTAAAGAGAGATGTCTCAAGCTGTTGCTACTGCAGTGATGAGGACTCGCCGCGTAACACCAGTAGCTTCAGATTGAACTACGACAGCAGAGGCTGGGAAAGGAATGAAGAAGAACAAATTGAATGGTCAGGGTCTCATCATGTCTTATTAATTCCCATCCCAGTCCAGTCCCAGCCCCAGCCCAGCTGCAAGCCAGGAACTCGGGTGTTGAGGTTGCATCCGTACGCGAGCAGAAAGCTTGATACTAGATGGAGTTACAGCACACATGGGGCTAGTCAAGGGCCATCATCCTTCAGAGTTCGCTGAAGCTCTCCAATATTCTACCAGTACATTTTCATATTAATAATTGATAAGACAGCTTGGGATTGACACGGCACATATTCGACACCGGGTTGTTTCCGTGATAAGCACGCATTGTAAGCTAGGATATCCCCTAGGCCGTTGGTCAGCAATATCGACCTACAGCAATGGCGCCCTGTAAATGCAGGATTGCATCATCATGAGAGTCCAATTGCGAAGAGCAATCTTATAGTGAGATTGTCGGCCTTCCTTTTCGGGAACTAGCTCACATCAAACTAATTTTACTGCGGCTGCAAATACTATAGCGCACCGTACGAATTAAGTGTTACAGTAGTCGATACTTGGGGGCTTCTTGTCGCTGTTCTAGAACAGTTAAGGAACAATAATATCAAAGACTCAACGATGTGCTCATCTACATTCTGCGAGATTCACGCTTATGAGTTAATAATTACTCTCGAAACCCACCATAAGTCTTATTAGACAACTTTTAAAAGCACGTCAAAACCACCAGCATGATGTCTTCGTTAGCGACTCAACCCGATGGAATACAGAACCTCCGTACACGTACAAAGGCAGAGAGGCTTTTCACTAGAAAAGACTGCTAAATATCATATGCTGTATAATTAAGTGCGGTTTCTCATGATAATGACGAATTGTTTAGTTGTCGCTGCAGCAACTTTGAGATCAAGTCATAAAGACTGAGGACAGAATGAAATAATAAACTTTGAAAGTCTATACCACATCCAAACCTCCACGTGTATAATAAAATACGTCAACTTCCATAAGCCCAGTCCAGCACATCTCAGACCATTTCCCATCCTCGTTCGCCCTCAGCTGTTTAATCAAATACATCAGTCACATACCTCACCTCACGAATACCATCCAGCCATTGCTGTGCCTCTTCCTCGCTCTTATCAGGAAAAGCCTCTCTCCAGATGCGCTTCGTGACCTCGTTCGTGCTCTTCGCCAGCTTGCTCGCAGAGCCACACACGAAGATCTTAGCACCACTTCTAAACAGATCCCGCACCTCCTCCCTCTCCGCCCACATGCGTTCGTGGGTATACTTGTACTGTTCCTTTCCGTCGGGCCCACGGCGCGAGAACGCAGGCCGCACCTGCACGGCGCCGAGACTCTCCCACTCGCGCAGCTTGTCCGCGTACAGGTAATCGCTCTCATAGTCGCGACAACCAAAGTACAGGAGCGCAGGTCCGAGAGCTTTCTGACTGTTATTCTCTGCGATGCACGCGCGCTGCTGGATGAAGCCACGCATAGGTGCCATGCCCGTGCCCGCCGCGATCATGATGATGGGCGTGCTGGTGTCGTGAGGTAGGTGGAAACCCGTATTGGAGCGGCGCACGGAACATCGGATCCTTGACCCGGCGACGCGCGTTGCCAGATATGTCGAGGCAATGCCCTGGAATAGACGGCCATTACCGCTGCGCGCTGGGGCCGAATGCACGTCGTACGTCAACGATGCCAGCAAGGGCTGTCCCGGCGGCGTGGCGAGCGGAGACGACGAGATGGAGTACTGCCGTGGCGTTAAGGGCCGTAGCATGTCGAGGTAGGCGGCGAAGGATAGCTTGGCGCTGGGATAGTCCTCGAGGAGATCAAGCACAGACATGCGGTTGTCGATAACCTCTTTCTTGAATGTCTCCTCGGAGGAAACAAGGTCCTGAAGCTTGCGCTGTTCGCTTATTTCTGCTGTTTTTGCGATCGCTTCGACTTGGCGCTTGGACGCTGGTGTTCCTAATTCGACGCGTGCGCCGAGGATCTCAATGACAGTACTTGGCCCCCGTCCAGTCTGTGATGGCGTGTTAGTTCAGTGTATATGCTTATCAGGATATCGGTGAGGTCACGAACCAAAAACTCTTTGCTTGTGCCCTTGATGGTCACAATGTCGTCCATGTTCAGACCAAATCGCGAAGCCGCACGACGAATCATGTCTGGGGGGTTTGTGGGAAGGACAACCAAATAATCTTGAACAGACCGGTTAGTTTAGCACGAACAAAAGTCGCTTCTCGCAGACTTACCTCCAGGCTCATAAGTTACATCCTCAGGTAACTCAATCTCTATATGTCTCTTCGCGGATCCAACTTCAGGTCCAGCGATCTGCTTGTTCTCTTTAACCAGACCCGTAGAGAGCTTCTCTCCGGCTAGCATGTCAGCCATCTCCGGCTTTTCGATAGTCACTTCCAGTTCAGGAGTGCTGGCCAAAACAGGTTGCGAGCCGCCGCTGAAAGATGCAAGCAGTTCATCGCGCCAGTCCTCCCAGGGACTAACGAAATCTTCTTTGACGTCCACGAACTTGGCCGAGATGACTCTCTTAGCCCCGAGCTTGGGCATCACTTCATCAACCAGCTTCGGGATGCGGTGGAATGTTGTCACCCACTCGCTGTTACCTGCGCCGAACACAGCGTATTGTACATCCTTGAGGCTGTCGGGCTTGCCGGCTTCAAGCCAAGCTACGAAATTCCTTGCGTTGTCTGCAGGTTTACCCTCATATGAGGGCGTGATGACAGCCACCGGGATATCCTTCGAAAGTTGCTCTGTTCCTTCATCCATGGTCTTCACTGTAGGGTTGAAGCCTCGATCTCTTGCCGCTGTTTCGAGATCCTCAGCAAGATACTTACAGGTTCCTGCGTTAGAGCCGTAGAGAATCAGCAAGGCTTGGCCAGCTCCCTTCTTATCGAGTGACGCATCGACGGTTTTCTGCCTGTCCTGGTCTGTTTTATTGGCGGCCTCCTGAAATTCGCCAGGAATTCCCACCATCCGGCTTCTTCCCGTCCTTCTGGTAGCCTTGATCTTGAACCCATCAGGTTTGACTGTCAGTGTGCTTTTCATACCTGCGGATCACTGTCAGCGCTATATTCAGAATCAGTCGCCGGCATCACTTACGCAACTCATAGCTTGGATCAACCATCGAAACCTGGAAACGCTGTAAGATCATAGCCGTCGCCATGATCATCTCCTGCTCAGCAAAGAAGCGACCAATGCAAGCCCTAGCGCCGTTCCCGAACGGCTTCCAGGCGTTAGGGGGCAGTTTTTCCCAGCGCCCGTCCATGAGCCTTTCCGGGCGGAAGAGGGCTGCATCCTCTCCCCACACACTGCGGTCAAGGTGCAGTCCGCGAATATTGCAGGTTATGACATCATTCGTAGTGACGCGGTATTTCCCGCCGATGACCGTGTCTACGACAGGTTTGACGTTAAGTAGACCGATCGGACCCTGGACTCGCAGTGTCTCCCGGATGCTAGCTTCGATATACTTGAGCTGAGGAAGATGTTCAGGTTTCAACACGCCGTCCCCGACAACTCGGTCGACTTCTTCCTGGGCTTTGTGGTAGGTCTCTGGGTTCTTGAGCAGTAGGTAGAATAGAAACGACAAAGTGCCGCTCGTAGTTTCGTGCCCAGCAACCTAGTAATTAGCACAGTAAGTAAGTATCCCAAATTCGGACATATGTTGACAGCTCACCAAGAATGTAACCATGTTGAAGCGAATGTTTTCATCAGAAAGTTTCTCTCCAGTCTGGGGATCACTAGCGTTCAGCATCGTGTCGAGCAAATCTCTCGCGTGAGGTTGCGGGTTCCGCTTGCGCTCAGCAACAAGCTCATCGCAGAGCTTCCACATCGAATGGATGTTGTTCTGCAATTCTTCCGCCGACTTGATACGAAGGTAATTCTCGATCGAAGGGCGATTAGCTCGCTTCCCAGCTTCGATGAGCGTGGCGGCCATCTCCGTTGCAAATGGATGGATCTCATCTCGATAGAAGCTATTGAACCGGTATCCGAAGCCACAGAATCCAATCATGTCAAAGGCCAACCTGTGTCATGATGTCAGTATATTGACAAATATTTCGCATCTTAAGGGGCTACTTATAGTGAAGTCATCGGAAGGTATAATTTCGTTGTCAGGCCCCATCCTGTCCATCTTGAGAACCAGCTGGGATATCAGGTCTTGCATTTCAGGGAACATATTCCTGATCGCCAGCGGGCCAAAGACGGGCATCAAGGTGCGATGGGCTTTGCCCCAATTCTATGGAGTGTTTAGAGAAGTGCTTCAAAATCGCATTGCTGGGTATTCCTTACCTCCTCGTGCCCGTGTGCAGTGAACAGGCCATCGCCTAAAAGAGCCCTGAGCTCCACGAGCGGCCCGGTTGGACTCTTCTGAAAACGCGACTCGTCCATCACTTCGTTGAAGAGTTCATAGGACGAGATGACAACCGTTTGTCTCGTGACGAGGTCGAGCTTGAAGATGTCGCCGTAGACGGCCGCAAGGCGCCATAGCGAAGAGATTGGGAAGGATGGGTTCATCTCTGGCAGATTGCGAGTGAACCAGTGGGTAGGAGGTTGCGGGATAGGCTCAGTCGCATCTTCGTTGTTGCTTTGTTTCTGATGCTGTGCAGCTGAGTTGCCGGGTTTGTAAGGGCATTCCATCGTCGACATTGTGATAAAGTCTAAGCAAGGAGTTTGAGAGTAGTTGGTGATAGTTGTCTTGTTCAAAATAGAAAGTGGTTGACGCTCAATTAAAAGGCTTCAGAATACCGAAATAGTTGTCATTAACTGATAGATTGTTCGATAGGTTCGTTCGATGCCTGATGTTCACTGATGTTCATTTCTATTTACCACAACTACGAGCTTCAACCTCCCTCTTTATACTGCCCCTTGGTACCAGGCTCATCGTCCCTTTGGACATGACGAAGCCGCGAGCGCCTGAAGTTCGGTGCTGTCGGATGAGTAAGTGTCGTGCATGCTCCCGCCTATCATCTCGCGATAGTGATGATGTCTAGAACCGGCCGCCCCGGCCATTGGAATCTACTGAGATTGCAGCGTGCAAGGTTCCCCAGCAAGGTATAACTCCCATAAGCTGCATTTCACAGCGACATTCGTCTTGCACAGCGGCATTCGCATTGCAACAGGTGGTCGCGACAACGAAACGCCGAGAATATCACTGTGGGGGGAAAGGTACCGAGGTTGGAGTGGCTCGCGGAGCCAATACGCATATACAGCATAGATTATAGGATAAAACAAAAACTACACGTTCATAGACCCAAAGATATCTTCAAAGGAAGTGCAAAATTGAGAGAAAATACATGCAAGTCTACATGTGGGTTAACTGTTCTAGCTTTTCTTCCTAGTATTTACTCCAAATAGGTATGTTGAAGCAATTCACCGCCGAGTTTCAAGTTTTAGTCCCAGGTAGACTGACCCACTCTTCCCGAGCTGAAAGGCCTCGGGATGTGACCTTGAAAGTGGAACCTTGACACCATCCTGCCGGCAACTTCGCGGCAACTTGGAAATAGCGAACCCGATTATGCTCTTCTTCATCGACCTACCGTAGCATCGACACTTAACACTGGCGCTTCGAAATACTCATGCTACGCCGCTGCTTCGCGGTTGCTCCTCTACGAAAAGCTATCACTCATCTCATCGCTACATAGCATCAAAGCTGATCAGTCGCTCAATATCGATAGATCCTACCTACGTGAAAGACCAATAAAACAAGAAAGTCTATGTTATCCCAGTTGTCATAGCTTCCAGCTTCACTCAAGCTAACCCAAGGCGCTCACAAGACTCTTTTCCATGAAACCCCCAGCTGCCAAGAAATCAGGTCTTGGGCTGACTGAAGCCAGCATCACGTTTCACGAAAATGATCGTGACGATGATTATTTCATTCCAAGGCCAGTAACGCCTTGATAGTACCTTTCTTTGTGAGAGCTTTGCACCGAACCCGAAAGATGAAGGGTCTCTTGCTGACACAGGTAACTGCCAAGTCATCTCGATTTTAATGAAACTGCATGTCGCGGTTTTCCTACCGCCTGGTATTCTCCCGTCATCTTGATTACATTACCCCAAAGCAGCGGGATATGTCCCTACACCGTTGAACGATTCAGGTTCCCGGCTTCCTCAGTCAGCCTCTCCCCTTCCCACTAGTCGTATAATTCGTTCACTGAGCGGTAGGATCTAGGCGCCCAGCGAAAACCAGCTGGAAATTCAGCCGCTTGCACTTCAACAACGAGGTCAGTAAAATTTGACGGGCAAAATTCTATAGAGTTTAAAAAGTACGCAGAGCCCTTGAGGTATTGATCTAACCAGGACGGGCTGTTGGGCTCGCAAAGTGGCCAGAATAGGAAGAAAATGAATGTCGTTATCACTTACTACGTCGCAAGGGGGACGCGACCGGTCACTTTTGATGTGGGCGTAGTCGGGACAGTGTCTTATGTCAAGAAGGCCGGCTTCCGTGGCAGAGACGCATTTCTGCTCTGCGTAATGGCCACTGAGGACTCTGCCACAGTAGCAGAGAGTTCGTACTGTCTGAGAAGTGCACATTGTGATTTTAGGTTGTGCGTTCGTTGTGGGTTGAAAGGGAAGTACTCGAGTGACGGTGAGTAGAGAGGCGAGTGCCCGGATAGGAGTAAGTGGCTATACGTGAAGGTGCCGTCTGGACACTAGGTATGTCGAGGGTAAGGGATCGTTCCGTTGACTAGGATCAGAATAGTTGTTGATGACTGAACTTGTTCAGGTGTATCAGTGGTGAGGAGTCAGAAGTGAAGTTGTGTTAGAGGAGACGAATTCTCGCCCTGGCGGTCAGATGCAGGAACCCTATATAGAGAATCGAGCTGTTATTGTCTATTGTGGCCATATACAGAGGTTGAAGAATACAAACTAGCATACGCAACTTTGTATTCGCCTAGGCCACAATAGAGCCATCAGCAAGTAGCTTCAACAATGAGTTTTCTACTCATTATATTATCTTCCTCCAATGTGTTCTCGATACTAGCAATCAAACATATTGAAACATGGGCTTAGTTTCCCTAAAATAGCCCATACACAATGCTCGGGAGAGTATTTATCTGTGATGTTTGCTATGCCCATTGAGAACGAGAATTGGACATGCGAGAAAAAATGAATTGGTTAGTCTAGTTAGTAGGAGTAGATACGCATTGTGGCCGGGAATATGAGCTATTTTAGCTATAAACAACAGGCTGCATGCAAACATTGTACTTTAAAGTCCGAATGTGTACAATGGGTTTACTGTATAGTGAAGTGGTTTCTATGTGGAATACGGCATTCTAGGATAATACACTCATCTAGTAACTCGCATAGACTCAGCTAAGGATGCCTATGTTACCTGTGGTTCCAATGCTCAGAAATGCATCATATGTAGATAAAAACTACAAGATTGCAAGCATTATGAAGGGAAATTTGAATTAAAGTACCGATATTTGAATACTTTTTTCTTTTTGTTTAGCTTATTCCGCTCTCGACTTGCTGACAATAGCATATGACAAGTCGACGTTGTCGTGCAACTGGCATGTTACACCTAAATCGCATACAAAACGCGTCTGTTGTAGGAGAATTGGTTGATTGAATGATCCAGGCAGTCTTCGACAAGCCTCCTCCTCGCTCCATCCTATTAAGAGGTTTGAAGCCAACTGCATGATATTGTAGCTATCGCAGCCATTGAGGCCATTGCGCCCTATTGCACCCTAATGCACCCTGTTGAAGCCGTTATTCGTAGTCGCTAGGGTACCTAAGTATTCGATACGCCCCTTACAGTCCGAGGGTTTCATAGAGTGCCCACCCAAATAGGTGGGTACGCCATGAGTTGAATGAGAGAGGATGTGGGTACAGCAGATCCAGTGTTGCCCTACAAATATGTGTACAGGGACAATGATTTCATATATTGCCAAATAATTGGTGGCCTATCTTTCCCAGCTTTCTCATTCGCGACGTTTTGCAGCTTAAGAAGCCGACAAAACTGTTGATGAATGATCGTGATAGGTATCACGATGTTTCAGGATGTTGCCCCCAAAGAAAGCAATCCATGTATGTAATATTCGTAGTAATCCGACGGAGCATTTAACTCACCGAGGAGCTTGATTTGTGACTGGTGTCACTTCAGCTCATTCAGCCGCATCTTCACTGTGAATTGCGGCTGGAGCACAAGCAGCGTGTACTTGGTGCCACGAAAGCATGGCAACGATGAATATCTTGGCAGAGAGCCTCGAATCAAGTGGATCCTCCAGTAGGCCCGGGAATCTAAGGTTACGGTGCTTATTTAAGTTATGATCTTTTATGATCTCAGATTCATCCACAAGGCAACACGGCCTAACGAGAAGTGTTTCAGCTGCCAAGATTTAGGCTTCTGCTTGTTTTCGCAACCGGGAGTCTGGGCCAGCGGTGGATTCGTTCATGATCATTGATTATTAGCTGATTAATGCAAGGATCCTTTCGCTGGCGTATCGATCCAGGTCTCCTACTGTACGTCTCGCCTTGTCGGCAACAGGAGCCGTGGTTCTAAAAAGTGCCATGGCCTCATCGTCTGTGGCCTCGCTAATGTACAATAGTTTCCCGAGCCATTGCATCCTACGATTGATATGAGCTTTTGCACCTTATTAGAAAGAGAGTATTGTGAGGTGATCTAATCGCGTTTCTCGGATGTCGGATGTCGGATGTTGGATGGGACGAAATGGATTGAAATCGATCATTTAAAGAAATTGAGAAGCTACATGCAGTTATGTAGTCAAACCCAATCAAAACTCATGGCGCTTTCCAGAAAGGGCTTATTCTATGAAACACGGAATTAAAAACCTGTAGGTACCATTTGTCACTCAGCCGCTCACTAGCTGCGCCTCGGCGCGTCATGGTCTGACCAGTCAAGCCAGTAAACCTGGGGGAGCCGGAGGCCTGCACTACACTAACATCATAAGCTGTGCAGAGAGTGGCAAGACAAGGGTGTGGCTAGCAGCTTTATGCAGCATGACATTAAAGCCGAGCTCATCAGACGTACCTTATGGAAGACTGGCAGACTGGTAGCGCATACATATTTTCGCCCCATATGCACCCTACTACACTAACATAGGTACAATATGTAACTTTATACCTACATGTATGCAGTACCGTCTGCGCCTCCTCTATGTTGAGCGCCACCTCTCACGGGAAGTGTTTCGTAGTTTTCCGTGTTATAGATAGAAAAACCTTAGACGTCTTTTACTTTCTTTTTCATCTCGCCCTATTTAGACTACATTTTCCCCTTGAGCTCTCCTTTTTGCTGGGCCATTGTGCTTTTTCTTGGATTCTCTATTTACTTTGTTTGCTTCCCCCTTTGTTTTGTCAAAATAAGCTTGTCTTGGCTTGCACTTCAGCACTGCGACCTAACGATCTCCTTTTGCTCCACCACTACTCCTACGTATTTACGTATATCCTTGGCACACTAAGGGGTTGGTGTCATCTCACATCTCGCATTTCTTTTTATAACCATTATCATCATCATCATCATCATCACCTTTTTCCAGGTTCCTCTTTCCTCTGCTCTGGCTTCTTTCATATCTTTCCCTCCTAATCTGACCACCAATTCTTCTTGACTTGGATAAACCCTTCGGCGATTAAACTGCGACGATGAGAAGCGTTGCCAAATTTGCGACGGGCTCGCTGCTCGCCTCTGTCGCATCTGCCCAGGTTGTGCAATGGGACATTGTGAGGAAAGAGAATGCTGCACCTAAGCTGAGCAAACGTGCAGATGGCACAGTCCAGGAAGTTATCACAAACGAGAGGATGCGCGGCGGCTATTTTGCATCGTGCTCTGTAGGAACACCGCCTCAAGATGTGACCCTGCAGTTGGATACTGGGTCTAGTGATATTTGGGTACCTGCGAGTGATGCTTCAGTCTGTCAGAGCACTGCGCAAGGAGGCTGCACTTTTGGCTCTTGTAAGTGTGTTATGACCTCGACATGAAACATTCTTGGCTAACCGAGATTCTTCCTTTATTTAGTTAACCCGGATAAGTCTAGCACATTTGAAATTCTCAATGAAGATTTTAACATTTCCTACGTCGACGGAAGCGGTTCGGCAGGCGACTATATCAGTGACACCTTCGGAATCGGCAACGTGAAATTACCAAATACCACGATGGGTCTGGGTTTGGACACAGACATTGCCTACGGTCTGGTTGGTGTTGGCTATTTCCTCAACGAAGCGGCCCAACAGCCATACCCCAATCTGCCTATCGTGATGCGCGATGAAGGATACATTGCGACCAACGCCTACAGCCTTTGGCTAAACGACTTGGACTCCAGCACCGGCAGCATTCTCTTCGGTGGTATCGATACCGATAAGTACGAGGGTGACCTTACCCGCCTCAACATCTACAAGGATCCACAAACCGGGGTGATCAGTTCCTTCATCGTGGCATTGACGTCACTACAAGCCACATCATCCTCAGGTAACGATGAGCTCTCGTCCTTGGAGTACCCAATCGCTGCTGTCCTCGACTCCGGCACTACTTTTAGCTATCTTCCCCAAGATCTGGCCCAGCAGGTTTGGGAGGAGGTCGGCGCCATCTACTACTCTGCCTCGAACGGCGGTGGGGTGCCTCTGGTCGCTTGTGCTTTGAGAAATAATAAGGGCTATTTCTCGTTCGGCTTTGGTGGAGATGGCGGTGCTGTCATTAAAGTCTCCATGGATGAGTTGGTTATCCCCATATCCACAGGCAAGGCTATTCCATTGCCTTCTGGCCCGTACGCCGGACAGGATGCATGCCAGTTCGGCATTCTGAACACAAGCACTGACCCCTTCTTGCTTGGAGACACGTTCCTCCGATCAGCTTACGTTGTGTATGATCTCGAGAACAACGAAATCGGTATTGCCGCTACAGACTTCAACGCCACGACTTCCAATGTCGTTCCATTCCCCAGTAAAGGAGCCGAGATCCCGTCATCAACGCCAGCGCCGAATCAGGACAGCCTCCCTTCGGGATCTAGCACAAGGCCGAACTTCAGCGCCATGAGCGGTTTCATGGATATCAGTAGTAGTTCAAACAGTGGTGGATCTGGTAGTGGGAACGGAGGCGGGAACGGTGGTGGAGACGGTAACGCAGCCTCTCTCCCTCCTGCTCTCGACATCACCCAGTTCATTATCATGGGTGCTAGCATGGGCTTGATGGTGTTCGGCGGTGGGATGTTCCTCCTGTTCTAAACAAACAATTGTACTTTGCGCATGGGTATTGGGCGTACGGATGGTTCAAATATGGCATGGTTGAGGAGATCGACCGGGTACATTGGATAGGATCAACTCGAAAAGAAGTTACATCCTCCCGTATATTGATAATATTTGGTAGATGATATGAATACAAAAAGCCTATTGAGACTGAGCCTTGAGTGAGACTGACCACTTGGGGAATGGGACGAAAACCTATAACTTGATAGTAGGAACCTTGAACTGTAAATCAAAGGAATTGAACCCCGAAAATAACTCAACGAAGTATTCTATCTAGTCTAGGTGCTTGCCATCACCTTAATCATCTCTACAAGCGCATCGGCATAACAGAAGAGTACTCGCTACCTACTGATAAAAACTAAACAACTCTCATAAGAGAGAACAGACGAAATACTGTATGAGGTAGGTAGGAGGTAATTGTGCATCGATATGTGATGTTAAGATATACTTGTAGTTCCAATGTTATGTATAAAGAAGTGTACCTAGGTACCTAGGTACGAACAACCTGCAGGTATCCTATAATCCGGACAGCTGCAGCAGTAGGTTAGGTACACTAGGTACAGCATACCGGGGATAATCAGGGGACCTTGGTATGCAGCAATAGCTTTGTCTGATTCGCTGAGAAACCAGGCAAGCCCCGCTAATATTTTCAGGAACGCCAGAAGGGAAATCTTGAACCGCGCGAAGGCGATCCCGATCTATCATCTGCGCAAACTCACCCTGCCCTTTGATTTTGTTGTAATTCCTTCGACTTCAATTCGTGTGTTGTTACAGATTTCTTCTTTTCAGGATGAGGGTGCAACGGGCTATCGCTGTCATCAATGACAGTCGCATCCTTAGCACCAGGAGTGGTGTATCACAGCTCAATATTACTTCGAGGGCTTTCACGACACGAGCTCCCGCGCAGTTCATCGTCGCTCCATTGCGGCTGGAGGGAAGAAGATATTTCAGCTTGACGAGACCCAGATATGCAGCTGCCAGTGCTGCTGCCAGCGCGTAAGGCGACAACCCCTTTTGTGACGTTATATCCGTTGAACCATTGTCCACTGACTTGGGTCTTCATCCACATAGTATCAAGCGAGCTACCCAAGAAGCGGCAAACCTCACTCCCGAAGCCGTCCTTGCGAAAATGAGCCCCGAAGAAAAGAAACGACTGTCGAAAGTGCGAAATATTGGTATTGCCGTACGTATCTCTCTATTCTTCCAAACCCTCTTGCCATCGCTGTCGCTGTGAGCGAGAGAGCGTTATGCTGAATGCACCCCTAGGCACACATCGACAGCGGCAAAACAACTGTCACCGAACGAGTTCTCTTCTATACCGGTCGAATCAAGGCGATACACGAGGTTCGAGGTCGCGACGGTGCTGGCGCTAAGATGGACTCTATGGAACTCGAGCGAGAGAAGGGCATTACTATCCAATCTGCTGCTACCTTCTGTGACTGGAAGAAGTCCGAGAATGGACAGGAGGAGACGTATCATATGAACTTGATCGATACCCCCGGCCATATCGACTTCACCATTGAGGTGGAGCGTGCTTTGCGAGTGCTGGATGGTGCCGTGATGATTCTCTGCGCCGTCAGCGGTGTCCAGTCCCAAACTGTAACCGTCGACAGACAGATGAAGCGCTACAACATCCCACGAATAAGCTTCGTGAATAAGATGGATCGCATGGGTGCAAACCCGTGGAAGGCAGTCGAACAAATCAATTCCAAGTTAAAGATCCCCGCTGCGGCCATTCAAGTACCTATTGGCGCCGAGGACCAGTTCAAGGGTGTCATTGACCTTATCCACATGAAGGCCATCTACAACGAAGGCCCCAAGGGAACCATTGTGAGGGTGGAAGACAAGGTTCCCGAAGACCTGAAGGAGTTTGCCGAAGAGAAGCGCCAGATTCTGATTGAGAAGCTGGCGGATGTCGATGACGAGATAGCCGAGATTTTCCTGGATGAACAGACACCAACGCCCGAGCAGATAATGAACGCTATACGTCGGTCAACAATCGCTCTCAAATTCTCCCCTGTCATGATGGGATCGGCCTTGGCCGACAAGTCCATCCAACCCATGCTTGACGCTGTCTGCGACTACCTTCCGAACCCAAGTGATGTTGAGAACGTAGCTCTAGACAAAAGCAAGGCAGAGGAAAAGACCCAGCTTGTACCCTACAACTCGCTGCCGTTTGTCGGTTTGGCCTTCAAGCTGGAAGAAAATAACTACGGTCAGCTCACCTACATCCGAGTGTACCAGGGCACCTTGAAGAAGGGTACCTACCTGTTCAACTCCCGGAACGACAAGAAGGTGCGAATTCCTCGAATTGTGCGTATGCATTCCAATGAGATGGAGGATGTCAACGAGGTGGGTGCTGGTGAGATTTGTGCCGTGTTCGGTGTGGATTGCGCCTCTGGTGACACTTTCACGGATGGAAACCTGCCCTACACCATGTCTTCTATGTTTGTGCCTGATGCGGTTATGTCGCTTTCTATCAAGCCGAAGCGCAGCACAGATGCGGACAACTTCAGTAAGGCTATGAACCGATTCCAACGCGAGGACCCTACCTTCAGATTAATGGTCGACGAAGAGAGTGAAGAGACCATCATTTCTGGTATGGGTGAGTTGCACCTTGAAATCTATGTTGAGCGTCTGCGCCGAGAGTATAAGGTAGAGTGCATAACGGGCCAGCCTAGAGTCGCATACCGTGAGACTATTGGCCAGAGGGCAGACTTCGACTACCTCCTACGAAGACAGACCGGTGGACCCGGTGACTATGCTCGTGTCGTTGGCTGGATTGAGCCCAGCCCTGATCCGGAGAAGAACGTTTTCTCAAATCAGGTTGTCGGTGGCGTCATTCCTGACAAGTTCATCTCCGCTTGTGGCAAGGGTTTCGAACTCTCGTGCGAGAAGGGCCCGCTGCTAGGCCACAAGGTCATTGGCACCAAGATGGTGGTAAACGACGGTGCAACACACGTCACGGATTCTTCGGACTTCGCTTTCAGCTTGGCGGCCCAGATGGCCTTCAAGAAGGTGTTCCACGAGGCTGGTGGCCAAGTTCTTGAGCCCCTGATGAAGACCACCATCATGGCGCCCAACGAGTTCCAGGGTAACATCCTCATGCTCATGAACAAGCGCAACGCTACTATTATCGACACTGAGATCGGCAGCGAGGACTTCACTCTGGTGTGTGATGTCAGCTTGAATTCTATGTTTGGCTTTGCAACGCAGCTACGTGCTGCATCGCAGGGTAAGGGCGAGTTTAGCATGGAGTTTAGTCACTATTCTCCTGCGCCGCCGCATTTGCAGTAAGTCTTATTCTTTTCCCCTTTCTCTCTCCTTTACGGATGCATTTGCTGCTCTAGTGGTGGAGTTATCAACCGAGTTTGCTAAACTGATTCGACTTTACAGAAAGGAACTAGTCGCCAAGCACCAGAAGGAGATTGAGGATGCCCGAAAGTAATGAAATACCTGAAGAGCATAGCTCAGCTCCAAGGTATCAAGATCGTATTGAGTTGGAAACTCGGCGCATCGCCGGGGTTTTCAAGTATTCTATCCTATGCTTATCCAACTCCCCCGTACTGGCGATAAATTAATATTAGGGGTACACGGGCTTGCGACAATAACGACTTGACCTATCAAGTCCCTATGAAAGGGAGAAAAATGTACCACCATTGTCACGAATACGTGCTCTATCATCCAGCACGATAGATAGATGATATCGCAGGATCTGGAAAAGGCAGGTTTAAGATGAAGTGTATATAGAATTGTATCAAGATCACAACGGTAACTTCTAGAATGAGGAAGTAAATAAAGCGAGCTATTCGCAGGAACTATGAATACATTAGACAAATTACCACTTTTGTTCTTTTTTTCCTTTCTTTCTTCGAGCTACCGTCCCTCTCTTGAACATATAATATCCCCATCAGCCAGTTTTGTGAGTTTCGTCTTACCTCCTATCCACATGTTGCGGTTTGTCTGCCGATATATATGAGGGCATTGTTGCCACATATGTTATTGCGTCTAGGTATTTACGGTATGGTACAAACATTTCGGTTCCTCATTGTACTGATTAATCCAGTTCCTTTTCCCCTATTTTCATGAACACCAAGCCTCTCTAGCCTCTGTGATAGCTGTTTTGCGATCCATCTCAAAATTCGACTCATTCTTCCTCCTCTTCGTTGACGTCTCTATTCTATTTTATCACCGCCTTCCTACGGTGTCCCACACGCCTGTTCCTTACAATCTCCTTAATATATCAACCACAACCTCCTCCGTCGTCGCCTCACCGCCCAAATCAGGACTCAACAATCGTCCTTCCTCAAGATTCGCATCAACAGCCGCATAAATCTTAGCTGCAGCCTGTTCCTCGCCCAGAAACTCGAGCATGAGCGCCGTGCTGCGCAGCGTCGCGATGGGGTTCGCGACGCCCTTGCCTTCGATGTCGGGCGCAGAGCCATGGCAGGGCTCGCCGATGGCGAAACCTTCACCGACGTTGGCGCTGGGGACTAGACCCAGAGAACCGACAAGCGCGGCGGCGCCGTCGGAGAGGATGTCACCATATAGGTTGGGCGCGACGATGACGTCGTAGGAACCGGGCTGTCGGAAGAGCTTGTATACCATGCTGTCGACGATCTGTTCCTCGATGGCTACGCCTGCGTCCTTGAACTTGGGCACTGATAGAGCGTCCCGCGCGCAGGTGCGGAAGAGCCCGTCTGTCTGCGATAGCACGTTTGATTTGTGCGTGATGGTCACGAGGGCCGACTTGTGAATTGACTTGTTCGTCTCGCGGAGGTTTTGTCGCCGCAGGGCGATCTCGCCGGCCATGGTGGCGATGCGGCTGGAGGCGCGCGCGGAAATGCGCTTGATGGCCTCGGCGTAGACGCCGCCCTTTGCCGGGTCGTTGAAAGTCTGCTCTTCTTTAACGTAGAGGTCTTCGGTGTTCTCGCGCACTATGACCATGTCGATTGGGTTCTGGGCTGTTGCTACTGTTTTCACGGGGCGTACGTTGGCGTATAGGTCGAGTTTCTTGCGGAGGGCGACCTGTTATTCATGAAGAAGGGTGAGTTAGCAAGCTTTTTTTTCGTGTAGATAGACTACTGAGACAGAATAGAATAATACTGCCACGTACGATGGGCGATGAGTATCCCTTCACGGCCTTACTGGGCGACGACACGGCGCCGAACAGAGCACCGTCGCATTCGTTCTTCAACACATCGACAGTGCGGTCGGGGAGCGCGGCGCCGGTCTTCTGGAATGTCTCGAAACCCGCGTCTAGGTCTGTGAACTCGAATTTGAGGCCTAGGGACGAGGGGAGGGCCTCGAGGATGCGGCGGCCGGCGGGAATCACTTCGCGGCCGATGCCGTCGCCGGGGATGAGGCCTGCGTCAATGATTAGTTGGGTGATGTCTCTTAGTCAATTGGGGCTACTGACCAATTCTGAGAAGACGGGATGCCATGGCGAAAAATCAATTGGCTTGAATAAAGCACTCAAACTGTTCGTAGACTGTAAAAAGGATGACGTTTAGCGACAATCGAAAAAATTAGGAATGGTGTCTATCACCAGCGGCTACGGAGCAGCTTCGAGCTCAACTGGAGCTTCGGTGGAGTGGTTCGGCAAAAATTCTGGGGGATCATCTCCGCAGATCGGAGTGAGAACGCTGGCTGGCGCTAATGACAGGTGGGGCAGACCGGGGTATAAATGCAGGGGGTGGATTTTGAACCACTTCCCGAGGTTGCGCTGGTGGCTACACACACGTTTGGTAGCAACTCAAAATGGTGTGTGTGTGCACTTATTACTACATCAGGCCAACCTTTGATGGTACGCTGCAGGTTCACTGGCTGATGCAACCTCGGCTGCATCCTGCAGGTTATATATCAAACACATTGGAGTGCACCTCAGAGTGGGTGTAGAAGAGGGAATGCTTTATACTCGACCTCAGGTTGACGAGATCTTCCTACACTCTGAAACCGAAACGTGCCAGTCAATAGACCGACAGATTCTATAGAGATGCATTATGTGCTTCGGAAGACTCTCAACTTATGCCAGTGATTTGCCATAGCAGACATTCTCTAGCTGAGCTATACTACTGGTGGTGCATCTACCCGCATGAGCTCGCAACCCCGGCAGTTTGGTTCGTGATGCAGGTTTGCACATTGGGGTAACATCAACTAAGACTAAGATATATTCGTTTACCCTTTGGCCATGTTTTAGAAGTCTTTCAACTTATATAATATGGACAAGTAAACACTTTCTCGGGTATTGAGTACCTTCAGGCTTTTCCAAAATGTCGAACCTGAGATTCCACATCGTCCTCGGATATAAAATAACGTCTATTACCCACTCCATCGGTCCATACCAGGATGTGCCGTTTAGACTACAGCTGCTCTTAAAAAGAAACCTTTCGTCCAGTCAACCGGAATGTTTCAGATGAATCTCAATCACCAATAGAATTCGTTTGTTCCGCAACATGGATGCATCAAACAGGCAGTTCATAACGTATCCTCGGCACACACACACAAACACATAGACACACATATAGAGACACACACACACACACACACACACACACACACACACACACACATAATGTTGAGACGATTTGGTGCAGCAGCAGGAGAAGTTTGGTAGGACGAACGAACAACAAGCCGATGATGCGAGCCCCTGAACCCAACCAATTCTGGCAGTTCTGGGTGTTGTAACCCCCGGACCATCCCCTGAAATTATATCTCCCTAATTTATTAAGGAGGGGACCCTCTTTCTCTCCAACAAGCTTGTCTACTTACTCTCTACGCACGTTATTTACACCACATCCACATCCACATCCCACCAACACCCGACAACATCGCATGAATCTGACCAGCTGTCTTCATATGATGTTCTTTTCTACTAAAACATTGTAATACACTATAATCCAAATCCTGCCACTATATTTTCTTCCTTCTTTAACAGTCACTCAATTTTTAATCTATATATTATTCTCACTGCTGCGACGCCGTGACAACCTTGTTCGTCTCCTGTAAAATTGACACAGGCGCATAACCACATACCGCATACCGCATTATTTACTTACCCCTGGACTAGCGAACCAAGCTTTCATTACCTAAGTCGGCCTTTCAAAAAGTCCACCGCTCTCAAAACCTCCAACACCTTGCGACAAGATCAATTCAAAAGCGAAACGCACTCGCGAGATACACACCTACCCAAGATACCGATAGGCGGCTGTTGTAAAGTGGTAATTGCTTCAGGTCAACGAGCAGCTTCTGCTCTGATCTGTGGCAACAGTGACCGACCAACAATTCTGATTCACTTTATCCCGCTTATTGCGGGTTGTCGATAATTACCCACACTTTGTTACCGCTCGAACACTGTTGTCACCATGTCAGGCGTCAGGAACCTTCGCGCCATGTTCGAGCAGAAAGGCGATAGCAACCTGCCAGACAGAGGAAGATCTCCTGGTCCTGGTGGTTTCGGTGAGGTTCTTTCTCTTCTCAAGACGTTCTCAAACTTTCGACCGGTCCCTTAAACCTGCTCTCGACAAGCCCCTTTCCTCCCCTACCACGGGTACCTGCTAGTTGCCTTGTGCTGTCATAGGACATCATATTTCAATCACCTTTCCTATCATCCTATCTTGTCATCTATCAACTCTTCCAAGCTCTGCTCTTTGTTCGATACCCCCCACAGTAGCTTTGGGATGATAGGGTATTTTCAACCTTCATTCGCTACATACTGCATACGTCACTACTAGACTTCCCATCAGGGGCTAAACTAGAGCTATCCCTTTTTTTTTTGGGTCCAACATAGCTAACAGCAAAACTTTGGCGCCACGCAGGGACCCCCTCCCCTTCTGCTTCTCCCCGTCCGCTATCCAAAGTCCGAACTTCTTTCGTTGCAGTTGAGAAAGACGGCAGAATAGGCCTGAAAAGAGAACCTAGTGGAGATTCCGTCTCTGTATCAAGTCGAAGGCTCAGCAACGACACCGACGCTACCACACCACAACCCCTTTCCGAGAGGACAGACGTCTTTGCCGACAACATGACTACGAACGCCACCTCCTTCAAGACGAATCTAGCCCACGAGCCCATACCCGAATCCCCAAGACAGGACACCCCTGCCAAATTCTCTCCCAAGAAAACATTCAAGACTACTGTTCACTTGGAGCCTAATGCAAACCCCGACAAGGTCACGGATGAGGAAGAGCCTCGAACTAAAATGCTCCCGGGCAATCCTACCGAGTCGTCGGCAACCCGATTGGGTGGCACCGTTCTCAATGGGGGGATTAGTGATGCCCTAAACGGTAAACCTTCGACGACCACTACAGCTAAGGCACCTAGTCCCAGTACTAGTACCACGAAGCCAACATCCAAGACAGCAGCTCCTGTCTCGACAGCGAAGACTGCAACCAGAGCTCCTAGGTCACCCTTGACGGCGAAGCCTCCCAGTGTCAAAGAACCCACCAAGCCTTCTAGCTCAACTGTAAACTCGTCGGCAAATCCTAAGAAAGCCACTGTTACAAAGACCGCAGCATCTAAGCCAGCTCCGATCGACCTCCCCCCATCCGGTACAGGCTTTGTTAAGCCCAAGCCAAAGTCGCCCACTCGACCGGTTAAACTGCCGCCCTCCCTTACGACTCATACTGCTGCGTCGGCTCAAAAGTTCGGGAATAGCAGTGCAGCGCCTGCTCCTAGACAGTCACTGTCACGAGCCTCTGGTAATGCCCAGCATTTATCTGTGAACCCGACCATGCACAGATCGCCCAGTCGGAACAGCGTATCGACCACGGCGACGACGAAGACCCTGAGACACAAACCTTCCAATGCCAATGTCGGCCGTTCGCGGCCCAGTCTCGGCCTTCCACCCAAGCCGCCAGCCAAAGATCCACCTGCTGCAAAGAAGGAGAATCACGTAGATGAGAGCTTCCTTACTCGCATGATGAGGCCGACGCAGAGCAGTGCCCACAAGACAGCAGAAAAGGCACCTGTAACTCCACCTCGAAAGCAGAATGCTCCCATCAAAAAGTCGGATGTTAAAGATGTCGAGAGGAGCGCAAAGAAGGTCGCAGCCAAGATTCAAGCTTCGTCGACCAAGGCAAAGACAGCAAAGGATAACATCAAGCCAGTAGTAACCAAGGAGAAGCCTACTGCGAAAGAGATTGCGCCGGCTGTCGCTCAGGCTGAGACTGCCGAGGCAGCTATCGAGGAGGCGAAGTTGTCGACTGATACCGCTGAAGCTCCTCTCGTCGAAGAACAGAAAGATGAGGCTGAACCTAGTGCCAAGGATGTTGCTGCTATCGTCGCGCAAGAGGAAACGGCTGAAGACATTATCGAGACTGCCAAAACCTCCGCAGATACCGCCATCACTGCCGACGTCCCCGTTGTCGATGAATCCGAGGATATACCCGATGATATACCCGTCGCTGAACCAGTTAAGAGCCTCAAAGCAGAAGTATCTAGTTCAAAGGGAACAGATGAGCTAGAACCTGCTGTGTCTATTCCGGTCATTAGCGAGGATCCAGTGAAAGCTGAGGACATCGAGGACTTGGTTCAGGAAGGCCACGAACACACCCACCAGCCGGAGTCTACTGAGCCAACAGTCGAGGTAGCCCAGTCGGAAGATACCACTGAAATCAACGACCCTGTTGTGATTTCGACAAAAGAGCCGGAGGCTGATGTTGAGGAGACAGTCGATGATCTCGCCAAGCCAGCAGAGTCGATGCCTGATGCCAAAGAGATGGTTAGCGAAGAGACCAAGTCAGATAGCCCAAAGAGCTCTAATGCCCCCCTCAATGGTGTGGCCGACGGCCATACTGCAGAAGGCCAGGTTGCAGAAGCAATGACCGGGGATGCGGTGACTGCAGCTCTCTAGACACGAGGCACCCAATTCACCCATCGATTTCGAAAAACGGGTTACCGTCGGAGAGCCCGATTTATAAGACAGGCCTGTACCGCTCGATGCGGGTCTTGAATGCCTTTTCGCTCTTTGGCGAAAGATTTATTTGATACCCTCCTCTGGCTTGTTTGTCTCTTCACTTCTTGCAAGGCAGGGAAACCTTGACCTGCTCTCCCACCCTCGACTTTTCGTAATAGGGTAGTATGGGCCATTACTGAATTATTTTTTGGAAGAGAGAATATGATCCGCCAGTTATCGTAGGTGTTGATTCTTGTTGTAGGAGTAGCTTTTTTGAACAGTTGGAAGAGACTGGCTGTTTGCTGTAGTGTAGAGGGTGAGAAACTGAGCCAAGATGAGTGATGCGGAAGACAGCTGCAAGTCTTAAACAATAGGCAAAGAGAGGAGAGAGCTGTTAGACAAGAGTGCCAGAATACCATGGACACAGGCGGAGGCGTTGCATGTAGAACTTAGCGAGAATGGATACCATACCCTTTCATTAGAATCATCGGGGTTTTATCTTAACGTGATCATGTCAAGGACTTTAGATAGGTTGAACCATTGCGTAGCGGATAGAGAGGTTTGTTTCCTTGCTGATATGTGACAATTTCTAATTAGATGACATTGTTCGAATGAAGAATTGTGTGCAATTTTCTCTAGATCGTACAGTGGTGCTGAACCAGCCCATAGTATCGTACAGCATATCCTCACATCCCGATGGTCCCTATTGATGGGAACCGCTGAACGTATATCCACACATATTATATGTACAATGTCTCTTAGACAAAATGTCGAGAGGAAGAGATGGCCGGCTTCTTCGACGTGCTCAGCTTAAAAGGGGGTTCTCTTCAAGCTGCCACGTTTCCATTTCCTCATGATGGTCCGGGTTTATACTTCTCTTGCCCTTGTTTTCAGGGGCTTCTCGACATCTCCTCCTCCATTCCGAGAGCACCTAACTAGATGCTTCTTCCACATATCCCACTAATTTTTTAAAGACCCCCTTTCTTCAATTTTTCTTTCATCTTCATAAACGCCTTCTCTCTCTCAAGGCCCAGCACGACACAAAAGTAACCCACCAATCTTCCTCTCCACCGCCTCCCTGATCTCCAACGTGCCGCGGTCGGTGCTGACGAACATACACTCGCCGAGGTTGAGGCCCTTCTGGTAGCTCGCGTCGAAGCCGCGGCTCAGCCGCTCGAGGGCGCCGAGGTCCGCCGTGATGCTGCGCTTGGGGGTGGAGATGGGGGCCAGGCTGCGCAGCACGGGGGCGTCGCCGCTGTACTTGAGGCCGACCCACAGGCGCTGGGCGGCGGCGTTGGCGGTCGTCAGCGGCTCGGGCTCGAAGGTGGCGATGGTGGCCGGGTCGGGCGGGTACGCGCCGCCGCGCGTGACGAAGGACAGGAAGCCGGCCCGGTGCAGCGCGAGCGCCACCGACAGGTTGTTCTTGGTGTGCGGGAGCGAGGTCAGGCCGAGCCGGGCGCGGGACGCGTTTTGGAGGTGCGAGGCCAGGTGGCATATGCTTAGGACGCCCATCTTGGGGCGGCTTGTGTAGGCGGGTTGGTTGTATGGGGTTGGGGGGATGGAGGGTTCGTGGTGGCCCGATGGGGCTGTATTGTTGCTGTCGTGGGCTTTTTTTCTTTTTTTTCTTTTCCTCCTTCGTGAAGATCTCGAGAATGTCGTGAGGGCCGTTCGTAGGCTTAGTAAAGGGGGGGATAGGGGCGTAGTCCTATAGGTGGGAAGCTCGAGGTGCGAATTGTAGGAAGACGGGTCCACAGTTCGAGAGGCGCAAGGGGTTGAGGTGTTTCAATGAAGCTATCGCGAGCTTCCTAGCTGGCTCAGATTACAATCGCTAAATGGATGCCCTGCGAATTGGAAATTTGGTCGGAAAGGAAGAATTGGAGCGCCGACTAACCCGCCTACGCTAGTACGGAGATCCACACTGTACCTAGGTAGCCAGTCCACCGTACTGTGCACAGATCATCCAATTTGCACAGTCTTGAGCTTTAGAAGTCCATACCTAGGTACATATGTAGGTAGTACTCCAATTGGCCAACCCCGCCATATCTCATATCTTCCCTGTGTCAAGCTCAAGAGTCCAGGTCCTTTAAAGCAATCATCAACCCCACCATGGCAGTCCTACAGCGTGGGATATTGGACAGTTAAGCGCCGACAGGTCGGGCTCTTGTGTAGCCCACAAGTCCATTCGGCAATGAGAACAGAAGGGGGTTTCTATTCGAGGAGCGGCTGTGTGGACGTGTGCCGACATGTCGTACGTAACATAGAGCTATAGCTAAAGGAGCTATACAATTTTCCCTTCCTTTCTAACTTCTGCTTCATTTTCATGTTGAGCTGGTTCTCGAATCTCTCTCTACGATCCTGCTGTGTTAATCGGCTAGAGTTTGCTGACCACCTTATTGTCTGTTGTGATATTGCTTCTCACTATTACTACTATATTTTGTTTCTGGATAGATAGTACGTGCCCCTGTTCCGCGCTGTTTCACTGACATTTGCGTCGCGACGAGATGGCCGTCCGACCTGGTGAGGAGAACGTTGCTACCCTGTAAGTTCCTGAGAGCTTTACAAGAGCCCAAAATGACATGTAACTTATCATTCGACTCTCTCCTTGCACAGGTTCGGGGATATTCATTATTTCTACGGGCCGCCTACTGCCAGCCCTCCCCATCATCGCTTTGACAAGGGATCGTACATTTATCTATTCGAAAATGCGAATGACCGCCGCGCGCGCATCGAGATCGCAAATCAACCAGGCACAGACGATCAAGATGCATTTGACGGATGTAAGCGCCTTGAGTTTATTTCAAGATACTGTAATATTCTTTCTCGAGCCTCAGATTTTAACGTGAATGTCAAACAGTCTTGGACACAACACGAGTGCGCTACTCATACAAACAGCAATGCCTCGTCAGTATCACCGCCGAGGCCGTCCCAGGACCACCAACAGACCCAAGCCAGTGGCATCTACCTACATACGACCCCCGCAACGAAAACAAATATCACTATAAACTACACTCACTCGACATTTACTTTTGGACACAGGCCGACGCCCTCCAATTCGTCAATGGCGTGCGGAGGGTATTGCCCGCCTCCCAAGTAGAAGTGGCTGACGAGCCGGCTCCTCCTCCGTCGCATAGCCATAGCCACTCACACGATATAAATCCACTGGTCCAGAAACTAGAGACGGCCGCCATATCGGCCTCGCAGGCTCAGCAGCATGGTATCCCATCTTTCGCACCGCCACCGCCGCCACCGGGGCCACCGACAACAGACGGTTCAAGAGGCTCATCTCAGAGCTTTGTGCCCATGGCGTATAACCCAGCCGCACCCCCCGAGGCGGAGAAATACCAACATCGAGAGAAGACCCCACCGCCAGAAGATGGTGGTCATGATCCCCTAGCCGTGGCTCTGGCCCGCGATCAAGCGTTACCTTTTTCTCCTGCCTACGGGCAAACGACGTTTTCCGCTCCGCCGGGTACCCCGGGTCTTTCTGGGCCTCCGCCGCAGTCACAAGTGTATCCGGGTCCGATGAGTCCGGGCCTGCCTACGCCCGGCATATCAAGTCCCGGATTCCCACCGACTCAATACGCGCACTTACAACGCTCAGCAACCATGCCCGTCACGGGTCTAGCATCACCAGGACTAACAAGTCCATACGGGGCCAACTTCCCAGCCTCACCAGGTTTCGCTCCTCCACCGACTGCCCCGATCACAAACCATCCGACACCTCCTCCCGCGCAAGTTCAAAGCCCTGGGTTACAACTTCCGCCGCCGGGAGGCTACTCGCAGTTCAACTACGGTACAGCGCACCAGGCGCCGACGAACACGGACTATGGTATTCATCAGCAGCTGTACCGGCCCACGGGCCAAGAACACGCGGCGAAATACGGCGTGTATAAACCCAAGGTGGAGAGCCAGAGTAAGCTAGGGCAGAACGCGGAACGGCTTGAACGGGGTGTTACTGGCATGTTTAAGAAATTTGAGAAGAAGTTTGCGTGAGGTTGTCTACCGAGGTAGCGTAGCGTGCTTTGGATAAATTATCAGAGGGTTTACATATAACCAAGTCATCAGTTAGGAGAAAAATTCTGGTGTACATGCCGATGAGAGTTCCCTTGCAGGATGAGTGGCTTATTTGGTGTATAGCTAGAATGTAGAAGTCGTAATTTGGACATGACATAACATTTGAGGAATGGCACTTTTGTTAAATATGTGAACAACAACATCTCTTGCAGTCTGAAGGTTGTCGTTAGTAAACTGCATTATCTTTGTCCATGTGTTCCGAGTGTTCGGGTGCGACGTGTACAGTCGTTGCTGCTATGCAAGGGGGAAAGTACCGTATAATAGCACAAAAAGTTTATAGGGATGGATCTATAAGGGTAGCCATTACATGGAAACGAAGCCTAGTCCTAGGTAACAATGGCGATAGAATATTGAACCTATACTTACTTTCGGTCTGATTTACCAGTCCAATCTCACGGGCTTTCTCTTCCGCCTTTCCTATTGCTGCCGCCATGACATAGTACGAGTACTATGCATTCTTAATCATTTCAAGTGACGTTACTTTATACCAAGCTTGCATACATATATAGCTTGTACAACTGTTGCACAACCATTCATGACGTTGCCGACAGAAATATATACTGGGAACTTGAACTCCCGGCAGCCTGTGAGACAATTAATATTAATTAAGTCTGGGCGAGTGACCCAAGACCTTGGGGGGCGGCCTTTACGGGCAACAAAGATTAGATTAAGGCTGGTGAAACCATGGACTAGACATGCGGTTAAGCGCCAACCTCTGCATATTATGCCCTATTTTGGGGGCCATGAAGTGTTGTAACGGACAGCAGAAGGTAGTCTAGGCTGCGACGTTACTTAGCTTGGGAATTCTGTACTACAATATTTTTGCTTGAAGGGACATTTCTTCTCTTTTAATTCCCGGCGCCCGTCGCACCACTCTATCAAAGGATGGATGGCGTTGGCGACAAATCTCATACTTTGATGGTTGATCAACACGTCTATAATAGGACTGTAGACTCCGTGCAGTAGATAGTGGAATGTTGGCTGACATCACTCATTCGCTGTAGTAGTAGTCCAGCAAGGCTGTGCGCGATAACCTCGTGGCAGGGCAGTGAAGCAGTGAAGCAAAGAAACCCCTTCAAGGGCACGACATCACATCAGCGCCCTTCACTAGACTTGCGAGTGTAAATACAAGGCGCAGCGTGAGCAGACGAAACCCATGTCCAAGCCACAAAAAGCGGAATTCCCCTTCGACAGCAGCATGAAGGCGATAATCCGTCTGCTGTGCCGTTCGTCTACCTATTTTTTTTTCCTGCAACCAGATGACCGGCAGGTCCATGTGTTGACGTTGCGTCGTGTGCTTTCCCGCCTGTAGGACTTCGCAGCGCAGATGACCGTAGAAGAGGATTTTGGGGCCGTTACAGTGCCAACCCGCCAACGGTACTACTATCCCTAACGGCGACCCAAATTCACCATTGCCATGGAACCAGAACGTCTGCTAAAGCACGGTACGATAGAGACGCTAGATAAGGCTTTACCTATTCCAGGTGGCTTTTATCAAGTTGAATATGAATGACATGAGAGACCGGGCAATACACAACTCAAGAACTCCCCGTTAAAATCTGATGAGATGAGATTTAACTTTTCCAGCTGTTGAAGGAGGGCTATGCTTTCTTTCTAATTACCGATATCTTGGTCGCTCTGCGTAATGGTCACCTTTGAGTGACATCCTGGGCTTGAACCGCGTCGCCAGTTCGCACCGGAAATCGGCTTCCCCAAGGGATTGGCAGGGAAGAAACGACAGTAGGGTAGGTAGAGAAAAGAAGCCTGAAGGATTCGTTCAGGTCTTAGCTAGATAGATACCTAGGTAGATGCTGGCAGTGATCTCATAGTCTCCATATCAAGGCAGACAGCCAGAAAGCAACAAGGATGTACCTGGAAACATGCTTTCAATTGGAAGCAATTTTAGACTACATAGTACTTACAGCGGTATTTACACACATGTTTATATGTTGTCGATGCACTTATTATACTAGCAAAACTGGCCCAATACGAGGATTGTTCATTTATCACATTAGGTAGTATATCAGGGAAAACAACCCGACGCTGCAGCAAAACCCAGCTCAGTGGCCAGCCAGGGCCATGTAAGCCAAAAATCTGACATGGGCATCGGGATTGGCCTGGTCTTTGGATTTTATTTTGGTGTACCCCCAAGATAGGTACAACTTCCAAGGGTTAATGCTAAGGCTGCCTGCATGTCTCTACACACACTACCTACATAGTAGATCGCCTTCACCTTCAATGCAACTCTACAGAGGTATACCAGTACACCAGTACACCAGTACACACACTCAGTGGCTTTCTTTCCCGCCCGCTTCTTTTCCATCTCACTTGCGATTCTCTCCCTTCTTGACCTCGTATTCAAACAACCAAAAAAACCTTGCTGTTTTCACTGTGTTGGTAGTGAACGGTTCTGCTGAAGATTTATTTCCATCATTAAACCTTCTAGACTACAGTATACTACTCAACATTGCTTCTGACCTTCTATACTACGATAAGATCCAACCGGGCTTACCGAACGCATACGACGACGCGCTCATCCAAGTACGGTAGTAATCGTAATCAATCAATCGGTCAATCGATCAGTCAGTCAGTCGCAGATTAGCCTTGTCTCACTTGTCTCACTTGTCTTAATTGTCTTACAATCCCCTGGAGCTAAAAGCACAAAACCCCGTTGCTTGCTTGCTTGAAGCCGATTACCGATCCTGAACGACAACGAGCTTCTTCACACTCCACCTTGACCTGGACTGGACCACTATTTACCTACCTGGTGCAACTGGGATTACGACAACTTGAACTACGGCGGCCTCCACCATTTACCTACAAGCGAGCATACCTACTTTGGTAGACATCCCCCCACCTACTGTACCTTAGGTATACTCTGTGATAACTCTTTTTACACCATATTGACCAGCCAACACAACAACCACGACATAAGGATCCTATAGTCATACTATCATACAACAGTCCATCATCGATAACAGTTGCATACTGCGGAGCGACACCTGCGCTGCGCCTAGGACCAAGGTCCAATTGGCATGTCAGGTCACTCGATCTAATCAAGCTGTAAACCCTCTTTCAGCTTGCGTCAGCTACTCGCATCTGCTCGTTTGGCCTTATTCATCTTCATACTCAGTGCGACAGCACACTTGCTTCTAGTCACTCGCTCGCTCGATTAGTAGGAAATAAGTATTTTCGTCACAATGCCCGTTCCGGTTCGCATACCTGTACCTCTTCGCGGCGATGGCGGTTACGGCGTTGAGGCTCTTACGATACTAGCGTCACGGCAAGAGGATAGCCCGCAAGCCATTCGTCCAAGAGACGAGCATAATAGTAATAGTAACCCAACACTAATTATTGTTGTACGTTCAAACCCAATTACCTATCGGTATACCTCTGGTTGATCTAACATGTGTTTGTGCCCGCCTCCCAGATTGTTCTTGTAGTAGGAGTCCTCGTCGCCTCTGTTGCGGGTTTCATATTCTTGAAGCGTCGAGCACGCAAATACCAACGGGCCGGTAACCTCGAGCCTTACAGTAGTACGACGTCTACACGAGACGGCGGCAACCGCCGGGTTGGTACGGGAAGCATCAATGCCGTCTCAGAAACCAATCGGAACAGCACCGCATCTAACATCGATCGAAATACCTCAATTCGCTCCATCATGACCCTACCCAAATACACAAACACGGCCAACGAAGGTGAGCAGGTACTGGGGCGTGCAGGTGAGCGAGATGGCGTCGACGTCATCATCGAGATGCCCTCGGTCGAGCAGCAGGAAGCTCTACGCGACGAGGAGATGGAGACCATGTACCAGATCCGACTAGCTAGGAGACAGCAGAACGCCGAACGGGAAGAGAGACGACGTCTTACACAAGAAGCGAGGCAACGGGGTGATGTAGCGGCTTTAGAGGATCTGCGCGATCGGAGGCGCGCCGAAAGCAACGGTCCTTCCGTCATCGAGGACCTCCGTGAAACGCAGGGCCAGATCCGCACACGCCGAGAACGCGCCGTCTCCAGCGTCAGTTACCACGACCTAGGCGTCGCGCGACACGATGGCTCGCGCCTCCGTGCTAACAGTACGGAGAGCGAGCGCGTGGGTCTGTTGTCAGACGCCGCGAGCATAGCCTTGTCAACGCGGTCGCCATCCGCCATGTCGAACCGTCGGGTCTCGGACGCAGGAGGGAACCTCGCGCTAGATACACGCTCGCCGTCGGCGCATTCGCACCGCCGCATCCATAGCGTCAGCTCCGTCCTAAGCCTCGACGAAAACGGAGAGGTGTCGCCTCACTCTGGCGCCAATACGCCGCGGCTGGGTGGATCCCACACGCGCGCGGGCTCAAGTCCCGAGATCGTGACCGAGGCCGATTTGGGGGATAGCGACATGCCGCCCCCTGATTACGAAGACGTGAGTCTAGATGATGCGCGCTCCGGCGCTACGACACCCATGCTATTTCATGAAGCCCCGCCGGGCTATTCAAGTTACGGGCACGGGCACGAACAAAGAAACAGCGAGAGCGAAAGCGGCGATCTCGCGAGTACGACTGATGATGATAGGAGTAGACGTTCCTCGCACCGGTCGTCGAGGGGTGTCGGTGGCGCCCCCCAGCTACCCAGTCTAAGGATCAGGGAGCTGCCACAGATTGTCATTGAGCCTTCTACTGCACACCCTGGGCGGTAGTTTTCATCTACGATCGCCGGGATTCCGATTTACGGCCAATTTAGGTGGCTAAGTGACCTTTGCTAAAAGGACACAACACGGAAGCAGACTAAACGCGTATACAATCCATCAGGCGAGGGCATTCCACTCGTCTTTGGTCCGACTATTTGTACAATGAGGATTTCGGGTTCAGGCACAGAAAATCAGACATTTCCGGACTATTTTAAAGACAAAGGAATGGAAGGAAAGCACCAGACGTTTCGAATTACGATACTGGAATTTCTTGCCGTATAGAAGCGACAAATTCCCCGTTTACCCCTTTTTTCTGGTTCATGTTAGTCTCGATTTGACTCCGGGATAGATAGCACGGGAAAACGAAAGTCTTAACTTTTTCGAGCGTTGGAGAGGACATATACCTAGGCATACCACACTACGCTTCATCTATATCATCGACGACTTGAAGCGAGCGGACTTGTTAAGTCTATCCAGGGATACGGTGCAAGGGGAGTAATGTCAGACCAGTTGAAGTGACGAAATGAATGGACTGAGCTTAATAGCATAAAGCGAGATGGAGCGGATTGGCACTTGACAAGAGAGAGAGAGAGATACATATGTTTGTCAAACGCGGTAATGGATATATCATCGATGAGATAACGCATATTATACGAAAGGACGGGGAGGGGTGAATATTTAGGTCACGGTGAGAGGTATGGGGGACTTACTTGGTATAAGTGAGAGAAAGGGAAAGGAGGGTGTGATATCTATCTATCTGTCTAACTGCATACGCGAATATGATGGATGTCGAAGTCTTACTATACGTTTATATATGTGTGAGAGAGAGAACTTTGGGGTTACGCTGCGTGAAGATACCTCGATACGAATAAATGTTCTGAGAATTCACGGCCGAATTTGGGTTTGGGTGACAGGGTTCTTAAGTGATGTTCACGTCCCATGCTTCCCGGGGGCTTGGCTATACGTGACCTACCTTGTATCGCGGTCGTTAGAAGTGATTATACTTTTTAATTGTAATTGTAGCATGACGGTTTTTCTTGCTGCTTGGGAAGTTGGATATCTGGTAAGTGCATTAGCTTACCTACCTAACCTAGGCAATCGAGTTCAATAGCTGCGCTTTTTGTTCATATTTCGTGGAGTTGGAGTTGGGTTGGGGTTAGAATTGGGGTTTCTTAGTACGGCGAACCTTCAAGAGATGGTATATTGTTTGCTTGGTTTGCGGGCGTGTAAGTTAATAAGTAAAGTAGAGCAGAGTAGACTAGAGTTAACTAAATGGGTGTTGGACTCGCTTGGCTGGGAATTGGTGTCGTAGACCCAGAGGACTTTTACCTTGTTGTCTGAGGCTCTGGTTCTCGGGAGTCAGGCATTAACATCCTTTTGAAGAGGAGGAGAACGATGATTACTGTGCGCGTAGGTATATGTATCAGGACAAGACAGCCAGGTTTGGTCTTCTCTACTTGTATGATTTGCAGTCTCTCTCTCTGTCAAGGTGACCTATTGAGTCAAGTGTAATAACGTCATGAATCCCTAGTGGTAAATCATGTCCAGGTATGGATATTTAAGGATGGGTTTGATTGGTATTTACAGCTGTGTAAGGCAGAGAGGTTGTACCTAGCAACGGTTCTGCCTAGGTAGGCATATCTTGTCGATAATCGCATCTTATACCCTGCTTGCCCACTGCATGGTCCCTTCCTACCCCAATCTTCAGATGAACAGACGGTCCATATCGACCAGAAGCGGCGGTGCTGCCTAATTCTATCTTCAACTTACTTACTGTACGAACCACGTTACCGAGCGATGCAGATGCCTTACACTAGTACTTTGCTTTCCCCCATCTCGAAAAATGGTGGAGGTTCGGACACCGAGCCACATGTATAATTGTTGTCTAGACCTCGGATGCCCTCAGACATCCCGCGCACACCACGTAACACTTACCGTATTCCTTTTTTTTTGCTTTTTTTTTCGTCGGGGCGGTTGACGAAAAGCGAGGCGAAGCGAAGCGAAGCGGTGTGATTAAAATCGGTAGGCCACATTGACTTCCCGATCTATCTACGGGTAGGGAGGATTGCATTCGGCCTTACTATTAAGCTTAATCACATTATTCCCGATAGATAATTAATCCCTTGGGGTAAACCGTTCAAACAAGGATGGGGCTAATATCCAAACAACTGCCGGCGACCGCAAAAGACGAGGTTTGGAATTTGTGGACCGCAGATATTTGTTGCCTTGAAGAAGGGAATGTAGGTACCTGAACCCCACATTAATGAGAGATCATATTTGAAAACGGCGATATCTCTAGGAGATCGGCGGTCAATATGTCATAAACTTACTCGGGTATATATATGTGTAAACGGGTTAGCGTCTGTGCGGTCGTCTGTGTGTTTAAAATCTTGTATTAACGAAGAAGACGAACGCGTGTCTACGGCACAGTAGTACTGTCTTTCACAGTCGCGTTTTGACCTGCTAGTGAATGTACTGGCATATTGGGGGACCATTACATCTGTTTGGTCCGTGTGCAAAAGCCAGGGTCGTACCGATGGTACGCAGATAAGCTTGAATCCTTGCAGAGGGTTGCATTACCGAACCGCCCGACAGTGAGTGCGTTGGTTGCGAAGTCAGCAAAAGACAGCACAATGTCGTAGAAGCCCGTTGAAGAAAGTTTGATATATGTCGATCGTTGCAGTCGTTGCGGATCAATCGGGTGGTTTATGACGGGTGTCAGAATGTGACTTGCCTGCTTCTTCCTGTAGGCGGAATGCCTCTTTGACTCATCAAGGGATCGGCTCATGATAGTTATCTTGACTTCCTTCCTTCCTTCTAACTTTCTCCGTCTCTTACACCTCTTCGTATTCCTCGGCCGTTCCTTTCTGCAGTGTGAATATCGTATCAATCCTTGGACGTTCTCCACCAAGTCGTGATAGCGGATCCGTCAGGCATCCACGTTTGGTTGAACTGATTGTTGTACCTGAATATCTCGATACAACTTCAGGCCTTGCTATCTCTTGAAACCAGACGGAGAAATATTCGAGAATTGCGAAGCTCTTGAACCGACCAACGAAAAACCCGTCAAGGAGAATAGTGCCAACTGGATAGAAGGGACAGGTCAAGCGAAAAGGATGGAGGAGGAGAAACAGGATGATTTGAAGAGGTCGTCAATCAACCATGATACGACAAACGAAGCCAGTTCTTCAACAGACAATGGCCCAGAAACGACCGAGAAGTCTGCTCCGCCTATACCAAACCCAGCGGCGGCGGCACCACCAGATGGAGGTATGACAGCATGGTTGGTGCTTCTTGGAGCATTCGTCGTGACAGTTCACACATACGGATTAGTCAATAGCTTTGGTGTCTTCCAAACATATTATGAGACGGATTTATTGCTGGGACACTCATCCTCACAGATCAGTTGGATCGGGTCGTTGCAAGGAGCCCTTTTAACCATGTTCGGTATTGTCTCCGGACCGCTTTACGATAGGGGATACTTTCTTTACCTGATAGTTAGCGGTCTGTTCCTGGTCGTCTTCGGCATGTTCATGACATCGTTATGTTATGAGTACTGGCAAGTCATACTAGCGCAGGGAGTCGCCGTCGGGCTGGGATGCGGTTTGCTGTTCCTCCCCACTGTAGCCATACTAAGTCAGTACTTCGCGAAACGTCGAGCCATCGCGCTAGGCATCCAGTCTGTCGGTTCGCCTCTCGGAGGTATCATCTTCCCCATCATTTTCAGCCGCTTAGAGCCCGTATTGGGCTTTGGCTGGGCCACTCGAGTCATCGCCTTCATCCTCCTAGGCACGGCGCCGATCCCCCTGATCTTCATGCGGCCGCGAATCCCACCACCAAAGCAAAAGCGCGCGTTCCTCGACAACAGCGCCTTCACCGACATCCCGTTCATATTCTGCGGCATCGCGAGCTTCTTCGCCTTCCTCGGGCTGTACGTCCCTTTCTTCTACGTCCAGCTGTACTCGATACGCTTCAACATCGCGAGCGACGACTTCTCGGCGTACCTCGTGACGCTCCTGAACGCAGGCAGCGTCTTCGGCCGCCTGCTGCCCAATTTCATCGCCGATTACGTGGGTTCGATGAACATGCTCATCGTGACGACGCTCGGGTCGGCGGTGCTCGCCTACGGCTGGCTCGGCGTCCACGATCTCGCGGGCGTTATTGTGTTTGCGCTACTGTACGGCTTCTTCAACGGCGGTGTGACTAGTCTTCCGCAGAGCGCCATCGTCACCCTGACACCGGACCTCAGCCGTCTAGGCACGCGGCTGGGAATGGTTTTCGTCATGGTGGGAATCTCGGTGCTCATCGGCAACCCCCTGGCGGGCGCGATCCTGGGCGATTCCTTTGCGCTGTCTTCGTGGCGGGGGCTTATTGCGTTCTCGGCCACGACGTTGTTGATAGGGTCTGCGTTCTACCTGCTATCTCAGATCTTCCACGTGCGGCAGAAGAGAGCTGCTGCTGCTGCTAGCGCCTGATTTGTAGGATAGAGAGATAACCAAAAAGGATGCGATGTAAAACAAAGCTATAGGAAACGAGTAATATGATCATCTTGGCGGTTGCCAAGCTAAAGTATTGAGTGACCTCGACGCTGCACCAGCTAGCAATAGTACATTGCGTGGTCTCGAAGTGAGTCTCATACTAATCGCAAACTCCGATTACGTTTTGAGCCGTATGTGCGAGTGGTGGTTTCATGATCTTGTCGTATGGGTACTCAGTGAGATTCGTTGATGAAGTTCTTAAATCTGGAGTTGGTGCATGTGATTCATGTCAGGGGTTGTCTAGCGGGAACATCTCTCTCCGCAATGAACACATCATAGCCAAGCTCGACTATACCGGTATTCAATACACCCTGTGAGTTGGGGTTTCGCTCACCAGCATACCTAGATCGTCCACACAAGATCTCATCACCACATCGTCTTTCGGTGGCGTCGGGAAGTTCAATAATCAAGGGTAGGACCATGCATTGATATTGTATCTATCTACTCCAAGAGGCAATCTGATCGACCAACGGGACCCTGAAACGTCAAAATCGGTCGACATGCAGATGTGCCTTCCAAATATCTTCTAAACGAGGTGTCTGGGCAAATGCGCTGCAACCCAATAATGGACCACTGCCATATGAAAAGAGTTGAAGCACCGAAGGGGAGAATGCGACGGTTAGATTCAGTGCCAAGGTATTGATTTGCTAAGACCAAAAGAAATATGAAAAGGATGAAGTCTCGAGCCCTCTTCGGATTCATCTCCAGACCCATCCGCTATAGTGATCAGCAGTTCTCCTCCTGATGACAAGTCGAAAAAAATGGTGCTTTGTCAAAGATAATGCTTGATTACAACCCGATTACAACATCCCGATGGGATGGGTTTATTCCCATGGTGGAGTTTCACCTCATATGGATTCCAGCAATGAAAACCAAAGCTTTTGAGGCTAAAACGATAGCCAGCTATGCCAGCCTCTTGTCAGTGTCAGGTAAGCAATTATTCAGCACGTACAGCATGTCTTACTTCATTCAGGTTGCTATTCTGCTAGACTAGGGGGACTGTTTACCTAAACTGCTACCGCCACCAGCTCTAACCTAAGAAGTTCGTAGTCAGTGACTGGGGAGAAACCTCGGAAAACCAATCGGTTGCATTCCGAGCCCTGACCGTCGGGTGTAACAATTTATTTCGTTAGTTAGTCTAACTCAGCATGTCAGGGATCGTCTATTTCTACGTATACTGCTTGTGTAAGTTCCCTAGCTAGATTTGTAACGGTTCTTGTAGTTCTACTCGTAAGTATGGTAATCAGACAAGAAAGCAAGCTGTAGATGCATTCCTAATGGTTACAAAACATCTGGCTCTCAGTTATAAAGCCATAGCTACACTAGCTGTAAGAGGCTAACACAGGGTCTAGCATGAATCAAGCTTACCGAGAGCGTCTAGACTCGATCTACGGCTCCACCATCTGTCTTTGGTAACCATCTCATCAGCAAAAACCGTTTGGTGATCTTCAACTTGAGATTGATTATACACCCTGATTACACTACATTCATACCTTGGTTAATATGTATGCAGGGGCGTCACATACTAATTCATTGTTTATGCAAATTGTCATTCTAACAGATGCGCTATCCACCCTTTCGGCTGCATTGACAAGTCTGGTAAGACCCAGACCAACGTCTTGTTTCATGAGTGAGCCTGAATAATTCTTAATACATCAGTAAGCAACTCTGATACAGTTGGACCACTGAAGTTCGTATTGGTGAGGCAAAGACTGCTTTAGCTCCATTGGGCTAGTTTGGCTCATCTAGCCGCATCGCCCATCTGACATCAACCCCTCCCCCTCAGTACCTACCCTGCATAAGACAATGTCTTAAGATGCTACTACCTGGGACTTGGCCTTCAGTATCATATATAAACTGCATTCCCCTCGGACTTCAAACTTAGTTTCGGCTCGTTATCATCCAAGTTACACTACCTAGAAGCAAAACATCTTGTAGACTCCCGAACACATTTTTATATCTCTATACCTGACAAAATGGCGCCCAAGATCGCAATTGTCTATGTAAGTTGCCTCTATTTCCTACTCCTATCGTTCAAGGAACTCGAAGGCACGGCTTAGGCCGTCTCGTAACGAGAGAAAGCTTGCTGCTAGAATCCATACTGCAGATCAGGCCATCCATCGCTAGTTCTATTTATATCTTGTCATCACATGAAAGCTAACAATGGCATTCCGTAGTACTCCATGTACGGCCATGTCGCCAAGCTGGCGCAGGCTGAGAAGGCCGGTATCGAGAAGGCTGGCGGTACAGTCGATCTTTACCAAATCCCCGAGACACTATCCCAGGAAGTTCTCGCGAAGATGCACGCCCCCTCCCAGTCTACCGACATCCCGCTCCTCGAAGACCCCGCCACCTTGGAGCAGTACGATGCCTTTCTGCTAGGCATTCCTACGAGATATGGTAACTTCCCGGCCCAGTGGAAGACGTTCTGGGACAAGACGGGCAAGCAATGGGCCACCGGTGGCTTCTACGGCAAGCTTGCCGGACTCTTCATCTCCACCAGCGGTCTGGGTGGTGGTCAGGAGTCGACGGCTATCGCGGCCATGTCGACGCTCACTCACCACGGCATGATTTACGTGCCCCTCGGCTACGCCAAGTCTTTCGCTCTTCTGACTGACCTCTCCGAGGTTCACGGTGGTAGCCCATGGGGTGCTGGTACCTTTTCTGCCGGCGATGGTTCCCGCCAGCCTTCCGAGAAGGAGCTCGAGATCGCCACTATCCAGGGCGAGGAGTTCTACAAGACCGTTGCCAAGCACACTGGCTGACTGCATGATGGAAAGTCGGAGGGAGCGCGGAAGGACGAGGCAAAGCCAGTGCAGGCGCAGTCAGATGGGACTAGAGACCAAACGACTGCTGCTGATACTGCGGGCAAGAAAAAGGAGAGCGAGGGGCCTTGTGGTTTACCTACGAAATGCGTAGTTCTGTAGGGGTCGTCTAGATAGAAAATCAATTAGCATCATACTATATCAAATATTTTATCCTTTGGACAAGCATGTGCCAATTCGCGGAACATCATGATCCTGAAGAGATAATAGGTGCTCTGCTGGTCATACGAAATATAGGTTAGCTGAAGTTGCATCAGAAGTCGCTCTGAGTTGACCTTCTATTGTATACAACAAGAATATCAACAGAGGCAAGCTTGATCAATAGCAGTGCCCCTTTATGACCAAGACCTGGAGCAAGCACTTAAATTAGAAATCTCATAACTCATCATAATATCACAAAGTACCCCCCAGCAATATCCAAACTACGATTTCACATAGTGAGTTAAAATATCCCCGGCGTGTATTTACAGTCCACGGAAGTCTAATTCAGATCACCTTCGTAGATATCCTATCACCAACCCGCCAATTGACTCCACAATGGCCAGCAACTAAAAAAGCCCCCCGATTCGTGCTCGTACATATCGACGCCTCGCGCGCCCTTCCACGCCCTTCATGTCATGCCACGCGAATGGGGGTTGATAATATCTCTTCCTCAGCTATAAATACATACTTCTAGATACATAAGAAGGGTATCACTTTTTGAGCACGATCATCATCTCCAACGACAAGTATAGATAACAGAAATTAGCGCAAGCCATATCGTCACCAAAATAACAAGCAATCATGGTGAAGATCCCCGCGTTCGAGGTTGAGCAATGGATGGACGCGTACGAAAACACGCCAGCGGTGTTGAACATCGCCGAGACATGCGCATCCTCAATCTCGATCTCACAGCTAGCCGAGTTCCACAGTCACAGCCAAACGGGCTCGGCGCCGCCCGTCCTCGACTTCTCAAAGCCAATGACGTACGGTGCGATCCGGGGGTCAGATAAGCTGCGGCGGAATATTGGCGCTCTATATTCAGACGAAACGAGTGAGGATGGCCTAGCACCAGAGAATATCATCGTGACGCAGGGCGCCATCTCAGCGAACCACCTCGTGTTCTACACCCTCGTCGGGCCCGGAGATCATGTCGTCTGCGTGTTCCCGACGTATCAACAGCTGTACACTATCCCGGAGACGCTCGGCGCCGAGGTTTCGCTGTGGAAGCTCAAGGCCGAAGATCAGTACGTGCCAGACGTCGCCGAGCTCGAGAAGTTGATTAAGAGCAACACGAAGGTATAATTACGTTATGGGTGCCGCCTTATTCTAGCTACTGTCTTGGTTTACTGTTAACTAACATCAACCACCAGATGATCGTAATCAATAACCCCAACAACCCAACAGGCGCCACGACGCCCAAGGCCGTCTTGACAAGAATCATCGACGTGGCCCGCAAGCACGACATCATCGTCTTCTCAGACGAGGTGTACCGACCTCTCTTCCACGGCCTGTCCAAGTCCGAGGTCCCACCCTCAGCGCTCTCGCTAGGCTATAGGAAAGTCGTGTCGACGGCGTCCATGTCCAAAGCCTGGGCACTAGCCGGAATCCGCGTGGGCTGGATCGCGTCAAGGGACGCAGACATCATCGCACAACTCGCCTGCGCGCGCGACTACACGACCATCAGCGTCTCGCAGCTCGACGACCAGGTGGCGGCGTATGCGCTGAGCGCGGACGTCGCGCCGGCGCTTCTGGCGCGAAACACGGAGCTCGCGCGCACGAACCTGGCGCTGCTGGAAAAGTTCGTGCGGGACCACGCGCACGTCTGCTCGTGGGTGAAGCCGACGGCGGGGACGACGGCGTTTATCCGGTTTTCGCGGAAGGATGGACGGCCGATTGACGACGAGGCCTTCTGCAAGGACGTGCTGGATAAGGCGAAGGTCATGTTTCTGCCTGGCGCTCGGTGTTTCGGTAATGGGCACGATTTTCAGGGGTATGTGCGTATTGGGTATGTCAATGGTACGGAGGTGCTGCGGGAGGCGCTTGAGAGGTTGGGCGTGTATGTAGCGGAGAATTTGGATTCGTTGTGAGGCGTGGCCTTTGAATGAATGTATTCATGGACTGAGGTGTTTCTTCTATGGAATGGCTTTCTATGAATGAAGGGATTTCTCCTCGTCTGATTTCTAGTTGTCCGCTGGATTCCTGTTGTGACTACTTGCCTCCGGAATGTCGACCCTTTTCGCTTGAGATATCAGTGTTGGCGTGCTGTCCGCCTCTGGAACTAGAAGGCTTTGGATCCGGTCTGTTATGATTCACCTCAAGTGATTTGGGTTGGTAGATTGAGTGGCTACTGAATTTCTAGTCCTGCGTCTAAAATGTAGTTGAAGCGTGGGTGCTCCTAATTTTAAAGTTGCAATAGGGGGCTTTGGCGCTGGTGGTTCGTAATTGGGAGCATCACATGAAAGCTTAAATGAGTTCCTTTCTAAGTATTGTGCCACACTCTCTCTAAGGCCTGCTTTGTTTGTTATGAGATTAGTTTGCTTCGCAATCCGTGTGGTTCCATACCTAGGTAATATAGGAGACTTGCATATTAAACTCGTAAGAATAGTAAAGTAAGCCGTACTTGATGGCACGGCATATACGTCAGATGGCGGGTATTAGGACCCTGAAGGCTAGTCTGCGTTGACTGTATCAAAACATGCTCATTTAGCTCGATAGGTCACGTTGGGCACTTCCATGTAAACGTCGCCTCGAAAAAAAGACTCTCTAGTCTGCGTTTATGTCGCCTAAGTGGTACCTTGATGGCAATGTAGGTTTTAGATAACTCTTTCTCCTCTTGGCGTCTTGTCTCAACCTTTTTTCTCCTCACAATACCTTCTTCTATATACCAGCAACTATATCTAGATTTAAGATATTGAGTTGCTTGTCTGTTGCCATTTCTTTGGGTGTCACCGCAGCTGCCGCACGATTCGTCTCCGACTCTCCCCTCGAGTATACACCCGAAGCGTTCGGCTTCGAGAAACGGAAAATGAGAACAGACCTCATCCCACGTGGCGGGTCGAACACACCCCCGGAGCGCTCGTGGCCTTTCACGTTAACGCGTCGTTTTCCCTTCCTAAAGCTAAAACCGGGAAACGGTCCTAATGGGGGTGGTGAAATATTGGGTCTGCTGGTGATATGGAAACGACGGAGCACCTTCCCGGCTCGAGCATGGTTGAGAGCTTGTCGATGGCATATGTAAAGTATGTTCTGACGTGACATAATCTGCTTTATAACGCTGTCACCCATTTCCCTTCATGACACCTTGTATACGAGCTGCTAGACACTGAATGGGCTGTCTTGGATCGTCTGCTAACTTTGATAAGTCTCATAGCAACCCGGGAGTTTCAAGGAAAGGTTGTTCCCTGAACCGAGACGAGAGAAGACTTGGCAGATCTTATGGTGGTAAGTAATTGAGCCTCGGCTTTTTTCATTGACCTTCTGGTTTATGATTTGTTTATCGAATTCCATGAGACTTGAAGGCAGCCCCATCACCTATTCAAGCTTCTGTCGCACGGTCTCGAGGCGTGAGCGTATGGCTCTGGCTGTCCTTAGCTGAAGGATATGCTGTTTGAGCACTAGAATAGTTGAAGGAGGGATTTACTAAAACTCATTGCTGACTCTAATACCTCGTTGGGGTAAGATCTGGCCTTTCAGTGTTCGCCTGCTCGAAGGGAGTTCGATTGGTATAAGCGCCGGCTTGGTCGCCGTATGGGATGCCATGATTGAGAGGACTGGACCGGAAAATGTTTGAAGGGAAAAATCAGGTGTGAGGGTTACCTAAGAGCCTAGCACATTGCTATAGCTGAATGAACCATGTTCTGGAGGTGCGACTATGCTTGTTGATGTCTATAATTCAGATCAGGGTCATATTTTAACCTCAAGGCTGAGATTTTGGGTATTGGTGATGTCTCCTAAGCTTTAGGTGATCTTTCTATTCGAATTTATAGTGTTTTGCCAGCTCTGATGAAGTTTCAATCTATTTGGCGGTAAGAATAGGTATGCCTCACTGTCGCTCTGATCTTCTTCTGAACGGAGCTATAAGATGACCATCTGCCCAACGTGAGTCACTGGCAGTAGTCGAAGTTGAAGACCAACTCTCTGCTTCTGTGGCAAACGATTTCCAGCATATAGGAATTATTGATATCAAACTTTTAGAGCATGAGTTGAATGATCAATTCATCTCTAATAGGAGCTGAGGGAAATTTAATTTGAGTATTGGAAGAAATCTATATAAGTCCTTCCATACAAAATCGAAAAGAAACAAAGACGCAGAAGACTGATGCTCAAATATATTGAATACAGTATGTACAGGTGAGAGATTTGGAGTTCCTCATACTGTATTTATCACAGGCCATAAAGGTACCTAGTTGCCTACCTAGGTAGGTACCCACAATGAAAATGAAAGGATGGGGCGCAGACTCCGTCATGTGTCTCTCTCCACCACCTGCAGTTAAAGCCACTCATGATCTAGGTACTATGTACCATGTACCATGTACCTTGGTAGTATCAAGCTGTCCTACAGCTGTACTATCTATACCTCCTACATGTACTTACTGCTGTTCCTCTTTGGAATCCCGCCTGGAGGCATCACTGCAACCACCACTTTCCTTCCATTCATCATTGGCTTCTGGTTCCATTCACTAGATACTTACAGGTATATCATCCCACCTTGCTTAGGGAGGCTGCAGTTGTGATGGTCCTGCTTTAAATCTTACCTTAGTGCCTATCCGACAACCTGTTCCTACCCACATGCATGATTCTCGTCTCTGTCGGTTCCAACGTTTTCCCATACTGCCCTTCGGTCAAATAACGAGAAAGCTTTCAAGGGACCAGTGCAGCATAAACCTAGAATAAACGTGGCACACTTTACTGTCGCTCCAAACAAAACCGTGGGGTCGTCCACTGCGTAGATCTACCAGGCTGTGGTCTAATGTGGTAGCCTATCGCCGTGACGCCAACCGCCTTTGGTCAGTTCGCGATACTTGACTCGAACCCCGAACAAAACAAACCACCCACTTCCCTTCAAGCTCGAACCTTACGAGTTTCTCCCAACATGTTGTCGCCAACCATTCGGCTCGTCGCCCTGAGCGCCATCTCGCTGTCATGTGTGGTCGCTGCGCAGAACAACTATACCCAGGTCGACATGCTGCGGGCGCAGCTGGCCCTCATGGGTGATAGGCCAGATGACTGTCCTCCATGGTAAGGTTTGCCGCTGTACCCCTGTTCACAACAACACCTCCTACTTAAGGTTGAGGAGCTAATGCCATGGTTCGCGATAGCTTCAATTGCCTTCTGCCAGCCTACGAATGCGGCCAATTCGCCGATTGCAATACATACAACGGGAAGTGCGAGTGCCCTCCGGGGTTTGGGGGAGACGACTGCTTACAACCAAGTTCGACCACCTGACTGCGCCCTGCCCGTATTGACCAGACACTGACATAATAACAGCATGCGGCTCGCTGGCACGAGGGAGAGACCGACCCATAAGATCTGGCGACACTTGCGACTGCGATGATGGCTGGACAGGCATTAACTGCAATGTCTGCACCAAGGACAAGGCCTGCAATGCCCTGATGGAGACTGGAGAAGATGGCGTATGCTACCAGAATGGTGAGGTCGTTCAAAATAACTACCAGATGTGCGGCGTCACCAACAAGAAGATTCTATCTATGCTCGAGGGCAAGATCCCCCAGGCTACTTTCATGTGCGACAAGCAGACTGGTTTCTGTGACTTTCAATGTGAGTAACTCGCCTCCGTATCGACCTATCGATGGCAGCGAGTTAACACCAACGCGACAGTCTGGGTCGACCGAATCGAGTCTTTCTATTGCCATTTGGAGAACTGCGAATCAAGTGCCAAATTCACCTCCGACCAAAATAGCACATCTTACAAGTGTCCCGACGTCCAATGCGGTTGTATCAAAGACCGTTTCCTCTGCGGCCAAGATGGTTCCATCGACCTGACTGATTTCCTTAAAGAAGCTGTTGAAGGCCCAGCCTCCTTCGAATGCATGCAGAAAGATGGTGGCGTGAACGTGTGCAAATTCAAGGAGCCGCAACTAGACGACATGGTTCGGAGCATATTCGGAGATGAAAGTATCGAGTTGGAATGTCGGTCTGGTGAATGCCTCTACCATACCGAAGTCCCCGGATACCAGCGACCTGTCAAGACCATCAATACGCCGCTGATTGCCGGTGTCATTGCCGGCTGCTCACTGTTCGTTGTCGCTATTATCTTAGTGACTTGGTATCTTTCCCGGCGGCAGTTTAAGTATGGCCCGATTCATTTGGATGATTCTGATGACGAGGCGACAAAACTTATGACGGATCACAAGCCTGCCACACTGCATTTCGAAAATGTCAGTTACGGTCTGAATGGGAAAGCCATTCTTAGCGATATTCGTGGAATCGCTCATCCTGGTGAGATTACCGCTATCATGGGTGCCTCCGGTGCAGGAAAGACGAGTTTCTTGGATATTCTTGCTCGCAAGAATAAACGAGGTCATTTTTCTGGTGATTTCTATGTGAATGGCGAAAAAGTTAGCGATACAGACTTTAAGAGCGTGGTAGGATTCGTTGACCAAGAGGACACGATGCTTCCTACTCTCACGGTTCATGAGACCATCCTGACAAGCGCTCTTCTCCGACTGCCTCGACATATGGGTCGCGCAGCCAAGGAGCAAAGGGTTTTTGAAGTTGAGAAGCAACTTGGCATCTATCATATCCGCGACTCATTGATTGGATCTGAAGAGGGCAAGGGACGAGGCATTTCGGGCGGAGAAAAGCGTCGTGTCGGAATTGCTTGCGAGTTGGTTACGAGTCCATCGATCCTCTTCCTTGACGAACCGACAAGCGGTCTTGACGCCTACAACGCGTTCAACGTAATCGAATGTCTTGTGACTCTGGCTAAAACATATAAGCGCACTGTCATCTTCACTATTCATCAACCACGATCGAATATTGTTGCGCTGTTTGATCGCCTCATTCTCTTAGCTCAAGGCAAGACGGTGTTTTCAGGGCCCTTCTCGCAGTGCCAGGAGTATTTCGATGAAATCGGCTATTCGTGTCCACTAGGCTTCAATATTGCTGATTATCTTGTTGACCTGACTATGCATGCCAGCAGCGCGGGGGCTTTTGATGATGGGAGCATCATGAACGATGCCGCTAGCAGTGTTGGTCCAAGTAGCACCCAGGCTGTCAAGTCGGTGGCTAGCATTTCTGGGAACAGTACTGCTGAGGAAGGTTCTTTTGTCGAGTCATCTTCAAGTCGACCCAGGACTAAACGCACAAACTCTGTCAAGGCACGTCAAGAACGGGAACTTTTCACTCGGCGTAGAAACACTGCCGACACGGCTGCATCGTCTGATGTGGAAGAAGAAATTGGAGCATACAAACTACACAAGCAGTCCGCCGGTGTAGTCCCGCCCCAGATTGTCGTTGAAGATGTCCATGACCTTCCGCCAGCAGCCGGTACCAACCTAGATACACTCATTCAGTCATTTATCGAATCGGATATCGCGAGTAACATCCACGACGAACTTCAGCAGGCCGTGGCCGCGGCGCGTGAGGCGAACGGACAAAACGGTGTTGTTGTTGGCAACGGCAATAGCAACGGCGGCGCTATTGGTCGTGGCTATGCCCGAATTGGTTATCTTCGACAGTTCGTCATCTTGTCACAACGAACGTGGAAGAATCTCTATCGCAACCCACTGCTAATGCTAACACACTACGCCATTGCTATTGTACTGGCGGTTCTCTCCGGATACCTCTTCTACGGTCTGACCGACGATATACCTGGTTTTCAGAATCGACTTGGCCTTTTCTTCTTCCTGCTCGCCCTCTTTGGCTTCAGCACGCTGACTAGCTTGAACGTGTTCGCCTCAGAACGACTCCTGTTTGTTCGCGAACGAGCTAATGGATACTATTCGCCCATTACATACTTCGTGGCTAAGGTTCTCTTTGATATTGTCCCTCTGAGGATCATTCCGCCTGTCCTTATGGGTGCCATCATCTATCCCATGACGGGCCTCATACCAGATGCCCCACACTTCTTTACCTTCATGTTGACCTTGGTCCTCTTCAATCTTGCAGCCGCTGCCATTTGCTTTTTCATAGGCATTGTCTGCAAAGACGGCGGTGTTGCCAATTTAATCGGCAGCTTGGTCATGTTGTTCTCTCTGCTATTCGCTGGACTGCTGTTGAATCATAACAAGATCCCAGATGCGGCACTCTGGCTACAAGCACTCTCCATATTCCACTATGGTTTTGAAGCACTCATCGTCAACGAGGTGGTGACACTGACCCTCGTGGACAAGAAGTACGGGCTGGACATCACAGTACCCGGTGCTGCGATTCTGAGCTCGTTCGGCTTCGACAATGGGGCGAAGTGGATGGACCTCATGAACCTGGGCATCTTTGCTGGAATTTTTGTGGTATTGGCCTACGCGGCGATGCATTTCTTGCTCGTGGAGAAGAGGTGAACAAGAGAGTTCGAATAATAATGTCATATTGTAGATCATAGATGCCGATGCTCCATGTGCTTTTGATGCAATGTATAGGAGGCATCTGTTGTAGGCTAGATGTGCATCGCTTGGTTGTAACAGGGCAAGATCTTTTCTTTTTCCAACTGCATTGCAGACGGTCGCAGGCGGCGTTGTAGGTGTTTGTCATATCTTGGTCGACTATTTCAGAATACAGTTTAATGAAGAATTGCTATATACATATGGTACATATTTGGTAGCATTTTTATGACAGTATCATCTACAATGGATGGGTATCGTCCAAGTGCTTCTGCAACCCCTTCTACAAGAAGCCCTGTTTCCAGCTAACACCGTTCTTTGTCTTTTCTAGCCGAGCTCAATCGTGATGTTACATATTTCAATTGGCACAAGAGGACGGCCGTATGTGACGAGACAGTGGTTAAATTAGTCCATCTTGCCGCCCGTTAATTCCTCAGCGACCAGCTTTTGTCTCCGGACGGTACGTGTTTTATCCGAGGTCATGTCAGTCACTAGAGTGTCGTTGCTGCGCTGGAGATCCTTCAACATGTCGGCCACGGACATAGGTTCGTTCTGGGCGTCCCATATGTTGGTGACTTGGAAGCCAGCACCGCTTTGCCCCATGCTACTGAAGTGATCCTCGGCGAACTCCTGGTTGACGGCGGCCTCGAGCTCGGCCTCAGTCACGATAAACGACCGCGCGTTCATGTACAGTGCCTGGATGGCATCGCGCCGCCTTTCGCTCTTACTGGCTGCGATGGCGGCTGTGCGGGCTGCGGACGCCAGACCACGCTCGAAGCGATGCGGATCAGGCGCCACGGCCGTCTGCAGCGTGCCTGCGTTGATGCTCCCGCGCGTCAGACGCTCGTCCTCCCGCTCCGGGGCCATGGCGGCGGCCTTGTTGGCGGCGAGCTTCGCGGTGCGGGTGGCCAGACGCTGCGACTCGAAGCGCTGCTTCCGCGCCCACAGATCCCGCACGCCGGACCGGATGTTCTGGCGGCGACTCGTGGCCATCTTCCGCCTCCAGGCCTGCACCTCGGACCCCGGGGCGTCCCGGGACTTGGCGTTGCTGGGCTCGGGGGCCGTCTGGTCGAGCCATGGGTCGGTGGGCTTCTGGTGGCTGTCGCGGTGGGCGAAGATGCGGCGCGGCACGGGGATGAAGCCCTTGACGCGCTTGAGCTCACGCTTCGCTTCGACGGACTGGTCCTGCGGCGGGTTCGGCACGTTGATGAATAAGGGGGATTCGGGCGGGATTCGTTGAAACTGCGCGCTGCATGTTGAGGCGGAGAAGAGACGTGTGAGTGCTGGTGATGTGGCTGCGGTCGTTGTTATGCTTCGTGGTAGCAGAGAGGCTCGTGGGAGTAAGGAGGCCATGGTGGTGGTTGTGGTGTGCCCCCCTAAGGCACGGTGAAGCCGGGTGGGCAAGTTGGATTGTGCCTGTATGAGGAACTGACAATATCCCGGTGGCTATAGGATGAATTGTCCCTTAGAAATTGATCGACTGTGTCTGTCGTTGCAGGGGCCAATGTCGATTGACAATGACTGACTGACTGATTGAAGCTTCAGCGTGCAACTTTTTCTGCGTAATCCCTAAGAAAAGTCGAAGTTCCCAATTGAAAGCTAGGGTCCATTCGAACCCACTTTTTGGCGCTCTAGCCTCCGGCCTCCAGCCTCCAGTGAATAAAGGCGGTGAAGAATTGAATAATTCGAGCTTTGGGGCAGAATTCGAAAAAAACCACCTAGGTAGGTGGGGCTAAGCGGAATAAAAGTTTCTTGAGAGCTCCCGCGCTTCTCGTTTCCCATTCCCACTTACTTCCACCAGCCAGCCAGTTCCTTTCTGGTCTCAACACCTCAACTCTTAGACTACTCTTCGTCTAGGTCCAGATTCCCAGATACACCGTAATCATGGGTACCGCGAAGAAGGAACGGAACCGTCTCACCCGAGAGGGGAAGACGGGTAGTATGGACAATGTCAAGATCAAGGGAGAGAATTTCTACAGGTAAGGTAGGACGATTCTGGCCTTTATGCTGCATCGTAAATGCTAATTGGAGTTAACAGGGATGCGAAGAGGGTTCGCGCTCTGAATATCCGCAAAGACCACGGCCCACAAAGGAATGCCGAGGGAACAATTACACAGTAAGTCTACAATCTTATCCTATATAACACATTGGCACTGGTCTCTAATTATGTCTTAGAGCTGCTAAATACCGTACGTCGGTCTCCCAGTCATCGCCACTGCCCTCTCTTATCCCGTCCGACAGCTATGTGGTGATCGAGGTTTACTGATATGACCAACAGAGTCACGAGATGCTCCTGTCGCTCGGATAGAACCGAACCGCAGGTGGTTTCAAAATACAAGAGTGATCTCACAAGAGAGCTTGACCCAATTTCGAGAAGCCATGACCGAAAAGGCGTCAGACCCATATTCAGTCCTACTAAAATCGAATAAACTCCCCATGACTCTTATCCGAGACGGCTCCGACATCCCAGGCCTTAAACAGCACCAAGCGAAAATGACGATTGAAACATCGTCCTTTTCCGACACGTTCGGGCCCAAAGCCCAACGCAAACGGGTGAAGCTTGGAGTGAGCTCTTTAACTGATTTAGCTGAAGGTACTGAGAATAGCCTGGACTCGTACAAATCGCGTCTGGAGCAAGCTAGACTCCTAAGTGGAGCGGGCGAACAGATTGAAGCGGCTGGCGAGGACACATATGATACCATGGACCCCTTGTCGATGGCTATTGAGCCGGTTTTCAATAAGGGCCAGAGCAAGCGCATTTGGAACGAGTTATATAAGGTCCTTGATTCTTCAGATGTGGTCCTTCACGTTCTCGGTATGTATTCTTGAGTCTCTGATGTTTATCTTTTCCGAGACTTTACTTCGTGATAATTACTGACTTTTGATTTCGGACAGATGCCCGCAATCCTGAAGGCACCAGGTGTCGCGCAGTTGAGCAATACCTCAAAAAGGAGGCCCCCCATAAACATCTGGTTTTCATTCTTAATAAAGTCGACTTAATACCTACGTCTGTAGCCGTAAGTATTTTTTTTGCTCTGTACTCATTCCTTCCTCTCTGTCCCAACGCTCTAGTCAGGATACTTCTCTGCTTCATTGCTCCTTCTGTCGAAGATATCTGTTACAGCGTTGGAAAATCAAATATCAAACTTGCTGTTCTCTTATCTTCGGACTTGAGAGCTGATTGGGTGCCGTTTTGGGACCCTTTCATTAGTTTTGCCGTGTTTCACTGAGTTGAAGTCTACCTCTACCATTATCAGGTAGCTTGTGGTAGACTTCTTAGTTAGTATTCATACATTTTATTTTAGAAGATACTTTTGTTGTTCCAGATCAGGACTCATCAACTGACTCTGTTAGGCTGCATGGGTTCGCCATTTGTCCAAAGAAGTTCCTACTCTCGCCTTTCATTCCTCCATCAACAACTCGTTCGGAAAGGGGCAACTCATCTCACTCCTACGGCAATTTTCATCTTTACATAAAGACAGAAAGCAGATCAGTGTTGGTCTTATCGGCTATCCGAATGTTGGAAAGTCGAGTTTGATAAATACACTGAAGGCCAAAAAGGTCACCACTGTTGCCCCAATTCCTGGCGAGACCAAGGTGTGGCAGTTTGTGACTTTGATGAAGAGGATCTATCTGATCGAGTATGCCATCCATCTCCCCTCGCGGCCGTTAGTTCTTGGTGTTAACCGGAATCACTAGTTGTCCTGGTATTGTTCCTCCCAATGCGAACGACAAACCCACGGATATCCTGTTCCGTGGAGTAGTGAGAATCGAAAAAGTAGAGAACCCAGAACAGTACATACAACCGATGATGGAGAAAGTGAAACGTCACCATCTAGAACGGACGTACGAGGTTTCCAACTGGAAAGATCATCATGAGTTTTTGGAGATACTTGGCCGAAAAGGTGGAAGGTTATTGAAGGCTGGAGAAGTTGACTTGGACGGCGTTGCGAAGATGGTCCTTACAGGTTCGTTATCCAAGCTCACTTTTCCTTTCAATTTTTAACCCTTTGCAGATTTTATGAGAGGAAAGATTCCTTGGTTTACACCAGCACCAAAGGCCGATGGCGAGGATAAGGACGCAGCTGCCGTCATTAAAGGTCGCGAAGGTCGGTTGGGTGAAATGCCAAAGAAGCGTAAGAGAGATGATGAGGAGGAAGAAGTCTCAGCGTCGAAGAAACCTCTGGCCACCTCATCAAATGATGTGAAGACTGCGACAGAAGATGATGATAACGAAGAAGACGATGAATTTGAAGGCTTTAGTGAGGACGACGAGCCTACTGGTACCTCGGAGGAGATTGCAAAGGATGCAGGAAGTGGAGACGAGGAAGATATGATACCCCTAGAAGACTTGAGCGATTCGGACGATGACGGTTCTAGCAACGGTGAAGAGCATGGTTGAAATGCCAGTTTTGTAGATGATGGGTAGTAGCGAACTAAATGTGAAGCACGCCGATTATCTGCACTCACCATCTTTGTAATCCTTCTGACCTTCACATGTGATGAGTTTCTACATTGTAGCGATTGTGGGTGATACTGATGATGTTGTAGAAGAGATGGAGAAAAGGATCTGGCCTGCACCGTGAGGGCCTTATAGACAACACTGTTCTATTCCATCGTACATTGCTTAAGAGCCTTTAGATTCTGATCAGAAGCGCAATTATTATGGTGCTTCTGAATAGGACTATTGGGCATGTGCCAGAATTGCACTTACTCTTTTGCTTGGCAGCCATTGCTTCATCTTAGCATCTCTGTATTTATACAGAAACGTTACTCTACTTCATGTACTTTCCTGTTCAAGAATATGACTGCTTGGCGCAATGGTAGCGCGTAGACCTCCTACGATTAGCTTCAATCTAGCGTTTGGAATCAGTCTAAGGCTGCGGGTTCGAGTCCCGTGGTGGTCGTCTTTTTGTTTTGGGGACATCTGTCTTTTTGAAATAGATATTATTTTGTTAATGTCTAGAAAATTGTAAACTATAGTTGTGAGGGTTGTATTGTCTTTTTTTCCTGTCCTGTTTACCTTTTGAATTGTGTTGCTAAAACGGGTAATCGAACAGTATGGCATCGCTCACCTACGTTAGGAAAGATCATATTCATTACAGAGATGGCTAGGTGCAAAGCAGGCAAGGGCATGTTCATGTAGGTAGGCGCAATGTCTGTATTATTTTGCTAAAAGAAGGTGTATGTATAGGCGAAGCGGAAACCGCGAACTAGCAAAACCAAGATCTCCTGGGATTATAGTCGAGGTATGTTCACACCAGACAGTTCCATCTCTCTCCTCATGATATTATTGCTCGTCTAATTTTGACTGTAAAAGCTCGCATTATTGACGAAACGATACTTTGGTCTGCCCCCTTTTCTTGGAAGAAGACTATTTGGGCCATCGTCATCATCATTTCATTCTTTCTTAGAGCTGGCAGGTTCCGCAAGTGTCTCTGTGTCGTGATGATAATCATGCTCATACCCCTGCTGTCCGTCTTCTGGCTGCGCTCCTTGGGCCCCGTCGAAGCCCGCGCTGCTACGCGTGACAATGTCGGCTGCAGCTTTCATCTGTCATGCTCGGGAGGCTTCAACGGGTCTATCGGCGAGAAGGGAAGCGGCCAGGCCCGAGCTAGCAGTGGCGGGTCACCGAGCTTGTTCACTTGGTTTGGCGATGCCTTTGCTGATCAGCAAGGTAGTGGGTGCTGGTGGACTCGTACGTTTACTCTGATATTCAATGTTTCACTTCCTCGTCTCATCTCGTGACCGTGGACTGATGAATGATGGTGTGATGATATGTAGCTCCGACTTTCACACTCCAATGCGACAAGAATCAGCCACCAGACCATGGCTTCCAGATTGGGTGTGATGGTACGCTATCTTTCAACGGCCAGACTGTCTTCTACGAGTGCCCGACAGGACAGGGTGACGAGGTCAATATATACCTCCATCCTAACGGTAATCAATGTCACACGATCACAATCCAAGCTGACAGTTGCGCGCCTACTACCTGTCCTGGAGGTGGCATAAGTCCAAGCCCAGGGGGAGGAGGAGGAGCTGGGCCTGTACCGGGGGCAACGAGCTCACCGTCATCTTCCGTCCCAACGACGCCTTCTACTTTGGCTACATCACCTATCTTGCCCACATCTTCTCCGCCGACGAACTCTTCTGCTCCACCGACATCTTCTACTTTGCCAGGGCCACCGACTCCTTCACCATTCACCACTGGACCTGGAAACGACCAGACCACTACGACAAGCATAACAAGCACGTCAACAGTAACGACGACACAACCTGCCCCTACGTCGTCAAGTTCATGCACCACAGTAGTGCCGGACCAAATCATCCTTACGGATAAAGGCAACCCCGACATGACCTACGGGCCCAACAGCGGTATGAACATCCAAGTATCGCCGAACGCATCGTCGATCTTCAATTTCCACTTCAGCGACTCTGATTTAGGGAAAATATGCGAGATCTCGTTCCTCCTCCCAAACTCAAACACCAACGCAGATGGAACACCGTACAATTTGACAGGTACGGGTTTCGTGACGTTCTCGGCGCTCGACGGCTGGGCGAACGCGAACACGACGTACGGCAATAGCCCGCGCATCATAGAGACCATCAGTAACGCTCCGCTGTACGCTGGGGTAGGTCAGGGATTTGGCCGATTCGCTTGCCCGGGCTCGACAAGTCGGACCAGTGTCCTGCTGACGGAGGCGCCTATGGCTGATACGTGTTTGAATTGTGTGCAGGGGGCAGTTGGAGATGGGATTGGGATGTATTTGCAGAAGTGTTGAACGGGTGCGTGGTGTGCGATAGTGCGATGACTGAACATGGAGGAAGAGGATATTTACTTTGGGTTGCCCTCACCGACTTTTACTTTGACTTTTTGGAACTTCGTCTTCTACTTTCTGAGAGGCATCAAGTTGTCTATGGGATCGGACGCGCTTTCAGGACCTTTTGGACGATATTAATGATACCATAGATATAGCTGAGCTGGGTTACTAGGGGTCTATCAGAGGAGAGGATGCTTTTAAGCCTTTGAGAATGAGTGTTCTGCTTTGCTAGAGGTCGTAATGATATGAGAAGTTCTCATCTATTTGGGTTGTCTTTGCTTTGGATAGTGATCATCTGCAAGGCTTTGACTAGCTCGGTAGACGAAGAGCTAGCTCTCGGTTACTATCCCCGGACCACAACGTAGCATGGGCCCGAATCACGAACAAGATTCTGGTCAGAAGCCGGAGAATGGCCTCAGGCCCCGTTCTAGGTTGCGGCAACAGTATGGAATGATATAGTCGGGGGCAGGAGTCTTTAAGTGATCCTTACTTTATAAAGTCCATATAAACTTATTAATTTGAGCCCTTATTGTAGACTGCGCTATATGCTAAGTTAATATAAAATAAATTTGAAGTCGTGTAGTATAATGCGAGTTTAGAGCTGCCGAGATTTCTGTATGAATTTTTGTTAACATGTGAATATCTAAAGATTAAACAAGCATTATGAGCTTAACTCAACATGTCAATCTTACTTTAGTAAATTGAATTAGTTAGCTAATTGGTTGTTTCATGGCGATTTTGTAACGAAACAAATAGATACGGAGGTAAAGCGACTTAAGTTATGTTAGATAATTACTCGATACATCTACTAAGTAAGTAAGGATAGTGAACTCGAAGTTTAGTGATAATAGATGAATATCCATCTTGTATCCTGGTGCGAATCATTTGCAGAGATCATAGGAATAGAGAGCAGTCGGTTAGACTGTGCAGGACTTCATGTGTATTGCCTCATAGAACTGAGTAGAAGCAAATTAATGTGTAGAAAATCTATTATTATTATGATTGGATCTCGAGCGCTTGTGGAGGAGAAATCCATGCTTGAAGTGGATGTAGGAAACGTTGTCAATACAAAAATATGCTACTATGACTCCCTAGTCTTCTCTATTTTATATATCTAAGGCCGGAACACCAGAAAGAAATGTATGTGTTAATAAACGCCAGCAAGTAAGTGCCCAAAACCCAGCCCCTATTACATGAATGACGGATGGAATACCATCCAAAATTTCAACAGTCTAATTTCCTATTCAGCGAAGCCGAATGCCAAGATGGATGTGCTGACCACCGCCACCTTTCTGAACGCAGGATAACTAATAGAGCTTCTCCCATTTCATACACAGCGCGGCGATCAACATGACGCCACCGGCGACTGGCACAAGTATGAATGTTAATTGTAACGATTTGGTGATGGCTGAGACTGCTGCCTCACGCATATCCTCGTCTAGCTGAGAGAAGAAAGAACTTTGTGCACCTGCTAGCGCGGTCATGATGTCTGTCTTAGAATATCCGTGGCCCGCTAGTGCCTCTAAGAGATTCTTGATGGATACGGAGTGATAAATTTGGCCGGATATACCGAGCGCAATCACCTGGCCGCCGACTTCGGCCACGTTTTGTAAACTGAGAGCAGAGCCTGCACTAGTTGGATCCGTGGTCAGTGCAGCAATGGAGTAGCCTTTCTGCATCGACAGCCCGCAGCCAAACGCGACGACAACCGTTAATCCGTAAATAACGCTTGTTTGAGCATGAGAATCAAGATGGACCACCAGCAGACTACCACCCAGGATCAAAAGTAAAGCGGATGCGAGATACAGAAGTAAGTAGACTCTGATACGGCCTACAAAATGGCCTGAGACTACACTCGTGGTCGCAGCGACAACAACAAAAGGTAGTAGGCGTGTAGCGGCGGTCAAACTGCTGTCATTCTGCACGAACTCAAAATAGAGGGGAATGTAGAATATTGATACGAAGAGCGCCGTAATGAAAGCCGAAGTCCCAATGTATAGTAGTACCTGTGTGCGCTCGCGTAGAAGATGGACTGGGAATGCGCGCCTAGTGGGAGTGGTGAAAAGGGCGAAGTACTGCTGTAAGACATACAAGACGAGTACGATACCGAAGACCACAAACGTCGCGATGGTACGGCCGTCGTTCCATGGCCATTGTCCACCTGCCATGGTTAGCCCTAGGAGGAAAGAAACCCATACACCGGCACCGAGAATGAACCCGATAATATCGATGCCGCCAAGACGTTCTCTAACGCTGACACCTGGCATAGGACGAATCGGCGGAAGGTAAAAGATGTAGGCCGGTGCCGAAGCTGCGCCGACGACAAGGTTGAAATAGAATGCCCAGCGCCAAGTCGCCGAAGAAACGGAAAACGCGCCGCCAACAACAGGTCCTAGAACGGCACCGACTCCCCAAAAGAAGCCGATCAGGGTTGTGTAAAGACCGCGCTCACTTGGAACCGTCAAGGCCGTCACGAAGTTCAGAGAGCCAAGGTAGATACCGGTGCCTCCAGCTCCAGCAATGACACGGCCAACGATCAAGGCAGCCATGGTAGGAGCTGCACCACAGAGCGCCGAACCAATGTCGAAGAGCAGCACCGTTATTATGAACATCCACTTCATGTTGAAGGCGTTATACAGATAACCCATCAAGAATATGACGGTCACGGAACCCAATGGGAACCCGGCACCGATCCAGGCCAGCTGCTCGACGTGGTCAAAAGTCTTGACTACGTCGCCCTGGACCGCTGCTGCGATCGTTGTGTCGAGGCCGTAGAGGAAGCAGGTGATGTAGAGAGAGGCACAGACAAAGAACCAGCGGATGCCGTGAATTTCTCTCCGCCCAACTTCTGACTTCTCGCTGCCGTTTTCTGCGGCAGAATCGGCTTTCTCAGCATCGTGAGTAGCCTCGTTTGACCTTTCTGTGGTGTTCGGTTTTTCGTGTTGCGCCATGAGCTCTGGAGAAATGTTGGTTAACTCGAACATCTAGTCCTCTAAATATCGTGTTCGTTGCGCCAATGGGAAGCAGTGACTCGTATCGTGCCTGAAGGATGGGCAGTCACTGTAAGCTGGAATGCTAGTAACTTTGCCGTGTCTGCGTATATATATCTACTCTGTTTGGATCGTGTGGGCATGTGTTTTATCATGAATAGGCAATGACGGTGTGGATATTTATATATCTTGTCTCGAAAACTTTGACATTTTATACTAGATAATAGAAAATATTTATACATGGATAACACTTCTGGTGTAACGGTCAGATCTGTCGGGATCTGAAACTCGGTAGGCATTTGTTCAACTCAACTCCTGAGTAAGCAGCTTTATGACAAACTAAACCAAGTGGTGTGCCAGCTTTTTTCCTCACGAATTCTCATATACATAATATGGCTTGTCTAGCTAGAATGTTACGCTGGGGAATGAAATATTTGCCTTTGAAATGCACGTCCTCCCGATTTGGTAATCAACTCCACCTTCGAAGATCCCATCATTTCCAACTATCCTCATTGGCCAATTCTATGGCATATGCATAGGGTGCGGGTCGATTATGTTTGTCAGCGGAGCTTCCGCGGAACGTTGAGGAAGATTGGCGGAAAGTGAAATCTGATGTGAAGCGCTTGCCTTTGAAGCATTGCCGCAATTATTCATCCAAGGAAGCTTCCGCTGCCTGATAAGTGACCGATTCAAACTCTAAGCATCGGAATCATTATGGAACGGAGCGAGCCCATCAGAAAGGTGCCTAACTCCTTGAGATTCCTCTGTGATAGACGGTTATGCACCTATTTCTCTATGTGATCGCTAACAAGAGTCGTCGACAGGCTTGTGATCTCTGCTATCGTAGGAGAATCAAATGCGACGGTCAAAAGCCACGGTGCTCTCACTGTGTAATTTACGACTCAGACTGCACTCGCAAGACCGCTGCCCGAAAATCGGCTCCAAAAAAGGGGGCCCCTAGCACTCGAGAAGCTGCGCTCGAATGTCGAGTTAGGATCCTAGAAGATCAACTATCAACAGCCTTGAAGAAGCTTGAGGGTCTAGAAAAGGTCCACCCCCCTGAAAGGAGTTCCGGTATATCGAATCTGGCTTCTGAGAACGCGGGCGAAAGCATCCTACTGAATACCCATAACTCTGGTCATGAAGCCATGCCGTTGGACTCACTACATGACACCCTGCCAGTGATCAAGTGGTACCTCGCGGCGTCTAATTCCTATGTCCCACTCTTTGACCCATCAAGTCTTTTAACTGCAGTTAAAGATTGGTATTACAAGCCGCATTCAAGAGAGCCTGCTGTCTGGGCCATGATAAAGTGAGTAACAATTCAATTCATTTAATCCAGGCTGTGATATCATTCCCGGGAAATCAAGTCCTCTCGCTTGGACTTTCTTGATAATTTCTTAGCCAGGGAATTTTCATGATCCCCAGCCCCCCTGAAGACTGCTCTGCAGGAACATTACTAAGCCCAAGTATTGCTGCAGTGTTGTACTCGCTCTTGCGCATCACAACGGTTATTCGGGTAGAAAGTCTCGCTCTATCAACGCTACTTCTTATATCAACAACGCTCAATCGGTTTTGACAGACGCTATCACCCATGAAACGAGTCTCATACATGTCCAGGTGCTCATTGGACTTTCCATGCTATTTCGAACTGCCAATGAATGGACGCCCGCTGTCGTTTTGATTGCGACAGCTTTACGCTTAGCTCACAAGCTTGGGCTTCACAGAAGAAGTTCCGAGCAACACGATTGTGCTTTGCGCCTGCAGCGGGACCGAGTCTTCTGGGTAGCATATATCCTGGATAGATCAATCAGCTCACAGACCAGGATAAGTCCGGTCCAACTCGATAGTGATATAGATCTGGATTTACCACCACTTGAGCCTTTGTATGGCGACTTGGCGGGCTTCGTCGTTGCAGATGATAAGCACACAAAATTCAATTTTCTCCGCGCTAGCGTAGAAATGGCGAGGATTCAAGGGCTGGTTCACAAATATGTCTGTTCAGGATCAGCACAAAGCTTCAGTTCTACCGAAGAAGCCCATAACGTTGCACTCGTACATCAAGAGCTTGATGCATGGACCGCCCAGGTACCGCTTGACTTTCATCCCGCCATCCTACTACAATCTGGAGGCTCCGCGCTGTCAAGGCACTTCTGTATGCTCTACGCCGCGCGTCTGTCCTGCCGAGCGTTCATACGCTATGGTAGTGCGCGCGATAGTTTTCACTATTCAAATTGGGTCGAAGGCCTGCAAGACTACCGCAAGAGAGTCGCTGCTGGCCAAATTGTTTCACGCACAGCGGACCAACAAGGCTGGCTGACGCTGGTCGATGAGTCACGAGATTACCTTAAACTGTTTTTGACAATCAAGTCGAGAGACGCAATATTCACTATGTGAGCGACTTGTTCCCTCTGCAGAAAACAAAGGAGATGTCTACTGACCGATTTGATTTGCATCAGGACGACCTTGTGTGCGTATATTACAAGTCTAATCTGTTTGGTAGCAAACAACATGTACAACGCTTATAGTGGCATACACATATCGGAAGACCTATTGATCGAGACAGCAATCTCGCCTCTTAGAGATATTGTGAAGCAGACGGGGGATCTACAAAAGACCTATGACGCGCTTCAAGAGCTGAGGTCGTATGTGCAAGTCATGTCTAGGCATCAGGACTCGCAAGCAAGCAATCTCTCTAGCGAATCTTCTTGGACGACTGCTCCCGAACCTGTGGACCCGGAGATTCTCCATTACCTGTTCACAATTCCCGAAGGGGGACTTTCGTGGAATCTGCAAAATCCCGAAATATGACATGCGCCACACTAGCGGGGATAGTAAGAGCATGCAATAGAATTAATTCTTTCATGAAGGCTTGATCACCCGCACTGGCTGTTGCCGCTGTGCATCTTTCATCTGTGGCGTACAGCTTTCCCAGCAAGGGCTGCAATAGCTTATAGAGCAACAGTACTTTGAATTAGATATTGCATACAAATGTTGAAGACTTGGTATAGAAGTGTAAAGGGATCGTTCGCAGTAGCTTAGCAAGGTGATGTGTTAGATTCTAAGGAGTAGTTGTACTGGTAAACTTCTATCTGGTGTGCTAATTGTATGCAGGGCTAGGTCCAAGTACCGTAGCTTCAGCTATTCTTCGGCAAGTAATCATGACTTCAACTGCGGTCCAAGTGCTTAGGTTGCCCCTTTACAAAGTTGTTTAATTTTTAAAAATTAGAATCATGATAATCTGAAATAAGCTTATAACAATACCAGCTTAATTCATAATAATATAAGTAGCTTCTATGTTTAACTTAAGTTTTAAAAAGGGCAAAACAATAACGGACGACGAAAATATAAAATTTAGCATACCATTCTGCGACGACTACGCAGAATAGATATAACAGCTAAGAAAACGCGGTCAGCGAACTTATATAGGAACAACTGCAACGGAGTGCGCGAACACAATTGAAAAAGAGGCAGAGGACCAATAAAAAGGCTTAACACAAGACTTGAACATCTATAATGTGAACACCCAGGCATTTGATAACCCACATACTTAAGCTAATTCTATGTAGCTGTTTGTAGGGTAGGCTTCCTAGGAAGTCGTTGTAACACGTGGTACAAGTCGGCGGCCTCGCATTTCCCTATTCCCATCCCCAGGATAATCAGATCTATGGATGTGTTGTCAGATGGACGCGATCCGGTCGGCGGTAGCCAGAAGGGGGAGATAGAATCGACGTCCGTCAGATACTGCATCTTACCTTCATATGTAATTCGAAGAGAAATGGACATGGCTGAGTGGTTATGCGATGACTTTCTCACCAAGTTGGTTGAGTACATAAATGATTTTGTGACAGGCTGCTAGATAGGTGTATATATCGGCAAGAAAGACTTAGGTACTAACAAGACTCAAAGATAGAGCGCTAGATAATGATGTACATGACGAATCTCTTCCGCGCCTAACCTCCTCGCCGTTATTCACATCATCGAAATCTCCTTGAGAGCAATATCGTCCTCTCCTACAGCAGTGTTGTCTGATGTAGAACAATCGTCGTTAGCTGTTGGCATTGCTGTCGGCACCGGTGTATAGTCACCAGCCGAATCTGGACCCTTCCTCAACCGGCTACCGGGCTGCTTCCCTACACCCAGCCATTCCACAACAACAAAACGTGCCAAGCGGATGAACGACTCGTCAATGACGCGCCAGAAGTAGTCTGATGCTAGTATGTTGAAAATATTGCCAACAATATACCCGGCAGCAAACGCGGAGTTTTTGGACCAGCCATATTTATCTTGCAAAACCGCGTAGATAGGGTTGCCGACATGGGTATGCCCTAAGCCCTGCAGTAGGTAATACGCGTAGCTGATCTCGCCGAGGTACTTAAGGGGACTGATGGATAGAGCCTTTTGCAACAGCGGTAGCTGCTCGAGCCCCCAGAGCATCATAAAAGCGCCGGTAAAGCCCCACCACCATATCCAACCTCCTACCGGTTCTGGCGAGCCGTGACCGTCATCTGGGCGCCAGCCTGATGGCGTTAATTCCCAAAGAGAACGGTAAGGTTGTGCACCATCCGGCATACCTTCAGGCCAGCTACAGAATAAAATGCCGAAGAGTACGCAGAACCCGGCCGGTATGATTGTCAACCATTTGCTCAGACGTAGAGGTCGATTGAAGAGGCGGGAGATGTCGTCCGACAAAGGTGCAAATCGCAACTCGGCTAGCAGCATGCCACCCATGGCGCATGCGACATCCCAGCGGCGATTGCAATAGAGTGACCAGGCTGCGACAAAGACAATGACGGTCTTCCGACCGACGGTAGACAGCGTTGCGGTCGTGGCTATCATCAAGAACATAACCAATGACAGTCGATACTCTACGCCTAGAGTCCAGGCGTGCCCATAATGCCGCGGCAGAGGCTTAAGCCTTGCCCACTGTGACGACAGGAGTCAGTAAATTTAGTAGCATCTAGTGCTCCCGCATGCCTTCGGGACACGTAGAAGGATTTTCATAATAGAAAGGGGCATAGAATTGCGCAGGCGGTTTACATACGTGGTACGGGTCCATGACGGTAACGGCCGAGAGCCAGAATTTGTACAGATGAGCGAAAATATTGGGGGCTTCATGATTGGTATCACCCCAGGGTATGTAGTAGGTGACGAATGCTGTTATAAAAGCGAGCGCCAACATAGGTCCAAATAAACGAATGGCACGACGTAATGTCATTGATGAAACGCTTGTTAGCAGATCGTCACGGTTGCCCGTTTTCTCCTGCTTATTCGACCTGTCGGGGTCGTTTACTTTGCGTAAGGACGAGTAGGACAGCACAAATCCTGACAGCACAAAAAATACGCATACCATGCCTTTCCCGGCTATTAAGGCACGTACAAAAGGCAGCTGAATGAAGTGTTCCAACTTCTTGCCGTCTTTTATTGCCCCGTATGGCTTGAATATGAAGTCGCGGTATTTATCCATGGTCATATGCTCGTTAAACACTATCCAACAGGCCAGGCCTCTTATCCCGTTCAGATAGGTTGTTGACGTCGTTTTCGGCAGTCGTCGCTCAGTAAGTCCAAGCGGCCGAGCGATGCAGAAAGGAAGAAGAAAAAGAAGCCATCGTACTGTCGGGTTTCCACGGGAACGGGGCGTCCAGCCATCACTTGTGGATTGGGGGTCGGTTGCGGTGAGGGGCAAGGCCTCTTCATACTGACAGTCCTGACCGCCAGTGAAACCCTTCACCCATCGTCTTATATTATCCATAGCGAGGGTCTGTTGAGTGAAACAAAAATAATCAGACAATTAACGAAAGACTGAAGGGCCATAGGCGGAGGAGGAATCGAACATGAACCCAAAGAGAACAAGTTTTTGCTGCCACAAGTGGCTCCTCAAGGGTTAAAAGAAAGGAATGGCCTGGTTGGCATCCCTTTGAGGAGTGATCCGGCAGCAAATCTGCCAAGCCTTGATGCACCCAATAGAAGCATTATATTGAACGGTCTATCCGGCTTGGTGACATTTCCCAGATAACGGAAGTTTTGGCGATAACATTTGCTCACTCAACTTCTACTGGACTCTGTTAGTAGGGATACTGTGGAGGCCCTATAATGCGCTTGGTAGATTTGCTGTTGTATCACTCCTCAAAGGGATACACCATAAAGGTTGATTTCAGCCTGCCCATTAAACCATAGCCAACCTAACGATTCCTGGTTAGCATTAATCCTGAAGGATCTTTGGGGGCCAAGCTACCTCTGCATGTACGCCGTGAGGAAAACATGTCAGACTCCTTATCTTAGAAGTGGGGATGAGAGTCTGACATCGTGGCCCATGAGGTGATGAGGGTCTTTTGTTAGCGCGGGGATATTATACAATACTGGCCATCGAACCGGGCATGCGGGTGACAGAATAAATGAGCCATGCAGCCACAAAGTAAGTATTTATCTGACCTCCCCGGGGGACGGGGTCCGCCCTATGGAAGGAGTCGCATGGCGTGGGTCTAGCCTTATGGGGCGATGGGGCGGCGTTAATTAGCGCACTTCACTCTTGTATGGACTGGCCTGTTGGCTTGAGAAATCTCAACAACACTAGAAACCTGACAAACCTGACTAATTTCGACTGTTACAATACTTGACAATTGTCGACTCTGATCAAGTGTTGTACTTGTGGTTACAAGAGGCGCTATATATTTTGGGAAAGCTGTACGCGGCTTGGCGGCCACGGCTAAGTATGACGTCGACTACGCATAGTATCCCTTTGAGTACCATCTCGGTACTAACCTGATATTGACAACGATAGACTCCCCACTGGCCTCACAAAAGGTACCATATAGTTTTGCTTATTTCGTATATTGGCGGGCCCACCAGACTTTCTACCCTATAGAGAGTGGATAGACCTTGACGTCTAGATTCTTTTGATAAGTGGGCCCACTAATATAATGAAGAAAAAGAAAGGTAGGTTTGTAGGGTTGCATGCTGGCAGGGTTATATCTATGGATAGCGGCTCTCCAGCCGTGCTCTCTCGGTTAGACCAGCAGGCTGTGTCTCGGTTAGTGGGTGGCTTGCACATAATGCTAGAGCAGCTCGCGCGTGGTGCTGTCCCCTATAGTACCTAGGTAGTGCCTGAATCTTGTCGGGACATCTGGCACCAGCTAAATTGGGTGGAAACAGAAGTACCTTTAAAATAATGTTGTTTGATTGGCCCCATACCCCTACCACCGGTGTTGAACACCATTTGGTACCGAGATGGCGTAGGGCCTGGGGAAAGCGTTATATATAATCGCGCTCTGTATATAACGGACGAGTACTGCATAAAACAACGGCTTTTGGTTATCGAGTTGAAGCGATTAATGCTGTCACTGTACTTCTTAACCACCACAATAAGTAAGAATCTATGTGCCTTCGTAATTGCGACTAGGGCTAGGTGTAGGTCTGACACTCAAATGTGGCTATGGATATATTTAGGTCTGGACTAGTGAGTTGGCTCCAGACCTGGTGGCCATCTAGATACTTATACACCTATTCTAGTTGGGATTACCGACTTAGCCAGGTAATCGTTCCGGTCGGATGTCCGCTGTTCAATTGTCCGATTAAACACCTTTTAATAGGTAGGTGCCATATCACTAGATCTTGGATTCGTTTATTTGCTGACACAAGATAGATAGATTAGGTAAGAACCCACGGTGGAGAGAACTTGGCCAATTCTTAGCAAAGGCTCCCAAATTAGGATCTCCTTCGAGAATCATCCAATCTATTCTACACCAAAACACCTCACCTTATGTGCATCTGCAGCCTTGTGACCACCTATCATTCACCCTTATAAAGGGTCGACTAATATAAGCACAACACTGAGCACGAGCCTAGAGAACGAGCGCTAACAGATATAACTTCACTTTAACGCGTGCTTTTATCGTTTGATTTAGGAGATATCGGGTAAATGAGCCTCCCACGCCGTATACCTACCCCTAGGTCTGAAGGATTTGCCTAAATCTCGCTAACGCCTTTTTTGAGGATCACTTTCTTGGCAATACATTCGAGATGTGCACTGCTAGATGGGCAGCTATACTAGAAGCGCGGCCTTTAAGTAACTAGAAAATTGTTTTCTGGTGGTCCTTGTCTCATGCAATGATCGAAGAATTTCATACATTCCCGACGCTAGGATAGCCAGGCTAGCTTGTCGCTGTGAAGATACTGGTGCAAGTGCCCCAACTTGATAGTAGTGCTTTGCTTGATCTTGAGGAAGAAAATACAGGATTTCCAATCTTGTCTTTGTTGGCTTATCTGCGCCGAAATCGATTGCAACGCTAGATCCGTTGGGCTCGTTGTGCTGTGATGACCAAGCCAGTTTTTTCGCCATTGCAAAGCCACTTGCCGCCGGATTTAATCATGACCTTTTGGAGAGGCTCAGGAGTCCAAGCTTCTTTTATCAGCGCACGAGGATTTTTAGGTTCTGGGCTCATTGAAACCATCCCGCTAGTGAAGGTCATTGGTTTCCAATGATGTCGACAGGTCACGTTGGTGTCGGAGATCAATGGCGAGGTTGTCGAGGAGGTGCGCCAGCCTGCAAGCTGCCAATCCGTGAGCCCGAGACTTGTCACGGTCCAAAGGTTCATATCTCGGACTTTGTTCGAGATTGGGACGTTGAGGAGTGCTCCACTAAACCTGCTTACCAACAAAAGGAAGATGAGTGATAGACACTGTCTGTCGGGTGGAAAAATAGGCTGCTGTACCGTATTAAGAATTCAGGTTTGTGTGAAACTTTGTTCCGAAGTCTGTTGAGTCGATAATCCGTGGCTCACAACGAGCGGGGGGTTTACACCCGAAATCACTCTAATCGCCGAATCTCCATGACACTTCCAACTTCAACTCCTTAGCTAAGGTCACATCGACCTACCGATGGATCCCCCCAGCGCAGCAGCTAGCGTCATCGCTGTTACGCAATTGTTCCCGACATTATTTGGTCGATTCTTCAGCTCGAGCGAGGATGATCTCTATAGGATACGCTTTCTGGGAAATAACCGTTTCCTGCGAATCTTGGACTTGAATGCAAATGCTGTTGACGACGTTTACGTAAAGCATGTAGGCCATCATGGAGATTCAAGCAACATTAGGGATACAACCGAGCCGAGGCATCTCTCGAACGAGCTACTGCAGTCTATACCACAACGAGAACATGGGAATGTTCGGATAGTTATTGAGCAGGACCTTGATGATGACGCAATCTACTTGGAAAACATGGAATTACTGGCACATTTTCCGTCGCTGCAAGGCTATTGCTCACCAGGTCGAGGCGGCTTCGTGGAGTTAGCTAAGCAGTGGGATAGCAGCAAAGGAGTCTGGGCCTGGAGCAAATCCGACATTTTTGCCTTCCGTCCGGAGATGTTTTCGTCCGTAGGCGGCGCGAAGCTCCTTGGGACCCTGCTCAGAAAACACGTGAAGCGGGCATGTGTTCTCGGAGAGAGCAACGAGAACTTGACCCGTAAGCACCCTCTACGAGTAGACTTTAAAACATAAATTTTAACAAGACCAGTCTTCCTCTCATGCAGGACCTACCAATATAAGCCAGATGAATACTTCACTCCTCATGAATCGCATCAAGTCACAGATACTCTTAAGCGCTACGTCGGGTCTTTAATCACTTCCAGCAAGAAATACGTCCCTCTGATTCGCACATCTACGTCTCTTGCTACCACAAAGAAGATCTTGCTCTTGTTGCATTACCATTCTCAACTTACTGAACTGGCCGAATCTATTTCGGAGCTGAGAGTATGGTACTTCAAGTCGCGCGAAGGGATGTTTGACTCTCGCAAATTTGCACTTCGTTCCCACCTGCTGGATGAAATAACGGCCGATGCCTATTTACAAAAAGAACTCGCCTCTGCCACAGAGCAGTTCACTATTTTGATCGAATCGCTTATCCAAATCACTGGCACCTCTATCACCAAGGATAGTCCCATAATACACGATTTTGAGGCTCTAGCGACTGAGATACGCAGAATTTGCACCGATGTTCTGTTCGAGTCTACGCAGATAAGTAAAGACCTGAATCACCATCTCCGATTCCTTCAAATTCGTCGTAACTTCCAAGAATCCAACAGTCTTTGGGTGTTATCTCTTTTAGCTACCGTTCTCCTTCCACTTGGCCTGGCCTCGAGCATACTAAGCATGCAGACACGATTTAAAGAGCTTGGCTATCTACTTTACGACTTTATAGGTGTTGTCCTGGTCCTATTAACCCTGGTCGCCGTTATCTTAGTCCTATTGAGGCTATCTGTGTTTGCAAACGAGAAGATTGCTGACACTCACCCACGCATTCTAAGCACTCTAAGCAAACCTTCTGTTAAGACTTGTGCTGTTTTTGCCGCTGTACCAGTCTGGGGAGTTTTCCTCGCATCTTTTATGGTTGGGATGGTGCGAGATGTTAACCTAGGTGGCCGAGTTCTTGGGTTTGGACTGGCCAGCTTGGTCGGGATAGGCTTTATCGGCTTGTTCTCCCTTTTCCTTTTTTCCCCGCGTTTGACCCTATAGGACCAGAGTGAGCGTTAACACTGCTCACAGTACTAACGTGAGGCGTATCATAATTGAGGTGATCACAATAAAGAAACCCAGCTGTCTGGGGTGGAACAGTAGGGGCTAAATAGGAACCAAAGACAGTTCTTGGCACATACGATTATTCCTAAGTTTATGAAAGAACATTAATTAATATTTGACAAGTGGCGTAATATTCTATTACTCGTAACACTCATTTATGCAAGCAAGGAGAAGCGCTTCCGAGCTAAGCTGAGGCGACCAACTCATCTTGCATCTTCCGTATTGCTTCGTTGCGATGTTCCAGCATATCGATGTCCAAGATAAAGTCCCACCTTGGTAATAGATTCCCTAACTGTTTCATTTCAAACCCTGTCTGCGCTCCTCTGCCAATCAACATCGTTCCAGTATCTCGACTCGACTCGACAATGCGTTGCGTGCGGGGGCGGCGCACCTGATCATAAGCCTTCAGGGCCGCTTGAGCTTCGATGGGGGTTTTTGCGCCCCCCAGCAAGGTAGAGAGGACAAGACTATCCTCGATGGACATACCGCCACCAGAGCCCTGCCAAGGTGTCGTCGCGTGCGCGGCATCGCCCATCACGCAAAGGGGCCCCGACACATAGCTGCGGGCCGGCGGATGCTCCCAGAGATATATTGCATCGTGTTCGTCTTCTAGGCAAAGCAGCTATTTGTTACGTTAACATAACAAACCAATCAGGGGTAGCGGGGCTAATAGGCTTAGAATTATATAGTACCTCCTCGACTGCTTGTTTGAGATGCGGTGGCCAGTCCACGTAAAGCTTCTTGATCTCATCTGCGCTGACAGTTCGATGCCAGCTATCTGATGACTCGGCTCCATGGTCGCTTGAACCAATCACAAACTGTACTAACTGGCCGTCACTGAGTACATTGTGCATAATGTAACTTCCATTGCCAACCCATGAGTACTCGCGAGCATTTTCGGAATCCACGAGCCCTTGCCCTAGGCTTGCTCGAGCTTTCGCGTAGGGCTGAAGGGTCATAACGATCCACAGACCTGTATTTCTCGGGCGGGCTGCGGGTCATCTTCGCCGAGAATAAGCTTTCGAACGGTACTACGGATGCCGTCAGCCCCAACAAGGATATCAAATTCGTGGGCGGTCCCATCGGTAAAGTGAAGCGTGATGGAACCGTCGGGATTTCGATCAATCGAACCGAGTTTCTTAGAGGCGTGCATGCGCTCCTGCAAGAGGCAGCGCGATGAACAATGCTCGTAAGACGTTTTCCTGTACTAGCATCATCGACCTCATTAATGACTTGACCTTGTCCCTCGCCTTGAGCTATCATGAAGCGCGCGCCTCGCATAGGCACAGCTCCGGCGCGCTTCAGAAGTTGGGAGGCCTGAGGGCCCATGAGATCGAGCGCGGCTTGTGCATTTCGGGTGACTCCTATGGCGAGACCAGCTTCCTTGAAGGCCGAAGCAGATTCAAAGATGTGGACGTCGAGATGGGGATACTAGAGAAGAGCATGCATTAGGGACGCACCAGCAAGACCACCGCCTGAGATGGCGATGCGGAGGGAATGCGACATTGTGCTCGAGTTTGATCGGACGTTGGCGGCGGTAATTTGACGGAGTCTCGCGTTTGGCTAATGTGAGCTAGATTCCAAGTTATTCCGAAGATATTAATTATCAACAGTTTTAGACCGAGTAGAAATAAGTGGAGGTCATGCGATACTTGGGACCGGCGGCAGACAGCTCTCAACTCGCGTGGGCTCACGATAAGTCCCTTGCCTCAGATCAGAAATGTAGCCACACAGTCTCCCTTGCATGTTACTACGCGGCGAACCTGGCAACCTATATGGCACTGGGGGGCTCTGAAGAATCTGACTTTGGGAGTTCCGCGGACGCATCTCGAAACTGGCAACTTTATTAGCTACTTGACAAGAGTCCTGATCATCACTGCAACCTGTATGAAGGGGATTAATTTGCATACAACGACTTGGAATCTGCACAACCATGCCAACGACATCGTGCTACCTCATTACCGTCGTGATATACATACCACAATCGGTCCTGCACATGTCACATGAGAGTAGCCGCCACAATAAGCATCATGCCATATGCCAGAAATGAAGGATCGGGAAGTGAAAATGATAATTTTATTTTCGGAGTGAAGATCGGCATAGCTAGGTCTGCACAGCTACTAGGGCTATGGCTGACTTAACCGCCGCACACTATTTAACCCTACACGAGAGCAGCTCTCCAGCAGCTCCCTCTTTTACTCCTTACTTAGTTGATAGACCATATTCAGCTACCTACTGCAGCACTGCACTACGTTGCCCATTACGGCAAGTAATATAAAAGCTTTCATTTCTAGATCCCAGAACTTCCAGTCTCAAAGGCTTCCATACCAAGTCTTCAACATTTGTATGCAAACTCCTCTATCTGCAACAAATCTCTATGATCGGTAAGGGTTTAATTTGATTCGGATCGATATAACCATGCATATCTTAGTCGTTGCGGCTAGAGACAATAGGTCAAATGGCCAAATCCCTTGTTTAAAAGAACAATTTTGCAGATGCAGCAGCTTGTGAAAGGTGCAGCAGAGGTAAAAGGACGAATAGCCAAATTCTTTATTTTAAAAGAAATTTCCTTAAAGGGTACAGTGGATTATGATGAGCAGTAGCTTGCATGTGCTTGCATCATGGGTTATGAAGGAGTCTTGATTCTATATTGAGTATGTTCGGTCACAGATATGTCCATCCACGCTGTGGTGGAAACTAGATGCTATGAACCAACCTCAATGATCTTATACCTTATTATAGTGAAAGTGGCTGCTCTCAATATACGTTGATAGGAGTTGGTTTCTCCATAGCCGCCAACCAAAAGAAAGTAAGAAGTAAGCCTAGCCGTTCCTCCTCTCCCCACAGCTGCAATAGTTGTTTGAGTCCGTAAAGCGGAACCGTTCGTGAGATTTGGCAAGGTCGCTGTGGTGAGATATACCACCAACTGTGTATGTAGCATGGGCTTTCAAAAAAGCAGGTGCGTCGAAAAGCTCCGCGGAATTATGTAATTATACTGCTGTATCTAGATCCTTTCTTGCATATTCCCCAGCTTTGAAAAATTATCCCCTGTTCTGTTTTTCTGCTTATGAAGAATCGCCTTGCCGATGCAACTGTAGGCAGGCATATCGCACCTGGCTCCAACATTATAATATGAAGCAGAAGTTTTTGAATGTGACGGGAGGTTATCCGTATTACGAAGTAATAAAAGAAAACCTAACGTACTTTAAGGATGGAATTAGAGGTAAAAGATCAAGAGCAAGAAACGCCGGGCAGAAACACAGTCCCAATGCGGTCAGTGTTTCCAAAACAGCTAATCATACAGTGTACTTTGTTGATTGAGAGAGCCTATTGGTTGGCTGCGCCAGTCCTTATCAAAAATGAACCTGACAAGCCACAGATCTAGCCACAAAGCTACCTGTGAGGTCTCCATACCTAGTCATAAGACCTAATTAAGCTGGGTCCTCTCCTGATAAACTCGGCCAATAGCTGGGGCCCAGACACCCAGCTTAACATACAACAGACCAAACCACGGACTACTAGGGTGCTCGATTATTAGTTATATGTTATGCCTAGTACTTAGCCGTTAGGTATTGATTCAGCTTCCGTAATCGAGGGCAGCGTAACCCCTCATCCTAGAACAAGGGGCTGCGTCACTCACGGGGCCTGCATAGTCGTCCCCCAATCGGGTCGTCGCCTTTGACGCCAACGGCTGCTATGTCATTCTAATGATGTTCGAATTGCCATCGCAATACTCCAGTGTTACAGCTTTAACGTCTGCCACTTGAACAAGCCAGCGAAAGAAGAAGGCATTCGACTTTAGGTTCGGGAAGAAAACAAAAGCAAAGTAACTAGAATATAGAATATCAATGTTAATATCCCTGCCCATATGCACCGACACGTTTCCAGAATCTAGAATTTAGCCAACCACTAAAGCCATCACGGATCTTTCCGCCGTTCCATTGTTGCGGGTTAAACTTGTAGCTGCCGGGGCTGCGGGATCCAAGTGGGTCGAGGCCTCCTTGGTGCATGCCGCAGTTGCGACAGCGGTGAACGTTGCCAGGCATCTTGTCTATGAGAGTCTGCGTAGTCGGAAATGCTTTGAATGACAAATGTTCGAGAATTCTATAAGCACGGCTAATCCCCTGATGTATGGGTGCAATGAGTCCGAGTTCACTGTATGGTTTCCTGGAGCCTAAGTTTCATTCGACTCTCCGTTGTCCAAGTGTGTAGCTTAAAGTATAATTACAAGACTAAGTTGGTCTAATAATTATCAATACCTGTAGGTTGCGCTATTTGCCCACCACGTCTTATCTTACCAGAGAAAACATTTGAGCGGATCGAATGTCAGCGCAGCTAGCATGCATAACAACGCGGGGTTATAAGTCTTTGCTTACTATATGTATACAGTCACCGATGCATTCAGATGATCTGATCGTCCACATGTTAACATGAACCAAAACATGAAAGTATCCCAATGTCCAAATTTTAGTTTGGCTTCGTGAAGAGCATCTAGTCACCTTTTCCCCATAGAGAGATCTGACAATACTTCTTTCAGGGCCGCCTCTGAAGTATCCTTCTCATAATAATACGACAGCAAGCCACGACGCAGATTTCCTTGAGCAACCATGCCATCAACCGCCGCATTTGAGGACTTGGAGCAATTTGGTTGGCGCCAGGCGGCGCTAGGTGCGGTGTGTTTGGCCCTTTTGTGGTATACCGTCAGTTCCATTCTGGCATGGTATAAGCTTCGGCATATTCCAGGACCCTTTTTCGCCTCCTTTTCTTATATCTGGGGCACCTGGGCTGCGTCTACCGGCCGCATTGATCGCATCCTGGAAGCAGAGCAGAAGAAATACGGAAGTATCATGAGAATCGGGCCAGACGCTATTACTATCTATGATCCAGAAACTATACTTCGCATCAACGGGGCCCGATCAACCTATACTAAGGGCTCATGGTACGGAAGCTTACGGATAGATTATAGGGGTTCTAATATTATCAGCCAGATGGACATTCCTAAGCATGCTACGCGCAAAGCGAAGCTTCTCTCGGCTTTCTCTGGGAAGAACGTGTTATTTCTAGAAAGCAAGGTCGGTACGACACCCCGTGTCTTTTCCTGGTTTAGCAAAGACTTTACTCCCAGATGCAATATGCTCTTGCGTACCCCCGAAACACCCCCAAAATGAGCTGATTTTATACTACTAGCGATAATTTCTAACTTCTGATTGCTTATAGACAAATGGATAGCGGCACTTATAGACTGCATTCATGGTAAAATAGCCAAAGGAGAGGAAAAGATAGACATCGGCAAGCTGCTACAGTATTTTCAGGTAGACTTGATCTCCGAAGTCGAAATGGGAGCACCGTGGGGTGACTTAGCAGACGAGAAAGACAATTTCGGGTTTATGAAAATGAACGACTCTTTTCTACCCGTTGTACAATCTATCGCTTGGCTTCCTGCTGGCCGAGCGATTTTTATATCAAAGTGGTTCATGAAACTTGCTGGGCCTAAGACTACTGATACTACTGGTCTTGGCCTATTCATGGGGTAACGACGAAATTCTACCAATGATATCTCTGTCACCTCATATTTATGTACTAACTCTGTTCAATTTGCTATAGGATAGTCGAAAAAGAAGTTCAAAAACGATTTAATGATAAATCGGAAAAATCTAATGGCGGCGGTGACATTCTGGTGCGTAGCAGCTTCTACTTGGCCTTCAGATGCATATTTTCTTGTTACGAAACCAATGGCTAACATCTACTCTAATTAGGATGAATGGATTAAGCAAGGCTTACCCGCAGATGAATGCCAGTACGATTTATCTCTGCTAGTGCCAGCGGGCGCCGAGACCTCTGTGATGACGATACGGGGCACCCTGCTACTTTTGATGTCCTCACCAGTAGTTTATGCAAAAGTGAAGCAAGAGATCAAAAATGGGATCGCAGCTGGCTATATATCGGACCCTATTACTAACGAAGAAGCCAAGAACCTTGAGTATATGCAAGCCCTGGTACGAGAGGGCATGCGGCTTATGGCACCGATCGCTTCTGGATTTCCTAAGCGAGTACCTGCTTCTGGCGACACCATCTGCGGCGAATTTATACCCGCTGGCACTGATGTATACCCGAATTTATATTCCTTAATGCGTAATAAGGATGTTTTCGGCGATGACGCCGAGGTTTTCCGTCCTGAGCGGTTTCTTGGAAAGGAGCCGGACATCGCGCGCATGGTAAAAACAGTCGATTTTTCCTTTGGCAGCGGCCGTTTCATGTGTCTGGGCAAAGCCTTGGCACAGATAGAGCTCAACAAGATATTCGTTCAGGTAAGCATGTATACAGTGCAGCTAAACCAGTTCGGTTGACGATAGAGGTTTACTGACGCTTCTTTCGCAGTTGCTGAGGAACTTCGACTTCCAGATTGCCAACCCAGAAAAGCCCTGGACACGAACCGCGTACGTGTCATGTATAGTTCACGACTTCTGGGCGTATGTTTCAGAAGATACAATGATGGGCTAATCCACGGGTATTGCATAATCAACCGAGTCTATCTCTGCCTGCTTTAACGTCTTGTCACGGTACTGAGGCCCTGGCCTCGCCTATATAAGATCAGCATGCAAAGTTTGCTGGTATAGATAGAATTCTCCTTCGCGCAATAACAACAATCAATACTGGAACCACCAGGCAGTCAGAACTGTGACAAGTATTTATTTAATTTTGGGGTTTAAAGGTCACGTGAAGGACTCCGTTTCATTTTGTTTGATTTCATTGATTTTCACCGTAGAGACCGTCCTTTATTAGGGCAAACCATGCCTTCTAGAGCTATACATCATATAGCTATGAAAGTATCCGTAATTATATGTTAATCAAGCCGCTCACATGCCCATCCACGCTATTGCAGAGCCACAGTACGAGCATTCTCTGCTGTATGTGGATTCATCTTACGCTTCCCACTAATCTAAAAACCCCCCTTCTTTTTTTACTCGTTAATAGCTTATCTTGCCCACAGAACGGTGGCTGAAGGTCTCTTTTGGGTTCATGATTTTTACTAACTCTTTAGCTACCTTACGTTTCTACAAACTTTATAAGAGACGGTAGCTGGTTTTACATAAGTAACTAGTATTTAGCGCCTTTATGTACCGATCTTAGCATTCATATACACTACTTCCACTAATTATAATATCTTCACTAATTATAATATCTTCACTAAACTTTACAGGCAACTAGAAACGAAACGTTTTAGATCCAGGTCTAGTGTTTGAAGATCTAGGTTGAGTCTTTTTTGATCTTGACTACAGTTCTTCGCAGCGCCAAATATAGACGTGACAAGGTGGTAACTACACAAAACATCAGGAGGCATCCATAAGCGGCTCGATAAATATAACCCTTGTTTGCTACAACTACCACCCACTAAAACGGCTTCTTACCTAGTAAATGACACCAACAGCCTGATATAGCTTTTAGAATATCTCAGCTCCATCATGGTTACAGTACGTAGCCCTTAACATCCGAAACAGCCCAGAATTAGATATAGAACTACAATAGGCTTCCGAACGCCTCAGGAGATAGCCAGAACTAGACATCTAAAAAAAATTACCCCAATCTGGATTTCAATTGTCTATACATGAAACTTCATAAAATGTGCACAAATAGCTCAATTGACATGACCAATGGAACACGACCACCTGCACATGCTTCTAATCCATTGACGTCGATAGCCCTATTGCGACCTTCACAACGTGCTAGCCTGGGCCTGGGTACACTCTGTCTCTGTTCGTTTTCCAAAGGGGGCTAACTGTGGAAGCGTTTATATAAGACAAACTACCCTTTTAATATGTCGGAGGAGGCTTCATTTTTCCTTGTTCCTAGCTTCTTCTTCTTCTGCTGTCAATCTCACAGAGACGAGATGCCCATAATAGTTAAGATGTGAGACTTACTGAAGAGACATTTGTCTTTATTACGTTCCGGGAAAGCGCAACTCAATATTATACCTACTACCTATTCTTATTTGCTTCGAGAATGTTCGTCAGACCTAGATCTTTGGGTTTCTGACCCAAAGGGTTTTCATTCCTTGGAGGCTCGTGGTGATGCGGTCCGCTCCTTGACTACGCTTACAGGCGAACTCCCAGGATTTCGGAAGGGATAGAAATGAGCAGCAGGATAGTCGAACCGGGAGAATACGAGTTCGAGAGCGATCTTGACTTTGCCGAAGCCACTCGTTCAGCGTACGGCCAAATTCAGAATCCAAGACGGGGGTCTTCTCCAACCTTAACTCCGGCCTCGACCCCGACTCTGATTTGGACAACGGTGTCGACTCTGGCTACATGTCAGCAGAGGAGACTCCTGAATTCCACGACCCATTCATAGCAGAGTGCAAGGAGCAGGGTCCAATGATGGCCAACCGAGGGAGCAGCGCTAAAAAGATGATATGGGTGGAGAAAGAGAAACGAAATCAATAAGTATTGCATATAGAAGCGGTTTTAGTTACATACTTACTCGTCATATACGTTTTGCCAGTTAATCAAACGGGACCTGGTCGAGTTCTTGAAGAAAATTTGAACCACTTTATTTAAGGGCTACCTCGGCTAGAAATGTAAGAAACTTAATATCAAGAAAGTTTCGCCCATCGTAACATGTTGGAAGGTTCTTAGCATGCTTTACTGTAATACGACGGCTACGTGGATAGATGGTCTAGTATTATATAACATTACAAGCAAGGTAAAAATCCTTGGAGCCGATCCAAATAACAGAAAAGCCATCCAATAACCCTTCCAGTGGATCCCAGTTGCGCTTACCCCTTTGTTTAGACTCGATAACTAAATAAAGAATAAGTCAAGTCCATAATTTTCTAATTTAAACCTCATGCTGCGTCATCATTAGTTTCTTGACGAAGAAATCTATATGTACCACCATCTTCGCGTGAAATCAGCAGCAGCTCTCGTTCTAAGTAGCGCTACTTCGACTGGACCCGAGGCCTTCGTCGAAAATTTACGCTATAAATATATCGAATTTCATATTTTCTTACCTGCCTCCGCCGGCGGCCGAGCACGCATCGGAATGGTGATAGCTCTGACTAAAATGAAGAGAACCGCTGGTATTCAAGACAGAGAAAGTATAGATTCCACGAAGAGGATGCCTTGCATGATCCTGCCCCATATGGGAAACCACGGAAATCTTTGGTCTGTTTCGGTCGGGCTCTTGGATCTAAGAAGCAGCTTGATCTATAGCGCGCACCGGGCAAGAAACCGAACAGTACGTGTGGCCGAAAAGGATATATTAAATTGAGCGGTATTATTTCAAAGTCACAAAAACCCAGTCGATTGCTCTATATTTTTTTAAACCGCGTTTTTAGATTAAGGCTAGAACGAAGGGGCGAGAACGAAGCAACGGGCGGTTAACAGCTACCTAGGTAAGGCAATCGGTGTAGCGCCCCAGAAGGAAACACCCGCGAACCTGCTGGCTATTTTGCATCAAACCAGGTTATCAGAATTTCGATTGTAGATGCCCAAATGACAAGAGCTGTACCTTCTGGTCCCCATACAAATTAACTCCCATTGCAAACCATATATTACAGAACGACTGGGATATACAGTATGAAGATACAGTACAGGATAAGGAGATATGTAGAATAATGTACTGTATCGCAATACTTCCCCATCAATAATGGCTCGCTCGCTCGGCCGTAAACTCCAGCTTCTCCGCATCAGACCTCGTCAATGACCAGTACAATGGCTTCCTTCATCATGCAAGACATACGTGCGTGTGCCTCGGTAAATGCCCAACAATTGGGCTGACGTGATCTTATTATACCGGTATACATAACTCTACGGCGTGTTCGGGGTTACGGAGTATAAGCAAGCAAGGGGGTTACAATGGCACCTTACCTATTTGACCTATATGTAAGGTTTTCCATTGTTTCCTAGGTTTTCAATATCCAAACAATCGATATTATTCACTCACCTTTCCTTCTTGTGTTATTATTGCTTGATTTCACCCAAACTCGAATCATTTTAACAAGAGCAAACCCGGCAGGCTGGGCATCCACGCAACCAATACTAATTTTCAATTTTGTTTAAATTAGCACCGCAACAATGGTGTTCAAAGCCGCACTCGTGAGTTCTTGTCTTCATACCCATCTCTTTGAGTTTATATATAATCAAGCAGAACTGATTGGGGTTTTTATACCTACATAGGGTATCGTTGCTTTGGCGTTGCTGTCGCCCATTATCTATGAGCGCGCGCAGACTCTCTTCCTATTCTGGAAGAATGCGCCCGAGCGATTGGTCAAGATCAATACCTTCACGTCGCACGAGGTTAAGTTCGCCGACCGCATTCGCAGCTGTGAGGATGCGTTGATCGTCGAATCGCAAGGTCTTGCCATCCTTGCCTGCGATCCTGGTCGTGAGAGGTGGAATACTGTCATGGTATGTTAATTTATTTTTATTTTTAATATTTATTAATTTTCAGAAATTTGTCCAGAATAAACCTATTATTATCTGCCAGCCGTCTCTGTCTGGGGTTTGAATGAGCTGTCATGTTTCGGCTGCGCGCATATCTTCGGCATCATGTGTGCGCTTTGGCTGACATTCGAATCTGCAAGGGCATCTTCCTCCCTGGACCCGTGAACAGCGGTGGACTGTATGTATACGATTATAAAGACACCAGCGCCCCTGACAATGAAGCACTTAAACAGCTGGAATTCGTCAATTTTCAATTCCAGTCCGATTTTCATAGCTTGGGCATGGCTTACCATGAGGTCACCTCGACTTTACTCGTCGCCAGCCATCGCCATGATTACCCAGCGGTGGAGATGTTCAAGCTGGACCTGAAGAAGCACACGGCAACGCATCTCCGTTCCATACAGCACCCTCTCATCCATGGACCCAACTCGATCGTGCTGATCAACGAGCACGAGTTCTATGTTACCAACAGCAATCACTTCCTCATCCGAGACCACCCTATCCTCAACCAGCTTGAGGTATACTCTGGCTTGCCTGGCGGTACCGTTGTCCACGTTGACATCTTACCTGCACTGAAGGACCCGGAAGCCTCTGTGAATGCTAACGTAGTGGCGCGCGTCGCCTTCGCGAACGGCATTGAGCTGCTAAATGATACAACAGCCGTCGTCGCATCGTCAGCTAAAGCTCGAGTTTACTTCTTCACTATCAGCGAATCTAAGAACAAGAAGACTGGATCTTTAGCACCGCCTATTTTAACACCCTCCCAGTCAATTAGAGTCCCTTTCCTCCCAGACAATCTATCCATCTCCAAGGACCGGGCGCTCATGATCGCGGGCCATCCACACATCCTGAGTCTCAGCAAGTTCGCCAAGACAAGACACATTTGCAACGCGCCCGACGAGCTCGCGAAAGCCAACACAGCGATGCAGGAGACCTGCAGGACATTTGCGGCGCCGTCTTGGGCCGCGAGGTGGACAGAAGAAGGAGGGCTTGAGAACCTATATGTCGATGTGGAATATCCGTCGAGCGCCACAGCGGTAAGGGATTCCGACAGAAAGATGGGGATCATTTCAGGATTATACGCCAAGGGTATTCTGGTTTGGAGAGAATAGTCTCATCTGGATTTCGGGGGTCGGGAGAGCGTATTTGTGAGCACGACAATCGGCCTAGCTTTTTCCAATAACTCTAAGTGGTTCGACCCAACTCCCCTTGCTTTACAAGATTTTCGCAGAACTCGATGACATCAAAGCAGTACGAAGACTACTCCTGGAATTCCGATACATGCATGGATGTTGTATTGGGTTGGGACATTAGGTCATTGGATAAAACCTAGGGAGCGTAAACAGCCAATAATTTGAGGCATTCAACGCTTCAAACTCCAGTAGAACTTTACGGTACAAGCTTATCCTGGACCATTCTTATGAAGAAAACTCAGTGTCTCCTTTCAAATCACAGTGAATAATCTTTCCGCTTTTTCATTGGTAATGAATATGTGCATTGAAATATATGCATGCTGACCGGCGTTGGTACCCAAAAAGGACTTGCAAGTATATACAAGAATGAATGAAGAAAGCGCAGACTTTCCCAACCGCAACGAAATCCCCCAAACCTCAATCTCCAGATCCTCATATCCTGATAGGTGACAATATTTCCATCTTCACAACCTCAATCATCGCTCGATGCGGCGCGTTGACTTATCGTCGAAACCGAGAAGATTCGGACGGGCGCAACAAATATTTGCGTCTGCCGATGCGCTTACTGGCACGACGACCAGTAGTCGCCAGTCTTTACGCATTTGTAAGGCGGTTGGCATACCGTAGGCCCCGTGTAATCAAGCCCTCCGCACCTGTAAAATAGTCAGCAAGTGTTCCGTTCTAAAGGAAAACACACATGGGCTCGAAGAGCTAATGGACACCACCAAACACCCGCTCAACCAGGAAAGGAGAAAGAAACAGGGAGGCCGTACTGTCCCCATTGCGGAACCCCCGTAGTCCCCGGAGCCGTGGTAGTCGTGCGCGTGCTAGTGACCATAGTCGTCGTGGTTGCCGTACCTCGCGTAGTAGTCGTAGTCTGTCCACCGCCGCCGCCGCCGCCAAGCGAGCTGCGAACACTACTCAAGAACCCGTTATTGGCAAAGAGCTGGCTCATATCCCACATCATGATGCCGCCGAAGCTCGAGTACTTGCTCTTCGTATCAGAGATAATACTGCCCAGAGTCGAGGCGGGAACATAACCGCCGCCGGCGCCCGTGTTGGCCGGAACACCGATGAGGACCTTGACGTTGGGATTCTTGCTCGTCTGCTTGGCCCACGTGTCCCAGACGTTGAAATTCCACGCGTTAGGGTTGCTGAAGTTGATGACGCCGCAGAAGTTGTTGTAGAATTGGATCTGCACCCAGTCGAAGGCAATAGCACCGTTGAGCATGTCGTTCATGGCGGCGTCGGGGTACACGCATTGAGGGGCTGCGCTTAGATAGTACGTCTTGCTCTTGTCGGCGCTCATGAGGCTGCGCAGCTGCGAGGCGAAGGGCACGAAGTTTTGCGTTGAAGACTCGAAGTCAAAATCGAAGCCGTCGACGACAGCTGAACCAAACGGCCGGTTCGCGGCTGCCGTGTTAGACCCGAAGAGATTCCAGACTGTTTGTGCGGCTGCCGTTGCTGAGGCAGAGTCGCTGAAGCCGCCTTCGCTGTAGGTGGCGCCTCCGATGGAGAGCATGATTGTCTTGCCCTGTGATTGGCAGTATTTGATGTCCTCCTCGATCTGGGGGCATTTCAACAGGTTGGTGCCGGAAATAGGAGTGCATAGGTCGCCGGCGCTGGCAAAGTTCACCGATGGAGTCTTGATCCCCAGCAGGAACGAGACCGAGATGATCTGTATGTATGATATCTGTTAGGTAGGATGTTCTTCTCGTTGCTGGTGAGAAGGCAGTGAGTGAAAATCTCACGTTGATTCCATTGTCATTACAGTATGTCTGGAGTCTACCCTGGGTGCTTGCGCCGCCAGCTGAGTTCTGACCTACATGTCGATCATGGTTAGTTCAGTTCCGTTCATCTGTAACCCCGTAGATCATGATGGAATGGTATTCCTTACCCCAGTATACAGCAATGTTATTTGACGCCGAGGCACTGAAGCCCGCGAGCGCGGAAGGGGCGAGGGCGAGAATGCTGGCGATCGAGGCCAGGGTTGGTAGGTAGGGAGCCATCTTTTGCTTGTGGAAAGGAGAGACAAGATTGAGCTACCTGAGCTTATATAAAACTATATAAAAAAGGAGTGTTAGGTAGAGCTACCTGAGCTGATGGTTGAGTCCAAGTCTGGATGCCGTGATGCTTCCTTCTTTCAACATCTTGGGAATGTCATGAGGATGTTGGCTAGTTATATGTCAAGCCTACCTCCTTTTACTGATAGCAAGCAAGCTACGCCGTCCATCATTCTCGGGATCAACGTTACTCAATCATCAGGTATGCCTTACCTACCATGAGCTGACGGGCCCATCGGGCGCGTGCAACCTGTGGACCTACGCGGTGTGGCACCGTCTGCCCAAAGTTCAACTACATGATGAAGGCTATGGTCCAGGTCAGGGTCAAGGTAAGATTGAAATTTCTCCAAAAAGCCACGGATCCAGAAGAGGTAGTACCTAACATCCATCCAAACAGGATCGGTAGCAAGAGCATGCCCGGGCTATCGCGCCGCGGTCAGCTACGGATAACGCATGGACACTTGGTCAGTGGTCACGATAGCTGCATGTCGAGGGAACGGGACGTCGATGATAGAAGCAGGTGACTAGCAATAAGCCGTTAGAAATCGAGATTAGCTTGTTCTAATGGGGATATGATCGACAGGCACCAATTTGTCGGCTCAACTAACGAGAGGGACTACACTATTCAAGTCGCCCATCAAAGTCACATCGTGATAGGCTACCTCCAGTACACTACTCCATCTCGGATCCATCGCAAGTCCTCGACCGGGCGGAGCACCAACTCGTCAATGAGCTTCCGGATCGGTGCGAAGGAATCTGTTGCGGGATTCAAGCAGCCGAGTACTACGGCCGGATCGGAAACACAGCAGGGCTGCAGGATTGACGAAGGAGGCTCTAATATGCACATCATATGTCTAATAATAAGACCTACCTAGCGATGTCTGGTAAGAGTTAAGACGATCCTTTGCAGCATACACGCATATGGCCAGTGTCGCGTGCTGCCCACAAGGGCAAGACAAGCCGCCGCGCTGAAAAGACATTGGCTCTCAGAGTTTGAGACCCCTTCAATGTCTGCCACTTCTCTCTCCTGACGTTGTTTTATTGTTACATGAACATTTCATCCCAAGCAATTGTAGTGCCGGCGCCATTAACCCTTTCGAGATAATAAGGTGTCATTAACCCATCCAGTCCCATGCGCGTGCTCCGATTAGCCCCTTGCTTTCCCCAGCTTCCTATTCCGGAATAGGGGGCGGCGCTCGACGAATGGGAGGAATTTCACAGTACATCATCTTCCACGAGACCCCCCAGTAAGAAATACCTAGCCACGCATCATAATTCCCGTACTTGGTATGGATTGTTAAGAAAAGCAGGAACTGTTGCAACCCTGTGGATAGGTGCTGTCTTTGTAATCTGTCCCTGGTGACAGATATATAGATAACCAGATGCAGTCAAGTGGTTCATGCACGTCAGAGTTGCAAGCCCACAATAAATCCCAGAAGGAGGGAAGTGTACCTACTTCCTGTCTAATTGTGCGTCGATCATATGAGCAAAGGACCATAGGCTAAGCTTCAAATGTTTCATGCAACCATCCTTAGACACTCTGTGAGTGCTCTTATCCATCAGCCTTAGACACCCGTTGACTTACCTATGCTGGCCTCTTCCTACCTCCCCCACCACGAATGGGTGCCCTATCTATCTATCTAGGTAGGTAGGTAGGTAGGTAATCTCCAATGCACGGAGAAGGGATGGATGCCATTAGACCGATGGAACCCTAAATGGCAAGCCAATGTGACGCGTCCTCAATCCCCTAACTTGGCTTTACTACGCGCCCTACTTACCCATTATCATTATATCAGCGCGTCTTTCAGGAGAGGAAGCTCTTTGCGACAGAAAAGGCCAGTCCGCCCTGCAACGTTACCATGACGAGGTATGGCCCTCCCCTTCTACTTTAACACCACCAGCCCGGCTGTCTAGATAAGCTAAATTGACTGTAACAGTTGGCATCTTTCACAATGTGCCTTCATAATCTACTTAGCTACGTCTGTCTGTGAGATAACGATTTCGTACTTTGTTCATCGTGACATAGATCGCATAAAACGTCCTCATCAGCAATAGAGGATGTGTGAGGAGGATCCAGACAGTTTAGGATGGAACGCAGCAGCAGAGATGATGATAAGACTCTTGTAGTTTAGATATGCCAATGCAGACACCATGTTACACCGATGTTGACCTGTCTCATCCTCTCGAGCCTCTTCCCCCGGGAACCCGGGGATATCGACTTCACAATTACGCTAACAGCCGCGGCAGTATGAGTGTACCCATGTAATCGATCAAGTAGCTAATCTGCACTAGTTAATACCTTGTTATGCACTCCAGACAAATTTCCGGGGCGGACCGAAAAGGAGATCCAGATTCCAAGCCGGGACTAAACCACTTAAACTAACCTCGGACATCTATAATTAAAGTACTTACTTAGCTCCTCTACTCATGCTATTCAACTGCGCTACCTACAGTGATTACTAAATAAGGCTCCAATCGTTCAAGTCGCCTCGTGGTGCTATGTATAACAACGTTGCTCTAAATGTCTACTCGATTTGGAGTATTACCTAACAGTATTCCTGCGTTGCCTTTCCCCTTTATTCTATGTACCTGTACCACACGCACATATAATGCCGAGTCGTTGAGTTGCTTTTACTATAAAGTAGGTACAAGTACAGTTGGTGGAAATAAGTACTGTTAGTAGGAGTGAGGCGACCCCTCCTCAAACCTACCAAAGCCACTTACTTTGCTTATTCTATGTAAAAGACTACTTCTATTTATATTAATCCGCAGGGCCCTTAATTCTCATAAGAGGTACAGACAAACACATATAGTGTTTATACGCGCATGTCTTCCTCCAGTCAGTCGAATAAGAGAGGCCAGGGATATAAAAGAGGAAGGTTGCCTCACAGTACCTTTGATTTATTTGCCTCATGAACTCAACATGATCAAGATCCACTGTGGCATAACTGTATGCCCACCTCAACTCATCTAGGGCATCCTCTGTTGTATCGACTCGCTGTCAGATATGAAGTCCAGTTCCTTGTCTGCCGGCGAAGTTTAATCAAGCTCTTCATTGCTCACAATCTTCTCACGCAATGAAGACACCACGAAGTATCTCAAATTAGGGCAGTTTATTATCAGGCAGCGTCTGCTGGAACCTATGGTATGTCGAAGGTGATCTACCATCAGAAAAACTTCCTTCGTCACTTCGTGTCTCTATCTCTGGCAACCCGCTTCATGCGGAGTTGGCCACTTCATTCATTCATATTCATTCGTTCTTTTTGTTTACTTCGTTTACTTCGTTCGTCCAAAACGCCATGCCACTAGACCGCGTAACTATCAACCGGTTCGTGTGAACGTGTACCTGTACCTGTATCCACCGTTCCGTTCCACGTAAACGCCAGATTCTGCTTCACTACCTGGTCCTTGATGCAGAGCAGAGTATACCAGCTGACGCAGCAAGAGAAAATTACTCATACAATCGCACCATATGCGGGAATCGACAAGAGGGACATCAAAACCGTGAGAACCCCTAAACTCCCGTGCCCTGTGTGTGAATGCCGGGGCCTTTAGCCAACGAACGGAAAGAAAATTCCTTCGTATAGGCAACACGGCAAGGTGGGAGAGAAGGTTTTCGTACAGACGCACCGTATGCGGAAATCGACAAGTGTGCAAAAGAGGGGAGAATCAATCCGTAGAATCCCTAATCTCCTGCTTGTGTATTACCGGAACCTCTTCACTGGAGTAGGCCAGCAAATAGAAAGAAGGTTCTTTCGTAGAGGCCTGGAAAAACGACGCGGGACGGCGGCAGGAAAAAGCAATAACAAAAAAATCAATAACTTTTATTTTGTTGGTATAGGACCGAAACCGAAATCGGGAACGTTTCGGGTGTTCGTGAACACGAGAAAGACGTGTTAACCGAGGTTTCAGGAGACATTCCAACCATTAGAAGTGAGAGATCGGGTTCTGGAGTTTATATGTTAGTTTGAACTGATCCTATGAAAGGTAGAGGAGGATAGAAAAGGAGCTCACCTTCTTGAAGAAGAACTCATCTATCATTCAAGATGTCAGCTGATTAACCCATCTGAGTATCCTCATCGTTGCCATCGTGCGCCTCTTCGAATCCCTGGTCCCCAAAGAGCTGCATTCCCCAATCGATGAATTCCGAAGCCTCAAACGGGGGCAAAGGATCAAGGAAAGGTGCTGAGGTCGCCGTAGTGTCACTAACCGGAGCAGGAAGAGCAGCAGTCGGAGTATCGGCATTCAGAACTTCACCATCATCGGCCGGCGCAGGGAGAAAGGCACTCGGATTCATGACACTCGGGTTCATGACACCTGACGCTGCGTCAACTCCACCGCCGAAAGGGCCGAATTCCATGTTGCCGAAATTAGACAAGTCCATAGGTGCAACGAAAAAGGGGAGGGAAGCAGCGGTCATAGCGGCGCTAGGAACTGCATCCATTCCGACACTTGAGGGGTCGAACTGTAAGTTATCAATGCTGGAAATGTCCATAGAGGCACCGAAAGGCGGAAATGAAGCAGCAGTAGTAGTGTTGTCACTAAACACTGAAGCCACGGGGGGGTTGAATTCTAAGTTGCCGGTGCTGGACATGTCCATAGGGTAAACAGAAGAGGGAAGAGATGCAGTGGTGATAGCAGCACTTGAGAAATCGGTAGGGTCGAATTGGAAGTCGCTAATCCAGTCCATAGCTGCATTTAAAGACGGAAAGGTAACAGTGGTAGTAGCTGTGCTGAAGCCCGCACCCATTCCGACACCTGAGGGGCCATTCTGCGAGTTACCGATGCTGGAAATATCTATAGAGGCATCGAAAGCTGGAAAAGAAGCGGCAGTAGTAGTAGTACTAGAGAATGGAGCCGTGGAGGGGTTGAATTCTAAGTTGCCAGTGCTGGATATGTCCATAGAGGCAACAAAAGACGGAAATGAAGCAGCGGTAGATGCAGCACTAGGCAGTGCACCAACGTCAATGGGGGCGGGGAAAGACGTAGAAGAAGTAATGGTCGTAGCAGCCGTAGTCATAGCAGCAGTGGCCATAATCGAACTGGTAGGAGGACCACTAGAAGATGAACCAAGACCACCGGGGTTCAAACGAGCGGAAGACCTAGTGCCGGCTGCTGGGCCGCTTCTAGCTGCTGCTCTTGTAGTACGACTGCCTGGAGCAGATGCGAGAATAGGTCGAGAAATACCTCCGTAGCTGGCAATAACAGTAGGGTTTCTCTCAACTAGCAGAGCAGTACTAGCTCTGTCAGAGCCGGGGACCATTGAAAGAGCGATTTGATTCTGATTCTCCGCATTAGAAGCAAGAGTAACATGCTGAGGAGCAACTACCTGAGCGTATTGCACGAGATCATCTCTAGGGAAGGGAACGCGGTCGAATATATAATTCATCAAGTTCAGAACACCCTCGAAGTCAACAGGTGGGTCGTCCATGGCTCTACCGGGTATGATGCTTCTCATTCTGGCGATTGCTGCCCACGATTGTATGCCCCTGGCATCCCGGATTAGTCTGAATGTTATTCGACGATCTCGGCGCTGTCTGTCTGGGAGTACAGGAAGGGATTGCTCTGGCTGATGGTACTCGATAATACTTGAGCCGTTGATCATAAATGATTGGGTCCATATGCCGCCGTAAAAGAGTTCATCCGCAATGGCAAACTGATGAAATGTAAAAATGGCGGACGGAGTATTTTGGTATCTAGCTGCCTCGCAAAGAGCGCGGACGCGCGCAAGGACTGCGGAATTAAAGATATCGTAGCCGTCTTCGCGGACAATAGCTGATACAGAAGGTCCCTGTGCCTGCGGCTGAGGCTGAATGTGTTCTTGTTGCTGTGGGATAGCTGGGAGATTCTCTGCATTTCCGCTGTAATTAATGCCCGTGAAATCATTCCCGGCGCGCCCAGAGAAAGGATCATCGAAGTTTCTGCCGGCATGAGGGTTATTCGAGTCAAGAGATCCTGGGGCGGATGAACCAGGCACAGTCACAGAAGGACTTAGGTTCTCAAAATTGGGAGCTCGCATTGGCATTGGGGTTCCGGGGCTCTGCTCATGTGCACCATGCCTAAGAACATCCTGTGTCCTGGGTGGTTTAGGCGTCTCGGGCTGTTGCTGTGGGATAGGAGCTCTGGACGGCGTTTGCTGGGCCACAGGGGCTGAGGGGATGAACGGTCGTTGAACACCACGTGGAGTGCTACTTCCAAAGGGCGAAGAAGAGAAGCCAGCTCCAGGAGTCACTGGCGGGTTCAGAGCTCCGTGTAGAGTAGGGTCGGCATATCCCTGCCCCGACCGCGCGACTGGTGATCTATATACCGCCGGCGGTGCCGCCAGGTGGCTAGATAAGTTCGCTGCCAAAACATTAGAAGGTTGGTGCCGATGAGCGGGTCGTCTGTTTGGCAGTCCCCCGGGCATCGGACCCAGGACCGCCGGGCGTCGAAACGGAATTCTTCCTTGCGGAGTACCCGGGCCCTGTTGGACTCCAAAGGTTCGGAACCGACGTTCTGCAGCAGTATCTATCACATCTTCAATACTCGGCTCCTCGGGGGTTGGTTGACGATTCTCTCGCTCGGCAATTTGCTGTGGCGTCATGAGATCTCTTTCATCGCCATACCGGTGAATTTCGGGATAGGGCCTAAGGGGTGGTCCATAGGAGAAGGGGTCCCCGTGATTGCCATACGTTGGACCAACCATTGGTGGAATACCACCCGGCCGGGCATGCTCTGGAGGCTGCTGTTGATATCCAGTTCCGTAATAGCCGAACTGACCGCTGCCAGACGGACTCGCAGGAATAGGAGAGTCATTTTGACCAGGTTGGTAGTTAAATCTCTGAGGTACGAAGGGCATGGACCCGAACTGGTGAGGTTGACCGGGTGCTGCAGTAGGTGCTGCAGTAGACCCTGCCTGAGATTGCCCACCTGCAGCAGATTGTCCTGCATAAATTACAGTTAGAATGCCGCAGGTATAGATATTTCCTTCGAGGCTCTCGAATCCTGGGATAGGAAATTGGGTTTAAAGATAACATACCTTGAAATTGGACAGGTACCGTGGTACGCTGCGAGGACTGGTTGGTGACATCTTTGGAGGTAGACACGTTAGGAATCCGAACTTATGTTTTCCATGCAATGGATCAAAGTGCGTACCTTGGAGTAGGGTTGGCGCCGGATTGCCCCGTGTAGAATTGCCGCCGCCACCTTTGGAAATAGACACGTTAGGAACTCGAGTTGAAGTTATGCTTCGCATGGGGTTGGAGTACATACCTTGAAGGGGGGGTTGTCCTTCATTGCCCTGTGAAGAGCTTTCAGCACCAGTGTTGCCGGCCCCATCTTGAGAAATAGACACGTTAGGTACTCGGGTTAATGTTGTGATCTGCTGGGGATTAGAGTACATACCTCCGGTATCTTGGCCTTGGGGCGGCTCGGCTCCCTTCTTAGTACCCTTCTTTCTAGGAGGCATTACGAGTTGGACGAAAAGTCAATTTGCCAAGGGCAAAGCTGAGGCGACACCAAGTGAACAAGATGGCTTGCTAGACAATGAAAAGAGCAGAAGGTGAGTCCAAAATGGTATTATTGGAAGCGTTAGATGGTCTTTGGGTCAGTTGAGAATCAAGCATTTAGAGAAAACCCTCAAGCAAATCCCCACGGCCAAGTTAACAGTAAAAGGAGTGTATCAAGAAACCAACTAGCCAAGGCTGGTGGATGGAAGAGGAGAAATCTCGAAAGATAATCCAGCGTAATGTATTCTGAGCCTGCAAGAAACTGTCAGAAACGTTGGTCCTTTAAAGTCAAGTTAGAAGCAAAGGTGAGGGTATCATGACAGACCAAGTGGCTAATGTGAATGGGTAGAAAAGGTCAATATGTGAGGGTGCAAATGGACTTGAAGCCTTGGAAGCCTTTTAGATGAGCTAGGAATCAAGGATCCTGAGAAAACGCGCAAGCGAATTCTTAGGGTCAAGTGAGAAGTAAAGGTCAAAGTGTGAAGACAAATCAAGGCAGCCAAGGTTGGTGGAGGAAGAGGAGGAGATGTTAGAGATAAGTCAAGGTAACATGCTTGAAGTTTGCAAGAAGACCTATTAGAAGAGTGCGAACTCTTGGATCCCAAGCAGATAATCTGCCAAGGCGAAGTCGCAAGTGATGGTGAGGGTGTCAAGACAAGTCATGTAACTGAGATGGGTGGACGGAAGGGAGAAAACGTGAGAGAAGAGGGACCCTTATGTGCTGAATGTTGAATCTCCAAGATCTCGAGCAAATCTCCTGGATTACTTACTCTCAAGCGGTATCTGAACTGAAGTGCAACGCGAAGGGGAGGTTGTTAGAAATTAAGGTTGTTGAGGGAAGAAAAGTTGAGGGTGACTGTTCTTCCAGAGAATGTGGAACCAAACAAGAAGAAGTGGGAGAGAAGAAGTCCCTCCAAGTTCAAGCTAGATAAACAATTGACGCTCCCAACAAAACGGGGGTCTTAGTGGTTATGATGGAAGAGCTTGAGGTCCTGCCACAGAGATTCGGCCAATGGTGCGCCTCGCAGCCTTGCAGCCTAGTGGACCCACGCATCAACAGGGGCGACAGCAAGGTCCACGATGATGCGATGGGATGATTAGGCCAATGGCGCGCCAGCATTGAAATTGGAGGACCCACGATGTACTTCCATCTCACCAGCGACCTGTTGAGACAGGGCAGGAAGAGGTACAGTACAAGCCATATTAGGAAAATACCTGTCTGAATTAGGATACTGAGGTCTTTTTGCCTATCCAGAAGTACGTTTACAAAGGAGAAAGTCACAGGAAGTACGGTTCAGCTTGCAGTGACAGCACAGAAAAAGTCACTGTGCAGAAGGTAACTACTGAGTACTGGTAGTTATGTTTTAAAATATTCAACACTACAGGATTTTGGCAATGAGTGCATTCACAGGGCGTAGCGAACCTACCTGGAATTTTCTGTCCATTGTGGAGATGCCGTAGAATCAGCCATCAAAAGGCGATGCGCCGTGTATGCCAGACATGTCAAGGTAGTTCAACAAGTTATAATTTACATATTGTGAGAGCTAGCATACAGATTAGATATTCACGAGCTATTGTTCTGGGGTAAGAAATCAATATTGTGCATACTGGAAACCAGCATTTTGCCCATTGAGCTAAACATGGATGTCTCCAATCGCGCATCAGCTCAATCACGACTTATTCCCGTCACAAAAATTGACACAGTAGGGTTAGTTGCACACAGACGTAAGTGAATCCACGTGATACTGAAAATCAAATCACGATTGATGATTGATGAAATACCATTTTCTCGCCTTCTCTGATAGCTAAGGTTAGTAGGTAATGATACTAGACCATGATCCAACGTTAAGTTCAGGTTGGTGCATGGTTATGGTGACAACTGGTGGCATGTAGCGTCAGGGTTGGTTCTGCGGAGTAATAAAAAAGTTCAAGTATTACAAGGCGCCGGGTTCGTTCTTGTTTGGAGAAACAAAGATATTGAACTTGGTAGAAGTGACCTGATATGCATTGTGTTGGTCAAGATCGTATCTCACACCAGCACACAGCCAAAGCAATAAGTGTTGGACTTAGGTGAAAGAGCATGGCGGATGGGGACAAAGGAAGCTTATGATAGAGATACCAAAGAGTTCGCTGAGGAAGCTGTATGACAACCTGTTGCGTATATCTGCATATGTACTTCCGCGCATGTAGCATGTGCCTATGTGCTAGAGCTACAAAACGATGAACACCTTACCATAGTACTGTGATTTCATGGTTCTTATTTAAACGGTAAGGCACTATATAAGGCTAGTATTCGTAGGTAATATTGGGAAGGTTTTTGAGCTTGTGAGAGAGTATCATATGCCGAAGAGTTGTGCAGGCGCCTGGGACGCCAGACCAGAACCGCAATGTAGATGACAAGGAGCGAGTGTAAATCTTGTGAATTCCTAGAAGCAAAGAGGTAGAGAGCAGTTGAAGGGTAACACGGGGCATCCTACCTTATGACAGGATTAGAGAGAAGACGTTAGAAGTAGGCAGGTACATTAAAAGCAGGTATCTGTAAACTAAGCCTCTAAGAAAGATTAGCATGGGCTAGAGGAGTTGGAAATGATAGTTATGTTAAGTAATCCCATAGTATAGAACAAGGAAATTAAGAGCCAGTAGAACATGAACAACATGCACCCCTGATTCTCAGCAATTAAGGGGGTTCTCTTGAGGATGGATGGAAGTTACTATGGACAAAATGCTGCCTGGAGTGACTGCTTTCGGAAGAGACATGGCCACAAGACTGCTGAAACGGTTAGAAAAAGCGGATAAGAGAGGAGAAACAAGAGTGCTATTTAGACTTGAGCTCTAGTTTACTGGAAGAGTAGGAGAAACTTTCATTTAGGAATTTAGTAAATTTGTACTGTGTACAAATTGCTAGGAGCTATACTATACGACTTTTTGATATTCGCGAGCAGCAAGATGACCCTTGATTGGGGTCCATCGAATCTTCTGGGCCATGTTTTTGCCTCAGCTAAGCAAGCATGATATGAACCTAACGATGTTCAGATACTGCCTCCTCATAGAGGCATGCCGATAACTTGCGGCAACACGATGCTTGAGATGCAGAGTGTGGCAAGCTTGGCTTAATGATGCAGGGAGCGGCGATTCGGAACCTTTCCAATCTTCCCCCTTATTAGACCAGTTGCGAAGTTCCTAGTCTTTGCGAACGAGAGCGTGGAACACAGTTGTAGACTAAATACAGTCAACCCAGCCCATATTCATCTCATCGACGTGCGTCCGAATTGGATATTTTGTCTAGTAGCAATACCGGTATTGCATGCTACCATCACATGTAGAAACAAGCGCCATTAGCCTACCCGGTATGGTCTGGTAAAGGCAGGCAGGTCTGGTGGTTCCCATGGCTATCAATACTCCCCGCTGCCATTTGTAGCGAACGGCGAGCGTGCTGTGGCCCGTTGCATGAATGCAGTGATAATATGTTATGTCACCGTGTTTGCTGAGAATTGCTGTCTCGAGGGTCATTCCATCTGAAACATTGCCCACAGATATGTGACGCTGGAATAAAGGAACAGTATCAATAGCTAATTTTAAAATAGTTGCTAGCTGTGTAGGTATGAGGTGAAATTTAGAGGTTCGGAAGCAGGAAGGGGGTTGCCGAGCATTGAATAAGAAGGAATAGGAGGGCCACGTACCGACGACGGGAAGCTCCTTTAATAGATAAGAATTTAATCGTCGCCAAGAGTCTCTAAGAATTCACTCTATCATCGACTAGAATTGTGTTGTCATGTGTATAATGCCCCAGTGCACCACCATCTCAAGAACAACGAACTCCAAGTCACCGTGATCTTGGTTGGCATGACGCTTCCACATGTTTTGGATGACAGAGCCGCCGGATATGGGGTTGTCAGAGACGACTGTACAGATCTGCCACCCGCCTGTCTTTTAGAACGTTGATAGTTACCTGTAGGTTAGCATAGGAAGATTAGCAGAAACGATTCATGATGAGGCATATGTGGGTACGAGTTCCAGATGCTGGTTGAAAGTAATTAAATGGAGATATTATGATGAAGCGGCCTTATTTGCAGTTTCGGGGGAAATGTAGAATTGCTAGAGAGATACTATCTCAAAAGAGAGGAGACAGTTGAGAAAGAATAGCACCACGGATAAAAGAAAACTCGAATGCCTGCGAAACGGCTTTGTCTTCCGCGAGAGACTCGTAGAACGTTCGAAAACTAATTGACTAACAAGGTGGTATTGTCCAGTGATATTCTACTGAACTGTTTATAGTTGCTAGACACCTCGGGAGCGGTTGGAGTGACAAGGGAGGTAACTGCCTTCTGGGAAGGGCCAGACCTGAACCTACTAACATAACTAACTCTACTAAGCTCCTATAAAAAACAAGATGCCGGCCCATCACTACAGGGCTCCTTACCAAAAAGAATACTTGCTTATCAGGTTCATCATTAAATCCTTCTTCGCGCCCAACAACAAAAACTGAAAATATTTAGGATAAAGCTAGAGAGAGAAAGAGTAAAAGAATACTTTAGATTTCACATTCTCGAACGGCACTCATGAAATGTTGGCATAGGTCTCCCTGGGAATCGAACCCAGATTAGTGGAATCAGAATCCACTGTGATAACCATTACACTAGGAAACCGGCTCAAGTGATTTGATAGGATTTAAACCTGATTTTTTAGCTTATGAACTTGTGCCCGCTACTTATGGTCACGTGAAAAAAAGAATCACATTGTGCTAAGTACAGTGGGGCTCCTTAAGATGCCTATTTTCGTAATGGGGGTGGCACGGTGGTTGGGGGCAGTGGAGGCAGGTATTGTAGCATTGCAGCTTTCAGCCCTCGAAGCCCAGTACAATTTCGTGGACCGCGCGGCTCATTCCTTGCAAACCCAGTATTTTTGCCGAATCGTTGCTGGCGAAGCTCTTCTATATTCGGCCCCCGCTCCGTTGCACACCTATCAACATACCTGTAGTACCATTCCTATAAGTATATTCATCTTCTACTCAAGCATTTATATTTATGGCAGTAATTGTCACGTTGATTACGGCTATATGCAATATACCTAATCTTCTCAGGGTATGTCGGTTTAAGTTATTATGTACTGGGGCAAACCCCGTGGGACTTCCTCTTAGAAAAATATGGTAAACGAAAAACCCCCTCAAGGAAGCTTTAGCATGGCAATGTAGCCTTATCGGAATGTGTTTACTTTAGTCCCCAGTTCCGATTTCAGTGCAGAGCTGCAGATGTTAAAATAATCAATGCGATAGGTGCAGACAAATATAACTTTGGGGGCATCTGATAAGAACTTCTCAAACTTCGCTTCCTTAAAAGGGATGAATTTTGTCCCAGCTTTCCAATAGCCTTTGGTTCGAAGTTCTTTTATTGACCACCTTTGGCCATAGTTGAATCTTGGATACTGACAATCTCCTACACCAGTTACCAGGATGCCATGAAAGTCTACCGCCTACTCTCTCATGGCTCAATGCGCTCCCACATGGACTCTTTGCCCTCAAGATGGACTGCCCAGCAATTTCTGTTGCTCTCTGGGCACTACATGTGTCGTAGTAGCTAACAAAACCACAGTGCTCTGTTGTCCAGATGGCAGTTCATGCGAGTCAATTCATCCGATCGCATGCGATCTCAGCCAGCAAAATCCCTCTATATACCCCAACGCACCCCTCAAAACCACGCTTTTGGATTCGACATTGCCCCAGTGCAAAGAAAAATGTTGTCCATTTGGATTCTTGTGCGGCGATGATGGTAACTGTACCATGGGTTTAGATAATAACTCATTATCGTACTCAATAGGACCAACTCCATCTTCAGCAACAGTACCCTCGTCGTCAGCAACAGTGTTATCTTCATCTTTATCTTTAGAAATAACATTCCCCCCTTTAGAGTTAACTTGGTCAATATCTATACCTTTGACTACGTTGCCATCTTCATCTCCTACTTCATCATCTTCTTCATCTCCCACTTCATCGTCTTCTTCATCTCCCACTTCATCGTCTTCTTCATCTCCCACTTCATCGTCTTCTTCATCTCCCACTTCATCATCTTCTTCACCTCCCACTTCATCATCATCTCCTTCACCTTCTTCAATACTTTCATTCTCGTCCTCTTCTACCTCGATCGGTATGTCTCACATAATTACCTAACTCTCTATCATTGCGAGGAACATAGGCTGACCTACTTATAGCTTCAACGCCTGCCCCTGGGCCTCCTACCGGTACCCCGGTGCCCAACCCAAGCGGAGGACTCAGCACAAGAGCCAAAGTCGCCATCACTCTAGGAGCTGCTTTCGGTGTCGTACTTATACTGATGGTAATTTTCCTGGGCTATCGTTTGAATCAAGTCACGAAACAAGAGAAGGACAAGAAGAGCGTATCTGAAGAGAAGAGCGAAACACAGCCGCAATTACGTATATCCGAGTTGTGGCGTAGGCTCGTTGCTGTAGAGTTACCGACGACGGAGCGGCCTCGTGAGGTTCAAGGCGCTGAAGTGATACGGCTTTCAGGCTTGCACGAACTCGACGGCTGCCCTAAGAAGCGCCAAGATGAGGTTAAGAGTTGGTTCTCTTGGAGCACGAGATAAAAAGTGCCTCCTGTATGATATTTCTGAAAGACGGGTTATCCTATCTCATAATCACTGTGGGTTGAAATAGGGGTTCGGCTGGATGATCAACCGCTATTCTCAGAGTGTCGTGTCTGAGATATGGAGATGGGCGAGTCATCGCCCGCGATGCAACACTTTTAAGTGCTTTTTCGAAATCGGCTTGATGTCCACAAGGTTATAATGGGCTTACTCATGGTGTTGAATATTATAAACGATCATCAACACAGATCTTCATCCCAATCGAACCCGCTCACGGTGACGACTAATAGGTCATATTTCATGCAACTTAGCCCATCTTGCAGCCACGCTCAGCGTATTATGGCTTCGTGCCTGATTGAAAAAGACAACAGAGCTGACATAGTTGCCCGATAGTTACAATGACCTGTATTCATTCATTATTACAGAACTCAGAGGACGTTAATAGGTCGGAAAAGGCTCGGTATGCTTGCTGTACGGCGTACTCTACAGTGGGTCGAAAAAAGTATCGACCGGTTTTGTTTTCCAGGAAAAATTAAACTACATAAAAATCGATGCACCCCCCACTTTTAAAATTAAAATTTATAAAAAAATATTCTTATAGTTAAAAATAATATTTTTATATAAAAAGATTTTTTTAAGATTTAAAATATTACTTTTATATATTAAATCTTAAAGTCGTTTAAAAATATAAAAATTTTATTATATTGTTTTTATTTATAAATTATTTATAACTTTATATGTAAATAAATTATGAAAAATACGTTTTAAATAATTAAATAATTAAATATCTTAAATATTAAAACTAAATTTTTTTTAGAATTTTATAGAAAAACTTTTTCTATGTTACTATTTATAGCCTTAAAACTAAATTTTTATATAATCTTAAAAATACATAAACCTAAACATTTAAAAAATAATCTTTTAATTATTATAAACTTACTTATAATAATATAATTAAATTTTAAAAGAAAAAACTTTTACTATTTTTTTTAAAGTTTTTATATATAGTTTTATATAAAAAAATTAAAAAATATTTTTTTCTTTAACTTTACTATTATATAACTTGCTAAATAAAATAGTAATAAAAAAAATAAGCATACTTTTATATGTTTACTTTTTAATAATAAAATCAAATATAATTTTGTTTGTTTTGTTTATATATAAAATTAAAAAGATATTATAGTTGTAATTATGTGAGTTTTAGTGTAAAAACCCCACCCGACCGATACTTTTTGTGACTGACTGTATTAATGGTGTATGTTGAATGGACTATATTCCATAGAATACAGGGTTCGTACGACCCAAAGGTCGTACGGCGAAAGGGGTGGTAGAAGGTCCAATATCTATTGATTGAACTGCTACTACAGGTCTAAGTAGGTAGGGTCAATCGGCAGAGCCGATTGCCAGACTATATACAGGTTGGTCAGGTGACCGCAGGTCACCTTCCAGGGGCTTCCAGGGCTGCGCCCGAAGCACCTGGCTATTCGTACGAATATTGTTCCAACAGTGTACAAGAAAGAGGGGTAATGCTATGGGAGGTGCCAGTATAAGCCCCTGTCTTGCCAAGCCAATATGAATCTATCTGAGAACAAACTAGCCGCAAAATTGCGGCGTAGTCCGTAACTTATCAGCCTATTAGAATAATTTGTCGCGGGTGACACCCAACCACTGGGAGCGCGATAAAGTGATAGATCACAGGGCGTCTACTACCTACCCGCGACGCTGTGGCGGCCAAGGGAACTTTCAAAAATAGCACCTGCAGCCTTGAAAGCGCTTGACCAGGAATGACTAGAGCGATCAGCGCTTCAAGTTCTTGCCACAACACAAAGGTCTTCGAACTAGGGATTCGACAACAATTTCTCCATCTGCAGGTTTTCTCCCCTTGGGAAAATGTCATATCCAATAGGCGTCAGTGACGTACCAGGCTAGGTTTATGTCATCTGATTCTTAACCCCCCACAATGCTAATTCATTATCATATCACTTTACACTCTGATCAACTTGCCGTTTGAGAGAACTCATAATTGATCTCTCATAGTACGAGGGCTGGTATGTTCGCTTGCACTTGTACCTTTTGTTTATCGCAACTTCAACAGCTCGTAGCGGTTAGCCCAGTGGACGGGTAGCGCGCGGCTATGCGGCACAGCCAATATTTGGGGGCCAAGGATATGCAGGATTAGGGCAAAGGACCAATAGTCTGTCGTCGCTCAACCTATATAGACTTTCTTTCTTGGGCGATACTAATGTTCTCCAACCAATCTTCTAATTGGAACATGTTGCCGTTCTGCCTACGCGCTATCTGAGCAGACTCCTCACCTCTATCTCTCATTATGCATCCATATCGCCATGGCCGACACAAACCTTTTCGTGAAGATAATCGCTCAAAGCCGGACAATCATGTGGCCTACGAGATGGTTCAAGACAATGATCGTCCCATTAGCATTCAGTCGAAAGAGTCCGCATCATGGACGCTGGAGCTCATCACGCTTACGCTGAGTGTTTTATTCATTGCTGCTCAGGTGGCCCTCCTAGTTTGGGTGAGAGACAAGCCTTACTATGAGACCTGGAAATTCCGCCTGTCCATCAACACAGTTCTCGCCATCCTTACTACCGCTTGCAAAACGGCCCAGTTGCACGCTGTTGGTGAAGCGATCGGCCAGGTGAAATGGGTTGATTTCAAGACAGCACCCCGGCGTCTAAGCAAGTTCGAGATATACGATAGCACGAGCCGTGGACCTCAGGGGGCGGTTCAATTCGTTCTGAGAGTGAGATGGGGTCTAGCGACTGTTGGTGCCTTTGTCGTCCTGCTCGCCCTAGCAGCCGATCCTTTCACACAGCAAGTTATTCACTTGGAGCCCCGGAATGTCACTACGCCAGACGACACTGCCATATTTGGCTTCACCCACAAATACGATACAAATCCAAACCAGACCGCCTTTTCTTCGGTCTTACTTCCTGAGAGTTTGTTCCCAGAATCTGAATCAACTGGCTTATCCTTCATACTAATCGTCCCAATAGTCACGACCAGAGATCCTGGTATGCAAGGAGCCATCCTGAAAGGTAGTAAGTAATTATTGGTATTATTTTCTTCCCATTCTAGTCATTTTCAAGAGTGAAAGGGTTCCTATTCGGGCTAGAATCGTGTCTTCAGAGCTTCGCATGCTCCTGAAACCCTTATAAATCTCGCTGAATAAGGCACTGACTGACCCCGACTGTTGCAGTCTTCAACATTGAGTCATTAGACGAATTTCAATGTGGCGGAGCCTGTAGTTGGAATGGCACGTACACTTCCCTCGGGTTTTCAAGCACCTGCAACAGCATCACACAAATTGGAGAGGCCACGAAAATCTGTGATAAGGAAGGACCAGCTAGTACGAAAGTCTGCAATTACACAACACCGGGCGGCGTCTTCTTCTCAACAGAATATGTTCCAACAGATTCTTCTACGGCCCTTCGAGTTGCTGTAAACGATACATTCTTTCCCACGGTAAAGAAAGGCGGTAATCAATCTATAGCGGCTGATTTTCTCAAAGCGGCTGTTTTTCAGGCGTCAAACAATGTTCAGGAGTCCAGCTTCAATGACCCGGATATTATACCAGCGAATATCACAGACTGCTCCCTGTCGCTATCATTGTACGAGTATTCAGAAATCAACGCAAACGGCTCTCAGCTTCAATATCACAGTACATCTCAAAAGCTCAAGCCCGGTTGGTATCATGCCGACAACCCTTTTGCACCCGCAATTATTACATTCAATCAGTCCGAGAGCGGACCAATAGACCCACCCGTGGCCATCAACTCGTTTGACTTGGCCAATGCGATACTGTTCTTCGAATCTAGTGCCTTTACCTCTCACATCATTACTGGTAATAATCTCGATCAGACAGAGATAGGGAACGGTGCAGCATTCCTGAATAAAGATGTTCCAGGCGTGTTTGGGGCGCTCGCTAAATCTATGACGGACTACGTACGATCACTTTCGAAGGGCCCAAACGTACAACCTGTGCATGGTGCACGAGTTGAGCAAGTCGTCTTCGTGCAAGTTCGTTGGGAATGGCTGATACTGCCGCTGTTTGAAGAGCTAGCCGCTGTGGTGTTCGTCGTTTGGGTTATTGTTTACAACAGTCGTCACGGCGTACCGGGGTGGAAATCATCCGCATTGGCTGTACTCGCACACAGCCTCAACCATGACAACTCATTGGTGACCAAGTATCAGGGACCAAAAGAAGTCATGAAAAGGGCGAAGCAGATAGAGGTTCATTTACAATAGGGTCCTCTTTCAATTCCCCCTTTAGTCTACTACTACGCTCTGTTTATTTTTTGTTTATATACCCACTTGAGATTGATGGATCTCGGGAACTGTTTTAATGCAGAATCACATCCCTTTGAACGGGGTTTCGGCAACAACCCCCCCTGAGTACATAAGGCTTGGTCCACATCTCCCTTGTTATCATTTAACGCTGGAAAATCAGTGAGCAAATGTTATCTCCGCTACTTCTGCTATCAGCGAAATACCAATCAAATAAAAAGTACGCTTAAGTGCAATTATTCTATTGGCTTGTTACCCTTGCACTGAGTACACGATAAGATTGTTGCCAAAGCCGTATTCAAAGGGATGGAGTAATTAGCGGCGTAGGAGCGGTAACGACATGACTTGTATATGAACAAAATGCGATTGACCTTCTAAGATTCGAAATACAGATAATAACAACTCTCTTCCTCTTCTCTCGTATTTTAGTTCGCCCGCTAATCACAGATGACTGTAGTTATGACAATATGCTCCGATCCCCATTATGGGAGATCCATTAGTCACATCAACCTAGCAGAAAGCAAATTCATATACGTGAATTAGGTCGTATTATTTCCTTCACAAGCACATTAACTGCTACTAAAGAGCATATCCAACTTGCGCCAGGTCCTCAATAGCAGCCAACCCATAGAGGGCAACATCATTAGTGGAAATCCATGCTGCTTCATCCACAGGCGCCAGAACCTGGCTACCGTTTAACGGCACGCTGCTCCAAGGCAAAGTCGGAGAAAACCCATCAATGTTCAAGAACTCATTCCACGTCCTCGCAGCCAACGTCGCGTTTCCTAGCCTCTTCGCCGCGTAGGCAGTCAGTCGCGAATGGCCCTGGCGCAGGCTCAATTTGCCGAACGACTGTCCGTACTTCGCCGTCTGTTCGGCTGCGCTCGCGCCGTAATAGTAGCAATAGTCTAGCCACACCTTGTCGAATGTAGCTGGTAGGTCGTCACCCAAGTATTGCGTGATCTGGGCGATGATCTCCGGTAGTCCGAAGCTTGCGGAAAGATGCGATACCTCGACGTGGCCCTGGTTTTCCGGGTCCGTAGCTGGCGGCTTGACGTCTCCTGTGTTGATATTGTATAGTCCTACGCCAGTCACGAAGCCATTCTTCAATGACGCGATACCGTTCATGGTCGCGTTCAGTTTCGTCTTGGCCTCCTCCCATCGCGGCCCTCGGCGCTCCCACTCAATCAGCCAGATCGCCGCAAGCCCGGAGAAGTCGATGCCGAGATCTAGATCGATGGCCGTTGGATCTGGGACATACGTACCGTTGTCCTGACGAACCTTGCGTCGCGGGTCGACGGTCAAGAACGTCTTGTCCGCGTCCATGAGCTCGTGGAGGAGCTCGCCGATGCGCTCGTCCCCGCCGGAGATGTAGTAGAAGATCTGTCTGAATATGGGCGTTGACACGCGGATCTGCTTCGCGCTGTCTCCCCAGTGCTGCACGCCGTGCCGTGTTCCGAAGCCATTGTAGGGGCCTAGGTGGTAGACGTCGACCTCGCTAGTATGCCGTACGTGGGCTTCGGCAAACCGGTAGACGTCCGCGCGACCGGTGCGCAGGAAATAGTTCCAGAAGAAGAGGTCTGGCGATAGCTCTGAGTTATCCCATGCGAATCCGCCGACATCGTACCGCCATACGTGACGGTCTGAGTCGTACGTGTGCATGAAATCGCCATGATCCCAGAAGCCGTACCATTTCCGCTGTTCTACCTGTCCCTGATAGAACTTATTGAGGAAGTCTAGATGCATCTCGATGGTTTGCGCGGCTGCTGTCGCTGTCGTGTTACTCGGTACGTCCCAATAGGTTCCGATTGCCTCGGTTTGCTTGATATACTCTGGTTGGGGAACTAATACGGGCGGCGCGTTGACAAATCCGGTCAGTGCCGAAAGGTCATCCGACGATGGCGTGCTATCGAATGGTCGAATGAATATCTCGTTGCTCCTTCCGATTCCAGTAGGAGTGTTATATCCTCCTTCATAATCTTCATACGTGATCTCCAGCGCATCCAGCTGCTTAGCGTATGTGTCCTCGCCCAGCCCGTCATGGAATTGACGCAAGTCCATTGGCTCGGCAGATGGGCTATACAGCCATAACGTAATTTGACCCAAGTCCGATGCTGCGTTCGATATATCAATGCTCGTGGGGTATCGCTTCCAGAAGTCGCGGAGCCCAAGTGCCAAACCACCTTTCGTAGCACCTCCGAGATAAGCTAGACCACCGGCTCGAGTGCCGCCCGGGATTTTCACCCAGCCCTGGCCGGCTTTAGTTCGCTTCTTCAAGGTGAATCCATCGGGAGATAACTGCGTTAGTCGATAATCGTTCCAAGCCGGAACCCACTGCAGTCTTGTGCTAACTGTCGTGGCCCAAGTCGCTGCATCTGGTGTTTTCTGGCCGTTGAACTGAGCCACACGAACCGCTTCACCGGGGTCTCTGCGTAAACCGGTGATTCCCTGTACGGCTTCGTTCAGAACGCCACCATCTACGCCTGCAATCCTAATATGACGATCGTAGAGCTTCTCGTCCGCTAGGGGGATATCGAACCGTAGTCCGATCCCAGTAACGAAGTCTTTGTCTGCTTTTCCGTCGAAAAGGAGAGTATGTACTATCCTGATAGTATCCGAATTGGCGTATAGATAAAATCGTACAGTAAATGGAAGCCAAGAATCGTGTTGCACAGTAGATTTTTCACCGCTGATCTGATGAACGCCTTTAACAGTGACTACTGTCCGTACCGAACTATCCTCATCCGCCGTGGTATTGTTGATTTTCGATTCGAACTGGTAGTAGTCGATCGCTCTACTTGCCGAGTTGTCGTCGCCGTCCGCAATCCCGGACTGGGATTGCAAGACGAGCTTGCCATTCTCGCCCACGATCTTCCCGCTAGATGTTGTCAAGGAGCTGACAAGGACGTTTCCCGACTTCGGGAATGAAGCCGTGATTTTCCCCGTATTGACAGTGATTGTATCACCTGCGTCATCCACCTCGATTGGGCCCTTCTTAATCTGTCGGGAGGGATTCCCTCCCTTCTTAGAAGAAGCCGTGACTTTATAACCGTCGGGTACCGGCGCCCTGGAGCCCGGTATGGCATGGCCCGTCCACTTAACAGAACCATCGGCCCAGTACGATGTCACCCATGACTGAAGAGTCACCTCCTCGCCGCCATCGGTCGAAGCGGAGAAGTCGGTTTGATCAGCCAGATGCTTGCCTCGCGGCCAAGGCAAGCCGAAGGTAGTACCGAGATTCAAGGCCGGCTTGCCTTCAAGCCACTTTACGCTGACCACATCTGAAGTGCCATTTGTGGGTAATGTTGTTGTTGCTCGGCCGACGACGCAAGGTAGACTGAGGGCCAAGCAAGTAAGCAAATTGAGATGCATCCTTGATTTCCGGGGCTCATGAGCGGATCATTCCAAAGTGTCGATCCATTGGTCAAGTGATGTGGTAGAAAACGAGTGCGGTTCGCATCTATTTAGATGCCTTCCTCACATAGCTCCGGGTAAACAGGTTGGAGCTATACCCAAGATTAAGCTCTTTCAACTCCAAAACCAAATTATTTTCCCTTCGGGCCTCATTATCCCGAGCCGGAGTTGAACTCAGGGGTCAAGATGACGTTTTCCGTCGCGTGCTTGCACAATGATCTTAACCCATCCCCTAATTAGCAGTGTCCACGAATAGCAACGCCTTAAACCTGATAGGTTTCGGCTATGTTTTTGTGTCCTTCCCAGTTTGCATAGCTCACAGTTCTTTGAAGCAATTTTGTGTGGGGTTGCGGGGATTGGATGGCATCGCGTAGGCTTGGCTATGATTGCATGATATAGAGAGAGTATTGGAGAGTTCTCCACGGCACCAGGGTGTCGATGAGCCGAATTTTGGGGTTAAGCAGAGTTAGTCAACTGTTCAGGCCCAGATTATGAGGTCGGTAGGCTAAGGTGTTGAACATCACGCACCAAGTCCATGCAACGTTCTGCGAAGTATCTCTGTTACAGTCCTCTTAAGAGAGGCCGAGCGCAAGTGTTACGAGTTATTGATGCATCAATGTAAAATATCAAGATAAAAAGACAAGCTTATGAGATAGCATCCAGATGGGTTTAATATTTGACGATATCACCACTTAACCTGTTGTGCTGCTCATTACAGGAACAGCCAGGAATATCCATGACTCAAATTGCACTCACTCTTGATGTGATTGACTTCATTGACACAGCTTGGGCCTAAGAGTACCTACTATTAGATTACAGACCATGTATCAATTAAGGGTACCGTCATTTCTGCCAATCCATCCAAAACACAGTCTCAATCCACTCCCAAAACATTCACCAAGCTCATTATTCCCCCGACTGTACACAATTTCCTAGCAATCGAATAAACTTCCTTCCCTTCTCTAATCGTAATACGCTAGAGATTTTCTTCGTTTTCCGTTTCCAATGTGTAGCGGTGATCAATCGAGACCTTCTCATTGCAACCTTCTGATCAAGAAACCGTTGGGCGCCATCGGGACCACTGGAACCACTGGGATCAGGGGGACTACGGGCACAACCGGAACCACCGGAATGACGGGCTGAATGAAAACGGGCGCCGGCGGAGGAGGCGGTGGAGGCGGTGGTGGTGCTTCTGGGGCGACGACCACAACGCCTACAGGGTGCACTATGGTGGCGGCGATAATAGGCTGAACGAAGAAGCTCATCTTGATCGATTTCCGTTACTTTGGGGTATTTCAGGTGGAATTGATGCTGCTTGTAGTAACGTGGTGGTGCTGCTGGTGATGGCGTCGCTTAGTGTGTGGTGAGACGCGGCGGTGTTGCTGCTAGTGATGTTGCTCTGGTGGGTTAACGAGAAGCGAAGAGAAGATATGTTCGGTTTATATATCGTACTTCGTGTTGAAGTTTTTCGGAATGGTACTGTGCAATTGAAAGCGTAGATGTGCAGGTTGTGGTGAGGAAGCTGAGATTTACGAGGGGAATGGGTGGGAAGGAGACTATATAGAGAGCTGGGATTCTAATTAGCGTGCATTTTGAACAATAACCTACATTTATGCCATTGACGCGGTTTGTGTATCACTGCTTTGGCAGCTATCTCTTGTTTGTTTCATTGGTCACGTATGTCACTCGAGATAGAACAGAAAATATACCTGCGTGGTGGCCTTAGTATTGTTCTATCGGAAATCATGCTATTGTGACGTCGACGAGAGAACAAGGATATAAACGCGTATGAGCAAGGAACTTGGGAGCACTAAGTTTTTCATTGATTATTATTTCCAAATGGTATGACAACCATCGAGGAGGCCCTGATCGCTGGACTATGTTGTGTCACGCTGCAAACCCCCAGATCCTAGCTGTGAGACTGCAAATGGAATGTTGTGACTCGATGAAGCAAACATTGATCTAGTGTGTCAATCATGGAAACATCAGTCATTTAGATGAATAGGGAGACGCTGTGCCACCAAGTAGAAGTTTTGGCCTCGCGAATGAACTGCTCACCTTGGTGACATGGTAAAAAGGGCATTAAGCCAGCGTTGTAGTAGAGGGAATGGGTATAGCTCCTGTAAACTGTTTAATAAAATTGAAATAAAACTATATAGTTTAGAATACGAACAGTATCTTCACGTTGTGTTGTATAATTTATCACACGAATCTGTAACACAGTCTGTCAGTCACACTATGTAGATAGATGTGACTGATTAATACATGACGGCAGAAAGGGTTAGTTATTATTTTATTTATAGATCATCGTTCTCGCATCTTCATTCTATACCCCAGAGGCTATCTCAGCCTTCGATAAGGAACCCTATTCGCTGTCTTGTGTGCCACAGGAAAGCCTCCATGTCAGGCATCAGAGTCACACAGGTTATTGGTGCGCTAAAAGGGTGAATGTCTGAAATCCCTTAGGTATATCATTCTGAGAACCTTCCTACTTATTTGATGGAAACTCAAAAATCAATATTATTGACCCTTGCCCCTTCAATACGCCTGTGCCGTGACCTAGCAGTGGCCTCCCAACTCACCCCGGAGCCTTAATCTCCTGGCACTCGATTAAATCTTCTATCTCAGGACGATAGGTGGTCATTTTCACCGTCTGCTCTTAAGAGAACCACTAACATTATAATATAAGCCTCAAAGGTAACAGTAGTACTGATCCCTAATGTTCTGTACTTCATCTAAACTTCCCAGTCGCTACGCAGCCAGGTCATCCCAGAACCTCAGGTCAGCTCGTGACTTGATTATCCTTCAAGCTAAGAATTTAGAAGTATGCCTAGCCTAAAGCGAGTCTGACAATGCCACTCTGACGCATATATACTACCCACACGAGGATCGCGGTAATTATTAGTTTAGATGCCTGTATACTAGCCCGGAATGACGTTAGTCGATGAGCTTAAATTGTGAACAATGAATCAGTCGATCTAAAGATGCCAGCTCCTAATCAATGCAATCTACAATTCCTTAGGTTTATTGATTGCTTAGTATCAAGGTGGGTCATTAAAAACCTTCGTCCGCATCATTACTAAAGAATCGGCGCATACACGACCCCGAGCTTAGTGATCGGGTAGCGTTTACCCCCAGAGACGGACGAATCAGTTGTGTAAGAACCAGCCGTGCCATGAAATCCAACGATCCGCCATTTTTCAGGCGCGGTGAAGGTCGTTCTCTCCCCAACACCGATGCCGGCAGAAAAAGCTTGACTTCTGGACGTCACGAAGGCTATGGAAGTTATAGCAAACGTAGTGCTATCCCGCGTCATGGTTACACTAACCAGATACTCCCCAACACCGAAGCTTGGATTATTTTGGAGTATATTATTGTGATTCCATGGATGAGGATAGTACTTTGTAACGCCGTTGATAACAGTAGAGAGTAGCTGGATTTGAGGTCTAGTAGGGTCGTTATTCCACCAGCAGGCCAGGGAGGCGATATGTCCGACAGCGGTGGAGGAAGTTGGTAAGTCGTTTAGACAAGAGAATATGGAATCGGTGCCTGACGTAGAAACAGTAGCTCCAAATAGACCACTGGTGATGTACGATCCGGCAGCGGCGAAAGCTTGAAGTGAATTAGGGGCTCTGTAAATCGTCATGTTAATGGCTGAAATTAGGATATAGCATCAAGGGGAGTTCATGAGATCGTTGAGCTCACTGCGTGGTAGTGCTGCTCACTGGAGCAGGGACTGACTCGTCGGAGTCAAAGTCTTTGAGCACTGTTCTAATATCCTCTATTTCATAGTCGATGAATTGTTGGTCATTCTTGTGCGCTCGCATAAACTTTGCCAGGAGATCAGGTCTAGCACCGAAGAGAATATGACACTTGTAGACCGTGTCCTCAATCTCGCTGAGCTTGCTGCTTCGAGAAATCGTGAATCTCAGGTCTTCGAACTTCTGGAGGTAGTCGTCCACTGTGGCAAGCCCTTGATTGTAGGTGTAAAAGTCTCGCAATACCTTGATGCGCCATCCTTTTCCTAGCGCATGGTCCTTTACCATATCTCGGAAGGTGTCCCAGTCCTTTGTTTCAAGGTTGCGACGATTCTGGGTATACCATGTAGAGATAGACTTTGAAGCTGTATGGGCTGTTGAAATCGTGGTTGCTGCCTTCTGGATCTTTTGTTTATTGGACAACTGTTTCTCAGAAATCGAATCGTTATATCTCTCGAAGGCTTCCTCGCACCTGCTCAGCCACTCTGAAATACTGTCTGCCGTCAAAGGCCCAGTGAAGGGATCAATACTGATTTTGTCCAAGTCCATTGTTAGTCGTGTTCAAGATGAGGCAAGGTTGGTGCGATAGATCTCGTGGCAAGTATCACACAGGAGAATCTTGATCAGAGACGAGAACGCAGGAGAAGAATGAGCTGAAGAAAGTATTGAGGGCCTACCCCGCTCTAAGTATTAATTGCAGTTGAGCCTCCTAAATGGCCTCCGAATTAGGACTTCATGTCATACGTGTAAGCGAGAGATACGTTAACTCGAGGACCCCTCCCCCGCGGTGCAATAGCCCTCGTTTTCAAATACCTGAATAGTCACCATGCAAGGCTTTAAGGCTTCAGATTTTCAACCTTCAAGAGGTCACCTTTCGAAGCTTTAGATCTTTAACCCAACCCTTCAATTAGCTATCTGGCTTAGTTGTCGCCAGCTCGCTGTGTGGCTAACCCAGGTATGGCTGATCTAGTTGTGGCTGGCTGACTACGCTGCCCGAATTTGGCCTGCTTAAGTCCGAAGTCCAAGATTCTAGTCTTTGAAAAGACTACCGTCTACAGTTCTTAATAAGCTTTCCGCTCGCCTGGCAACTTCTTAAATAAATAATATTTACTTGATTTGGACTCTATAAATTGCCAAGGAAAAGTTTAAAGCACAGTAACTCTTCGCCTCACTCTCGTCGCATCTCCATACGTTAAAAACGAGGGCAAAGCAGCAATTTGGTTAGGTCCCAATATGGAAACAAATTGCAGGGATTCAAGATTAGCATGGTATAATGACCTGTTATTGTTATACACCTCTCGAACCCCATCGCAAATCAAGAGAAATGATATTTCACTTTCGAAGGGAGGGGATAAGATCGCACGGACGAACGAGCGTAACATGGGCGTCATAGAAGAATTCTAGACTACCGTCTCATCTCAAATACGATACACCTCGTCTGACTAACGCGAGATGGGGGCAACGTGATATCTCGTCACCGTCTCGTTACTAAACAGTAAGTCAAACAATGTAGACCAACAGCGAATTATTGGCATCCTAACGCACATAGAAGGTCAGATGGTGAGATTATTTGAGGTCAACTTTTACAAATGACAGACTGATAACGCAGATATATCGAAACCAGAATAATCCTTCCCTACACTAATATCTAGCTGAGTAACTGACTGAAGACTGGGTAAATTTTTAGCAAGTATGCTTATATCAATGGTAGTTTTGCTCCGCTCACACACACTCACAAATCCTTACACACAGAGAGAGGTAGAGAGGATAGAGAGAGAGTTCGCGCAACACGGCCCGCGTCGCAAGAAGCTTTCCAAAGGTGAAACAGAAAAGCTAAAACACAAAGATATACTATACATATCTCTCTATACTTCCCCGTATCCTGGTGTATACACAGATAGAAAAAATCAACATGTAAACTTGACATGCTATTCATTTTTACTGTGCGTTATTATCATATAACACACTAGAAGAAACCGCGATACAATACTATACCAACATTACTCTGATAGTATAGCATAATCTAGAGGATTCAAAGGCTGTAGACGAACTGCACAAACTCTCCGAGCATCTAACCCCAGGAAATCTCATAGCGGCTGACCTTCTTTGTTCCTTTGTTTCTTTGTTCCTTGCATTCATTAGTCTTTTCATAATTGTTTGTATTTACATTTTATCTCCCCTCGCTGTATACTATGGTTGTGAACTACTCGTTTCATTAGTCGAGGTTGAAACGAAAGAGACATAATCTGCAGTTCAGTCTATCGCTATATTAATCGCCATAATCGAGTAATATACCATCCTATATCCAAGAGAGGAAGCTGAAGGAAAGAGAGCGAAAGCAAAGGCCGACCAGCTCACAGTGATGGTAACCGAAAACAAAGTAACAGCCCACAACGTGACCGCGTAATAGTAGAGTTATATAGCCTTGGACGGCAAGCTCGCGATACCAAGTCGTATAGCGTTGGTGATCGTATGCGTCCTCCCCCCCCTCTTTTCTTCACCAATGTTCTTCCATTCCTACCAAAATTACTTTGGGGAGCAACATTAGGTACGACATAATTCATTGAATGCCTGCAAGCTGTTCTGTATATTGGGAGGCCTGCAGGCTTCCTTAGGAGTCCTCAGACTTGCCATTGGCTGAGGTCTCTGAAGCCTAGCCTAGGTTAGTAAGATTGGCAGGACCGGCTTACCTTACAACTCTTCACCAGCTAGAATCAATCAGTTGCCATGAGTCTATTCAACACCAGGAGCCTTCGGATAGATGAATTCACGGCCTGCAGGAAGAACTTCCTGATGAAGCTTAGCAAGGCCAAGTTTAAGCAAAAGTGTAGTCTTGTAACGACGAGGAACATGCTCAAGGCTTACATTGAGCGCAGCAAGTTAGGTGGAAGTCTACGGAATGGTTAATCAAAATAAAACAGGCCGTACACTTGGATATTACAAGATATATCCTAATTGGTTAAAAATGTAGAAACTTAGTCGTTGCTCAGACTACAACCAATAATTCATCGTCTCAACTTGACTACAGACATAGACGATAAACACAGGCGTATCGGGCATATTCGGCTTATTCTCAATCAAGAATGTGTTAAGCGGAATTTACAACAGTAGAATTTGCCCATATTTGACATTTTCTTTACAAACATGAAAAGCGACGTATAGAACAGAAAGGGCTTTCAACGATTAACTACTCAGGTAATAGTGGAGGTTATCTCCCAGCTTCAGTCGTCAACCTTCACACGTCTAGCCAAGTCGAAACAGCAATGCCGTGAACATACCTTCCTATCTATATATTCTCTTGATCAATCGTAAAGCATATTCTACATCCAGTTATCGTTATCATTATGTTTATTTAGTATAACATTGCATTCGCGGGCGTAGCCGTACTTAAGAAACCCCAATAGCGGGATCCAACGAGGCCGAGTTCTTCTTCATCGCCGTGTACCACGCCGTGCAAGAGATCTCAGAGGGCAAGGTGATAAGCTATAGACACATTGCGGAGCTCATAGGAACTCCTACGTTCAGTCAGTCTGTCTATCTGTCTGCCTGTCTACCTCAAGCACCTCCCGTACGACCCTGGGGCGCCACCATTTTTGGGAGCGTACCCTGGCAGCACGTGATTAATTCGAAAAGTGTAATATCTCCTCGGTGAGTATAGAACTTAGATTTGCAGACCTGATGAAGAACCTTTCTTTATTAAATAAAAATTGGAAGAGACAAGGAGGAGAAGAGGCTCTCCCAGAGACGAAACAGGAGTTGACGAGAGAATGTATGCTAATACTAATCACGTCATGCATAGGTTACAACCATCCGGCGCCCGTATTCAGGCAGCGGTATTACAGGCTGAAAGCGTCACCGCCTCTAATGATGAGCTGGGAGAGCTGAGTGTGGGCTTTGCTGAGTACGGATGGTTCGCCAATTCGCTGCCTTCTGAGGAAGCGGATGAAGAGCAAGGCTGGGGCTTGAAGAGTGCAGATAAATTATGGTTTATTGTGGCGGGCTACAGAACTACAACAATCGGAGAATCCTTAATTTATACCATCTTCAAGAGTCGATAGACCCGATTAGGTTTCCACCGCAGTAGAAGCCTATCTTGTTAGGTCTCTCCCTCTGTTATCTATCATTCTCATGCTGTATAAGACGACACTGATCGTTTGTACTATAGGATAACACAATTAGCTGGAGCGTTACACACTGTTTTATAAGAATAAGGGTGCGAAGTAGTTGTCAGATAGCGGTTGGACATAGGTGAATCCACATTATGAATTTCAGAACAGGTCTCTAAGATTGCTTTCTCATCATATAAAAATAGGAGAGGGGGGGAGGCGAACCTACAATATTTGTAGCATGGAGAATGGACCATTGTAAGCTAATGTTTTAGGCTTGGAGTGGTAGAACTAGAGTAGTGTACGGGTAAGCCGCAGAGTTCATTTTATTAGTTCTTCGGATTATCCATTCTCTTCTTTTTCGGGGTGAGGTAAAGAACGATTCCATCGTGCGCTGTCCTTAGTCAAATTTGGCGCTTCCAATGCTGCCACACGTTTTCTTCAAGCTCTGGAGATGATCGAGATTTTGGTGTGCTGCCCTACCATATTAATGAACCTAGTACTCTGCAATTGGAGTGAAGAGTTGCTCTAATTATGGGGCGACATACTGTAAACCGTGTCCTTCTGCTATTTGTGAGGACGATGCAGGCTTGGGCGGATAACGCGGTAACAGAGCTTTTAGTAAGACATTGAGAACGATGCCATGAGACACAACGATAACCGTAGCATTTTCGGTGAGGAGATGGTCGATAACTGGGCCGAGGTGATGATCGAGGAACCGATTAATGCGCAAATGTATAGATTCGGGCGATTCCGAACCATCATCTGACTCCTTAGCACTGAACTTCGTGCCCTCCGACAAACCTAAGTCTTTCTCGCGCAATTCCTCAACACGGATCACATCAAGCGTCACTGTGGAATTCCCAACTTGGGGCCGACAAGCGTCAGCGATAGCCTCAGCCGTCTGGTACGCGCGCTGAAGATTCGAAGCGAACAGGTGCCGAATACATCCTATCGTAGCACTGCAACTAGCGATATGTGCACCGAGTCGCTTGGTTTGGAGCACGCCATGATTGGTTAAGGACGAATCACGAGAACCTGCACTTCGCGGGGTAGTATTACCAGTATGGACTGATAGGCAGACAGACAGACAGACATTGAGCAAATATAATTGGATATCACTTACTATAATCCTGCTACGTTATCAACCGACTCGCCATGACGGACGAGCAGTAGGCGCATCGCAACGCAGCATGTTCATTGAGTTTGTTGGAACGTTGGTGAGGGGAAAATGATGGGGAAGAGAAAATCGAAAAAAGGACTGAAGAATTCTGCCATAGATAAGGGTGCAGTCAATCTCCTGGCCTTTGACTTTGAAGAGAGTTTGAACTAGAGGAGGTCATACACGTCAAGTAGACGTTTGTGTTGAACCTTCAATTACGCTATGTTCTTGTTTTCGCTGGCACCGGGGGAGGGAGTCAAATAATACTAGATCTGTTCCGGCTATATGGATCTGCCGTGGCGGCATTGAGCCTGTGTACATACTATCGCCCACATTCGATTCACTTAGGCTCGGCTGCACGGTTACGAGGCCTGAGCAAAAGGCTACTACGCCGATATGAAGTGAGCGGCCGAGGTTCCAGCTCGCCAAGCTAATTTCGCCCCGAACGCAGAACTGATTAGCCAGCTCGCCAATCTCAGCAGCATGTTGCAACTGCGACACAACAAAACAATGGACGACAAGGACTTGGACGAAGCCATCTCGCGAACGCGAGACACAATTCATAAGAGCAAGAACTTCCGAAAGCATCACTCAGCGCGCCGCGGCAGCGCCGTGAACCCCTCTCCGCAAAAGACAATCACTATATTACTAAAAAGTCTGATCCAAGGAGTAGTGCCTGCGGATCTCGCCATCCAGTGTAGCAATCTCCGTGACATGCTTCTGCAAAGATACGAGAAGACCAACGACCAGCAGGACCTCTTCGAGGTAATTGATTGTGCAAGAGAAGCCGCACGAGCGACTCCGAGACGCGACGCAGACCGAGCTAAACGGGTGCGCGCACTTTGGGAAATCTACTGTCGAGGCGGCTTGAACTAACACACGATGAGGGAGACCTACATGAAATTGAAAACCTCGCCGTCTAACTGGAGGATCTCGACAACGATCTCGATGAGCGTCATCCCACTTCTAAGCTAGTTTTTGTGCGATGTCCGGTTTCTATTCAACCCCTGAGTTAGCGCATTCGTGTCATAGCTTGCGGAATGGCTTCTGCCCTCCGTTGGTTCGGTAACTAATGATTTCTGGCAGACTAGGGAGCCTAAAGATGGCCGTTCCGGAAAGTATTTAGGACGATGCTACGAAGGCTCCAATACGAGCGGCCCGTCCTCTAATACATCTGCACCGTCATGGCCTTGTCATTCGTCGCCTCTATCTCGACCGTCTTTCTTGAGTGTCAGCCACCGAATGTCTATGGCACCTGTTCCCCGATGCGCGATCATGGTAAAATAGATTAAACGTGTACCGTCGCAAAATTGGAAGCTAATTCTATTTAGATAGCTCTCATAATGCTCTTTGGATAACTACGTACTGTGTTTTTCTCCTGCCCTAAACCTTCGTGAATGGGGGGATGAAGGAATAAGTGATGCGCTGACCAGTACTTATAGAGGTACGCAACATAATCACAGGTGCCATGCTGCTCATTCTACCATTCCATTTAATTTTCACAGCCCAAATCTCCAACCGGCAGCGAGTCTGGCTTTCTATCATTTGCGGACTTAGCGCTGTTCTGGCTGCGGTCAACATTATCCATCTCGTGGTAGAACCAGACCTTGCAAACATCCGCTAGGCGAGGACAATATGAGGGTCGATCGAAGTGGCAATTGCAGCTCCAGTCGCCGCGTTGCCAACCATCTATATCCTCCTGCGACTGGGATGCAAAGAACAATGTGAGCGTTCGGAAAAGAGACACAAAAGCTCCGGAACATCGGACGCTAGCACCAACATGGCGGCAGGATACCCAAAATCATTGTCATCGCAAAGCCCGGAGACGAGGAATGACCTGGAAGCCTGAGATAGCTTAGCGTCTATAGAGATAGACGTTCACGATAGCATCCCAAATCTCTGCTCCGAAACTCGTTCCGGTGCCTGATAATGAGCTCAGTGTCGATAGAAGCAGGAAATCACGACATCCGCCCAAAACCCATATCAACACCTTGGTATACCTTCCGAAGCTTGTATCCCAGTTCGAGAAACAGCTCGTTCCGGGGTTGGATGCTAAGATCAGCATCGGCAGAGGTAGGACATCAAGATGTCCGTCCAAACCCCCCATCAATACTTCGGAACTCGTCCCGAAGTTCGAGACACGGTTCGAAGGCGCTAGTGGCAGATGATACTTTTTACGACGCGATAGCTGCATGGGATGAGGCGAGGCCGTAGATCATGGTTGGTAGGCCGTCCTCACCCAAACCAGAACGTAGGGGCGCAGGAGTCTTTGTCGCGACGGAGATTAAAGTTGCGACAACAGATATTTACAACTAGGAGTCGTCGGAGCGTAACGGGCGACCGCGCATTATCAAGATACCACAGCAGGCCAATGTATATCGCAGCCCGCTGTACCTGGAGAACACGGTTCATGACAAGTCGGAATAAACTGACTTGTGCGCATAGCCTTAGTGATGCGGGTTTTGTACTGGCAAGATGCTAGCCCATCGTGCAAGGTAAGGTCCTTATCTACTGTAAGGGTGGGTCATGTTAAAGGGGGTGCTAGAGCACGTACGAGAGGTAAATCCGGTACGTGCAAAAGACTTGTTAATATTGTTGTGATCATTATCAACCTTCTAATCCCAGTACCTGATAATACCGTCTAATCCCGCGGCGACAACTTTGCTGGTCTCTTGAGGATGCCACTGCACACAAGTGATGGCCTGGTCACCAGCCTGCAGCTTGTGATACATCTTACAAGTCTTCCAGTCCCCTGCAATCATAGTTAGTAACTGCTCTCTTGTGCGAAAGTAGAAGGGTATTAGGAGCATGCGAAAAGTCTAATGCACAGAACTAGTCCGTACACGAGACTTCCGTTGTTGATACTACGCGAATCGAGAGAGAGAAATTTAATAAACTCACAAAAGGCAACAAATCCGGCGCTATCGCCACTGGCCAAGAACTGACCGTCGGGACTGAAGGCTAGATCAATTGCCGTACCGGCGTTATTATGCCCTCTGAAACTCTTCTTTCTGTTCTGCCTAAATTTGTCCGTAGCACCGTACACAAGCACTTGATTGTCAGAGCTCTGGCAAGCCAAGTACTTCTGCGATGGATGTAGCGCGGCACGTGTGATTGGGTACATATGTGGCTCAGCGATGTACTTTTAGATCAAAAGTCAGTAAATTTTCTCTTTTGCTAAACGTGCAAAGGATTCGGAAGCATGTAGAGCTTTTGATATATGATGCTCACCTTGATCGGAACTGGTATATTGTAATCCCAGGCTCGTATGGACTTGTCGTCACTTGTCGTCACGAAGCGTCGATTAGAGTCAACAAAGGTAATCGTATTTATAGCGTTGAGATGGTGGTCGTATTCTTGGACTAGTTCGCGTGTGCGAATGTCGTATTGGACTATTCTGTTGTCTGACAGGCCAGCCAGGAACTCGTTCGAATGCTCAACTGATGGATTAAACTGTAGGACATTTGGAGTCTTGCCGCTACTAAACTTGGCGATCATTTGCCCAGTTTCTGTGTCCCAGACCTTCATAAACCGGTCAAATGACCCGGAGATGAACTGGGTACCATCGCGATTGAAACTTATGTCTGTTATGGACTTGGTATGCCCACAGTAAGATCTTAGGAGCTCCTTGTTGTGGTAGACATCAAAAATCTTGACTGTACTGTCCGCGCCACTGGACAGTAATAAGTGACCAGAATTGGGGAAAAAGCGGAGGGCAGTGACGGCCTTGTCGCCATGGTGCTTCCATGTATGGACCAACTTCTTCGGTATATAGTTCGCGATACTTCCGACCTCTTTCTCGAGATCGATATCGAGATCTTGCGGCACGTGCATATATGTTCGTCCTTGGTAGTCGTACTGTTCGGAGCCGTGGAAAATGGTCGTCTCGTCTCCCAGTTCCTCCACTTCTTTGCGCTTCGCCAAAGCTGCAGCAGGTGCGGATACTTGGGTACCGCTTTCAACAACGTCATCGTCATCTTCGTAGGCGTACTCGACTTCCTCGTCACTTGCGAGCTCCTCGTCCTGGCCTACTTCCTCCCACTCGTGTTTCTTGTACGAGGCCCACGGCCCTACATACGCACCATCGCCATCGGCAATCGTCGCATCTCCCTTCTTCTGTCGCCCAGCTCTTATCTTTGCAGCTTCATCTTTGACGACAGTGCCGGATCTGTAATCTCTTTCTGGGCCCCCTTTGCCTTCAATGGCCCTGTGTTTCGAACGGAACGTATGCTCGCTAATAAAGGTCTCTTCAGCGCTACCGGTGAGAACGTTCTTTCGTTTCAGTGTGTTCGCCTGGTCTTTAAATGGGTTTAGAGGTCCGAAACTTGGTCTTGACAAATCTTCCCCTGTATAGGGCGTGACAGCAAGGTTTGGTTCAGCGTGTTCTCGAACGACGAGGGAGTCCTGCGGCGCCATGTTCGGCGGATATTCGCCGAAGCTATCAGCCATTTTGGCCGGAGCGTGGTGAGAATAAACGGGGGCGAGTATTTTCTGGGAATTAGCCGGGGAGTAGGACTGGACGGTGGAAGCGCAAATAATGTTTTCTGATGGGTGTACGTGTATGCTGTATAGATTGATGAAGCTTTACTTGAGCTCTAGCCAGGTTATTGTTGTTTAAATGCCCCACAAAATTCTCGATAACTGCTTACTCGATAAGTGCATATATACATCAGACAAGTGCTATCATATTGTCACCAATGCACTCTACCTACTCCGGTACCGTTAGTGGTACCTACAGTCTTAGGGTATGGTTAGGTAGTCTAAACCATATGATATAGCTAAGGATAGCTAAAGTACCCTTCAAGGTGACCTCTAATTGTGGGAAATTTGCGATAGTGAAATTATAACATTGAGATAGCTGATGTTCGCTGAACTGGAACTTGGGTATTATCTGTATTTCCATCGTGCTGAATTGCACGCGAACAAAACTGCGCCGTAATGACCAGGCGCCTTATCGCTCCCTCCTAAGCGTTTCCCCAGCCGACCACTCACACACTCATCACATTCATATGCGGTACCCCCTCTATCATTAAAAACCCCCACCTCTTTTCCGTCGTGAGACCTCTGTATGAACTCTGGGAATACACTTTCATATCGTCCCATGCCTCGTCCTTCCACCAATTCGATTGTCATGACAGCTGTGTCCAAAACATAAACAGATAATTGTTCCGAGGTCACCATAGGCGGCCATGGGCTTTAGACACGCCCCTAGAAGCCTCCAAAGACCAGCGACACCTGCCGGCAGTGACACACATTATTCGCCATATCTAGAACGCGTTCGGTCCAACGTCTCAACAGCTTATGCTTTCTCGTCCTTGATCAAAGCAACAATCATGCTGTATAGGTAGAAGAAGAACATGATCAGGTGAAAGCCAAGCTTGAAGAAGGATTCCTATTTTTTGGGTTGTTAGTAGGCGTTGCAACTTATGGAACCGGCCTCGTGGATTCTTGCCTTCTTATGGACGTTAAGTTTCCTGAAGATTTCGGTTGCATCCAGTAGGTGAGTATTATCGAGAATTCTACCGTAACTGTTAGTACTAGCACTATGGAAGACCTATGTTCGTAGGGCGTGTTGCGAAGCGACTTACTTCTTGATGTTCCAGCCAAGCAGTGGAAGGTTAAGGATTAGGGCCACCCAGTATCCGTTGATAAGAAACAGGAACGTCAAGAAACCGTGTACGGCAGCTTCGGGGATAATGTAAGTGTTGAGGCGGTTGCAGAGATCGATAGGGTTGATGTAGTCGCTATATACGCCGAGACTGTTAGCAAAGCTGATCGTCGAGGGAACAAATGACGTCGATGTATAAACTTTGTGGAGCTTCGGCTCAGTGCAGAGTCTTATGAAAGTACGTACCATTCGAGATCGCTGTACATGATAGTGAAGAAGACTTGGAGGAACAGGTTGACGGCATTTATCAGCACAGCGAGGAGGTATAACCACGCCTCGCCCGACATCGTGATAGTTTTAGCTGGTGGACCGGGAGGAGCTTATTGTGGATTGATCACAGGATGTAGAGCAGATAAATGCGGCGAAACGCTTGTGATAGATGAGTAGAAGCTATCGACTGTGCGACAAGAGCCGAGTAGTTGCGTCGTAGAGTTGGAGGGAATACGGGGTGAAGGTTGGTTGGGCGATCGGATCGGATCGGATGAGTAGAAAATAGAGGGCAGAATCTTCGGTCGGTGGACTGCGGAGGCTGCGACGACGGAACGGGTGTCTGGGCCGCGAAGGGATTCTGTTCCTTGTTCCAAATTGAGCTTTGCGCGTACCTGTTTCCTAGGAGGACGGACGATAAGACCAAGATTTGAGACTGGGCGCACGAGGCTTTGTGTTATGTGCGTCTGCTGGTTGTTGGGTTGTGGGTTATTGTGCTGTGGATGTGGATGTGGATGTGGATGATGAAAGCGGCTTGCTACTCTCCCAAGCAACAGGTTCGAGGCTTGTCCCTGAGCTTCGAAGAGGAGAAAATGGGGCACATGGAGAATTGGAGGTGGGAGGCTGGAGCTCTGAGCCTCTGGGCTTTCTGGGCTTTCTGGGCTTTCTGGGCTTTCTGGGCTTTCCAAACTGGCTGCAGCTGTGCGATGCCCCTGCCCTGTCCCGTCGTCACAGTTGCCTAACCGTAGCGGGTCTATCAGCTGCCAATCACTCGGGTCATGTAATGCAGGTGGGGGGCTCCCTGTATTGCAGAACCTACCTGGGAGAGCTGCCAACCTTTTTTATCTACCTAGGGCTACTTTTAGCTGTCATATCACAAGAAAGAAGAATCCCCTCGACATCGTTGACTCCATCCATTTAAAGGTATGCTAGCCAGATGAGAGCGTAGAAAATAGAAATCCTATCACTGTGCACCGTTGCAAGTCGAGATTGTAAAGTATAATTAGGAATGCCCTGTATCATTTTCCATAATAAGGTCGTGCTCTACTTTTCCATCTCATAGACATTCATGTAGCTTCGTTCATCATGGTTTATTACACGTCAACTCTATGAACTCCCATTTGTGCCGTTCTCGACCACTGGCATTGGAACCGGACCACCAGGGGAGCTGGGTAACCGCGCCGTCAGTACCTCGACTCCTGTTTCCGTCACTAAGAATGTGTGTTCTAGGACATCGTTAATACTGAACGCAAATTTCTCGAGGCGCATGTACACAACTTACCAAACTGAGCCGTTCTCTTGCCATCGATGGTGGTACTGGTCCAATTGTCTGGCCATGTGATGTCGCGGTATTTGCCTAGCGCAATCATAGGTTCAATCGTGAAGGTCATTCCAGGTTTGCACTCTCCTACAGCCTTGTTCTTGGCATAATGCGGCACATTCGGCGGCGAGTGGAAGTAGGTATTGACACCGTGCCCGCAATACGTCCTAATGACGCTGCAGTTCTTGGATTTGGCGTGCTTCTCGATAACATTGCCGAATTCGCGTATTAGCGTACCTGGCTTGATAATCTTGGCCGCCTCGTCCAAGCATTCTCGCGCCGCTTCAACTACCCTGACTGAATCAGGATCTGCCTTGGCTTTGTCTCCCACGTAATACGTCTCATTTAGGTCAGCATGATATCCGCCGTGAAACACTGAGACATCAAGGTTGATGATATCGCCATCAAGGAGCACTCTCTGATCTGGGATACCGTGGCAGATAACCTCGTTCACCGAGCTACAGAACGACTTGGGAAAGTGGTTGTAGTTCAAAGGTGAAGGGTACGACTGTGGCAAGTTAGCATGTCCACAAAACCTTGTAATCCGGAGGGAAACGCAGCGCACCTTTCGCTCTATGGTAGCTTTGTGGCAAACCTCATCGAGATAATCTGTAGTGACGCCTGGCCTGACCTCGGCTGCTACAATATCTAGCACCTCTCGTCCTATCCTGCAGACCTTCCTCATGGCCTCTTGCCCTTCGGCGTCTAGGATGTCGAACTTATTTCGGTTAAGGAACCTCTCGCTCTTTGGGTAGCCGCTCTCTGCATAGTCTGGCCATGGAATATCCTTTGGTACGGTGCGTCTTTCCGAGAGTGGATAGACGGGTCGCAGCGGCCCGGTGAAGGCGTAGGAGGGGAACGGATTGTAATGACCTGTGGCTGGATCGGGTTTAGATATGACTTTGGGAGCTCTGATATGGTCAAGAATACCATTCGCTGTCTTACCCGAGGCAACTTTGTGCAGGGCTTTGTGGTTACTCTAGACGACGTAACGATACGCAGTCAGTCGCAGAGCGCAAGACATGATAGTTAAAGCGAGACAGGCGCAATACGAACCCAATTCTTTTTGAAGCAGTCCTGCGAACAAAAGAAGCTGTCTTTAATGCCCATTTTCAGGCAAGTCGGGCACTGCAGAGGGCCAGCATCATTCTCGCAATCCGCTCCCAGGCATTTCAGCTGCGCCTGGGTTTCGGTTGTAGTCGCCATCGTTGGTCGTAAAGGAAGAACGGCGCCGGGCAGGGGAGTTTGCTCTTGATCTCTCTCGATCGCGTTGCGGTAGTATTGTTTATTCGATTTTCAGTAGACTGGTTATTAGGAGGAGGATATGACAATGCGACGCAATCTATATTGAGGCGTAAACGAATGTTCTGTTATAATATGTTGGTACTCGAGGCAGTGTTAGTGCTGTTCGACACTTTTTCCAGTTACTGGAGGGCGTGCCCCACAGACCTAGCAAAGGCGAAGCGGGTTGTTGGTGGGGTCCAGGATCGGCGTTTGAACTTCTTTTATTTGCATATTGCGAACTTCCATCTATCCGAGGCCGCTTATCGGTGATATCATCCAGCATCTTCCCTCCAGAGTCTCTCTCGGCTCGATTCGCTACAAGTTACCGGTACTAGCCGATAGTCATTACCTAGGTATTGACAAGATGATGGATGGGTCTCACGCCAGAGAAACATCCTCTACAGAGTAGCGTATTATTAATAGCGCAAATGGTTAGGTGGGCGGCCCTTTGTTCTCGATGTCGTACCATTTGAAAGTTCTGGTGAGAGGGATAAAGTGTGTTTGATGACCAAGCTTACACTTTTTTCACTCAACATACGTGCCGAACCTCTTTGAAGTCACCATTATAGTAGCATAGTCATGGCGAATTCAAACCAGAAATACGTCGTGGTCGGCGCTGGACCTGTTGGTTCTCTGGCTGCTCTATACGCTGCGAAAAGAGGTTATCAAGTTGAGATTTACGAATTACGAAGTGGTGAGCTGAACCCTTCTTCAACTTAAAGTTGCTACTCTGGATGCAATGCGGCATAACTATGTACATCTTCAAGTTCTGTAGGGTATAATGCACGACATCCGCATAATGCAGCTCCAAAGCCACCCTGGCGCCAACTGCCATTTGCGTTGTAGTGCATATCGTCGCAGACAGGGACTAATTGGCTATAGATCTTCGTGATCCATCAACCACGCCACTGAATTTCACCAAATCTATCAACCTCGCTCTCTCAGAACGAGGCATCAATGCCATGCGTCATGCCGGCCATGCTGAGTTACTCCAGCATGTCATCTCTGCCACCATTCCTATGCGCGGGCGCATGATCCACGGGAGGAATCCCGACGGTGCGCTCTATGAGGCAGCCCAAGACTATGACATTCATGGACGGGTACGATGAGATCCTTTCCTTGGGCATTGTGAACTCATTTGTGCATATGATTATTGATCATGTCCAGACCATTTACGCCGTAGACAGAGCTGGCCTCAACAAGCGATTGCTGGACATCCTAGACGACATGCCCAACGTCAAATTCTTCTTCAGCCATAAATTGACGGGAGCAGACTTCAAAAAGCGAAAGGCTTGGTTTGAGGTCCGGGACCAGGACACAGCTTCAAATCGCCCGTCTGAAATCGAAATTGATTTTGACTTCATGATCGGTGCTGACGGTGCACATTCCGCTGTGAGATACCACCTCATGAAGTTTGCCAGGATGAACTACACCCAGGAGTACATTGACACACTCTGGTGCGAGTTTCAAATCAAGGCCAAAGATGTTCCGAGTGACCAAGGAGTCGAATCCAAGTTTCGTATCTCTCCCAACCACCTGCACATATGGCCGGGAAGGAAGTTCATGTTTATTGCCATACCAAGCGAGGTACGTAATACTTTGCTTCCTCAGAAAACATGGATATGCTAATACGAGATAAGGACGGCTCTTTCACGTGCACCTTGTTCATGCCAGGTTCCGAATTTGCCATTCTTGAAGCTGACCCGTCTGAGCTGCCCGCCTTCTTTGACTTGCACTTCCCGGGGGTTACGTCACTCATAGCGCCAGAAGAACTCATTACATCGTTCCAGACTAACCCTCATCTCCCTTTGATTAGCATCAAGTGCCACCCATACCACTTTTCTAGCTCCGTGGTTATAGTCGGAGATGCAGCTCATGCCATGGTCCCCTTCTATGGTCAAGGTATGAATGCTGGGCTTGAAGATGTACGCATTCTCTTCTCCATTATTGACAAGTATGCCACGGCCGAAAGCAACGACCCGAATGACCGTGGCGCAGCCGATGTTACGTTCCAAAGAGGTATGGCCTTGAGTGAGTACTCGACGCTCCGTGTTACAGATGCTCATGCAATCAACGATCTGGCTCTTCAGAACTATGTCGAGATGCGAGCTTCGGTACTTTCACGTATGTATCGTGTACGGAAGTTCTTAGAGGAGTTCTTGTCCGTTCATGTTCCGAGCTTGGGTTGGCATACCCAATACTCACGTGTGAGCTTTGGGAACGAGAGATACTCGGAGGTAGTGGCAAGAAGCAAGCATCAGGGCAGAATCTTGACCCGTGGACTACTGGCCCTACTCGTCAGCCCACTTCTTCTTGGGTCTCTGGGCGTTATCTTGGCCCGCAGGCGATCATTTGGAACCCGTAGCGCTTTCGAAGTTCTCAGGGATCTAGTAGGAGGATCTATCAGAAGCTGAAGGGTAATTTTTTAATTACTGAACATTTGTCAAATGCATCATTATGTTCCATCATGGTTTTAGGGGTTAAGGTGACGGACCCGAGTGCAGTCCGCAGGTACCCGCACCCACCGCTCCCACCACTACCCATTGCCGCAAAGATATATAAAACACCAATACCAGTGATCCTTTCAAGTTGTGTAAGAACACTTCTTTATCTAATTTATAAATAAACCTTCACACTAACTAAAACTTCTTTCCTCCTACCTTTTTCAAGATGTCTTCTCCTTTCAACCCATACGCCGAACAACATAAGGACGTTAGCGGTCCTGGAGATCAACGCCCCACGGCCCTGCAGGTCCTTGAGGACAATAACCTCATCCAAGCATGGCCTGACAAGGTCGTGTTGATCACTGGTGCGTCATCAGGAATCGGTATCGAAACCGCCCGAGCGATGTACGCTACCGGTGCCCAGGTCTTCGTGATGGTCAGAGACACCGCGAAAATGCAACCTATCGTGGCCGATATCATCAAATCGACCAAGGGCACCGGTAAAATCGAGGTCATTGAAATGGACTTGGATTCGTTAGACTCTGTCAAGAACGCTGCTCAACAATTTCTCAAGAAGTCTTCACAGCTCAACGTTCTGGTCAACAATGCCGGTACGTCGTCATATCATACTAGTCTTCATATCTAGCATTTTACTTATATTGAACAGGTATCATGGCGTGCCCAAGAACCGCCACCGTCGATGGATTTGAGCGACAATTTGCCGTCAATTATCTGGCTCATTTCACTCTCACCACGCTTCTCCTGCCGACCATGATGTCCAGCAGCTCTCCCACGTTCAATTCTCGCGTTGTCTGGGTCTCTTCGACTGGTCATCGTTACGGAGCCGATAATCTTGATCTCAACGACATCGGAATGCTGAAAGGCGACTACGACCCCTGGGTTGCCTACGGTCATTCTAAGATAGCGATGATCTGGGCGTCCAACTACATTGACCGAACGTACGGCCCTCGTGGGGTGCACTCGTTGTCACTGAATCCCGGCGGAATCATGTCCGGCTTGATGCAGTACCAGTCGCAGGAACAGATGGCGATATGGATGGCGGACAAGGAAGTAATGAAGCATACGAAGTCAGCTGAGCAGGGTGCTGCGACACAGGTATGGGCCGCCGCGGCCCCTGTCTGGGAAGGCAAGGGGGGGAAATATCTTAACAACGTGATGGTCGCCGAGCCTGCGAAGGACATGCACGCCCTTGTTGACCCTGGCTACGGAGACCATGTGTATGATCCCGTGAAAGAGGAGAAGTTGTGGAAGAGGAGTCTGGAGATGGCTAAGCTCGAAAACCCTTGATGGAGTGTTGGCTAGTGCAGCTCTCCCTGATGTAGCCAAGTTCAATATTGCCAATCAATTACGCGTTTGAATCAATGCATGATACAAAACTCTTCTTAAATCAAAACAATTCGTTAGTCACCGATTGGTCAAGAACTAGTATATACGAAGCTGCAGTTGGTGTTTTGTCCAGACTGCGGCGAGCTTTCCTTGCAAAATAATAAGCCCCGTACAACATCAACTAAACGACAACACCTACCCCTGTCCGTGAACACAATGGGAATAGAGAAGCAATAACCGTCACCGTTGTTTCATTGAGTCTTCGGTTTCTGACAACCCGCGGAAAGAAGGTATGTTGATTGGCTGCATCGAAGCCACTCGGCTATACCCGTACTTATGACCAGGGCGATCATGCTAGCACGATTTAGTCTAGTGCTGGCGAAGACAGTTACGGTGGGGGAGGATATTTACAGTGGAGGTAACAGTCCCAACCTTAAGGTGGAGGAGGCTGAAGGCGAGGGCGAGGGCGAGTGGACTTACAACCCTTCTAAATCCGTTATATGCGACTTCAAGTTTGTTAGAAGACGACCGCGGTAAAAGTTCGGGACCCGAAAAGTCCGTCTGTTTTCACAAGAAGAGCGGGTTTAGGCTTGTTGATTAACGCGAGCGGAGAGCATCGTGGATGGCGTCAGCCATCAGCTTCACAGCGACAATACCCCGCGACTCGTCCGTCCCGACAGCCTATCGAGCGAGGTTTCATCATTATGTTCTTTCTGGAGTTAGAAGTTTAAACATGTCTCTTTCTTCGAAGAAACCAAGTCAGAACTTGACAGACGCTACCAGTTCTCTGAATTCTAATGCGCAGAGAGTGTGTCTATCAATGAATGTACTAGTAAAATGTCACTTCACAAAAAACCACCAAATTAACTCTCGATGCATTCATCACGCTTTTCCTCTCTAAGTGTAGATGATTTTGGATGACAGCTTCTATACCATCCACGCCTGGCTGCCTCTACTGAAGTGATAGCGAGTGAAGCGGTCTTTAGTGTAATCTACAGTCAAGAGGAGGCGTAGCCATTTCGTCAACCCAACCCCTTTCCTGCATGAGACTTATAGGTACTTGCAAAGCCACTACTCCCATCAACACCGGCCGCTTGACTATTCTATTAGACAGCAAAAGGAGGAGCTGAGAGCGTAAATCTACCGAGCATCGCGGTCATCCAATCCGTGTACGAGATCACCCCATAGCGGATACACCTAGCTACGTCCATTACCTACAGGCGAGCCACGCCTATCGTCCCGCACTTCATGTTCAGACTGCACGACCGCAGACACGCAGTGCAGCTCTTCAAGGGCACCGTGATGAAGACACCGCAGAAAGACAGAAGCATAATCTTTTCAATGCCGGAACAGTATCCGGGGAGCTTCTACTATGTCCGAGCTCGAGTGAAAAATCGGCGCCGAAATCTTCAACAAGCCGCTATTCATGGCTTCGTTCTCGGAAGTTACGAGTTAAAAATTGATACATTCTTCATCTAACGTGAAGCCCTAATTCTCAATACGAATCTCCTTAAACCTCCTCGTATTATCCGTGATAGCAACCTCAACCGGTATCCGCTCCATACTACTAGCGCCAAAGAATCCATGAACGCCCTTCGTCCTTGACAAAACATATTCCGCATCCTTGACCTCAGCAACAGGGCCGCCATGACACAGCACAATAACATCCTCCCTGATCTGAACAGCCGCGTCCCTAATCTCCTGAATCAACTTGACGCAATCATCAAGGCTCTTTCCCGTCTTGCCCCCAATCCCTTTGCTCGTCGTAAGCCCCATGTGCGCAACGATGATATCCGCGCCGGCCTTCGTCATGGCCACGCCCTCCTCGACAGTAAACACATACGGCGAGGTAAGGAGATCCATCTGCGCCGCGAGGCGAACCATCTCGACCTCGAGGTCATACCCCATCTCCGTCTCCTCGAGATTGGCGCGGAACGAGCCATCAATCAGCCCCACGGTCGGGAAATTCTGCACACCACTAAATCCCAGGTCCTTCAACTGACGTAAGAATGTCGCCATGTCCCGGAATGGGTCGGTGCCGCACACGCCGGCCAAGACGGGCGCATGCTTCACGATCGGCAGCACTTCGCGCGCCATGTCGACGACGATGGCGTTCGCGTCGCCGTAAGGCATCATGCCTGCTAGTGATCCCCGACCCGCCATCCGGAACCGCCCCGAGTTGTAGATGATGATCAGGTCGGCGCCGCCAGCTTCGGCGAATTTGGCGGATAGGCCGATGCCGGCACCGGCGCCGATGATAGGTTTCTTGGCGGCGATAGCTTCGCGGAGGCGTTTAAGGAGCTCCGAGCGTGGGATTGGAGCCATAATGAATTTTAAAGATGATGCGACGTTGAAGAAATTGCGATTTGTGGTTCAATCTATAAGTACAAGACATAGAATGAGTATAAATTCAACCGAAACACCTACGTAATATATGCTTTAGCTGCAGTAACGCTGCATGTTGACCCAACCAATCGCCCGAGCTTCTCCACCTCACTTCGGGACCGCATTCTATTGTTCAGGTGACCTCGTTCGACGATCCAAAATAAGAAATGAGGGCGACATCAATAACAAGTTTCATATTCTAATGAAGTAATTCAATCGTTAAATCTAAAATGGCAGCCCAAGTCAACATCGTCGTCGTGGGCACTCTCGACACGAAGCTCGCCGAGTTTCTTTATCTCCGCTCTCAGATCCTCTCGATCAATCCCTCGATCAATGTGATACTAATCGACGCGGGCCGTTCCGAGACCCATAATGAAGCCATCGCCATCTCTCAGCCCGCGGTTTACGAGCGCAGTGGCAATGGAGACAGCAGCAGGTCTCTGCAATCGCTCCCCCGGGGCGAAGTCATCAATACCATGATCAAAGGCGCAACAAGAGCAGTCCAGGACTTATTCACCGAAGGCAAAGTCCAGGGCATCGTTTCCTTAGGCGGTAGTGGCGGGACTAGCATCGCCGCAGGAATCATGCGTGAGCTGCCTTTGACCCTGCCAAAACTCATCGTCTCGACCGTCGCGTCCGGTGATACGAGTTCGTACATCGCCGAGGCGGATATCACTATGATGTACAGCGTGGTAGATATCGCGGGGTTGAACGAGGTGCTGAGAGCTGTCATCAGCAACGCCGCTGCAGCCATTGTGGGCATGGCGCAGAGTTACGCTTCTAGAAATTCGACAGGCCAAGCGAAGAAAGAGAGCGAGACGAGGAAGAAAGGTATTGGGATCACCATGTTCGGCGTCACTACCCCTGCTGCGGATGTCGCTCGCCGCTGGCTTGATGAGCAAGGTTTTGAGGTTTATGTCTTTCACGCCACGGGTGCCGGTGGCCGCGCCAGTGAGTAACTTTGAGGAGTTCTTTTCTTCTTATCTTGGTTATTATCGGGAACGAAGCTCTCCTTCTTCAACTAGATTCAGCTTTCGGCTCCGTGTGGAGCTGGCAAAGTCTCTACATTCTCCTAGAAGGGGATTTACTAACTCTTAACATTGAAGTGGAACGCTTGGTCCGTGAACACCGACTAGACGGTGTCCTCGATCTCACGACCACCGAGCTCGCAGACGAATTAGTAGGAGGTGTGTTCAGCGCCGGCGAAGACCGACTTACAGCCGCCGCTAAAGCCGGCATGCCGCAGATCGTGAGCGTCGGAGCCTTAGACATGGTCAACTTCGGGCCGAAAGATACGCTGCCGGAGCAATTCCATGACAGGAATATATATGAGCATAATCCGTCTGTGACATTAATACGCACCACACCCGAGGAATGCGAGGAGCTCGGGAAGAGGTTGGCCAGTAGGTTACGGGATAACTGCGTCAATCCTGATGTTACTGAGGTGTGGCTCCCGCTCAAGGGTATATCAGCCATTTCAGTCGAGGGACAAGCTTTCTACGATAGAAAAGCGGATGAAGCCTTATTTAATGCGATTAAGCGTGGGCTTGATGGCAGTGGTATTGTGGCTAAGGAGGTGGATGCTGATGTCAATGACCCAATATGGGCTGAAAGCATAGCTCGCAGGCTGGCAGAGCTTGTCGGTAAATGATGATGAAGTTACGCTATTTTTTTTCATTTCTCTAGGTCTTAGCGGGAGTTTATGGACTATAACTTTCATTTTGTCTATCCCTTCTCATCATTGTCGAGCGTATCAATCTATCAAGGTGTTTGGGCAATGAATTACATCTCTTATTGGCACGAGCCAGCCCTGTGCTTCTACGAACCAGTTGACGGTGATCTACTACCTACGCAGGGTTGGAATTTAGTAGTACTAAAGTGATACTATAGTATACTAAATATAATTTAGTTTAGTACTAGCTAATATTAATACTAGCCTAGTCTAGTACTAGTTAATACTAATACTAATACTAAAATACTAGTCTAGTATTTTAGTAGTATTAAAGTATTAATATATAAATATTTTATTTATATTATAAACATTATTTATATAACGAAGTTTATTTATTATATTATTAATATAATTTTATTAAAGTTTTAAATTTTTATATATAATATTGTAAATATATTTTTTATAAGTATATATATTACGGTTTAATACGATCTATTATTAAGCTGTTTAAACTATTAAGCTGTTCGATTTTCTGACCGCGTTAACTTTTTAACTTTTTTTATATATATTTTTACTATTATAACATGTTTTCTGTTTTTAAAAAAACTAAAATCTTGCTAATTATTTAAACTAAATAACGCGACTTTTATATTTTTTATAGTAAATTTTTTAAACTTTATACTGTTTTTAAAGCTATTTTTATTACTAGATTTAAAAAAATACTAGTATAAGCTAATAAATTATTTAATTAAATAAAACTTATTATTTTTAAAAAAAAATTAATTATAAACTTTATAATTAACTTTAATACACGATTGTTTTTTTTTTAGCTTAATTATATTAAAAATATAATTAATTAACTGTTATATAAACATAAAATTAAAGCTGTTAAAAAAAACTAGATATTATATTTTATAACGTGTATATTAAAGCTTAAACACGTTTAAACTATTAAATAAACTATAGTAAAGTTTTATATAAAAACTTTATTATATATAATATGTATTTTTAACGCGTAAAAGTTATAATTACGTGTAAAAATATTATAAAAAAATATTTTTAATTTTAATAAAATAAAGTTTATAATAAGTATAATTATAACTAATATAGTTATAACAAGTTTTAAAAAACGTATAAAACTTAAGCAAGCTTAATAAAATAATCAAAATTAGTTTATAACTGTTTATATAGTTAATTTTTAAAGTTAAACAATGCTGCTTTTTATTATTTTTAAAAAAAAAAAACTTATTTTATATTATAATATTATAACAGTTTTTTATTACGTAATTAATATATTATAGTTTTAAAAAATAATTAAATTAATAATAAGCTTAGTTTAAAATAAATTAAACATTTTAATAAATATATTAAGCTATAAATAACGGGCTTAAAACGTTTTTTTATTTTTAATAATTATAAAAACTACTATTTTAAAGCTTTTAAAAATTATTATAAGTAAAACAATATTATTACATTTTATATGCTTACTTATTTTTTTTATAAGTTTTAATTTTTTAATATTATTTATTTTAACGTGTTAAAATAAATTTATAATTATATAATTAAAAATTTAATATAACGTTATATTATATATATTTTAAAAAAAGATTTTTTACTTACGTTTTTTAAAACGTATATAAAAATAATAACGCTTAAAAACATTTAAGCTAGTTTTAAAACCGCTAGTTTTATTTTTTTTAATTTATAAGTTATTATTTTATAGCTTAATATTATACTAGTTTTTTAAACTTTATTGCTGTTTTTTAAACTATTTATTACTTTTTAAATGTTTATAATACTTAATAATATTAACGAAGCTATTTTTTAGTCCGTTTTTTTAAAAACATAAATTTTTAATTATTTAAAAAGCTTTTTAATACTAATTATTAATACTATTAATTTATTATTAAAAACTATTTATATTATAATATATAAAGTTATTTTATTATATAATAAAGTTTTTAAACTTTATAAAACTAACTATATATTAAGCAAACGTTAACAAATAAAAAATAAATAACTATAACTTAAAAAAGTACTTATTTAAAAAAAAAATAACTTTATAAATATTTAAAAAAAGTAATAAGTTAGTTTTATAAAAAAAATAGTAAAAGTAGTAGTCGTTTTATAAAAGCTGTAGTTTACGCGCGCTAGTATAATATATATAGCAATATTAATTATAATATATAAACATATACAATAGTTATAAAAACGTTTAATAAAAAGATTCCGATTAGTTTTAACTAATTTTAATACGTTATAATTAATATTTTTAAAAATAAAAATAACACGGTTAGAAAATCGGATAGTTTAATGGTTTAAACAGCTTGATAGTAGATCGCGTTATTTAATATTTGCTTATAAAATACTGTAGAATATTATAAAATTATATAGAACTTTATAGAATTTTAAAGAATATTATCGAATATTATTCGCTATTTAACTTTATTTTTTAATTTATAAGTATATATTATTAATGCTTATATAATTATTATTACTTTATTAGAATATAGTGGAAATATATAGAATTAAAGAAGGTTGTGTATATAAATACATTTTAAATACCTGAAATTTAAAAATAATAACTTTTATATATTTATTTATTTATTTATTAAACAGTTTTTTTTCGATTATAACTTATATATAATAATATATTTATTTAAAAAGTTATAACCCCAGTGCTACTTTTATTATAGGGTAGGTTTTAATAGGGTAAGTTTTAATAAGAAAAGTGCTTATAAATTAATTTTAGAGTTTTTAAAACCTTTTAAAAGCTGCTACTTTAAATATAGGGTAAGTTTTAACATGCCTTTAAAACGTTTTAAATTAAATATTTTAAAAAATTAAATATAATATTATTAATATAATTTTAAAAATATCCAGAAAATTCTATAGAATTCTAGAAAATTCTATGTAATATTATTAATCTAAGTTTTAAAAAAATCTAGAAAATTCTAAAGAATTTTAAAAAAAATTATATAGTATTATTAATATAATTCTTAAAAAATCTAGAAAATTCTATATAATATTATTAATATAATTCTAGAAACTTTTTTTAAGTTTATTATATATTTTAAATTTTTATAAAATGGTTACGTTTATTTTTTATTTCTGTTTTTATTTTATTTTATTATTTGTTTATAATAATAAAAATAACGATTGTTTCGATTTTATATATTTTATAAAACCCCGATTATTTTTATATTATATTGTTTATTAATATAATATTTATTATTTAAAATATATTCTTTTATAAGTTATACTACTAATATTACTACCGATAATAATATTATTGTTGAGGATAATTATTTAAATTTTGATAAATATTTTTAATGAATTAAATATTAATAATAATTTATTTAACGAATTTAATACTAACTTAAATTCTAAATTAGTTACTGATTTAAATAAATCTAGTAATTTTAAAGATTATAACAAAGAATCTTTTAAATTAAACAATAAAAAATCTACTGTTTATATTATTAAAGAAGGATTATCTATTTAAACTTTATTACTTATTAATAAAGAAAAAGAACAAGAAATAATAGTTAAATATATTAAGTAAGTTTATTTTAACTTTTAATTTTTAATTGTTTTTTTAAATCTTTAACTAATAATAATACAGTTGTTTTTTTAATTCGATTATTAAAGTTAAAGGATTTTAATTTTTAAATTTTATTAAATATTATAAAGCAAAATATTTAACTATTACTTATAATAAAAATATAGAAAAAACTTTAATAAAAAGTAAGTTTAATATATTATATATTTATATTTTTAATATTAATATATATATAGGATAAAATGTATCGAAAAAATCTACTGATTTTTTTAACTTAACGGCTTAAAAACGACCTTAAAATTCTACTCTTTAAAATATTAATATTAAAGATATTATTAATAATAAAATATTAAGTTTTATTATTAATAATAATTTAGCTTTTAATATTTTAGATTTAGAATTATTTAAAAACTTGTTTGGATTTTTAAAACCGTAAGTAATTTATTTAATATATAACTAATTATTAAATAGTGATTTTATAATTAATTAATATAAAATTAAAACTGTTTTAAAAGCTATTTTTAAAAGCTTTTAATAGATTTAAATAATTAATTAGAAATTAATATTAAAAATAATGGAAAATTTTTTATTATTTTTAATATTTAGACTTTTAATTTTTAAACAGCTTTTATAAGTACTATTATTGTTTATATAAATCTAGACTTTAATTTAATTTATAAGTTAATTGGATTTACTGAAATTAATAACCGGTATATTAATAATACAAGCGTGCAGGGGGGTGCGGCAGCACTACTGCACGTGATTTATAGATAAGATAGATAGTGACTTATAGATAGATTAGATAAGGTCCACTGAATTAGCCTTAGCCAAGAATTAGCTGAGGCTCCAATTCTGGACCCTCCTTCTAATCTACATCTCACTTTCTACTAAATTAATCAATACCCTTGAGACCACCTCTTAATTAGATTAAATATATTTAAATCTATTTTGAATATATTAAATAAATATTTAAGTTTTACATTAGAAAATATATTCAGGTATATTATATTTTAAAGGAAAAGTTATATATTAATAATTTATATTAATTTATTACAGTATTATAAAAGATAATGTATCGAATAATAATACGTTTATAAAAGCTTTTAATTAAAATTATTTTAATATAATTAATAAGAAATTTATAAACGATATTAGATATATTTTTTATATTATTAATATAATGGTTTAAACTATATTTAAATAGTATATTTTAACTATTAATAAAAAAGAAAATATATTAAATAATATTAATAATAAATTAAATAACAAATATCGATATAAACAATTTAATAAGTTATTATATATATATATATATATATACTTATTTAATTATATATTAATTATTATTTAGATTTAATAATAAAAATTTGAAGAATTGTTGTTTTAACTAAAAATATAACCGAAATTAAAGAATTATTAATCAACGGAATAAATTAAACTAAACAAAATTTAATTTTACTACCTAATTATAATATTACAAAAATTCCTTTAAGTAAGTTTATTTATTTTTAACTATTTATATATTTTTATATTTATACTAATAAATTAATAAATAATTCTATAAAGTAGAATTTAACGTATAATATATTAAATACTTTTATTAAATTAAAAGATCTATTAAAATATATTAACTAAAATACTGGAAATAACGAATTTTAAGATATTCTTTTATTAACTAAAAATTAGTTTACTATTAAAGAGCTTAAAAAACTATTTAATATATTTATTAAACTGTTTATTAAATTATAAAGTGAAGTTTATATAACTTTACTTAAAGGTTTATTATATATTTATAAAATATATAATAAATTAGAAGCTTTTATTAAAAAAGCTAATAATCGAATTTAACAAGATATAAATTTAAAAAGTAAATTTATTATAATATTTTAAAATTATTAACTAATTATATTTAGATTTTTTTTTTATTTAATTTAGTTAATACTGTTAAATCTAGTATTAAAAAATTAAAAAAGTATTTTCCTTAATATTTATTTTATTCTAATTTAAAAGATTATAAAGCTTTTATTTTAAGAGTTATTTTAAACCTTCGATTTAAATTAACTTATTTTTAACTTAACGGTTTATTACATTTTTATTTAAAAAAAATATATTACTTAAAAAAATAAGTTAATAATTATTTATATTTATATTTATATTTATTATAACTAACTGTTATACTAGATTAATCTTTTAGAATATTAGAAAAATAATACTTTATATTATTCGAAATTATCGATTTTAGCTAGAAAATATCTAGCTATTCTAGCTACTTTAGCAGTTATCGAACAGATATTTTCTATTACTAGTAATATAATTATTAAAAATAGAAATAAGCTTAGTCTAGAAATAGTTAGCATGTTAATATTATTAAAAAGCTAGAAAATTAAAGATTTAAACGAATTAAACCTTGAAAACGCCAAAGATTTTAATAATAATTTCGAGGAATAACTTGTATTATTTTATTATATATATATATATATATATATAATTAATATTACTTTACTTTAATTTAATAATAGGTTTATAATATATTAAAAAATAAAAACTATTATTATTATTATTATTATTATTATTATTATTATTATTATTTAGTACTTTAGTACTACTAAAATACTAGGCTAGTATTTAGTAATACTAGCCTAGTATTTTAAAAATCAATACTATAGTATATACTAACTTAGTATTACTAAGGTCTAGTCCTTATACTAGAATACTAAATTCCAACCCTGTACCTACGTAATTGCTACTATAGGTTTAGATCAATTGTCAAGTGGGTTGTATTGTGTAGGGGGAAGTCTGACTTGGGGGTCAGTCCCGTACATATACTGCTAATTACAGTGGGGCCCACCATGGTGCACGGGGATACCACCCCGAGCAACCATTCCCTGTGCTACAATTTTTGAGGCTACCTAGGTACTTGCAATAGGCTCTTAGGGTCCTTTACCGGCTGTCCTTCGGTTTTTGAGTTAGGTATGCAAGATCATGCAGGATGCATCAAGTGAATTGTACTGTGATATTTCTCTTTCCCCTGGTTGGTGCAGCGTTGCATGCATACGTACTTGTCTACCTGCTTGTATTACGTGCCCTTCACTGCTTTTTTAGCCTCCTCTGGTGGGATGCCCCAAGATTTTCCTAGCATTACATCTCCTTACTAGTGGCACCAGAAATGCTGATATAGCAGAGCATGTGAGAAAGGTAAATTACCTTAAGTTGGTAGAAGAAATGCTCGCTGAACGAAAGTTCTTCTCGACTGTATTCAAGAGGAGAGTAATATTGACTTCTATTCTACCTACGTGTCGAAAGCTAACTAGCAAATGTCTGTAGTACTTCCTGAAGCTGATCTGGTGTCTGCTTGATGATGCATACAGCCCCTCCAACTCACACGCCTCAAGCCTTGAGCACTGCTTTTTTAGCCTACACCAGTGGAGTACATGAGTGATTTAATTCGCTAGGTATGCATGCCAGAATTTCCAATGTGGAACGACACAACTGCACTGCTTTTTTAGCCCCCTCCGGTGGGATGCCCCCATGTCTCCCTACCTAGCATTACAGCTCCTTCCTATTGGCAGACGAGATATCAATGTTAGCAGAGCACGTGGGAAAGCTGCATTACCTCAGGTTGGTAGAAGAAATGCTCGCTGAACGGAAATTCTTCTTGGCTGTATTCAAGAGGAAATAGTATTGGCTTCTATCCTACTTAAGTCAAAAGTTAACCAGCAAACGTCTGTACTGTAGTACTTCCTGAAGCTGATCTGGTGTCTGCTCGATAACGCATGCAGCCTCTGTAGTGTAACTCACAAGCCCCGAGCACTGCCTTTGTAGCCTACGCCACAGTGGAGAAAAAGAGTGATTTGTGGTTACCTGCACTGCTTTCTTAGCCCACTCTGGTGGGATGCTCCTAGGCTACAGCTGCCAGAAATAAGTGTCGGTTAAAACACCGATCCATGGATATAGCTTCGTGGACACGTGACAGACCCATACACCCACCCCATACAAAATTAGGTGCAGAACAGTCTGCAGCTGTCGGACAGACACAGAACAGAGCCCTAGCCCTGGAGATTGATGGATTGTATATTGGTTCGAACCCAAACGGCTGAGCTAAGTTTACTGTCCTGAAGAACGAAGGGTGTATTTCTATCGTGGTATTTAACACGCCACCAAGATCAATACAACCCTCAATCATGTGCAATTGCAGGACTCGCTTAACTCTGACAACAGCTCCTTTCTATTGATAGAAGAGATATCAATGTAGCACAGCATTTGGGAAAACTGCACTATCTTAGGTTGGCAGAGGAAAAGCTTCCACTACGTATGTTCATCTTGATTGCACCAAGTATAGTTTAATACTAGAAATAACTATCAACTTTTTATAAATATGTTGATAACCAGTAGTTAATCTTCTGATAAAGGTTCTTTGTAAATTAAATTACAATGTCACTAAAAATAATAGTTATTTATACATCATTACAGTAAAAATACAGGATTAACCATTAACTTTATAACCACTTTTTAGTTGATTAATTAACACCATTACCGGAGGAGTCTTTACCTCTCCTAGAGACTACGTATTTCGATGGTCTCAGTTAGCCAATTTGGAACTCGAAAAAGGGGCGGCGAGTGTGTGCTGATCAAATCAAGTTCGCCTTGCACCCTCTACTTAGAGTCTGGAGCGTGACGCTCGATTAAGTGGCCTGAAGGAAGCTTTGGCTGATTGTCCACCATACTTCTTCAAACGATAGTGCCACTTCGGCAACCTCCCAAGAGTAAGCTTTAGGGAGCTTCACATATGAAAGAATGTAAGACGCCACACCATTAAGATAAATCTAACACGACATTTGCATTTGCTGCCTGCGTGGAGTTGTGATTGACAGAGATGAGGAGACGTACTTGCAGTCTGACGATAATACTTCACTAAGCCCATGACTTGTTAGAGCCTTACTTATTTTTATCGAGACGAACAAACTAAAGTGGCTGGGGACTTTGTCTGACAGGGTCCGGGGTGGAAATTGTTCGTCTAACATACTTTCCCGCTGTGCACAGGAGCTGGATGCCTCCGCCGCTGAGTTACACAAAGCCGGCATTATTTGAGAAGCTGCGAAGCAAGCTACACAATATCCTTCTTGGCAAGACTATGTCCGGGCAATCGATTTCGGAGGCACCTACACAGTCGGCTGGGTCGACAAGGAGAAGTGCGAAACAATGGAAGGAGATTGCAAAGAGTCAAGAGAATTAAAGCTTTCCTCAAGAGAGAAAGTGTTCCACTGTTGACTGCTTCATAGCATCTTTCAGCTAGAACAAGGCGATTGAAGATACATGAAGGAGGTTACGTGCAAACGGGCCTTCGTAGGACTGAGTCTGAGTACCTAGATAATTTCTACTGAGCGCTGGTATGGCTCAGGGTATCGGCAGGAGAGATCTCTAGAGACAACAAGATAGGTTTGCGAGCTACACAAACGTCACGCTTTTTCGTATGCGTGACCTAGTTTACCTACGAAAGAGAGCCTTACGTTCAGGAAACAGACTACATCGAGAAAGGACTTGGGTACTCGTCATTAACAGCGTCATTCAGGGCCTGACCCTGCCATATAACTACCTAGGTAGTATTTTTCTCTCTCTCTCTGCGACTACTATAGATACCAACACTAGCCATTCTAACATTGCTTCATACTGCTCTTCGTTATCCAGAGCCACTGGTGCATCCACCAACGTAGTTGATCGTCGTGAGACATCCATCACCCCAGTGCCTAGAGCCACAGACTCTGCAGCCTTGACTACGGATAGCTTGGTAATCATACCAAATGTCGTTACCCGTCCTTGCGCAAGTGCTTTTACCCTGGATGAAGACTCCACAGCCATAAGCGAAGCCGCCGGATGATGACTGGCAGGCCCCCGAATATTGCCTTCCGCTCCTGCAAGATCACGAAATCTGTTAGCATGAACCAATCAGACTTTCCCCTGCGAAAGGCACATGGTGACATACCCTGGGGCCCCATAGTTCACATCGTTGTTGCGAATGATCCGGTCGTTTACGGCTTGGTCGCAATATTTGACCTGCAAAGATTGGCAAAGACCGCTGCCACTGCAATCATAGGTATCGCGGGCGTTGAGAAGGTGAAGAGCGGGATTCAGGGAGGTGTCACTGGTGGGAGAAAGAGGCATGGCTGTGATGCCGAGAATGGACCCGAGAGCCAAGCTGGAAGCAGTGTTGAAACGCATTGCGGCTGTTACTTATGGTAGAGAGCGAAGTGAAGACTTCAACTTTTGAAAGGCTGTATTGTGCTGTGGCAATGGAATGTCTTAAATACTTCATAACACTGCGTGAGACGGAAGCTTTCGCGTGTAGGCGCAAAGAGCCCAAGAGCTTCCCGCATGACCTTGTCATCATCGAAGAGACTAGGCCATCAATTATTTCACACTTTGAAGCATCAAAATCGGAACAACAACCTCTGAGTCGTAAAACAGGAATCAATGTCGTAGCATTGGCTGCGCCGGCCTGCCTAGCCTAGGTTGATACCTCACGTTAGCCCATGGTTACATTAACCACAGGCCATCAGATTAACTTCGCTTAGTCGCTATGAAGTCAGAGTACTGGTGATGTAACCTAATGTAAGCGAGTGTGTTCTAGATGCGGCGGAAGGAATGCCAATTCCTTCTTATGCAAAAGAATTATTGCCAAAACGAGCCAATGATAGAAAGATCAACTGGTTATTTTGAAGAGCGCGCAGGCTCTGGGGTAGTACACACAAAGAAGAGGATTTTGATTGGAAGTAATTAAGAGGGTTTTACGGATTAAGTAGGTGTCACAGAAGCTCTGCATACTATTGATATCGTTAAATGCTGCTGTACGGCGTCAAATCTAATATATTATGGTAATGACCACTCTGCTAGTCCTCTTCCCACTTATAGTCCCTATAAAGACACTATGGCCCGGAAGAATCGAGTAACTTCTAGCGGTGTATTGGAAGAGCCAAGGGACAATTGCTGCATGCGGTCTCATGTAGTAAGCAAGTTGCTTAGATCAATTATGTTACATCTATAACTACTCGGCTTAAGTATTGTGTAACAGCTGCGGCATCAGGTATGTGCAATGCGGCCTCGACCCTCCCACACAAGAAACTACGATATCCATCAATTAGCCTAAAGCCGGTCACTACCATCTGGTGACAGCTTCTTTTTCGGGGTCAAACGCGTACCCAGAATTGAATTTCTTCCCTTGCGCCTACGCTCGCTTACTGCCACGATCTTACTTCTAAACGAAGAAAGCCCAGGTCCAAGATGGCATCTGCTATACAACTAACTCGGTACCTTTGGCATATTCAATCGATGTTTACATGTGTTTATCGGCTTAATATGGCTAACAGTTTGATTTGTCTAGATGCTGATACGGAAGACTTACTTGCAATTAAGGGTGGACCAATGTAAGGCAGTACGACTGCGCTATTACCTACATATCGCCCACTGTGAAGCTATAATAACACTCTTCACGCAATGGAGGCCATCATAAACAACCGTAGTCAGCTCCATAACCGCAAGACTCGAAGAAAGTCATCGTTACAAACGGCATCACCTCACAGAACCAACCCCTGCCTCTCGATCGTGAATAACAAGTGCTCGTATTAGCTTATGGTGACCTTATACGCACAATCGGCTCCTTTTAGCGCGGGCCTACTGGAATGTGTAGAAGAACTGCAACATCGGCGTCGATGGCAATAACGATGACGGGCAACGTGGCATTGGAAATACGCCGACTGCAGATGTAACCTTTCCTTACACGTAGGCAGCGGCAAGACTTCTACCATATGTTGAACTTTTCACGGCCGACTCTCCTGTCGACAGGGAGTTCCAAGAGTCGTACGAGATGTCGTAGGCGCCTCTTGACTGATCAATTTGAACCCTATGAATACCGATTTCTAATCGTTTTATTAGCTCGCACCTTTGACGCTTTTCAAATAGCATATGAGTGACACTAGCGATACTGCAGCGGCGCAATCATTATGTCCAGGAGTGTTATCCTTGTTTGACCTGAGCCGTTCTACACACGCAGTCGCATGAGTATTGAAGACAGACATCATATAATGTAAAGAAGGCACAAGGTGCAAGCTTTACAGCGAGCAGGGCAGCAAAGATGGCCCCCCAGAACATTGCATATGCCATAATAACATCTAACGTAAAAGACTGGTTTGGTACTAATAATAAATATAAAGAGAAATAGTCATATACAAGTTTTATAGCTGAAGGAACGAGCGGTTTAGAATGGGCGATTGAAGAAATGTTTTATTATTTAAACTCTGTCCTGTCACTGTTCTTTGCAAAGAATCCTAATCTTGACTTAAGATCTCTGCGATAAGGCGGTCGTGTGGGCAAGAAGCGGCCGCATTAAATTGCCAGTATGGGATTCGACCCAATGCCATGGTATTGGTGGTGTAAAATGTCATTTTAGGGTGTGGTGTTTGGTTATCCCTGCTTCTAGAAGCCTGCGTTCTTGGGCCATTTCACTGCTTTTTTAGCCTTCAGCAGCGGATGGATACTACCCTAGCCCATCTTCGCAAGGATTTACAGCGGGTATCATGCATTGAGCTATCTACTTTTGGAAGCTACTGTACCTTTTCACTTGCACTGCTTTCTTAGCCTCTACGAGCCAGAGGGCAGCTCGAAAATGCAGAAAGTACTCAGGTACCTAAGCCTGCACCCTGTGCGCCCCACCCCCTATCCATCCAGACCAATCCCTCCAAAACCTAATCCTTCTTCCCAAGAACGCGCACAGAAACCCCCTCAGCATCAGCAGGAGCCCTAAGAATCCACTCCTTCCACTTCTTCACGTCGAGAAACGGTCTCTTAAGCCTGACGCTGAGTCCGATGCCGGGTGGCTCGCTAGCGTTCTTGGCATGGACGCCCTCGGCCGCGAGCGACACATCACGACGCGAGAGCACGATGTTGCGCCGCACGTCCCACTCAAGGGGCGTGGATTGCGAGATCTGGCAATAGATCGGGTATGAGGGTATGTTGGCGGCCGATACTGTCTGTGCTCGGGCTGCCACTAGAGATGAGGTGGTACGTCGACGCTGTGGAGTGCCGTTGGTGTTGGCGGTCTGCTGTGTCTCGGTCTCGGCGGCAGTGGCTTTGGGAGAAGTGGCAGAATCGGCAGTCGTAGTGCTAGTCATAGTGATGGTGGTTCCGACGCTGGTGCGGTTGATGGGACACATGATGTCTAGTAGCTTGCGGTGCAGGTCCAAGACAGAAATACCGCGGGATGCCAAGAAAGGCGAATCGAGCATCAGCGTTACGTTTCGGGTGAACGACGCCTCTCGTGCTGGGTTTAGCTCAATATTGCTCGGCGTCATCGACCCAGAGCCGAGAAGCTCGAAACTACCTGGTCCGGAGGTATGCGAGGTGTATGCGTGCTGTGCGAATGGGCTGTCGTTGAGCATCAACACGTCTGCACGTGCATCGCCGAGGATCTTGGTAGTAGCTCTTGCAGGGATTCCAAGCTCGTCTCTCCTATATGTCGACGATATCGTTAGTATGTATGCAGACTTAAGAATTAAGAGGTCGTCAATCGGCGATAGACCCTCTTGGGTCTATCAAAGCAACAGATAAAGAGAGCAAGAGGGGGACAAAGGGGGGACAGAAAGCAAGAATAAAGAAAAAGGATAAGAACTTACAGTCCATACCAAATAACCTCCCCAACACCGCTCTCACCACCCTGTGCACCCTCGCCAACGCCACCGACAAACTCAGCACGTCCCCCATACCAGAAGATCAAAAGGTTATCGGGGCCGCCGTAGTCTCGCACGAACTGCTTGACCTTCGCAGCAAGCGCGTCTTGAGGGCTGTCAAGAGAAGGAATCATCCAGACCTGTGCAGCGACTCCATAGCGGCGCTCGAGAACATCGGCAAGCTGGTAGGCGGCAGGCATGAAAGGTCCTTGTCGCATGTCAGGCTGTGGAACTGTAGTGCTCACGGGATTTCTCATGTTCGCTCGAGAAGACACCCTGTTCAGGACAGGTGTGGACGGCGCGTCTCTCATATTGTATCTAGACGACACTCTGTTGAGCGAGGCCATAGTCTCTGATCCAGAGCTGTATCGCAGCGAGCTCAGCGATGGTGAAGATGGTTGAAAAGTGGAAGTTTGCGGGGGGGTATATGTCTCTGCAGAGATCGAAGGATTTGCAGCAGAGTCGTTGTCTGCCCAGCAAACGAGAAGAGCACGCGCGTCGCGATAGCGACTGTGATGACGACGAGGCCAGCCATCGGTGAGCGCCTTCTGGAGCGCGGTAGTGTGGGTGCTTAAGGCTTCATGTGTAGGTGTGTGATGGAGGGGTGGTCTGTAGATGCGCGGTGGTGGTGTCCCGTTGGGACCCAAGACTGGCTCTGGCTCGGGCTGTAACTGTGGCTCCGGCGTGACTGGAGGAGATGTCGATTGCCTCTCTTTCTTAGAGGAGAAAGAGTACGTTTTCTTGATGAAACGACTAATGCTGCTGCTACGGTTGCTGGATAAGCCCGACTCCGGCTTCTGGGGCTTCTTTGGCTGCATCTTGAAGGTATCGGACGGGCGCGCTGAAGCTCGTCGAAGGTAGGTCCTATGAAGCGATAGCGCCGATTGAGAAGGGAGAGAGATGTTTCTGGCTAGTTATCCAGCCTTGCTATCAGCAGGCGATGTCTGTATAGTTTAAGCTTGAAGAACGAAGGTACGGATTATGAAGGGGAAAGGATTGCTCGCTTGATATTCTGTTTCGTTATCGCCAGAAGGTGTTCGTACATTTCCAGCAGTAACCCGTTGCTGGCCAACGCGGGTTATGTACATTTGTACAACTTGCCTTAGACCTCTGTGACTCAAGCGCACGAAATCAGCAGAGGGGAATGGGTATTGTGGTTGCTTGTGATTGTTAGTGCATGACCTCTGGTGAATTGGTGACCATTACATGAACCAGAGTACTATTTCTATAACCGTGAAGTGGATATCATTACATCTTGGACCGCCGTGAATTGTGTCTATTTCTCTACCATTGTAATAGGTTTTCAAGCCATCTGTTTTGTATTAACCAACCCATTTCCTAGCATTTCGGAACATCTTGATCCATGGTCCGTATTGTCCGAACTCCTTCAGCTGCTTTTGAGGAACATAGCTTGCAACATCCGCCATTATCGTTCGTTCAGGGTGTGGCATTATTGCCAGTACACGCCCATCACGACTAGAAACACCAGCAATGCCTTGAGGGCTACCGTTAGGGTTGGAGGGATATATCTCCGTAACTGCGCCAGTATTGTCGACATATCTTACGGGAGCTAACCCTCCCTCCACGATAGCCTTTAGCTTGGCTGGCGATGAGAATGCAGCTCTACCTTCACCATGAGATATGGCGATGGGCAGCGACGAGCCTTCCATGCCATTAAAGAACACAGAGTTCTGTGTGTCACCGGCGATCTGCACCATAGAAAAGCGAGCTTCAAATTGTTGACTCTTGTTTTGGACGAAGACGGGCCAATTATCTGCTCCAGGTATCATGCCCGGGTTCATTTCGTTGAGTCGAGAAAGCATTTGACAGCCGTTGCACACACCAAGAGTGAATGTCCTAGGCTGGTTGAAGAAGGCCTCGAAGGCTGCCTTAGCTTTCTCGTTTTTGGAGATAGAGAGCGCCCATCCGCGACCGGCTTCGAGAACATCTCCAAAGGAGAAGCCACCACAAGCTGCAAGACCACTGAAATCCTCGAGTGTGCGGCCATTGATTATATCAGTCATCATAACATCAATTGCTTCGAAACCCGCTGCTCGGAAAGCGAAGGCCATTTCTGCATGACCATTTACACCCTGCTCTCGGAGGATGGCAACCCGAGGTCTCGGGGCAACTAAGCCCTTCAAGCTGGCGAAAACCGAGAGGCCGTCATCAGAAGGATCGAACCGAAGGTTGTAAGAGATACCGGGATCTTTATCATTGAGGATCGCAGCATGCTCTTGTTCGGCACACTCGGGATTATCTCGTTCCTTTTGCATGTGGAACGAAGTTGCTGACCACCACTGTTGCATTTCGGCTCTTCCAAGATCAATTAGTGATTTACCATGATATCGGACTATGAGTGACTGCTTCACAGATGATCGCGCAAATCCAATCTTCTTCAGGAGTCCAGGGGGTGGTCCGCAAGTTGCGAAGCATCGTCTGAATCGGGCCTCGTCTGACTTTCGCACCTGGAACACAGCGCCAAGTTCTTCATTGAAGAGCGCGTCCAGTACATTGGACTCCGAGTCATGCGCAACCAACTCATCGATATAGATTTCAGCAGCAGACCGACCAGCAAATATCATCTCAGCGACCGTTGTCAGGAGACCACCGTCTGATCGGTCATGATACGCGAGAATAATGCCTTCTTCATGCAACTGAGACACAGCGTCGAAATAATCCGTAATTAGTTCGGTGTCGCGAACATCTGGTGCCTCGTTTCCAAGCTGCCCAAGGCTCTGAGCAAGAGCTGACCCACCCATAGCTTTATAACCCCGGGCAAGATCAACAAATATGAGGACAGAGTCGCCAACATCTTCGACGCGTCGAAGCTGCGGGGTCCAAGTATTTCGCACATCCTCTACAAGAGAGAACGCTGATATCGCAACTGTGACCGGAGCAGTGACACTCTTAGACTCGCCCGTCTTCTTGTCTTTCCACGAAGCCTTCATCGATGTAGAATCCTTGCCGACAGGAATTGATACGCCCAATTTGGGGCACAGATCCATACCAATAGCTTGTACTGCTTCGTACAAAGCAGCACCTTCGCCAGGGTGGTTGACAGCGGCCATCCAGTTAGCTGAAAGTTTTACACGGCGCAAGTCGCCTCGGACCTTGGGATCATTCCTGATGTGAGCCGCGCCAAGGTTCATTAAACTTTCCACGACTGCCATTCGTGCAGATGCTGCTGGGGAAATCAGTGCCAGCGACGCCTTTTCGCCCATTGCCATCGCTTCTCCATGTCGAGTCTGTTCATCAACACTAAAGGAAGTTAAAGTGACAGCAACATCTGCTACGGGGACTTGCCAAGGTCCAACGAGTTGGTCCCGTGTAACCTGGCCGCCGACTGTCCGATCCGCAATGGTAATGAGGAACATCTTGGACCCCACAGATGGCAAGGAGAAGACAAGACGTGTAGCTTGTGTGATCATTTCGGTCAAACCTGAGACCCCGTGATTCTCCTTGAGACTTGAAGCGGAATCAAAGGCCTTCAGAGCCCTATTGGCAGTCTTATCGATTCGTTCTTGCTTCCGACCGGGAGGGAAGAGAGCATCCATTGGCAGATCGATCGGCAAAGGCTGGGATGGAGTCTCGCGGTCCTGCAAAATCAATCGAGCCTTTCCACTTCCGTCACTAGAGGTAAGTGTTCCTACGTTGGAGAAGCCACAGCGCTCTCGATTGCAAATGCTAACGAAACGGTTGATACGGTCCCTGTTGATCAGAAGGACGTATCTCTCCTGGGCTTCACAGCACCTGATAGAATGTTACTAACATATCCATATATATATAACAGGAAGCCTGAAGACGGGATATGAATAGAGCGAAACTGGCCAGTTAGAGCGTCTTACCAGATCTGAAGCGGGCTCATGCTATCGTCAACACTGGCGACTTGACGTAGTTCGAATTTACCCCCGCCTAGGGCATCCTTGACGAGTTCCGGCAAAGCATTAGACAGTCCACCTGCACCGACGTCATGAATCATAGCAATCGGGTTTTCTTCGCCAAGAGCAACGCAGGTATTGATAACCATCTAGGAAAGTATTAGCGAAGAGTTCAGTAGTTAAACAGGATCTGTATCGGCACCAGTCCTGATATCATATAGAAACATGGAGGTAAAAATTAGAAACACACCTGAACTCGCCGCTCGACTTCGGGGTTACCACGTTGAACACTGTTGAAGTCTAACTCCGCAGTAGCCTCGCTTGAGTTACTACTTGATGCAGCGCCACCACCGAGACCAATGAGCATAGCAGGACCACCAAGGACAATAACGTGAGCTCCATCATGGACATCATGGGGGCTCTTCAGGGCATGTTGTGGTCGGACGGACCCTAGGCCACCGGCGAGCATGATAGGCTTATGGTAACCCCTCCAGTCATTGTCGACATCTGTCAATAGAGTGCGGAAAACACCAGTCAGAGCAGGCCGGCCAAATTCGTTGTTATATCGTGCAGAGCCGATAGGAGCTTCGAGCATGATGTCCAAACTGCTTGCGTAGCTACTTCTCGTTAGTACTGTATCATCCCAATCATCGCCTTATGCTTTGATCCAGGGTAATCACTCACTATTAGTTGTTAGCATAGTCCCAGATGCTGTATGAGATAGGAGTAGAATAATTTGATACTTACCTGAAATGGCTTGCCAATATCTGCTTCCCATGGCTGTTCATGTCCGGGTATGCGGAGATCAGAGACGAAGAACCCCGATAAACCTGCTTTCGTTGTTGAGCCTCTTCCTACGGCTGCTTCATCACGGATTTCTCCTGTTGTACAAATTACGTTAGACGAGTTTACTGAAATGTACTAAGAAGAATGGCGCCTCTCCACCCGACTAAAAAGACCTGTCCTAGAGGAGAGCGCCATTTTAAATTTGAGAACATACCTCCAGACCCAGTTGCTGCTCCAGGGAAAGGTGATATGGCAGTAGGATGATTGTGCGTCTCAACTTTCGCAAGCATATGTAGCACCTCCTTCGTTAGCTTCCAATTGCCGGTTTGGTAATCAGGGGCCCAGAAGACTGCCGGCTCTCCTTGCAAGACAGCAGCATTATCACCATAAGCAGAGACTGTGAAATCCGGTGTCTTCTTATGCGTGTTTTTAATCATCTCAAAAAGGCTTCCGACTTGACGCTTATCATCGATTGTCCAGTTAGCATTGAAGACCTTGTGACGGCAGTGCCTACAAAGCCGAGTTAGTTAGACACGATAGTCAATGCGTTGAGGAGCTTGAAATCATACTCAGAGTTCACTTGACCAAACATAAACAACTCAATGTCGTTTGGTGGGCGCCCAAGGTCTTGGAAGACCTCAATTAAATATTGGATTTCGCCTTCATCGAGACCCAACCCATTCTCTTTACTGTATTTGGTCAAGGCGGCAATAGGGCCGCGGGAATCAGCGAAGATGTCCACAACGACAAGTGGGCTACGAGCAGTCTCGGCGAATACCGTGCTCTCCAAATGCGGTTGGGTTGCGCTGTATGTCTCTGTCATGCGATCATAGAGTACATCCACAAACAGAGCAAGGTCGCTTCCTTCTGATTGTAACTCGAACTCGACTTTGACCAAACGACCCCTTTCTACACGCACAACATCTCGCAGGCCGCAAACCTGGGCAATCGCGGTAGCTTGTGAGCTCCAAGGTGAGATGGTTCGGGGTGTGATGTAGACATCTTTACATTCAGGGGCTTCCTGAGAAGCTTTGTGGGAATCTGAGATACCGAGGAAAGATTTTATCACGCCGAGATCTGTAGTCTTCTCGAGGTGGATGTAGTATAACCAAGAGCCTGTGATACTCTTCACTTTAGCTTGGCTAACCTTAGCAATTTGATCCAGCAGCTTCTGGGACTGCCATGCCGCAAAGCATGGCTGTCCAATAAGGACCTCGTAAGGCATTATGAAGCGTGAAGGGGTCAAAGCCTAATGACTTAAAAAAATCCGAAACAACTTTTCGCAGCATGGGAGGCTTCACGAATCCCTACCGAGATACTTTTTTTCTGTCACAAGCAACCAAGTTTGCCCCGCCAAGTCAGACAGGTGGGATGGTGGGGTGAGCTCTGCTGGGATCAAATATCTCACTATCGATACGCGATTAATCTCGTACTCCGTTAACGGAGAGTTACAGCAGTAGGCCTATACCAGCGCTTATATGCATATATATAACAATCAAGAAGCTCGGTTAATTGCAAATTATAAGCAATCCTAGCCTGCCAGATGGAAGCTTTGCATCGTGAGGTTACAGTGTGCTTCTTATAAGTACCGGGAGTTGCCTTAGCCCCGAATTCGACTGACAAAGGATTTCAGCGTTTCTAGACCTCTGGTTGTTCATAAGATTGATCAGAATCATCTTATAGTGTCAGGAAAGCTTCGACCACTCTACTAAAGCGCCTTGCTGTCTTGGACAGTGCCCATCATCCATAATGGCTACAGTTCTCTTCTCTAGAAAGATTCGCAACAACCAAAGTGAATTGTCGGGATCCATCAGAAAATATTAGGATGCCTGGAAGCTATGTACACATTTGTCGGCTTCGCTAGCTTCAGGACGTGTTGGTTTCGTCATTCGCGTCACTAATGTCACTTAGCTCAACAGCTACAACATCTTTTCCAGCTATACCCGGTTTGTTAAGAACCACTAGCATCACCAATATGGATAGGGGTGCAAATAAAACCATAATACCCAAATGCGCTATCAGATTCGCCTAGCGTCTCGACCCTGGTATTCCAATGTGTGCCTTCGCAACTTAAAAGAGGCATCACGAAACGTGGTTGGCGGTATGTGACGTAGATGAATGCACCTGTAGGTTTGAGGACGCGGGTTAACTATGGTGAATGTCAGCCAGATCTAAGGGATACTGGAGCCGTGCGCCTAAGAGCGATTTCAACTTGACGAAGTAAGCGTACCTCTCTCATATAGCGGCCTATGTTGTCAACCACGTCGGGAGGGGGGTTCCAGGGGCTCCCATGAATCATGCCATCAAGTGTGGCCTTGTCAAAGGCGACATCTATGGACTGGGACGGTATTTCATCCATTTGACGAATGTCTGTCTGTAGCCACTCAATGCCTTTGATATCGGCATGATGTGCGGCCATCATCTTGACGACAACAGCCGAGAAGTCAGCGCAAAGTTGGTTGTGGTAGCCCTTTTCAGCTAGATCTTGAGGTACTGTCTATCGCCCGAGCCAGGGTGCATCAGCGCTCTCTGCCTCAAAGATACCGTATTCCTAGTGGAAAGGGGGCAACGGATGTGTCTGGGCCAGTCTTCCACCCTGTGCGCACTTGTCGGTTCATCAAACGACGCCGAGTGAGTTGATACAGCCATTGCTATATATTCATGCCTAAAATTTCAATCAAAGGAAAATATCCACCTACGCTGTCTCCCGACCCTAGATGTAGAATCCTAGGGTTCGATTCTGCAGGATAGGCCTGAAAGAAATTTGGCCTCAGGAATTCTTCTAGATCGCTGAACGAACGAAACCATTCGTGGAGTTGTTGGCCCGGCTCAGTCTCTTGATACCGAGAGTCCCAATAAGCTGGGTGAACTAGCTTCTCGAGCTCTTTGTCGCTTGACATTAAAGCTATTCTTAGGGTAGCTAAGCAAGGAAAAGACAGAAGAGTTAAGGTTTTATTATCAGACTTTTCGTTAGAAAATCGAATGTAGATGAAAGATATCGTGCGTTATCCGGAACGCTGTAGCTGGATGACAATGTGAAGAAAACCAACGCAACATGTGGGAAAACTCATAGCAGCTCCATAGGAAGTAAACAAGTCGGCGTTAACATAATGGGTCTTAAGTCGCAGCCCCATTATAGTTTTTTTTTGGTGCTTGTATAGACTTTCTCTCAAAATGCTACGCTGTATATTGCTGACAGGAGTCTGAAAGCATTGCTTAAGAATTTGTGGGACAGCCTCTAATCGTGGCTTGCTCAAAAGACACCAGCCACTTTCAAGTTCGCACGAGCCGACGCGCCTCATTATGGGCGAGTACCTAGGTAGCTTTTTTTCCCGCTCGGTCAGCAGCTTGGTTGTCGAATTGTGTGCTCAGAGTGCAAGTTTGTTCTCCATACCCCAACGGCCAGTTACCAAGATGCCAGAACCCGAAAAACCAAGCGTCAGCCGACTCAACAATAACCCAGCATCGCGCATACCACCTTCAAGAACCCCAATGCCACCACGAGTCGACCCGTCCAGCAAGGCCTACAAACAGGCTGCTTCGAAGTACATGCGCCTCATGATTGCCATGCCTATACTACTCGTTACGTCGTACTTTCTATTCGACCGGCTTGCCCTTGGCCATGATGCGAAGTCTCTACCCGCAACACCTGTGGTGGATGGAGCGAATAAAGAGTGATTATGCTCAAGTCTTGTTCAAGTGATGGCGCAGCAAGAGCTTCTTCGATATTCCGCTACGAGCTCCCATGATTACACCCCCGTCGGCATCGGGCTATACAGATGCTATATTGCTGCGCTGGAAATTCGATGTTGCAGGCCTCGATTGCGCCTTTGTTGAATGTCTACGATATGGCAGCCCTGATGGCTGCACGACTGCCTAAATTCTTGAACAATATGACCTCGACAGTTTTTGACACTGATGCGATTCTCATGGCATCGACCCGCCGGATACTACGAACATTATATAGACCCAGCCTAGGGCAACCTTGGAGAAGGCCGCCCATGTTACCCAGCAGTGACACTTAACCGCCACACCAGCCGAGACATTCCCAAGGACACTTGTCTCTCTGTGCTGCAAACTGATCACTCGATAGTCGTAGTCCCCAACACGGCCAGATATATACCAAGCAATCCTCCAGACACCAGATCTCCCTGAAGGTGCTTGGCGTGGCGAGGGGAAGTAATGTTGGAGTTATGGCTTTCAATCTCGACCACTACGAGGGCGACATGTCTTAGGGTTTGAACGACGCTGGGTTTCCAAGTTCGCAAACGGCATCGGAGAGGCTAAAAGATACATGAAAGGGGTGTTACGGCCGCTAACTATTAGCTTTCTAATAGTTAATTTATCTAACATATGTTCATTGCCAAATAATAATTGATCATTGAGGTGAGTTGTGTTTGACGCAAAGGCACTGGCAAATGTTGTATGATAGATCCATCTTCTTTCAAAATGCAAGTAAGATGGAATATTCAACGAGTGGGATATTCAACAAATGGGATTTGTCCCAACTGTCGCATTAGGTAGCGTTTCTAAGCCACACCTAAATGCGAAAGACGACGTCACCCTGTTCGGCCGTGCAGTGCAGATCAAGTCTCACAGGCAAGACATTGCATCGTTGAACTTATTAAGCCTCGGTATCATCGATTCTTAAAGCATCCAGGGGTTACTTTCTGAGTTCCTATTGAGCATTTGACAGCACGCGTTCACTACCGATAGAGTTTGAAGTGTCATTCGCCTACGGCATAGCAACATAACACATCTCGATCTCCTTATAACACCCCACGTCATGAATCTGTAGCAGAGCGACACTGAATCTTAACCATCTAAATTTTCATATTTTGCACGCCCACCTTCGCTCATTAAACCTATAGAGAAATGATTGGCACTTCATTGCCAGAATACGTCTTCATCCGGACATGCATATTTTTGCTGCAATACACGACGCCGATATGTTTGGCGTGTCTCCTCGCACTTATCGCTACCGAGGGGACGGGAAAGGCACTATCCCGGACCATCAGCAAGGTGTTAATCGGATACTCGGTCCTTGACGCACTCTATGCGTTCTTCATTTACTACCCATACAATCGCCGTCTAAATAATGAAGCCGAACATCCGCCCTTGCAGCCGCGTTCCGAACGACTAGCACTCTTCAAGCGATGCCTTGATAATGTTCCCGATACTGCCAGATATCTGCGGACGTGGTTCCTCGGCGCCGACGAGGCCGATATTCGAAAGGAGAATGTACGGGAGTTCATTTCGTGGGCTTTCTTTGACAGGCAGCCGAGCAACGAGACCGCCGAGGAAATTGAGGAACTTGATGAATTCATCGTGGAAATCGAAAGACGTACCGGCCACCAGCTAAAACCGGGAAGGGGCAAAGCAAAGAGTTTCCGCCTAACTCTTGACGAAGTAGAAGTACGATACAGAAGCGTGGTGTGGTATTTCATAGTTGGAATAGTCGATGTCGCCACACACTTTCTACTGTCTTATCGAGGTTTTCAGTACTACGCACAGCCAAAGCAACATTCATACTCGGTGATCCCTCTACGCCCGCAGCCACTATTCACCGAGAGGCGGTCAGTCTCTCAGTTGAGCTACTGGTACCGACCGCACACGGCAAAGGACAAGCTGCCAGTTGTCTTCCTCCATGGGATTGGCATCGGACTCTGGCCATATGTTGGGTACTTCTCTGGTCTCAACAAGGGTTTCCCCGAAAACGACCAGATCGGAGTTATCGCCTTGGAGGTTCTACCAGTGTCGATGCGATTGACCAATGCGCCGCTAAGCCAGTCCGAGTTTCTTTCCGAGATCACCGTCATCCTTAAAGCGCATGGCTGGAGCCAATTCGCTCTCGTTGGCCATTCGTATGGAACCGTGCTAGCAACCCATATGCTCAAATCGCCCGATTTGAATCCGCGCATTGAATCAGTCGTGTTGGTTGATCCGGTCTGTATCTTGCTACATTTGCCAGATATTGCTTATAACTTCACGAGGCGCAAGCCAAGCAGAGCTAATGAATATCTCTTATGGTACTTTGCTAGTATGGATCCGGGAATCGCGCATTGTCTGGGCCGTCATTTCTTCTGGAAAGACAACATCGCCTGGAAAGAAGACCTAATACAGATTGCGGAGAAGCCATCTTTTGAGGGAAAGATGAATGGCAGTGCCCGGTCTAAACCCCCCAAATCACGAAGGGTGACTGTATGTCTGGCGGAGCTGGATTTAATAGTCGATACACCAACGTTGCTGCAGTACCTCCTCAATGATGAGGATTGGGTATCTGCGGGTGGTATGCTAGAGAAGAGTAATTCTAATAGTACGAGGCAGCCGGCCGCCGAACTCAACGGAGGCCCCATCAAACGCAACGGTATAGAAGTACTCTGGTTCCATGGGCTGGACCATGCGCAGGCCTTCGACAGAAAGGAAACCATAGCTCGTCTCGCGGCTCTCACTCGTCGTTCTTGCGCACGCTATACTACCGCTGGGGGATATTTATTGAGTCAGCTAGAATAGATTTACGATTAGAATAATCATAGACGTAATAATAATGAGATGACTCCCATACCTATAAGCTGACATTTTCCTTCTACGAGTGAATAGCAGATCGCTGCATACTTATATTCCATTTTAGTCTGCTTTAGCCCGATCACCATCCCAGCCAGTCAACCAGACAACGACTGGCTCGGGCCCGCTGCGAATGAGGATCCATACGACATCCTCGTCGGTCTCGTTGATCTCCTGGTGTTCCGTCCACGGGGGTATGAAGGCGAAGTCGCCAGCTGATAGCTCGAGTCGTTTTAATTGCTCCTCGCCGCTGGGGTTTGTCACGAGTATTCCCTTTCCGGACGATGCATAGATGATGGTTTCTGGGGAGAGTCGAGGTTAGGATAGGATGTAGATGTAGGTAGGAAGTAGTAAGATGACTATGTAGACACACACACACCTTGTTCACCGTGATGGTGCACTGCTGATGAACAGTGAGGCTTTGCTATCAATACTAGGTAGGTATAAGGAGATTAGCCTAGCGCTCGGTTAAATTCAATGATACAAGCGATAATTAGAGTAAACTAGTTTGTTTTTGGGGGGTTTAAATCATGGTTTAATCTGCTCTCCTCGGCGCAAAATTCATGTGTCCCAAGAACGGCTCATAATGAATATAAACGGTCCTTGATTAAGGATGTTTTAAGGTAGTCGCATACGTACCGGTGGCGCACATCCTATCGCTTTTGCCGATGACGGCGCCTTGGCGTATCATGCGAGAATCCTTGGACTGCTCTTGTCTCTGGGCCTCGAGATCTGTCGCCTTGATGACGGATACAGCGGATGGCATTATCATTGGTAGTATGTCGGGGAGTAAGGAGAATATAGACATTGTTGAGGTTGTTTGGTCTACTATGATGCAATTGGTAGGGAAGACAGAGAGGGATGAAGGGGGGTTGTAGAGCGATGCAAATGCAGCTCTTTCTTTCTATTGTCGGTGCTAAGAGATGGTTGAATTAGGGTTAAGTCTTGAATAGATTAATCTCTGTTTCAGGCTGTCTAGATGTTTAGGTCTTGAGGTTTCGCTGTGTATACTCGTTGGGAGCTGTATGTAGTGAGGTTCGAAGTGTGAGCATCATTGGGTTGGCAGGCGAAATAAGAGCGGACTGGAAGCACCTGGTCTGTGCATTCCATTTCGATGCCAAGTGAGCTTCTATTTCCGGCTTCATTGGTCTCATCATCTCAAGGCGATTACGATGATGGATACCTTAAATATGACGATTCGACTGACAGATCATATCTGGAGAGTTTCTTCAAATTTGACTTATTTCCCTTTAAGCAGGTTAAAGCACGAGTAGGATTCGAAAATTTCTTATATAAGTCATTATATGCAAACAAGAAAATACTTAGTACCTAGCGAGCGAGGCGACATTGAATCTGACCCCTCACCCAAAGATACTGCTAGGATCTCCCCATGTCCTGGCTAATGATGATGATAAAGGAAACTGCGCGACTTGATAACAGTCAACTTTTACAGCTTGGCACCTAGGAAGAATCATGGACGTCCCTGGTGTTGGTTAGGAATACTACGATGAAGGCCAATATTTATGAAAGCAAGCCTCCGATCTCTATTCATCATCTTCCGGTATCCCGCATTTAGCGTCGATGTGAGCGCATTAGTGGCTGATGAATCCATTTCTGGCACTACGTACTGCTATAGCTCCCTGTTGGTACCCAATGTGTTATCGTCTGGAATTCATGACGACTCGGGTTATAAGATTCCTAATTGAGGTCCTTGCCACTGTAGGTACCTACAGGTACTACCTGGTCTACAGCTGTAGCGGGGTGTCACTATGGGGTTATCGAGCCGTGACAGACAGGTTCGGACCGATAATACATCGAACGTGAGGGTCGGCCAAGTGTTCTCAAGCTACCTATGTATAGCTGGAGCTGGAGGTATCACTCTTAAAGTATTAGTTAACTACAGGAGATAGTGTAGATGCCCCTCACTTCCTTCAAACTCCCCTCCCCGACCAAATCTCGTGCATGTCATTACGAACCTGTTGTTGTCCACGCACCGAGAGGTTTCTGCTACACCTTGCATGCCTCGCCCTCAAGGTAGCCTTAATAAGTTATCCCATGGCGCGAGCTTGGCTTTTAGTAACTACGAACTGCATTACCTAAAACCCGTCTCAGCTCGCGTTTCTACCATTCCTCCCTGTTTTGAAAACCATCCATTTCCTTCGGACCTACCTACAGTAGCAGGCCGGTAGGGTCAACTAAATTCAGAACTTCTTGATCCACTCGGCCGTCGGAATCTCACCCATATTCATTCCCTTGTCGCACTCATAGTAAAGCTCTAGGTCTTTGTGATCAAAGACATACCGCGTGGTATAGGTTTCCATCTGCCACGTCTCTCGACCTTGCTATAACCAATCAGCTCGTATTTTGTCTCGCCAGTACCACCGAGCATCGTCTTCCGAAGCAAGCTTGACGAGCCTGAATGATCTTACCCGCAATTCCCCAGACTTACTTCCTACAGGTTCATGACTTGATTCCAAAATAGACCACAGTTCATGAGGCATTGCTGCTGAAAACGAGAAACGTCACGCGCTAAATACACTTAGCCCTACTGTCGATCACGGCCGACGTAGCTCTAAGGTTGAAGGCACCTCCTGTCTTGTCAACGCTATTTTATTTCATAGCACTGACTACGTACCAAGACACCAAACAATCTCAAAATGGTTGACGCTATTACGGACAAGTCGCCTGTTGAGGGTTCGTCTATCCCCGACAACCTACCGCTGGTTTCATCATAACTGATCAGCTGTCTCTAAATTGAAAACCATTGACTAACAGCAAACAAATGAGCGTGTAGGCTCAGACTCCGGTTCCTTCTCAACACTTTCAGCCACCCCTCGTTACTCCGTCGGGTTACTATTACTGCCCACCGAGCTGATAGATACTATCCTCTCGCATCTCACACCGCTTGAGCTTGTTAACTTGTCGTTGGTATGCCGTAAACTCCGCGATTTTGCCGCCGGGGACATACATTGGCTGCGGCATGTCTTGTCAAACCTCCCAGGGAATAAAATCAAATCGCCATATCCATGCAAGACCTGGCGTGAGCTCTTCGTGGCACACGAGCAATACTGGTTCTTGACCAGACATAAATTATGGTTCTGTGACCGAGCACTAACAGGCCAGATGGTTATCGTCAGATATGATGAGCGACGAGGCTGCATCGAAGGCTACCAGCTTCTCGCAACACGATCTCGGGATGGGATCGAGCCCTGGATTGCTGACAAAGATGTGCATATCCACTACTTCGAACCTAATGTGAAGCTGCATCTCGATAAACCAGTTCTTCAGCTCAACGTTGACAGCCTAGAAAATCTCATGCGAATGCACGCTTCCAGATCGTCCCCGGATAGATCAACACGACCCACACGAAGCTTTTACCCAGAGCACCCGATACGGCATAGCCATGGATCAGATCCGAGATTCCTCACATTTGTACTCGCGAAGCCTCTCGAGAAGCGAAATTTGGCTCGCCTCATGACGCCCAGTTTCCCTTACGGTGCGGTTTGGCCGCCACCCAATATCCCTGCGCGTCACCGAGTTCTTGGTCATATTGCTCCCATTGCGGGGGGTCCAGTCCAATCTTTGGCATCCTCACCAATTTGGAGACCATCCAAACGTGCGGAGGCTTCTGATTTAACTTTCCGAATCCGTCAATGGATGGAGTTAGGGCCCCCAACAATAGGAGTTCCTATTGCCGAGGAGGTTGTTACATACTCAACACTTGATCCGTCACTGTAGTAAGTAATTACTAGAGTCATTCTATCTTATTATAGTCCCTTTCAAGAGTCAAAGGCTCCTATTTGGGCTATAATCATGTCTTAAGAGCTTTATGCTCTCAAACCCCATACAGATTTTGCACGAAATTGGAATTACTAACTCCACGTGCCGCAGTACTCCAACGCCGGAGAGGCCTTGGAGAGGCATTTGGGTTGGCGATTACAGTGTGCATGGTTGCGAGTTTCTTTTGATAAACCAGCCCGACGTCGACCACGAAACCCACCAAGAGCCCCTTACGAAGCTCGACAGCGAGAGCGATGAAGAATTCCAGGCACGGTTCTTATCAGAGAGAGTCTATCGTGGCCGATTAGAAGCAATCAAGCTCACAGGTGATCCAAATGTACCCAGGGGCGAATACACATTCGTGGCAGATGATCTCGGAAAAAAAGGATTCATTTGCATTGCTCAAGAGCCCCCTTTCCAAGGCGCCAGGGTTGTAGCAAGTCGAGGTCATGTCGCAGGTCACGGTTTTACAGGCGGTAAGTTTACTTTAGCCTGAAGTGTAGCTGATACTGACAAGCTATATAGACCAGTATATCGAGTCCCAGCTGATCCTTATCTCTCATGACCGATTGGCTCAGTATTGGGTCGAGTTCGGACACATTAGTTTCTTCGAGAGGGTTAACATCGACCAATTCCTTGTCCCCTCATAGATGTCTCAGGTTGACTCTGCAGACATGAAGCCGTCAGCTTGCATAAATATCACAACTCCCTCTACATATTTCTGTACACGCAGTCCATACAGTAATATTAGGATCTAGAACACACCGATTGCGGGCAATACGCTCCAAGGACGAAGTTCGCGACTAAGTACCAGTAATTCACAGCTAGACAGCATACGAACCCAAATTCAAAGCCAAATCCAAGTTGAAAATGAAATTGTAGCTCTACTCCTAAAATAAAATATTAACAATAGGGTTGTATTAAGTCATCTTGCCATCAGATAAGCAGGCAGTCTCGTGAGAGGAATGGGTGTAAGGTCTATCTAGTCCAGACAGGGTACACGGTAAAGGCCAATTAAGGTGTGGTCCATGCGCACAATCCCTGTCTATTTATTATTTGTGATCGACGTCATTCGATTTTCTTTACACCCAATAGATTAATCATGTTCTACAGCTCTACGACTCATTCATATTACACATTCTCTCTCACTTGGACCTGAAATCATTAAAGCATATCCATTTCTGCTTTATCTTTGCTAGTTATCCACATTTACCTTGATTTGTCACAACTCAAACCAACATCAGCCGTGTGGCCTTGGTCTACCAGCCACGAAACTTGACGCTAATAAGACGCCGGTCACAGAAGACTTGGAGCTGTGTCTAATAAGATTTCAGGTCTATTCCAGATATTCCGAGTCAACTCTTTACTTTCCTGAAAAATCTACGCCCTTTAATCTGGGAACCCTGCCTCCTTTGCAGTAACCTTGAACATGGCGGACAAGTACATCATCCGAGTAACGGCTGGGTCCGATTACGACATAGACAAACATGTCGTGGTACCAGTCAATTCTCCTGAGACTGTTAAGATTAGTAATGACCTCGTCGATGCTGAGATTAATGTCCGTGTTCAAAACTACCATGGTCTACCACGCAATTCACCTACGACGTCTCCGTACTTCTCCTTGGAACCTCACGCGACCAATGATGACCAGTATAGCCTCGCTATCCGTTTTACTCCGAAAAAGCCAGACGCATCCCGGGAACAAAGCTCCAAGGACCCCTCATCCGCACTTGATAACCAGGTTTCTACAGCGTCGGAGGGTTCCGGCACGGCAGGTGAAAATGATAGACCTTTAAATGCGGAAAAAGGCATCTCAGGTCACGATCTTCAGTTCGGTAACGATTTTGATCACCCAATAAGAGACCGTCTGCCACCAGGGTTCGGCTACGCCATGAATATAGTCAAGTGGTGGATCGACCCAGGTCTTGACGGCGATCCGTACGCTGACATGCCCCATCTCTACGGCCCGGGACTCTCATCGTTCAACAGCATATATGTCGGTGCGGGGGAGTATGACCCTGAAAAGGGAGGCTTGTATTTCGAGGAAGGAGGCGACGAGGCAGGCATGGAAGCACGGCGAGCAGTTGGCGCACCCGACGACGCCAAGGAGCGGAAGAAATGGGCGCTTAACAAGGAAAGCAAGGATAAGTGGGTGTTCGAGTACGACAGGACGTACTGTGTTGATTTCTTCAACCCGTACCTCAACTTCAGCGATTTCGCGTTGCGGCTACCGGGGTTCACGCTGCCCATCATGAAATACTGGGATGGTCAAGGCCTCAGGTAAGCGATTGCTATCTTCTTTCTGATATTATCCCTCGCAATGCGCTTCCACGTTTTCCTCTCCACTGTTTTACTTTTTCGAGAATAGACGACGGTATCTCATTGCTTTTTTCAAGGGCCCGGCGCAAGCGCTCACACACCCTTAGATACGTGCTTCGCAACCGCGCTACCAATGACACGTACCTTGTTATCCTGTTCTCGCTCTATCTGAAAGAGGATATGAATGAAGATGGGTCTTTGAAACCTGCCGCGCTGGAAGCGACGCGCGAGGATAAGGAATTGGCGAAGGAGTCGGGGAAGATTGCAAATGAAGACGATACAAAGGACGAGGCAGTTACTGGCGGTGGTGGTGATGATGATGTCGATTAAGCATAGCATACAACTTCCCGGCTTAGATAGGGGTTGACGCTTCGTATACGGTAGGCGTTAAAGTTACGAGAGCGGTAGTAGGCGAATAGATTTCACTCGGCAATTAAACCTTTGAATAAATTTACATGCCAGTGCTTCGACAGTATACACTGAGGAAGTAACGATGGAAAGATTACCTGCTCCGTCACCGATTCATGTCTTTACGTTAATATTCTGAACTTCCCTATGAAGTTTGTCAGGGTGTTCGAGGATAGCCTGTATCGCCGGCAAGGGATAATACCGTATGTAAGTCCTTAGCCCTTGAACTGGTTATTCGTCAGGTGTCTGTCTGTTGTTATATGTATTTTTTCGAATTGATGTCCGTTTTAGTCTGCTTTTCTTTGTTTGTGTTAGGCTGAGACCTCTTGAGGGTGGGCAGTTAGCTAGGGTATCGATGTGGACGCCCTATTGACCTAGCCCGAGCCCGAGCCGAGCTTGACGTTTGATATAGGTATGTCGTGTACGGTGACGGTTCGAGCAGAACGGCTGCTAGCTAGGCCGACACTTGACGTTTGAATGTCTTAATGCTTAGCCCTATCGGTTTGCTTGGGGCGCGACGTATTGTATAGTTTTTATGGTTCGAGTGAGGTTTCCTGGTAGACGACTGACAGAATATGCGTACGTTGAGACACAGATGTCGGCGTGAAGGGCTAGGACCAGGACTGCGGCTTGAGTTATGGTTACGACTTGTGGCATAGCGATGGCTTTGTTCAAAATAGGGGGAGCTTTGGGTAATGGGACGATCAAACCCCTGTAGGAAGGGTGGTTACATATACGTTACGAGTATTCGACGATAGAACCCTGGTATTGCTGATAAGGGAATGGTCAGGGGTAGGGTCGCAGGCGGAACAGAACGACCAGAACGGCTACGTAGCAGGTCGTAGTACATGACTCAATAAAATCATTGACTGATTCCTGAATGTCAAGAGATTAGCTCTAGAGCGAAGTAGGGATTCACGAGTAGGTTCCTGGTTGGTCACCAGTATTTTGTAGTTAAGGGTAAGAGTTCAATAGTATTGATTCCTAGGCTTTCTAGAAATGACGAGTGAGGGCTCTCTGCTTACACCCTGAGAATACCTTGTCTTATTCACCCACACCTTTAGGATAATAATAATCCTTTGTGTTACCCTGATGATTGACACTAAACCCCTCAAGGCTTTAAATGCGTGCTAGAGGCGCTTATGTATCCAAAGTAGACGTACAGGGATAAAGCCAAGCTCAAGATAGGACTGGTGGTAGCTCTGCAACAATTAAGCGCGAGAAATGCACCGCGGAAGGGTATATTGCATGTTGGGATATGAGTGGCGTCACTACCTAGGCAAAGACCCGAGTCCTCGGTTACCTGTCAGATACCGTTACCGCTCACCCCTGGCAGTTGTATCTAAGCCTTAAGCCCACGGACTAGCTATCCTTCAGGTTTTATATTACTATTTTACACAGTTTTTGGAATGGCTGACTTCTCACTCTACCTCCTCTTTATTTTTTGTAATAGAAACCTCACTACGGATTGCATTCGCTTAAGCAGTAGACAGGTGATTGACAAATCTTGGGCTTATATTCGACCATATTATTACTTGCTTATCTTCCAACCTGGTGCATAACACAAACACGTGGCTTAGGAATTCGAAAAATAACGGCTAGCATTACCATACAATGCTAGTGCTTACTTGGAACCTCCCGTTTCCCGTTATCACGGCCCGATGGAGTGGTCTCTCCGGAAGGAACCACTAGGTTGGCATGTACACATTTTGTATACGAAGCTATGCTTGCGAATCTAGTGGCAACCAAATATTAACGCCAGAAGGATGCAGGGGTGTAGTAGCCCCATATAAGACCGTCCAACGCATCAGGCCGGGATAACAGACTGTTGATTCGGTTGTCGTTCATAGCCCTCCCCTGAGGGAATTAGGTCATAAGAGTGAATAGAGGAGCCACTATGGCTAGTTGGTAGTAGTATGGTTTAGGACTCAGTTGATTCCTAAGCCTTAGGCCAGCTTGTACATAGACAGAATAGCCATACGGGCAGCCTGCTACATAGTAACTTGATAGCGGTCTTTGTTTTATCTGTGACAGAAACCTCGCTAAGGAATTCGCCCTCGCCTTCAGTAGGTAGTTGACGGAGCCCGGCTTATTCTTATATCTGAGCGCATTATTGCTTGTCTTAGTAGGTGACACAAACACGTGGCTGACGGATTCCAACGCGGCGGCGGCTAGGATGCTACTGTCACGCCCCACGCCCCCAAAAGAACAGACCAGGTTGATGTCTTCGCATTTCATATATGACAGGAAGCGCTATTGTGGGGCCGGTGACAGAAAAGGATGTCGTCAGGGTAGTATCAACGGCGTGTAAGGCCACTAGCTTCCCCCTATATGTATTACATGCAGGAGGCCGAAGGTTTGGAGGTTTTATTGGTGGTAACCCGACAAGTAAATACACTAAACTACTGATGCGGACGGTTGTAGTTCGTAGCCCGAAGGTAGAAAGAATCAGATTCGAAATTATTTTTAATGCTTTATAGTACAAAACAGGTACACTGCATGACGTCTACCGGTATTAGTTCCCGGCCTTACGGCAGTGAAACGCAGCTTCGAACGCCTTGATCTGCGATGTCACCCTTTCCTTCGCCTTTTCGACCCTTGTTCCTGGATCATCTGTTTCTTGAGATAGAACTTGAAGGTTATGTCAGTGATCACTGCCATGTAAGTGTGGACGTGGGAAAACTCACTGAGACAGCGAGTTCCAGATGGAATTGGATCATGTCTGTATTCTTCTTGTCTGGTCCTACAGAGGTGGTTTTCATGCTCTCTTAGAGCTGACGCTGTTAATCTGTTTGGAACATTTGAACTTGGACTGGTTAGCTTTGCAGAGCAGCTGGTAGCTTCTTTAAATGAGGGAGTACAAACCTTGTATCGGAATAGGAGGGAGCCATGCTAAACAACTCTATGTAATTGGTCGATATGACGAGTAAGATGGGCTGCTGTTCATTGATAGGGACCAACTGAGGGTGGATGAGAAGTGTGTAAAGCTCGTGGTTAGTTGGAGGAATCACAACTGTTACGAGCTCTCTACTTCGAGATGCCTTGGGATACTAAGACGCTTAAATAATGTGAGTTCATATGGGGCAGTGAGTCCCAAGGATTTTCGCAATTCGCCTCATTATATTTGCCATAGGATCCGATCCCTATAGTAGCGTCCATCGGAAGCGAAGCAGGGCGAGATAAATATTCGTATCAGGAACTTGCCGGTAGTGAGACTCAAGACGGATTCGAAATCTAGTTATCGTCAGTAGCAACTACATCTCTCCAATATTAGGATGCATCAGGAACCAGTGATCCTCTTCCTTCCATACTGGCGGTGAGGAGGCCACACACTCCTATTATATGCGGCTACAGGGAATATTAGTAATACACAAAGCACTACTCAGAGTTAGTCAGCCTTGCTGTATCAGCTAGGTCAATGACAAAGATGAAACACAGACACACTATAAACATAGTCGAGTGGATACATGTCTTTATAACTTTCAGTTACCGCACTAAACTTGCGGGACTTATTCAGCGTCGTATTGGCTGGAAAGTTCGCAGCATTGCCGCGTGGCTGCGTCTTCTTGAGAGGGATCTTAAAACAGCGGTCATGTCTGCCTGCAACTTATGCATATTAGCCGCTTAGCTGCGTCGTTATATTCAGCATATGACTAGAGTTCGGGCGCTGGGTTGCATAAGCGTTGGAAGTATGTTCTAATGTCCACTCCAATGCCCATAAAGAGCTGAAGGCATAGTGAAATACCTCACAAGAACTAGGATATAGCTCATTTCAACCGGCCCACACAAGTGAAGACTGGGGCAATGTACAAAACATTTGGAACTTACGGTGGCGAAGGACAATTTGCCTCATCTGCAAGCCCGTGTAGACCCCCTTAATGTCGATTGGCGACAGCCTGGAAGAGTTGTCGCTGGGGGCATATCATAACTACGTACCTCTATAGAATTATAGAGCCCAAAAGGGATTCATGGTGCGAATATTAGTAATAAATGTGTTAATCTGCGGGTCTAACAGAGCTTTAATGACCTTCCGGAACGGTTCAGTACACTGGTAGCTGGCTTAGTCAGCGTTGAATAGGAATATAATACAGGTTATGTTAGGCAACGCAACCGAAGACACTTGCATTTTAATACAACATGATAGTGATCATAAGCGTAATGATGGCTAAGGAGATAGAATGCTAAACTAATTTTCTATATACCTAGGTAGGCAGTATTTATCAGAAGCTAACCGTTAGTCCTTATGAATGAATGCTCCAAATGTATCAATCATTGAGTTTAATCAGGGAGCTAATAATAAATTTTATAAATTTTAGTCATTAAAAAGAATCAAGCTAGGGGTATTAGTAAACCTTTTTTTTTTTTTTTTTTTTTTTTTTTGAGGCATAATGTACGGGACTATTCTCCGCGTAATCAACACCAAGCCATGAGGCTCAAAAACATTTTCGATACGAGACGTGCAAGTATGCTCATGCACCAGATGCTAATAATCCAAGATCAGGTAGTAGTTATGTATGGTCTTGAGCTTGTACATAGAAGGGATACTTCAGTTCCGAGAAATAATGCTCCGTGATTATTCCATGTACGGCTTATCTGACTGCATGGAACATTCCGCAGCTTGCATCCGAGTAGGCGTATTATAAAAACTCTCCACTACTTATCAGAGCCTGCTGTCACATTCTATTCTCGGGAAAACTTGGCAAGCCATGGAAGTAGGAATACTTCAGAATTTCCAACGGTACACAGGATGGTAACGTGATGAGCTCTATCTCTTTTCATGGGCAACAACCAGACATAAACTAGACAGTATAGAGTAAGTCAGCAAATTAAATAATGTCTATCTAGCTAATATAACATCCAACTACCATAATAGTCTCTGCTTGACAAGAGTCATCAAACTCATTATCCCGTGCTTACAGGCTCAAATATCTGCGGCGCGTTTTCGCGAATCTACCTTCCTACTTAGTCTGCAATATTATTAACTACACCGCCACACGCTTGTTTAACCGCCCACGGTATCGACGTACGTCACCATCCCGTAAAGTCGGCGAGGCTCCGGAGAGCGGATATCCAACAATAGTGTAAAGTTTTGCCAAGACTGCAGGACACGGTGTACCTGCATAAGACTAAGAGAAGGTAGTATTGCAAATCTCTTGTCTCGGAAATAATATAATAGGAATAATACCATGGCAAAATATCTAGAAATAATCTATTAATCTATCGTAAGAACCTGCGGCTTTTGCATACCTAAACCCAAAATTAGACAATGTTACTTACCTTTCTCTCAGCCTTATGCAACCCTTGCGCGAAGGATCCAGGACCTTACTTCAGATCTAATATGTGTGGAATAGTAGAAACGGTCTCATTAACGTAAGACACTCACATACTTTGAAGCATGGTACTAACTAATCTCCACATTGTTGCGAATCAGATCTGACATCTAACATCTAACCTCTAATGCCGCAACTCGGGTCTGACCGACAGTACTGCTAGTCAGTGTACTTGTTAAAAGCTTTATTATTTGTATGGTCCTTGCTGACACGTAGCATATGTGGATTATTATGCGGCCACCACATCCATTGCTATTAATGGTGCAGTTCTCGCCCCGGTCCCCGCTGCTGCTGCTGCTGCCTGGTTTCTTTGACTGTGCTCCATTCGTGAGCGGAGATAGGTTCTGTAGAACACCGAAAGCGCTGCCATCCGCTTGAGACTGAGATACAGGTACTCGTACAACTGCCACAGGACCAGGAAGGGGCTATTTCATAATCCTGTAGGTTCGGGGCTAGCTTACGCATTCCTGTTCCCGAGTATTGAGATTGTGGAATTTATGTAACTGCAGTAAGATAACTTTTCTAGGACAGAACAAAATGAATTCTCACCTAATCCGTGGGTTTGAAAGATGGACAAGGCTGAAATAGGGGGCGAAATAGTTCTTGAGCTACGGATACATTTCCCAGTCAAAACCGAGTTTCGAGATCCAGGAACTTCATAAAACTATTCAATAGATGCCTACCCACCGACTATTGTCGAGACTGGGTAAACCGAACCCCCTGACCCGCCACCGAGAAGAGTCGAAACTGGGAACGCAAAACATGCACTCTGAGTAAGAAGAATCCGTTAACGCCATTACCTTCATACCCTTACGAAACCAGCATACCCACAGCACTGTGAATCGGTATGAATGAAACTGGAATAACATGAACAGACACTCTCAACGCATGAAGCTAGACATCTACTAGTAGTACTTAGACATCGCGAGATCTAGCTGAGTGTATACAATACTGGCGGCGAATATAACACTACAGTTGGCAACTCTTCCTCTCCAGTTCATAGCAGCACGTACTTCAACTTTAATACCGGCGAAGTGAAGGTAATGCTTACCTCTCAGAGAGAGGTACCTAGGCATGCGGGTATGAAATAAATGAACAAGTTTACACCGTATCAAGCTTGACATGGAACGTTTGAAATATATATATATTCTTTTCTACCTGAATTTTGCATGTGCAGGTTTTTTTTTTTTTTTTTCCTAATTTTCAGCATCGCTTATAAGTAGATTATTCTTTATAAAGGTAGAGGATTAAATAGTCACTTGTGGGAGTGGCTCGTTTATTCTCATCCCCACGGGCTAGGTAGGTTAGTCTAGTCTAGTTGGCTGTAGGAAAAGAGAACTGTGGCGCAGTAGAGATATGTGGCTCTGGACCAGCCACAGACCAAGGCCCCTTACGCGTAGATAGGTTTTGCGGAAGTCAAGTTTTGCCGAATCGAATTACGTAACCTAGATGAAAGCCATTACTATATGTACCTAACAAGTTAACCGGAACGAGATTGGAGGATCCCGATCGACTGCCAAGCTCCCCCAGGTCTCCACGATGATGACAGCAGCAGAGTAAGTAGGTAGGTATCCATTTGCGATTGTGATAACAGGCGCGTTTGACGGTTGACCGTGCACCGCTCATGTATCTAATTCAACTCCACCACTTGGTTGATAGCTTCTTTCGATTATGAGTCCTACTTGTTAAGTTTCCGCCATACGCTCTAGCTTCTTGTTCTTCCTCTCTCTCTTTCTCTCCCTCTCACGATGCCACCAGCGCCGAGCCAGAAGGGGACAGGCAAGAAAGCCTCGGGCGGAAAAGCGCAGCGTAGTCGCAACACCACACCCATGTCCAGTCTTCCCACCGGCACCAACGCTACTAGTACCATCCCACCCGTCGAGCTACTCGAGAGCGAATTACTCGACGTCAAATATGAATATCTCAGAAACATCCTATACGACGACATCATTGACCAGAACACCTCCAATGCCGTGATCCCCGATTCCAAGACCCTCGACGCCTTGGTACAGAAACTTCAAAAGCTCGAAGAGCTCATTGACCGTCGCGGCAGTTGGTGTGATAAAGCAATGCGCTTGCTCGTCATCGAAAAGAAAGGCCACGTTGATGAACCACCACCTGCGCCAAGTAAAAAAGAAGCATCGCAAGAGGGAGAGAAGAAGCCCAATAAAAAGAAAAGAAAAGCCAACGAAAACCTTGTCCCGAGTGACCACAATATTGGTAAGTTGCTCCATTAAACCTAAACCACTTGCGGGACTTTTTGTTTCTATCGTGTATGTTGCTGTGAGCAACGGTCGCTATAGATCGAAGCGGCCAAAGGGGTTGAAGGTTGCCGTGTCTCGGCCACCACTAGACTGTTGTTTCGTTTGGCTTGATCGGAAACGTTGGAAACCCTACCCACTTTACTCATCTTACTTTTTCTTTTGCCGTCGCAATCTTCCTTGCCCACGATTCTGTAGCCCCGACAATTTGGAAAGTGATATTGACCTTCGTCTTTCTACAGAGCGATCCTCCCCACTGCGCGACACTAGTAGCAAACCTCGTAAACTGTCTCGTGGCCGCGACTCGGCCAGCTCTTCACTTTCACCTGTCGCCCAACCGAAACCTACCGCCATGGAGGTTGATGAGAAGATGAAGCTCGATCAGAAGGAGGAAGAAGAGGAGGAGGAGGAGGAGAGCTCCGAAGATGAACACGCGCCTCCCCGTCGCGAAGCCCCCCAATTCCAAACCTTTGGCGAAGATCCATCCACCTTTCCGGATCCTACCGTCTATGAGATTGTCGAAACTAAGCTAGGCATGTCTATCGATGAGATGAAGGAAATATACTCTGTCGCCGTCTTTCCCAAGACCGACCTTGGTGATCAAATTGCCGGTGATCCCCCCGACAAAGACTTTAGTAATGCCAAACCTACGAATCAAATCAGTTTCAGTACATTTTCGACATACGTTGAGCCGTACTTCCGCCCATTTACCGAAGAAGACCTCACCTTCCTACGAGAGCGTGGAGACCGTGTAACACCTTTCATCATGCCCAAACGGGGCAAGAAACACTACACGGAGATATGGGCAGAAGAGGAGGGTGCAATGGCGATTGATTCAACCAACCAGGGTAGGGATAAACTAGCGCCTAACCAACCTCGTGGCAACATCGACGTTATGGATGACGATGTTGCCGAGACGGACAAGCTGTCGGTTGGGCCGGTTTTGTCACGTCTTCTACAAGCCATGCGCCCCGAGGCACGCGCGCAATCGAGCGAAGACAAGCCGATGACGAACGGCGTCAATGGTGACGTCGACACGAAAGAAGAAGTCAACGGGGACATGGGTGGAAGTGCACCAGGAGAGGAGAGTAAAAGCATACCTCCTGCCTCCTTCATGCCAGAATCGGCTGGGGAAGCATGGAAAAAGGCTACGCATCCGAAGCTCGACTATCTACAGGTCGACGAGCGTATCAAGCAAGAGCTTCGTCATATTGGATTCTTACCAGAGGAGGGCTTCGATGGTGACTATGACGGCCATTTTGATGATGAGGTGGCGGCGCGTCTACGCCTCCTTCAAGACCGACTGCGCGAACAGATCCTTATCAACGGTGCTCGCAAGGCTAGGCTCTCAGATCTCGTGAAGGAGAGATTGGCACATCAAGAATACCAGCAAATCCTCGAGGACTTGGATTCCCAAGTCCAGGGCGCCTACCTCAAGCGCACACGAACCATGGGCAAGAACAAAAAGTCGAAACGACCAGGGGGTGCGGGTGGTGGGAGTCATCCTCCAGGTGGCGCGGGTGCTGGTATGGCGCGGCCAGGCATTGGTGATGTAACCAAGATGCTGATGGAACGCCGCCGCCGATGGGTTGATAGTATTGGAGCCGTGTTTGATGACGAGAATCTTGGCAAGGTGCCTCGCGTTACTGACCCTGACAGCACCATCTTCAAACCCGAGATTATAGCTGATCTGATGAAGAAGGAGCGGCAGACATGGGATGAAGAGGTCGAGGAAGAATGAAAATTGCAATTTATGATTGATGTTCGGGAATGCATGGACGTGGCGATACGGAGGGGCAGGCACTTGGAGTTGGTGGTTTATTGATACCAAACATGGAGTTACAAGTGTTAAAGGCTTACTTAGGTGTTGAGGTCGTAGGCTCGGCTTATTTATTGTTAGAGCGTCTAGGGTGATACTGCCACCCACTTTTTGCTTCGATGCTTATAGTTATATTGTTTCTTGAATCAGGCAGTCAATATTATGACCGTAATGCTCCAACGAGATATTGTTAAATTCCTACACAAACCAGACATGTCGAATCCTTGAGGATGCAGTTTGCTTCCCAAAAGTCATTAAGAGTTCGTTTGTGTCGATAGGACAACCATTGACTACATCGTTGGACGATTCTCGTGTGTCTATGTCGATCTTCGATAGACTAGTCCGCAAGGTGTTTTTTGACCACGTTAGGTTAGTCTCAGCTGCATTCAACTCAAATCGGAACTTGGATGCTTCCTATAGGTGCAACCCTTGCCTATCGCCTAACCTGTTTATACTTCCAAGGTCTCATGGTCCGTTCCTTATCTGGCGTGTTTGTATAGTCCAGGATCTCGACCCTCGACATTGCGGGGTATTACCGTCTTTGTGGGTCAGCATCGACGGCAGAGACGATAAGCTTGCATGGCGTCGCAGCGACCTGAAGCTTTGAATACACTATACACCTAACATATAGTGTAGACGATCTGTATATATTTATTTTTGCTATTGAAAGTAGTGAGAAGCTTCGAAATCAAGAGATTTCGGAGCGTTGCCAGGATGCATCTCGTGCCAAAAGAGGTTCGTGCTTTCAATCTCTAGTCTACGCCAAGACTGCGCGTCAGGACATTGCCAGATTACTTTTCCTCAAGAAAGCAAGAAAGTATCAGTTTGAGAATTGACAAGGAATGAAAAGCTAACAAATAAAACCTCCCCTTTCTAGCTTGACAAGCTCGTCATCTCCCAATTGGGCTTGCTCGCCCAGAGACGTCTCGCCCGAGGAGTCAAGTTGAACCATACCGAGGCGACGGTGAGTTCTCATTACCTAACATCTACATAAGAATAATGAGAAGAGTTGCCCCATATTGTCGTTACCGTTACACGGGGTACCCATCTTGCCGTCTTGGTACTCAGTACCCATGAGTTCCTTACATCGATCGACATGTTGACCAGTCGATCTAGGCCCTCATCGCCAATAACCTTCAGGAACTCATCCGCGATGGCCAGCACACGGTGGCGGACCTCATGGGCATCGGCTCGACGATGCTGGGCCGTCGCCACGTGCTCCCCTCCGTCGTGAGTACGCTACACGAGATCCAGGTTGAGGGCACGTTCCCGACCGGCACGTATCTGGTGACGGTACACAACCCTATCGCGACAGAAGAAGGGGATCTCGCGAAGGCGTTGTATGGGAGTTTCTTACCCATACCGTCCGCGGACCTGTTCCCTCCGTCCCCTCCATCTGCCTATGACACCGAAAACGCACCTGGCGCCGTCCTGGCCGTTAAAGGCCGCGTGAGCATCAACGAGGGACGCCGGCGCGTCAAGGTCAAGGTTACAAGTAAAGGGGACCGCCCGATCCAGATAGGCAGCCACTACCATTTCATCGAGACGAACCCGCAGCTCTCGTTCGATCGCAAGCTAGCGTACGGCTGCCGCCTCGACATCCCAGCCGGCACGTCGGTGCGCTTCGAGCCTGGCGACACCAAGACCGTCACGCTCGTCGAGATCGGCGGACGTCGCGTCATCCGCGGCGGGAACAACCTCGCATCTGGCAAGGTCGATCTGAGCCGTGCTGACGAGATCATCGCGAAACTACAGCAGGCAGGTTTCGCGCACGAGCCCCAGCCGACTGCTGGTTTAAGTTTGGGAGATGTCGAACCGTATACCCTGGATCGCGCGGCGTACCGCACCATGTTCGGCCCCACGACGGGCGACCTCGTGCGTCTTGGGTCAACGGACCTCTGGATTAAAGTGGAAAAAGACATGACGGTGTACGGCGATGAGTGCAAGTTCGGGGGCGGCAAGACGCTGCGTGAGGGCATGGGGCAAATGAGTGGGTGCACCGACGCCGACAGTTTAGATCTTGTCGTCACGAACGCGCTGATTGTCGATTACACGGGCATATACAAGGCCGACATTGGCGTCAAGGACGGCGTCATCGTGGGCATTGGCAAGGCGGGTAATCCAGATGTCATGGATGGTGTGACTGACGGCATGATCGTGGGCAGTTGTACGGATGTCATTGCTGGCGAGGGCAAGATTGTCACGGCTGGTGGTATGGACTCGCATATTCATTTTATTTGCCCACAACAGGCGTATGAGTCTATTGCTTCTGGTATCACGACTCTGCTTGGTGGTGGTGTGGGACCTAGGTTAGTTCTACTACGTCTTGATCTATGTAGTGATATAACGCATGGTTCTTTTCGTGTAACTGACTGAGAAACACAGCGCCGGAACATCCGCCACAACTTGCACCCCCGGCGCCAACTACACACGCCAGATGCTGCAAGCCTGCGACGAGCTGCCCGTGAATATCGGTATCACAGGCAAAGGCAACGACAGCGACCCCCGCGCGCTCCGCGAGCAGGTCCTCGCCGGCCAATGCGGTCTGAAACTGCACGAGGACTGGGGCACGACCCCCGCCGCCATCGACTCCTGCCTCAGTGTTTGCGACGAGCTCGACGTACAATGTCTGATTCACACAGACACGCTCAACGAGTCGGGTTACGTAGAATCAACAATCGCTGCCTTCAAAAACCGGACGATCCACACGTACCACACGGAGGGCGCGGGCGGCGGCCACGCACCCGATATTATCAGCGTAGTAGAACACGCCAATGTGCTACCGAGCAGCACGAACCCGACGAGGCCGTACACGCGCAACACGCTCGACGAGCACCTCGACATGCTCATGGTGTGCCACCACCTGTCTCGCGACATCCCCGAGGACGTGGCGTTCGCCGAATCGCGCATCCGCGCCGAGACCATCGCGGCCGAGGACGTGCTGCACGATCTAGGCGCCATCAGCATGATGAGCAGCGACTCGCAAGCTATGGGCCGGTGCGGCGAGGTGATTTTACGCACGTGGAACACGGCGCACAAAAACAAAACCCAGCGCGGTTCCTTGGCTGAGGACGAGGGCACGGGCGCAGACAATTATAGGGTGAAGAGGTACGTGAGTAAGTATACGGTGAACCCGGCGAGGGCGCAGGGTATGAGCCATGTCATTGGGAGTGTCGAGATTGGAAAGTTGGCGGATCTCGTGGTCTGGGATCCGGCTTGGTTTGGGACGAAGCCTACTACGGTTGTGAAGAGCGGGTTGATTAGCTGGTCGCAGATGGTATGTTGCTTTCACCCCCTTTCCTCGTTTCCCCGATTTTGTATTTTTCTTTAGTTCACCTTTACCTCACACTGTCTTTTGCTGTCTGACGATGGCCTCTATCATCTTCGCTCTCACATTCCTCTTCCCATTATTATCAGAAGACGCAAAGTTACTAATATTTCTCCCTCCCAGGGCGACCCCAACGCTTCCATCCCCACAGTCCAGCCAGTCCTAGCACGTCCCATGTTCGCGCCCCTCGTGCCTCAAACAAGCGTGCTCTTCGTCTCGCAAGCCAGTCTTGATAACGGGACAGTCGCGAGCTACAACCTGAAAAAACGCGTCGAGGCCGTGCGCGGCTGTCGCACTGTCACGAAAAAGGACATGGCGTTCAATGACGCCATGCCGCGCATGAAGGTCGACCCGGAACGGTATACTGTCGAGGCCGATGGGAAGCTTTGTACCGCCGAACCGGCGGAGAAGTTGCCGCTCGCGCAGGATTGGTTTGTTTATTAGAGGGTGGGGGAGGTTAGGAATAAGAGGGAGGATTATTGATAAGGGATGGATGAGAGGGAGAGAAATAAGAATAAAAAGTAGGAAGGGGAAGAGAAGGTGTGGAAGTAATGAGGAGTTGAGTTTGGACAGTATGGTCCTGAGGTATTTCGGGTCATACCATGGTTCGAATTAGCTATCTATGCTTGCAACCTGACTTAAATGATATAGCGGAGACAAGAGTCACCTATTATTTGAAAGTTCGCACGCTTGAACATATTTTTGGTACAGCGTTTAGGGTAGGTGGAAGTATGAATCTGTTAATTAAATGTTTATTAAACATTGGTACGATATTGTTCAAAGTCGTCAGGTACTTACTGGGTGTCTTCATTATCTTCTAAACAGAGTAGGTTTGAGTGGTATTTGGTTTTGTACGTTATTCGTATTTGGAAGTTGGAAACGAGGCTTTAAGTTTACCTAGGTAAAGTTCGAAGTACTGTATGCAGGGTACATACTTAGTAGATAGACATGTCTTGGTGTCGGTGGTATCTATCTAGTTAGTAGCTAGGCACTATAATTGCTTTCTTATTTATCAGAAATAAGAGAGAGCAGGATTTGATGATTCTATCAGAGGGGTGTAAGATGATTAGCAGGTTGGACATCGATTCCCTCATCTCATGTTGTCAATGTCAAGGGTGTTTGTATATATCAGCCCTTTCAGCCTTCGACTTAGCTACTGTTTCTGTTTGTCAGTTGTTATCATTAGGTTTAGAAATGAGTAGATGTCTATCATGCTTACCTTTCTTTTTTATTAGAACATAATTCGAAAAGAAGTACAGCTTAGTTGAAGTATTTTACTTATCAGATGATTAAGGATGAAGAATAAAGAGGTAAAGAAGCGAAATGCTTGTTTCTCGCAATATGTTATACTGAGTAAGTATAGTGATGAATATACAGCAACTGCATGGAAGACGTCATTTAAAGACTTATCAGAGATAGTAGAACTTTAGGTTACATTCCACAAGGTTTCAACGAACTACATCAGCGCGGTTCAAGTAGTCTTTGTCCTCTTTTATAGTCTGGTAAAGATCCCTAGGTGATAGAAAAGACTACCAAACTTAGCTAAGACCACGACAGCTACTAGGTATGAAAAGCTTTATCAGATTCTAAATCGATATGATCGGCCTTCATATTTTTTTTCGTGACCCCTGTAAACTAGTTATTACTATACCGATATACATCTCTGTCTAGTGACCAATGTGCATCATTAGTCTAATATAATAGCAATAAGGACAAGCTATCTTTCTTTTTTACTCGATTCGAGATGATTTGAACGAACTATAAGTTTAGGTTCATCCTAAGGCAGTGGAGGAACGATACGGGCTGATCTACCGGAACCTATATAACGATACATCAACATAGCTGTACGTATGGTCTTTGGATCTTTGGATAGAATGAACGGGTTGGCACTTTTGCCAGCTCCCTCAAAGTATCAACATCGATGGCAACCTTTCGCTTTCCGCTGTCTTCTTCAGATCATCATCAATAAATCCAACACAGCTCATCTTTCGTTTACATCAACATTTCAAGAAAGCTCTTGATATCATTCTCTCTCAGTCACTTCCTTGGTAAGCTCAACCCTCACTCACACCAGCCAGGATGCAACTCACTACCCCCCTTCTCACGCAGCGCTTTCCACCGCTTCGCCAACCTTCCCCTCGCTAGCCAAACGCTTCGTTAGCGGCCAATGCGGCATCCACGTAACGTAATGGCAGAAGAACGAGAACGGCGTCGGAGCCGCCTATCAATACGACGTCGTCACCAAGAACGCAGTGGGCGCCATCTAAGGCGGCGCGAATCATTTGGCGATTTCCAGCCCGCCAGCGTCGATGGCGACTTGCTTAATGCGCTTGCCATGACCTTGGGTGCTATTGATTCGGACCCTGCCGAGTTTGCGTATGCGGGTCGGCAGTTCAGCTCAGTAGCTCGCGGGGTTGTGGGGTTGGGGGGGGGGCATGAGGACGGGAATCGGGAGAGTGAGTTTCTAACTCGTCAGATTTTGCTTTCGGATTTTTTCGTTGCTAACTTCTATGAATAGTGTGGGCTGTGGTTTCGGCTGCTGAACATCTCGTCCCATCGTCGCTAGCCTCCCTAGGAAGGAAGGAAGAGATGGCAGCGAAGCTGTATGTTGAACAAGACATACTCCTTTTCCTACCTATTGAGATAAGGGCGAGCATTCGATTCCAGCCATCGTGGGGGACGGTTTGTATGGGTAGAATAGAGGACCAGGGGGTAGTGCTGTATTATGTATTGATCTTGGATTCTCTGTATTGCTAGGTTTTATATATACGTCGCACATACATAGCACTGCTGGCTTTCAGTTGCATGATCGCGAATTGGACTTGTGACCGGAACCAAGCTTTCCCCGTTCTATTTCTCTGTGAAAAGAACCTTGGATGCATTAGGTTTTAACCCATCCTCTTTGAGTTTATATGTATGAGTGGTTTGATCATCTGGCTGGATCGCCCATTCTACCTCGAGGTGCAAGAATGCATAGAAGAGAAGAATGCGCCTACTCTCGGTTTGAGCTGACAGCCTTTCGAGTCCAGTGCGGCCGCAGAAGAACAGACGATTTGAAGAATTCTAAATATAGGTTTAAAGTTAGTTGTGTACGACATCTTGTACAGGTGGTTCAAAGGTAAGCACCTGGAAGAATATTACCTGGGTAGGTAGGTAGCTAGCTAGCCCGCCAACCTCCGTCTGGGGGTCACCAACTTGACCTTCAGCAGAACACACACACACACACACACACACACATATATATATATATGCAACATACTACCAGGAACCTTGCAGAGGTAGCAAAGAAACAAGGCTCTCATTAATACACTAGATAGACAGAACAGACACTTCGTAACAATACTCGAGTATTGAGCTACTGGGCCCAAGAACTCACCTTGTAGTGGGCTTACTTAGGATCACAGGTGCAATACCTTGCGGCCGAGATGCTTCCTCGTATATCCTGGAAAGGATGCTCATGGCAGTCAGCATGCATACCTTCTGCTGCGGAATAGAAAAGGGTTATCGAATTTCTAACAGAAACAACGAAGTCAACAGAATTACGCACTGAAGGCCATATGCTACTTCTCTAGCAACATCCCATAGTATACCCAGTCTATTTGCATGGTCAGGTGAACATTAGCAGAGATATACAACTAAACGCCAGGAAATATGGCTCCCTGCAGTATTTATTGGCACAGCTTCAGTTTCACAAAAAAACCAGATGCGGAACACTCGCGTACCTTACGGTGAATGTCCTCATTTTTATTGTAATTACTTAAGTACACAACGCAGCCCCATACGTGACCATCCAGACCTGAACGCCTCACAAGTTACAAAACCCTGGGACCTCCATCCATCAACAAGTAGCCGTGTTCTACCTGATTGGTATCGCCACCCTATTGGTGAAGTTTTCATAACTCATACAACTGCCATAAAGCAAATGAAACGGCAAAAGATGCCGTGAAAAGGATGACAAGGCTCGAAAGAAAGGGTTGAGCCCCCGTTTCTGTTTGAACAGTTCTTAGCAACTATCCGGAATCGTGACGAGGCGTCTCGAAAGCGAACAAGGTATCTCATGAGAAAAGGCAAGCGCAACAAAGAGCCAAATAATAAAGACGAGAAAAGTCATCTTTAGTTCTTCCTCTTACGAGCGGACTTCTTAGGTTCCTCAGGCATGTCGGGTCCCTTTGATTGTCGCTTGCGCTTCTTGTCGGGGCTGGCGGGTGTCGCGTTCTTAACAGCGCTACTCTCACCATCATCGACTTCACCAGCGGTGCTCTTTCGCTTCCTCGTCACTTTGCCCTTGGGCGTCTTGGTGCCGTCATCCTGAGTAATGGAGGGGGTTGCCATCTGAAGCTGCTCGGCAATAGCCTCTTGGTCGTTGGGTGCCAGATCGTCAGTGATGACATCTGCTTGAGGGATACCGTTGGTATCGGCGTAAGACAAAGCATCGCCGTCAGTCATGTTTCTGGCTTCGGGGTTGCCAGCCTTGTATGAGTGAACTCGGGCATTGTACAGACGGAGGTTGAACTGATAAGCATTGTTCCAAGCCTATGATTGAGATCAGTCAGTTATTTCCACATGCGGGTGAGCTTCTGCTGTGGAGGCATAAATGTACTTACCACTTTCTCGTTTGGCCCCATGGAAGCCCAGCGCCGCTGACCTTCCTCCTGAACAGCACCCTTGGGGGCATCGGTGCCAAGATCGTTGGCAATGATAGGTCGAGCAGTTTGCATATACAAGAAATATGGGGTCAAGGGTCTCTTGGGAGCGTTAGGATCATGGGTTCGCTTCTTACGCTCCTTCTTTTCCTCTCCATGATGAGGCAAAAGGTCACCAAGGGAGCTACCAATTCCATCGAGGGTTGCAACAAGCGACTGCATGGATGGGCCGGCTCCATTGTCAAAGGGAGCAGGTTCACCAATGAGGAGATTAGTTTGGCGGACGAAATCATCAGCAAAGTTCTTCATAAGAGCTGTGATGGTGTTGAATCTTTGGTGGACCTAGTCGTCGATGTTAGTATGATATGCTTGAAAGTTCCAAGGGTGCTTCATAAGTGGAAGTGTTGTCTGTGAGAGAATGGTGTCTTGGGGAATGCAGAAGCCAGGTAATGGCCATGGTTATGTAATAACCCAATGCTGCAACACCGAAAATTGTTGTCGCAGGTAGGGACATCAACATATCGGCAGAGACGTGTCCAAGGTGTTACCCCCCCAGAATAGGGTGAGCTGCTTGCACCACTGGCGCGACCGTTGCTGCAGACATAGATAAACAACAACAATATCCTCCAGCAATCAGGAGCTAGGTGATATCACTGCACATAAGATAGACTGGCTGCCACTGTGATGCTGTGTATCTCGACGTTCCTGCACACAAGCATACGCGGTATGATGCGTGACAATGTCATATCACGATAGTTATTGGATATCGGTAAGATGGCAGTAGATATGTGCAGTAGCTGGGATAGACGGCGTGATCTGAATAATATGGATGCGCCTAGAGACAGGCGGCGTAGGAGAATAGGAGCTAAAAATAGAGAATAAATGGTGACTTACACTGTCGCGAACCCGGATGAACTCGTCAATACCGATGGTGCGCTGCTGGGGGGGCATAGCACTCTGCATAGGCGGCATAGGAGGCTGCTGGGCGATGGCCTGGGGCAACTGGTGCTGAGGCGTCATCTGTTGCTGAAACTGTTGATGCTGCTGTTGCTGCATGCCGGGCATAGTTGGCATTGGGACCATGGCGGGCGCGGGAGCAACAGGTGCAGGCTGCTTGAGGCTCTCTGATTTCTTAGGGCGAGCCATTAGGTGCAAGCGAAAGGGGGTGTTTTGCTGGGGCTGGGGGGGATGGTGGACCTCTATTATAGGGTGATGCACAGGGCGCTGTTGGGTTGCTTGCTTTGCTTTGCTTTGCTTTGCTTTACTTGCTTGGTGCTTTGGTGCTTTGGTACTGCGCGGTGTCGAGGAATTTTGGGTGAGATTGTGGCGTTGTCTTGTCAAATGCCTGGTGTTGGTCTCAGAAGAGCACTGGATGGACCCTGTTACAGGTGACTTGGTTGTTTTGGCTTGGTAAGGGTACCGTTGAATGTGCTGAATCACCGAGTATTACTGCGGCCTAGAATGTGCAGGTGAAGAAGGGCCCAGGGGGGAAGAGGGAAGAAACACGGGAAACAGAAAAAGATTAAGAGAGTTTACGGGGGCGACGCGCTGAAGCGGGAGGGGCTGCCCTCTAAATACGGTGGCTGCCCAGGCTGGCTGATTTTGCAAGATCACTGATGGGGTGGATGCACTGGGTGCAGGTGAGAGATACAGTACCTCCCCTCTAGCTGTCGGGGTGCAGGAGGGTAGGGTGTGGATTTCCCCTGTTGGCTTAGCGCTATTATGCTATTGTGCCATTGATTGCGCTTGCACTGTAGGTACCTACCTCGCTTCAACTGCAGCACATTCGCTAAAGTGATTGGAGGTACTCAGTACATCTACCTACCTGTTTACACCTATTCAGTGTATTAGATGCACGAGAATCTTTCCGTACTCAGTGCATCTAGTGATAAGTAATATTATTAAGTAAGACATATTTTTGATAAAGAGTTAAAATCTAAATTGCAGACTCTGTTTTGATATTCTTAAATAAATTGTAGGTCATAAGAGTCCTAGGTTCTTGTCATGAAGCTGCAACGCGTTTGTTATCATAGTGGGAGCTGTAATGTTTAGGTACATAAGGACTTGTGAAGTGGAGGGGCCGGAGGGGAGGTTGCACGAATTTCGTAGCAAGAGGGGCTAGAAGAGTTTTTGAGCTGTGGACAGGTCCAAAACTACCCGATTAACTGATCCAGTACACCACTAATAGCCCCGTAATAAACAAGAAAAAACTAATCAAAAAAATTCATGAGTGATTGCACACAAGTACGCACACCAGCACCCATCCGGTCCAGTGCAGCACAAGTACACCGAAAACAACAACAACAAGCCAGAACTCGAAGTACTTCTCCTACCATGACCACCTCTTTTTTTCTTACTGGTCACATAATTCTATCAGTTTCTCATAGTGCAGACTTTTTGTTACTTCTACTATTGTGCTGTGTGAAGTCATGACAGAACGGGTGTTTATCAGACTCGTCGTTAAGAGACTCTCCTAGCCTGGATGAAGGGTGTTTGAATACCTACCGTAGGTGTTCGCTCTGTGCGCTGAGGAAAGGTACATGCTGCCCAGCGTCAGCAGCGCGCTTTTGGTGTTCGGCAAGTTTTATGGTTGCACCAGCCCAGCGCCATGAACCAGTTGATTGGTTCAGGCCTCTTTAGGGGTTCGTAACCGGACAAGTCCAGCAAGAGGCAGGTGGGCGGCGGACCACACTGGGCAGTGTGCACAGCTGCTCTTCTCCAAAACCAGTTGATTGCGCACTCACATCAGTGTTACTGTATGCCCACAAGCGCCGTAGGTAGAACAGTGGCGGCAATTGCCGGCGAATCTTCCCATGCTGCCAGACATCCCCGGCCCAGTCCCGACATGTTCAGGGTCAAACCCATCCCCCCGCTTGATTCCAACGCCCACTTTCAGTGCTCTTTCACCCTTCATGGCACCTGAATTTTCCTGGTCATTAAGCCCATCATCACTGTCCAACTTTGTAGTGCTCTTTTGCAGTACCAAGCCCACCTTGTCATTTCAGCGCTCTTTTGCTTTTCGAGTTGGTTTTAAACTGGACTTCTAATCTACCACCAACAGTTGCCTAGAGACAGCGCTTGTTCAGGTTCGGGAGTACTGCTCGACACACCTGCACGTTAGTTGACCAATTCCTCCAGTATTTTGAAGACCCGGATACGTATTCTCCCAAAGCAATCTGGCTCTTATATGAATCCCCTTTCAACCCATCTCTTGCAGCCTGCCTGGGAACGAGTCGCGCAAGTACTGCCATACCATTACTTCTCTTCCACAAATCTCGATACTCAGGTGCAATAGTCCGCTGTTTTAGAGGATCTAAGAAACAGGTTCTACCCGGTTCACCCAACACTGCCCTTCTTTTTCCCAACCACAGTAGACTTGTCAGCCTACCTCCGGTAACCTATCTGTGTCTCCCGCTGCTCAGGTGTCAGAAGCGTAGCCCTGTACCGCTTCGTCAATGGACCAAAAGATCCAGCAATGTCCCCAAACAAGGGAACATCCAGGGCTTCCGTACGTATATGCGCTTCCAAGTGCAAGTGGCATATTACACACCAGCGTTCCTAATATCAGGCTTGACCGATTGTCTAAGAACATCTCGTTGACAAATCGTGGCAATGTGTGATCACTTTCCTACCTATTCGTACCTCGTTGATGTATTAATTGCTGCTCAATATGCAACACACTCAGTTTAGTCTCGGTTTATGAGTATGATTGTAGCAATCAATAATGAACTTAAAAAAAGAGAAACTTGATACGATCAATATTGACCTTTGCAACAGTAGAGCTGCTAGATGATGGATATGTTATAAAACCATACCACATAGTCTGCACTTGTATTCTTCTTTGCCTGAATAATCAGATCATTAAGTGTCATCAGCTTCATTCCTATAGTCGGCTTATTTATACTTAGGCAGACCGAAACCACTATTAGGGATCAAGCGGTACTAACTATGGTCCTGTGTTGATATTTGTTTGATCAGAACGAGGTATTTGGTGTTACACGGCACACTCTTCTCCCCCGCCGCGTCTTCCGAGGTTAGCACAAGTCTCGTAGTCTTCATGTCCTATGCTAGGCTTATAAAACAGTAATATCGACATCTAGCTACTCTACAACATCAATATCTGAAGCTCGTAATAAACCGTATTAGGAACGCGTTAACTGGGACCTACGTACAAAGCTGCTGCTACCGCATGCCCGGCCGTAAGCCTACTTTAATGTGGCACTACATGAATGATCAATCTCTGCATAGAAAGCCATAGGAATATTATCACTTAATAAGAGCTTTGACTTATCAGCACAAGTGATTGCGAACGCCTTTCAGGTTAACAAGACTATAAAGGTATAGCCCTCCTCAATAACAGCATCTTACCTACCTACCTATGTTAGTGCTATCATTACGATGCGCTTTGAAAGTGGGTACCCACCTGCAGGTCTTGCCTACCCAGCTTGTCTAGGTCCAGCTGAGCAGTATCGGCTGCGGAAGCCGAGTTGATCCGCCGTGCCCCTCAGCCCCTCTTTCCAACCCCTGTCCCTCCCGTCCCGACATGGACCCGACGTTTCAGCAACTTGGGTTTCAAGAGGATAGACTTTCGCCATTTTCGAGTCAAACCACACCCCTGGGTTGTCTACCTAACCTCCTAGATATCGACTTTCAAGACTGAACTTTGTGTCTATCACGTCCTAAAATTGAAATGCGCACTGGAATTTATCCATATGCGACCGGTAACGATGGTGAACTGGTTATAAAGCTTTGAATCATCTCTCCATGTACAGGTATAATGACATACGGTGTTAAACAGGCTTTGCGGCTTTTGTATCTGCACTCTGTACCGGTGTGTTGTATCAATAGCGAATTCCAGCTACTGACGGCCAAATCATGTTACGGCATCGTTTTTCATGCGTTCCAGTCCTGATACTAAACATGATGTCAGAAGGTTGCCGTGGATTTCCGACAAAGAACACTTCGGGTTTCATGTGTGATCGAATCAGGGAGCTGTCCTTGTCTCCTCCAGGCCTGCACCGTGTTCTTGGCATATCTCTTGGTAGACCCCTTGATCGAAACAGGCCAATCTTGGCCTCAGAGAGCCCGTCCGAACCCCTCCAAACCCCTCCAAACAGGTGATCCATCAGCCTATTACGTTCAGCATTGCGGACATGCAAGCTACACTACCTCCTACATACCTATACACTAGCAAGACAACATACATACATACAGACATGTACCTTAACAAGGAGAATATGTGCCAATAGTCGTGGGGTGGGTGGTACAAGCTTCCACTTGCATTGATTGATTGCCCCTCCCCCTCCCTCTCCCTCCCCCTCTGCCATGTTATCCTTGTCAGGGTTACGAGGCTCTCTCTCCGATCCACTACCACCACCATAACGTCACACTTTTTCTCCAGCTTCCCTCCCTCGGACAGCCGTTTCCTTGAACCACAACAATTCATTGCCTGATCCATATTCCCTCTCTCTCGCTCCTATATCCACAACTTCTTTAGAAACATCAGATCACCGTGACACGCATCTCTGGTCTACTAACATGATTTCCTTCAAGCTTTACCCCGGCCTCCTGGGGTTGGCTTTCCTTCTCATCTTTGCCCGGCCAGCTCTTGCTTTCGGCGCTGGTAATATCGCTGGCATTTCCAAGGTCGAAGGCCAGAATTGTTCGTCACGCCCACTGCCCAAACGTGTCCTATTCTACACATCACGCGCTAACATACACATCTTGACAGGGCGCCATGGCGATATTGAAGACACCCTCCTCACCATCCTTATGGCTCGCGCCGTTGGCGGCAAAAAGTTCGACAAGCTACAAGTCTCCCGTGTCTACTTTGGCAACTGGCTTCGTGACTACTCTCAGGCAATCGACGTGGGTACCGTCAAATCGGTCTCCGCCGAAGCTATTCGTCTCCTTCTTTGCGTCCTGGGTTTTATGAGCTTCGGCTATGGCTCCAAAGAATTCGAAGTCACTGCGGATCGTCTCGGCTGCTACCGCCCGGAGGACCACATCGATAACCCTAAGAATTACGCCGATAACGAAGACGCTCGCCAGTACGACCGGAGACTGCGTGGTCCCGTTAACGAGCGCGTTGAGCTTGCCATTGATGAAGAAACTGGCATGAAGAATTACATTGCGAACGAGCGCGCAAACATCATGACTTCGGCTCTCCACGTCCGACGCCTCTTCGGCCGCTGCATCGAGCTCGCTCGAAACTACCAGCGCAACCGAAACAAGGCCGATTTGCACGAGGCACTACGACTGTTGGGAACTGGTCTTCACTGTCTCGAAGGTAAGCTATAGAGGAAGGCCGAGAGACAGCAACTTCTCGTAGGCTGCATATTCTGACATGAAGACACTCAGATTTCCTCGCTCATAGCAATTATATCGAACTAGCTCTCATCGAGATGGGCGAGCGTGATGTGTTTCCCCACGTCGGCAGCCGTACCCAGGTACGAATCTCCGGCGTTCGACACGAGGCCTGGCCGCTTGTTACAGGGACGTTTGGTGGAGTAGATTTCCTCCATTCCGTCACTGGTGAAGGTAAACAATACCTTAACCGCATAAAATCAGCGAGATGGTGTCTGACCTACACTATATAGTTTCGGACAAATTGACCCAGAATGAGATTCAAGAGCTCGAAGGAGCACTACAGCAGAACTCCCATAGCGACACTAGCATCCTAGCAAATCTTCTTGACAAGATCCCAGACGGTGTCTTTGGTGGTAGCGATGAGAAGAAGAAGATGAATGAAATTCAGTCTAATGCCCAGGCCGCACAGATGGAAAATACCTCCATCTCCCCCCGGGACCCCGAGGAGTTCACTCGCTATGCACAACAGATCTTTCAGCAGATAATGCCTGCTATTGAGTTTCACGATGAGCTCATGAAGGGCATTTCCAAAGCTATTGAGGACATCCCAATCCTGCCCCAGATTATCGAGCAGCTTGAAGATCAACTGTCGATGTGGGTCTTCACCATCATTGCGCCTTTTGTTCTGCCTGTCATCGACCAAGTCAAGAACGAGCTTACGACTGGCTCCAATGAGATCATTGCCAGTAGCGAGAATGAACAGCACGTCGTGTTCAACGATGACGAGTGCTCTGATCCTACTCACTCGATGCTCTCCAAGGACCACTTTTCAAACGTAACAATCTCTGGCCCTTTTTTGGATATGGACCTTTACTGACAGCTACTAGATTCTCAACGAAATTGCTGGCAAGACTGCGAGCAAAGTTCTAACCTGGGTTGTTCCTCAGCTAATGGAGGCTTGGGATGACGAGCGCGTTGATGTAGATCGTACTTTGAACCGCATCATCAGTGGTGTCTTACATCACCCAGCTCAGCGCCGCATGGGCGAGGATGGCGCCGCAGACGGCCGAAACCTCATGTTCCAGAGCGTCGAGGAATGGTGGGGCAATATGGACGAGGGTGCCAAGGATGAGTATCGGCAGAAGCTTTCTCGCGAGGGTGTTAGGCGCAACGAGAATCACAAGGAAGGTGTACATGATACTGGCCACGGCTGCGGAAAACCCATCGGTATGCACAAAAACTTCGCAAAGGGCGGAACCATGGAGGATCGAATTGCCGGTGCAGCTGCTGGTGCCATCTTCGAGGGCGTTACTGGTGGGATCTCGAACCTAGTGGAGACAGAGACGGGCGGCCAAGTCAAGCTACCCAGCGGTGGTTCAGGAGGAGGTAGTGAATCTTTCGGCGGAGGATTTCTCGGCCAGATTGGTAGCTCGTTACTTGGCGGTGCCTTTAAGAACGAAGAAAAGGAGTCATACGAGAACAGACGACAGGATCATGACGGCTCTTACACCGAGAGTCGAACCGAATATGGCCGCTCCGGAGATCGCTACGGGCAGGCTGAAATTAGCGAAACCCGCTACCCTGGTGGGGGCGAGCGCACTGAGTACAGCCGCTACGAGCAGGACAATAGCGGCAGAGGCTACGGCTACGAAGAGCGGGCTGAGACTCGTTCTAGCTATCAAGGTGGCTACGAAGAGCGTACCGAGCGCCGATACGAGAGTAACGAGGATAGTTATCAAGAGTCTAGCGGTTGGAATCGACCCCAAGACGACGGTGAGAGATACGGAGGACGCGGTCGTGAAGAGAGACAGGGATATGAACGCGAGGAGCGTTCCGAGTACGGACGGCCGGATGACTTTGGCCGTGAAGAAAGACAAGAATACGGACGCGAGGAGAGACAGGGATACGGACACGATGAGGAGCGCCGCGAGGAATCCGGAGGTGGTGACTTCCTGGGAGGACTGATCGATCGTGTTGATGAAGAGCTTGGTGAAGACCGACGTCGCCAGGGTGGCGGCGGCTGGGGTTTTTAAGGATACTCATCCTTAAAAACAGAGCATAACATACTCAGGGTTCTGAGTATTGGCGTCAGGACGCAGGTTTTTGCTCTCTTCTGCTCACGGTACTACCAAGCTGGCGAGGTAGCTGCAATCTTCCCCGGAAAGTAATAAACTGAATATTCTCTCTCTTTCTACCTTAGCTTTTCTCCCTTATACTCTTGTGAAGCCTAACCCATGACCTATGCAGATGCTCCAATTCACACCTTGACGTTTCTTGATGATCGAATTGAGGACCAGAGCCCCAACCACGAGTCATCTCCGTAGCCAAGCTTTGTAGACGCGGGGAATGAGGCTGGCTATATGCGCATCCAATAACGTACAACCGCAAAGAGTATTCTTCATATAAATATTATGGTGCCCAATACCGGGATCTGCGGCTTACAGGCTTACAGCAATTTGTGCCTTTTTCCCAGATGCCTCCGATTTTGCCAGCAGCCCTGTCCCGTTTCTTTTATATTACATCACTGGACCGCCTCACATACGGCCACGGCCCGGGTAATCCCCATGACCAAAGTAATTGAGCCAAACATATGTGGGAATGGTTCGGTATAATCGTTCAGGAACCTGCCCCGAGGTTTCTCAAACTATCACTCTTGATTGCATGACGTGACCTATGCAGAATTTATAGACCCTCGTAGGAAGGCCATCTCAATCCTGGTAAACCTGTGGCACATAGTATAGAATTAGTGACGGCGTTGGTCTTTCAACAGCGTAACTTATAGTAGAAGTTCGACTGGATGGGGTAATATGGTTCGTCCTGCTTGATATCTTGATTTACACGCACTACCACACTTCTTGCTCCTTTCCTAAAAGTCTTCCTCTCTTGCTCTTTCACGCTTCTACCGCGGACTCGACACTCTCTACCTGGGTAAGTTCAACTGTATCGAGAGCTAAACATCGTGAAAAGGACTTCACAGCGCCCCTACTTCATACAACAGCTACAAAGGACAAACACTCGCGAAGCTTTTCCAAAAATGCACGTCCCGCTCCTCCCCCTGACTCTCCTCTCCCTCTCGGGTCTAGCCTCCTCCCAAGGGGCCTCCGGCAGCGGACAGACAACGCGCTACTGGGACTGCTGCAAGCCGTCGTGCGGGTGGACGCAGAAGACGAACAGCGGGAAGCTGATCGGGACGTGCTCCAAGGCGGACGCGCCGCTGGGCGACAACGGCGCGACCAAGTCCGGGTGCGACAGCGGGGGCGGCGCGTACATGTGCTCGAACCAGAGCCCGTGGGCCGTCAACGAGACGCTGAGCTACGGCTGGGCGGCGGTGCGCCTCGCGGGGCAGACGGAGACGACGTGGTGCTGCGCCTGCTACGAGCTGACGTTCACGGGCGGGAGCGTCAGCGGCAAGACGATGGTCGTGCAGGCTAGTAATACGGGCGGGGACTTGGGACAGAATCATTTTGATCTGGCGGTATGGCTTTCCTTTTTTTTCAAGGTTTATTCATCTTCAAGCCTTTTTATTTTATTTTTATACAGCTGTCTCTCTATTTCGAATGACTCTTCTAGTCTGTGTGTACATGATACACATATCTGTACTTGTCTTTCTCCAAAGTTTCTGCCCCGTGGCGTCCTCCGCTACCAATCTACCTATCATTCTTTTGAAATCCTCATCCCATACAGCTCGCCAGCCTCTAACACATACCCAGATCCCCGGCGGCGGCGTGGGCCTCTTCAACGCCTGCACGAACCAATACGGCGCGCCCTCGAACGGCTGGGGCGAGCGCTACGGCGGCGTGACGTCGCGCTCGGCCTGCGACAGCTTCCCCGAGGCCCTCAAGGCCGGCTGCTACTGGCGCTTCGACTGGTTCGGCGGCTCCGACAACCCCGGCGTCACGTTCAAGCAGGTCGCGTGCCCCGCGGCGCTGGTGGCGAAGAGCGGCTGCAGCCGCAACAACGACGCTATCAACGAGACGCCTACGGGGCCTAGTAGTGTTAGTACTTGGACGCCTGCGGCTACGGGTGTCGCGACGGTTTAATGGAGATAGGGACAGTCGTGGTGTGTTGGGGGAGAGTGGGGAGAGTTGATGCGGACTAGATAGGGGCTGGGATGTATTTAGTGAGTGGTTGTACATATGGTATATCTCCTTTAATCTTGAGAATGAGATGGTGCAAGTAATGTCTGAGATGCTGCATCTCCTCAGCTTTCCTTGTATAAGTTTGTGTTCAAGGCTCTGTTCTCTGCGCAAGCATGGATAACCTCCTTATCTCCTCGTTGGCATAATTATCCCGCTGATTCTCTATGTGGAATTCGGGAAAGTTATCGTAGGTTAAGAGGTTAAACCATCACTTGTGACAAACGGCAGGTCGTGTTCCAAAATTGTAATTAATTGATTAAGTCCGACTGAGCGCTACAGTAGACTTTTCTAAAACGATTGACTATGGCGTGCTAGCCGCGCTCACCTACACGCCCAGTTGGCTTGACAGGAGGATTCCAAAGATGTCTCCTTGTATGCTACTCTTTTACGTCCTTCTTTTGTCTCTCGTTCCCTCCCCCTCATCTTCCCTCACCCACTTGCGCATAGCTGATCACAACAATTAATACTTTCATTATGCGATAGTATTTGGGATTTTCACTAAGACTCACGTCCCATACTCGCAAGCTCGGCCGATTCAGTGGGCGATAGTCAAATCGAATTATCGCTATCCGGGTCGGCATTGGAAAGAGATTCGGCGTCCTGTATCTCCTCCTTCTGCTCTTGCTGTTGGTTCTGCTGTTGGTCTTGCTTTTGCCCTGGGTCTGGCTTCGGCTCAGGCTCGGGTTCGGGCGCGAGTGCGGGTTTTGGTTCTGGCTCAGGTTCTAATTCCAGACGATCTTCATCATCGGGATAGACAGGCTTTGGGAGGTATATATTGCGTTTGGTCTACAATGAGGATCAATCAAGATATGTTCACTAACACCAAGAGCTCCGAAACTGTGTTTTCATTATGTCTTCCTTCACAGAGGGAGGACGTTGTAAGATCCATGTGGAGGGGAAAGAAGAAAGTTATTGAATATTCAAGTAAGCTATTCTTACCTTGGGCATTATAAATAATAACTGTCACCGAAAAACTCTAGTAAAGTATAGAGAGATGTGTTTCGCTTATGTGGATGTGTAGATCGCTGCTCACTTGATCCTAGAGTCATGCTGTGCTGACTGACGAGAGGCCCGTCTGGCAGCGAGGGCACTTGCAACGTTTATATCTACACATTGCGCATCTCTGTAACGGCGTATCCTGGATGACAACACCAGATTATTAGGATTCATCGTCTATTCCTTTCACATCCGCTCGGGCTTGACATATAGAGCCGGGCAGAGTACATGGAATAGCGTAATATCGGTTACCTAGTTGCTGTTATTTTTTTTATTTAACGCTGGGGAGGGTAGCGAAGCTTGCCAATCCAGAACCCCCCAAAGGGAATAATGGCGTTCCGAGCTAGGATTTACAAAGACAGAATAATCGTTAACGATATATTTCTATATAATGTACCTATCTAGCAACCTGCGTCCGTGGCAGTTGGGCTCGCATGTACTAACGAGACTGCCTTGTCATACTCCCTGTGATTACCCCAGTTCTTCCTTCGGCTGTGTGAGTAATCTGAGCTAGCCCGGATACGCGTCTTCGTATCCCAATGCTTGCTGTACCACGTATCGCTAAACCGTTCATTGGTTGAAGCTAGTAGCAAAAACTATTATGCATATCCCACAGATAATTTAGAGTACATTATCTAGGGGTACACGAGATTACGACTCCGGCCGTTACTTTCGCAATAGATTTACATGCAAGGGGAGCAGAGTCGTACCCAGCAAGCATGCAATAGATATTGGTACATACCAATCAATTATAAGACATTATCAGTCTCCTGTAACTGTTGAAGGCTGTGTGACTCTTGGCCTGAAGATTTGAATAGGGGCTAACCAGTTGCCCGCTCTACTTTTCTTGTTTATTCTATCAATCCGAATTCTCGTAACTATATTGTTCTAGATACAGCCGAAGGTCTACATAAATATATGAATGCAATAGAGCATCCTGTAGAGCATATGTGCGTTTTGAGTAGGAAACGCAGTATGAACATCAACCCATCTAAGAAGTCAAGTCCGGAACCGAACTATTGGTATAAACTGCTTCTCCTGTACCTACCCTCCTCCCGTCAAGGGAAGTGTGTAGGATGGCCTTACGTAACATATAAATACTTTCTTTCAGCCTGCGAGGCTAAGCCTGGTATTGTAGTTGTGAAGTAGTCGGCGAATTGGTTGATAGCGAAGTCGGTCCGTATTTTGTAATAACGTTATCAGTGCGTAGGCTATACCCTTAATTCGCTGTTGTTCATATTTGCCCATACCCCGGCTTTCTCAGCCTGTATCTTATTACACACAGACTCATTGTCTCACCGAGTTGAAATAGAAAAATAATAGAAAAAGGGGCTTCCTTTCGAAAGAAAGGAAACAGCAGGTCTCCCTGGGAATCGAACCCAGATTAGTGGAATCAGAATCCACTGTGATAACCATTACACTAGGAAACCTTCTAGATAGGACTTAGTAGCTGGGGGCTGACTGGATTAGTTCCACATTATGCGTTCCACTAGCGGGAGTCCGATAGGAAAATCCTTTCAGAACTTAGAACGTGTAGAGGGACCATTGAATCATTTAGAGAAATATGGTAGAGCCGTAGAGATACGGCTTAGGTTGACGTTACTGACTCTCTGGCTGGCTGTACCTAAACTTGATGAGCTACACATCTTCTTAGACAGGGTAGCATAGCACATGTCTACTTGATTATGTAAGTCAAGTATAAATTCTAAATAAACAGAGTTTCATTTGAAATTGCTCGGTGGTTGGTACATGTATTTTCTTTACAATAATTTGGTATTTATTCTACCCGGAATACTCTGCACAAAGATGCCTACCACCATCATTAGTATTGTTGTGGCAGAATCACAGTGAGAGTACCGCAGTAGCCCAAAGCAGGGGCTAGCAAGTCCCCATGTTTAGGGCTCGAAAAGGAGACTTGGAGAATCGTACTTACCTTCTTCGAGGCTTTCCGGCATCGATATTATCGTGGAAATTGGCTGATTACATCGAGAATGCATCTATTAGCATTAGAACTTATATCTATGTACTAGATAATCACGCTGGTTGTTGGGAATAAAGATATCTTTATGAAGCCTGCTCGGCCTATTATATCAGAGCGGACATTCCAAGCTGATAGAAATCTGCCGGCAGAGGCCGATGGCCCACACGATGAGCTCCGATTCTCGGATTTGTCCCCATTCTGGACTGGATCGGTAGGCCCCGATAATTATATGTTAAGAGGTGCCTGCTATCAATCTATTATGTAAGTGATCTCTATCTTACATCTTACGACTGCTATATACGAGTCTGTTGCCTTCCCGTATTAAGGGATCTCGGTCGGTAAGCTCATGTCTATTCCTATTGAATTTTGTCTCTTACTGTATCGGCTAAGTGGAAGGCTTTGAACTTAAATCTCAACTCGCAGCGCTGTTCTTGGGACATACGAAGTAGACCCTTGGATTTTACGTTGAACTTTAGAATTTAAGATGACCAAGGTTGCTGTAATAGGGTACTCTCAACTCTCCAATCCGCCGCATGGCTCTTAACTTGATGTTATAACTAACGCATGAAAATAGTGCCGGCGTCACCGGCCTTAGCTGCGCCCTGCGCATTCAAGAGGCCGGCCACAGCGTGGCCATCGTCGCTAAAGACTTTCCAAGCGGATTTGAGACCATTGACTCCGCAACTCAGATCAACTTCACGTCACCATGGGGCGGCGCCCATAACCGTTTCATCCTACCACCCCCGGGCGCAGCGCCTGACTCCCAAGAAGCTCGTGAGCATGCAATGTCGTTATTAACGTGGGATGAGATGCGCGCCTTGCATGACCGTCACCCTGAAGCTGGCATCACGTTCATGAAGGCCTACGATTACTTCGAGGCGCCTGAGCTAGCTCAGACGTCGCTCACGGAGGACAGAGCTCAGAATGACTTTGGTATGAAGGGATTCAGATTTCACACTAAAGAAGAGATGCCTGAGGGTGTAAAACTCGGGTACGAGTATGACACATGGTACGCATCTCAGAACCTTTTATATCTCCCTTTGGCAGGTTTCCGGCTCGTTGCTCTTGCATGCTCCCGAAACCGAGTAAGACTTTTGCCGTTTACGGCAATTACTGACTCTTGATTTCAGGTGCGTCAATCCCATGGTTTATTGCTGTTTTTTGCTCCGGCGTTTTGCGTTTAGGGGCGGCAAGGTTGGTAAGTAAGGCACCCAACCGTTCTTCCCTGCCTATTATTGTTATACAAAACCCGTTCCCTCCCCACCTCATCGGTTGAAAATGCTATAGCCAGTATACGAGCTCTAGTAACTAATACCGCTTTTTACAGTCAAAAGGGAAATCAGAAATCCCCTCGAAGTGTTTGAGATGAAGGATATAGCCCCATTCGATGTGCTCATCAACGCTTCAGGCATTGGATTTGGGGACCATGATGTCTTCATCACGACAGGTAAGCGACTATCTCAATACGATGCAGACGGACATTCAACTCATAGACAATACTAGGTCAAACATGTCTTGTGGCCAATCCGTGCCCCGTCTCGATCACCAGAATAAATGCGACGGGTTTATCATCATTCAACGTCTCACGCAACTTCGAAGGCGGCACTGTTATTGGAGGGACCAAAATACCAGACGACTGGAATCCAAATCCATCTCTTGAGCTTAGAGAGAAGTTACTGAGTAATTTCGCCTCCATGTACCCTGACATTCTTGGTCCCGACGGTAAATTCACAGTTATTAAAGATATCGTCGGCAGACGGCCGACTCGGAAGGGAGGCATGCGGCTAGAGAAGGAGATAGCTTGGGGCAATAAATGTATCATCCACGCATATGGCTTGGGAGGACGAGGCTATGAGCTAAGCTGGGGTGTTGCGGAGAAGGTGGCAAAGCTGCTCGCCGCGCATCTTGGGTCCCCTAATTAGTGCGACGCTCGACCGACGGCAGGCTAAACTCTGAGAGTACACATGTCATATACCCATCTTATCTTGAAGTATGAGATATCGTATGAAATTTTGAGATGGCCTCTGGGAAAACCAAGGCGAAACATACCTCTGCATTGTGTGAGCTCGCATTTGGCTCCAGCCTGAGCCCTTCCGTAACAAGCGGGTGATCGTCATGAATATGCATACACACATCCAAAGGCCAACAATGCGTTTTTACGCATACTACAACAGGAGGCCCCTGCGCGCCATAACTGTCTAAAACCTACAAGTTAGCCTTCGCCTTGGCCTTCCTTCTCACCGTCTTTAGCTCCTCCCTAAACGCCAAGTCTCCCAATATCTCCTCCGAGCCACCACCAACAACCATCATTCTAAGATCGCGAGTTATCTGCTCGACGCGGCCACCACCGCCGGGGCCATCCCGCTGATACGCAACTCCACCCATGATCTGCTGCGCTTCTCTTGCCGCAACCTCGAGAATGCGGCCGCCTGAAATCTTAGCCATAGCGATCGGACCAGCGATGTCTCCGCTCTGCCACCCATGTCTCTTGACATGGTACGCAATTTGCTCGATCCGAGCCCAGTGGGCCTCGACCTCGCGGGCGAGGTGGACAATCTTATGCCGAATCACCTGGTGGTTTATAAGCGGGACGCCAAAGGTTTCACGTTCGTGCGCATAAGCTAGAGCAGTAGAAAGACACGTGCGCGCCTTGCGGTTACATCCGACAGACATGACGAAGCGCTCGCTATTAAAGTTCGTCATGATGTACTTGAAACCCGCGTTCTCAACGCCAATTAGGTGATCGACGGGAACTTTGACCTGATCCAGACGCACCCAGCTCGCACCGCCGGCGTTCTGCCCACTGTTCGAGATCTTCTGCACCGACACGCCCGGCAGTACGAGGGGGACGACGAGGAGCGAGATACCGCCGAAGCCGGGCCCACCTGTTCGTACAGCGGTTGTCATGTGCGTCGCCCACGGACTACCCGTGATCCACTTCTTCGTGCCGCTCACGACGTAGTACGTACCATCGGCGCTTTTCTTCGCCGTCGTCTTGATATTCCCTACGTCGCTGCCGCCACTCGGCTCCGTGATGCCGAGGCAGAAGTTCGTCTTTCCCGTGAAGAGATCCGGTAGCCAGCGCTTCTTCTGTGCCTCTGTGCCGTGGCTCACGACGGGCGGGAGGCCAATGACATTCGCGCCCCCCGAGAGGGCGATCTGCACGCCTCCTTCGACGCGCGAACCCTCGTCCGTCAGGATGACACGGTGGAATATATCGAGTTCGTCTATCGGGATCCCGGCTACCGTGTTGAACTCTGCCGGCCGGTATTCCTTGGGAACGTCAAGCAATGCGAGGCCCGACTTAAGGAACGCAGCCTTCGCGGATGCTGGGCAATCCCCTTTTTCTTCCCATTCAGACATATTGGGGATGATGTTCTCATCGTAGTATTTCCGCGCATAGGCTTGCAGTTTCCGGTGCGAATCATTGTAGTAGGGTGAATCTAAAGAGCCGAGCCATGCCGGCTCAGCCCACGGCAGGTCTTGCTCCATTGATTATTAGGGTTTGAGGCAAACAATTCGGTGTTGAAATACTAGAGGCGGGCAATATTTTGACTGCTTCCTAATCTGCCTTCCATTTATATTTACTTCGCTTGCATATGGAATGATTGAAGAGTGAAGATGGAAGCGCGTATGAGATGGGTGAGGAGACTGAGGTTGGGGTACCGAGGCAATTTCAATTCGACGTTACGACACGCTGTGATTGGCCAATTGTAAGCGCCCCTTGCTGTCTACTATACATGGCTGAACGTGGACTGCCTATTTATATCACGATCCTCGAAGGGAATTATGGTACTCAAGATTTGTGATCGAGTTTCTTTGGCTAACGCTGAATTGTAACTAGGCGATACTGGGTTTCACTAGTTCCTTGTTTAATTCTTGCTGAGAAACTTCGAGCATGGCTAAATGAAACTATTACCAAGCGAGTCAACGTATGACGGCACGTGGAAAGGGAAGAAGTGAAACTCGCAGAGGCGTGAGTCGATACGAGCTGGAGTGTTAGAGTTAGCTAATTCTTGAAATGAAGTGAGTCAACGATATCAGAGCGTTTAGCCTATTGGGGACGTTCTATGAGAGCTATTATAGAAGAGTCCTGAGTTTAGCAGTTACGGACAAATAAGCTAGGTAGCGTGCAAACATGTGGCTATAAGCTGGATAACCGCTTTGAAGAAACTAGAAGATGTGACTCAAACCTAGAGGTGTGGACCGTGAAACATAGTAAATCTGAGCTGGATGGACATGGATATATATCCACTGAATTGTCAATGTCGTGGGACTGGTTCGTGGTTTGGCCGCCTCCTGTAGCAACGCTTGGTAATCACAGACTTTGAAGTCAAAGACATAATGGGAGATACCAATGGAGCGACACCTGCAGTTGAGTAATATTATACGGTCTCGGGTCGGAGTAAGTAAGACAATGTTGAATATTGTTTGCTTGTAGCAGTATGAAGTTAGATTTTCATCAAGACGTTGGGTTCATATCTTCTCACCACCTCTTCTTGAAATATTTCTTGGCCTTTACTGCTAACAACTCCCGTTTTATAGGCGTATTTCATATAAAATTGCGGGTAGAGCTTAACGCCTATCACGGCTAAGGCTTGGTATCCGACCTGTTTTAGGACTCTCAACATGAGTATGACGCGTTTGACGGTGTAATGAGGTTACTATGCGTAGACTAGCCTTTTGAATCCATTGCGGCTACCATTAAACATTAAGCTCTCTCCCTCTTGTAACCTACATCAGTTTGCACGGCTACGGCACAGGTACTAACTTCATTCATCTAGACCTCCGACTACGTTTTAACTTACTATTTCAACTCTATGACACGCGATTTATGTAGCACTTACCTTATAAGAGGGCACAGCGAGCGCCCTTCAATTTCAACGCGTTTTTACTTCCTTTGGTACAGCTACGAAAACGCATTATTGTTGTGAGGTATGCAAAAAAACCTTGGTCGAAATTAATGTCATGTTGTATATAGAATGAAGTTGGATGAAAATCACACAATAATGAGAAGTTCAGCATCAGTGGTTTAGTGGTAAAATCCATCGTTGCCATCGATGGGCCCCGTGTTCGATTCACGGCTGATGCAATCTTTTTCCAATTTTGGCCTAAAACCACCATTACACCGCCAATTGGCCTGCTCTGTCGGATACTGCGCTTGATTGGTTGCTATTTTTACTTCTTATTAAGTTGATCTACAGTCAATCCAGAAAAAGTCCCACCCGGCCTGCTTTAACAGCTAGTCAAGTAATCGAAGTCAATTCGCAACATGAAAACGGAGCTAGCAGTGCTGTGTGCAGCTGAGTCCGAGGGAAATATATACGAACCTAGGACTACTGCGTTAGTATAATAAATAGTCTTGGCAATTCTACCTAATCTATCCTTTATTCTTGTCCCTTATATCTGGCTAAAGCTGATGACTTCCACCGCTCACGCTATCTTAGGTATTAACTATGGCGCACGAAGGACTTCAAAGCTAGCCGGCTTCGAGAAGTTGGCTATTACTACAGCATTATATAGGCTATTTATATATAGCCTTGTGAAATGGTATGCTAAAGACGTTGGGGGGTCTCCTTGTTAACGATGCTAAATGCCTCAGATTACATAACTAGAGGAGGATACCCCGGCTTGGGTAGCATTGGATGAGACAGCGTATAGCAGATACCTCCACATGCATTGTAGGATTACTACTGCATAGGCCGAAACGAATAGCTAAAAATCCTATCAGTTACCGAGGAGTTGAGGATATGCAGCCCTGCGCCACTAATAGTCGGGCCTATAACAAAGCTGAAAGATATCTACGGCTTCCTATTGGTTCACTGACTAAAATAGACAAGCACACGAGCACCGCTCAAGGTAGGATGGATTGATACCATCATAACCTATGCTGTGGGACGTATCCTTGATATAATGACACCTCCTTTGGAATTTATAGATCGAAAGCTTAGCTGCCTTCATCTTGTACTAAGCTTTCCACATTTGATAGACTTGCATGAGACCCATACGTGCGGTCTCGAGCATTTTGTGCGGGACGTCATATCATACATGAGCTACTAGGACCTTCAAAGAGTGTATGTGCTAAAGATCTAAGAGATATAAAGCCTAGAGGTCTCCCAATTAATTGATAAAGACAGGAGTCAATCATATCTAGTCATTGCCATATATTTTGATCTACTTGGGAGCTATTACCGAGACCCTTCTATGCCCTGAAGTCAAATCGTCCGACATTTCGCTACCGACCTTCTGATACTGGGGAAGTCCCGATCGTTCCCGAATAAATATTACGCATAATAACACCTAATATGCGTAAGCCCTCTGCTACTATATTCGAAAAGTCTAAGCTTTTCTCTACAGCTCCAATTGTTAATGAAGCTTACGCTATATCATCAGATGCGAAGGTTATTAAGCGGAAGACTCTACTACTCTCGGCATAGCACCTTGGCTCCTGCTAACAATCACATCAGGGTGGACAATAAAATCGTACGTAGATAATTTGCCTAAAGTCGAGCTCTAAGTTTCAATTGCTCTAATGATTCAGACACAGGGTTCAAGTTATCTCTCTCAACGATTAAGACAAAATGCCTCCGGAGTTTCTTTGTTCATTATCATTTAAAAAAATTCGGGCTGTACAAAGATCCTCGCAGACTAAATCTACAGAACCGGAAGATTCAGAGATCGCAGTACCAATTGTCCTCGGCGCAATCTTTGTCGTTGTTTTTACTCTGCTGTTCTTTGCCATGTATCGGTCTTGGCGATGGGAACGGGCCCAAGCTCTGAAGAAAGAGCAGAATGAAGCCAAAGAAGAAGGGCTTGGACGATTGGAAAAGGCAGAGCTCTCTGCCGGATCTTCAGTTATGATAAATGAGATGGACAGCCAATGTGAAGGCCAGGAGCTACCTGGGACGAAAGAGGGCTTGCCTCATGAGCTGCCTGAGGCCAATATCGTGCCTCAAGAACTTCCTGCTGCTAGCCTGCACGAGATGTCGGCTGAGTGTGATAATAACCAAAATGAGAAAGCATGGCAAAGCACGGAGGCAGCATTGATATTGGAGAATACTGAAGGGCATGAAAGTTCTCCGGGAGAACAGAATCCAGCAGGGAATTAGTCGTCACAAGAATTGATTACTTATTATCCTGACTTAAGTATTATTTTATTAAAGTCCCTTTTCTTTATTACGTGAATATTTTAGTCTCGAGAAAGAGTAACAGCAGAAATAGGGAAATATTCACTCGGCTCACGGAATATTGTTCACAGCGCCTATTCTTCCGCTGACTACGCCTTGTTCATTTCAGGGAAGTCGCAATGCATAGTATACAATTCCATGTAGGAGGCCCCTGAATCTATTTTTCTAGCCGTTGCCAAGAATGTAACAATGAACAAGACGACTATAACAGTTGAACGGTCTGCATATTCTATATCCCTATTTGGTCAATACCCTGGATGAAATAATGTCTTAATATCATTCACTATTAAGCGACTCCTTGTCCTTCTGCTGTCTCAGCCGTCACCCCTGGAGCTTTTATTACAGATAGAGAAAAATACGTCTTGAAGAAGTGCAGGGACGTTGCTGCCAGCACCGCCAGTGTGATGGGAATTGAGATCTCCTAATAGCCCCTGAAAGCGATGGTCGCGAGGTAGTTTAAATGAGGGTGCATTTCCTAGGGAAAAATATCAAACGAGCCCAAAAAGTATCATACACTTTCTACCACTAAATATAAGCAATCTGTAGCGCGCTGGCGTAGTGGACATAGTAACGATTCTGGAGTAACCACCATTGTAGACGCGTTTCTCAATGGGTAAGTGTGTACCATACGCGCCACCTCTAAGAGGCTAGGGCTGTCACAGAGCTATTATCCGAAGCTTGGTCTTTGACTAAAATCTTCTTTGAGGACTTCTTCCACGCGAATACGACCTAGCCCTGCTTGGCGATCTGTATCTCGTTGAGTTTTCGCGTCTTCCTATCAAGGAATACATTATCCTTGGCACGATTCTTGACTTTGGTCTCGATCTTCGCTCAGATCTGGAGCCCCCTCTCGAACGGCTACGCGATCTCGACCTGCTGCGAGATATTGAAGCTTCATGACCACCCAACTCTATCTGTTGGTCTCCCGAATACCGAGTGTATACTGTTGCTCTATCGTAGATGCTCTCAAGAAACCTGTACAAGGCATCTAGACAATCTTTTCCCGAACAGCGGTACATAGTACAACGAAACATTGCACAGTCGACTCCAGGACAGTGATGAGATGGCTTGGCAAAAGGACTGTGACACGAGTCCCGCTCCATGGTGCCCCGCAACCTTCGCAGCCTCTCCTCCCGCGCACCTGCATCGTAGCATAGTACCTCGACCTGGGGATAGTCATCTGGCGCCTGTTTTAAGATTTCTATGAATCTGAACCGCCGCATGTCTTCGAACACAATCCTGGCCACGTGACCAAAAAGCTGGCACGACGATTGATCTTGTCGCGGCGGCCCTATCATATTCTTGTAGTCCCAAGATACTAAACTCAAGAGCGCATATATCCGATCCTTAGCCTCTTGAGCCTCCTGATACCGTGAAAGGTATAGAATGAGACTGAAATCTAGAGGCTTCTGCTCGTGGCGATGGATCTGTGAGATGAGCCATACATTGCGCGTATTCTCAACAGCTCGCTGGGCCCTCCCCATTATCGTCACAGCGTTTGACCTCGCAGGGTTCCCTTTCATGGACAATTGCATTTTCATAGCGAAGTCGACCATGATGTTCCACTTCAGCTCGTGTATACCACAGACTAGGATCGTGCGATTTGAGAGAGCCAACTCCTGCAAAATCCACATCCGCTCCCAGTACGTCTTCCTGAACATGTGACCAATACCGCTCGAAAGCCGGGAATTCTGCTGTAGCTCCCTTAAAAGGCGCCGCTCGGCCGGGCTCGGTCGTCTTTCGCGCGTCCCTGGATCTGGAGTACACAAGGCCCTTAGGCGTTCGAACGTGGTTTTAGTGTAGTCTCCTGCTTCGCCAATCCAGGCAATCACTTGCCATGCCATCGTGAAAATGCTTCCCATCAGCGCCACTTGCACGCTCTTCTCCCCATAGACGTCGCTCTGGTTGATGCAAAGGGCGTCAATCCACCACCATCCCACCCACTTGCTGTCTCCCTTGGATGCGGCGGTCGCATTCATCCATTCAATGGCGTGTTCCAGAAACCCGTGAAGATTCTCCGTGACTTGGAATAGTCCACCGTCCAGGAGTATGGTCCTCTTTCGGTGAGTGTTTCCCCAGGTATAGGAGAGGGCAGAGTAGTTGAAGGACGGATCTGCGATGTGAATGACTTTCGACTCGCACTGTATCAGGTCTCCCGGCGCAAGAGTACTAGCGATTCGTACAAGTCGGATCTGATTAGTGGGATCCGGTAATGGATGATACTGGAACTCGTGTCGCGGAGCGGAGGCAGCGCTATATCGCCAAGGTCTGGAGCGACTTCGTTGTCGCGCATTACTAGAAGACCCGGAAGCGTGATGATTAGTTCTTCGTCTTGGTGACCGTAGACTGAGCATGTCAAACAAAGCTCCGCCGATCAACGCGCCACCGATCTAGGTATATTGTCAGATGGTGTGAGATTGAGACAGAAACACTTGAAAGCATGGGAAAGAGCCGAATTCGATTAATGAGAGCACCCTTACGATTGCTTCTTTGTCAAGGCCCATGGTTTCACCGACGCGCTTCCTCACAGTTAGGATGGTGCAACCTGAGGACTATAGCACTATAGGAGTCGAAACTTCAAGGCATGGAGCTCCTAGGGTATTTGAAGCTATTTAGCCTCACATTCATGTGGGGCGCGAACTACACATGTTTTGGGGTGGCGCAGACAGCTGAGTCTTTGATACCAATCAGAATGCATCATCAGCCAATTTTGTCTCAGACGGCATATTTGAGGGGAGTTCTAAAATCGATACGACGTGCGATCCTCGTAAATAAGAGGATCGCAAATAAATGAAGCTAAACTCGCTTCGGCTCGAAAGAGACCTTATAAGCATAGCTCCAAATTTGAAATCGCTTCCCGGAATACACGATCCTATCTCACACCTAGGATGAGGAAGTTATCTTCCAAGATATGCAGCATCTGGACGAGGATGTAAAGACAAAATTGGCTTCGAAAAATATCGATGCTACCTGCTGGCAGGCTCGAGGTGGTCTGCTCAGATGGGTCTACACATACTGTATTAACAAGCCAAGCAGTGCCGAGTTGTCTAAAGCCATCAACTCGATATTACGGTGATACGCTAAATCCAACGTCTGCTACGCTTTTCTTGCCGATATAGAGGATGTTGAGGATATTTCGACGAGTCGCTGGTTTAAGAGAGGCTGGACACTACAGGAGCTAAGAGCTCCTACTAACTTTGCTTTTTACTCTGGGCAATGGGAACTCCTAGGCTTCGAGAAGACAGACGGAGAAGGAGAAGAGGAAGAGGTCGTGCGCACCTCTGATAATCAAAGCCTTTTTGCTTGGGCCGACAAGGACATTATCCCGGGATCATCCTGCGGTTTCCTCGCGGCCTCGCCCAGGGCCCTGCCAAATATCTAAATTCTCACTGTATAGGTGGAAATTTTCGAGACCAATCCAGGTTATTGTACGATGCCGAAACTACCATTTCCTATACAATGACCAACCGCAGCAGATGAGCTTGCTAGCTTGATTCATTTCCAAAGGATTTCATGAACGTATGCTATTACCTAGGTTATCTGACCAGGCATTTGATATCAAGGCAACCGATCCCTCAGATCACAGTAGGCCTAGGTCACAGAATCCTTCACCGCAAAGAACCCGCTTTCAGGTAAGCTAACCCCCCTGGTCACGATCCATCCCCTCACGGGCCATATCGAGAGTGATTGTAAGCCTAACTACCCTGATTAATTGAATATATATATCTTAACCGCTACTTGTGCTATAAATACAATTTCTACTTTATTATTATTATTATTATTATTTTATTTTAATATTTTTACATGATATTTAATTTTATACGTAAACTATAGTTCGCGTAGTAATATTAAATAGTAGCTAACAAGTATTATTAGCTAAATAAAATATTCTAAAAAGCTATATTTAATACTAGCTTAACAAAATTCTAACTTATAAATAAACTTATAAGTTTTTTTAAGCTTTATTTTTTAAAAAAAATAATAATTAACTAAATAAATAATTAGTTAAATTAAACTTAGTTTTATACTAATACTAGTTAAATTTTAAATTATAGCTTAAAATATAATAAAAGCTTTTAAAAGCTTTTATAAACAAAAAAAAATAGTATATTTATTTTTTTTATTAAAATTTTATTATAAAAACTTTATAACCTAAAATAATTAATTATACGTGTATTAATAATATAATAATAAAAAATATTAATTTTTTTTAACTGTTTTAAAACGTTTAAACTAATTAATTTAATATTAAACTGTTTTTATAATATTAATAAAATAAAATTGTTTAAAACGTAAAAAAAAGCTATTAAATAGTTTTTAAAGCTAATAATTATATTATTTTTAAAAAAAATATTAAAAAAAACAAATAAATTATAGTTTTTAAATATATAAATAGTTTTAAAATAGTTTTTTTATTACTAGTTATTTTTAAAAATAATAATGTTTAAATATAATAGTTTTTAAACTAAAAAAATAATATATATAACTTATAATAGTTTTAATTATTATTTAATAAATAAACTAGTAATTTTATTGTTTTAAATTAAATATAAAATATTTTTTTTATTTTATATTTAAGCTTTTTATAATAATAAATAAATAGTTTTAATATATAATAATTATAATTTATATATAAATAATAAGTTTTTTTAGTTTTTTTTAATAAATAAAATATAGCTAGTTTTTTATAAGCTTTATTATTTTTATATAATATAAGTTTTAAACGTAAAAATATTTAAGTTATTAAAAAAAACGTTTTAATATTATTTTTATAACTGCTTAAATATAGTTTTAAAGCTAAAACTTTTAAAAAAAAATTAAATATTTTATATAAAGCTTAAATAAAAGTTTTAGTTTTAAAAGTTATAATTAATATTTAAAGAATTTTTAAGATTAATCTATAAAACTGTTTAAAACTGTTATTATTTAAATTTATAATTTTAAAAAATAAAAATATAGTTTAAATATTAATTTAAATATTTATTACTTTTAAACAGTTAAAAATACTAGATTTTTTATAGCTAATATTTTTTTAACTATTAAAACGCTATTTAAAAATTAAACAATTTTTTAAACTAGTTAAAAACTAATTTAAAAACGTATACTTTTTAATTTAGCTTTATAATAACTATAAAATAAAAAAACCGTAAAAACGTTTAATATAGTTATTAAAATAATTATTAAATTATAAGCTACTAATATTTATTTATACGTTAAAATTAAATATAAAACAAACAATATATATAAAATAGTTAAAATTATTTTTAATTATAAGTTTATTTAAATAATAAACGTTTAAAAAACGAAACAAAAGTTAAAAAATTATATAATCTATAAAAATAAAAATTCTAATTATAATATACTTAAAATAAGTACTAAGTTAAATAAAACGGTTTAAAAAAATAATACAAAAGTAAAAAACTTTATTAAAGTTCGTAAACAACGAAAAAAATAAACCTATAGTGCTATATTTACTATATAATCTATATTCGTACGTTGTAGCTAGTTAGTGTTAAAAGTAGCCCGCGAGGGGATGGATCGTGACCAGGGGGTTTAGCTTATAGTGTGATCATCTTTGCAAGGAGTGATGCAACGCAGTCAGCTGCCTATCACGATGTGGGCATTCCATGACGTTTAGGGATGTGGATCTGTTGTGATGAGCGGGGGTAGATATGGCAACAAATAGGCAGTCGGCAATGCAGTCTTCGACAGGAGCCGAGATGGGCACAATGGTAAGATGGCTACGTTAGCGAAGGGAAATGAAGATAAATGAGACCTTTCATCTGCCGCAAGATCAAAATTTTCTCCCAGTTATCTCATCTTGCATTTACTGCCTCTTCCCAGACCAACAAAAAGACCGTTTGAATCAGCACCACGCTCTTCGACGAGACCTCAACATGTTGTTCAAGCCTAGCCTCATCGCTCTCCTGCCCCTCTTGTCCGCCGTCCTCGGTGCGCCTACTGTCAGCTCAAGAAACAGTGAGAGACTGAAGCTCTTCTCCAGGTTGATGTTACGACTGACAGGTGCCATAGGTCTTTCTTCGGACACGCAGAATTTTGACAAGCGCACCCCCCTTGATCAGGATGAGACCCAGAAGGGCTACAGGCGCTCTCTTTTCGATCAGGACGAGACCAAGAAGGGATACTAAGACTATGGTATTGAAACCCAGGAAGCTGCAAGGGCTCACCGACTTGGAGGTTGGTGCGAAATAGGGATCAGATCGGGGACATGGTATGTAATCACCTGGAAGTCTGATAAGAGGGAAGCTACGAGAGAATTTTTTTGTGGTGAATGGAACATGCACTCTTTTGTCGTGGTCTGAAGTCTAGTGAGCTATGGGCAGAAGTGTACAAATCCCAATGCCTATGCAAAGCATATCAGGGCTTGCCGCTCACAATCTGCCTCTTTCATGTTATCCTCACAGGCTTTTGGAGTGCTCGAGGCATTTCTTGGTATGATACACAACGCTGGAATGGCAATTGCATCGTATATCAACCGCCTTGTCCCTTTCGAGCTGCTGGACTCGCAAGACTGCTGCTGCTTCTTCCCGTGGCTCAACGCGAGCATTGTGGTGATGTCGATTGTCTTTCTCCATCCACCCCCAATTCTCTTTTCTCCTGTAGCCTTGTCTTCTCGATGCCAAAGTGGTACCATAACATCCCCAGATAACACTTGCGTGAGACAGAGACCGTAAGCTCGACAGACGCCGGCCATTGGTTGTAATGGCTCAAGAGCGAACAAGCAGGTATCTTTTATTAATGAGCTCAACTTTTGTAGAGCGCCGAGAAACCCCACATGTATCGGCTCTGGCAGCATTTCCGCTATCCTTGTTATATATAGCTTCAGGGACATATTTTCCGAAACCTGGTCCCTTGCTTCCGAGTGGCGGAATTCCAACATCATCTGCACTAGTGATGAGAATTCGAGCACCTCAAACACTGAATCAGAGGTTATGCAAGGGAACATTCTTTGCAGAATCTGGACAACTCGATCAGAGTTAGGCTCTTCGTTGTCCGAATATGTCCCTATCTTGGTCGCATAGACTACTTGCCAGGTTCGAGGAATGGCAATTGAGGAGGGACTCGGGTGGACTTCAAGAACCTCGTTGTTCAAGATCAGGGTGGCTAAGACAGTACATCCAAGAGGTGTGGGATAATCAGCTATATTGTCGACATTCCTTGCTTGGGAGTGGTAAGGCAATTTGCGATTACGGCAACTTGACCAATCTGGGACCCAGGTTGGACAGGAGATATTCCTTGATTGAGAGAGTGAACCAAACTCGAATAAGTGAAGAAGTATTTGTAATCTTATACCATTGTCCCCAGAACGCAGAGCTTGTGAAGCAACCTGCTTGTACATAACGTCCCAAGGAGCGACATAGTCAAGATGGATGGAATTATCTGGGATGAGGCCTGCTAAAGCAGCGATACGGTCTCTCTTGTCTGCGCATTCGGCTTCGTGAAAACTCCATAAGAGTTCTAGCAGGCTCGGAAAACTTGAGGGCTTGAGCCGATGTAGACTTGCCGCCACGCTGATCTGATAACTCGACATATCCATAGACTGATATTTGTGCGCGGCAGTGGCAACCACACACATGGGAATCGAAAAGTCTCCGCAATGTGCAATTGCTTGACGGGCTAGATAAGCTTCTTGGATGACCCAACGACGTGAGAACCAAGGCCGATTGAAGAAGTCCCAAATACTCTTGAGTGCATTTCCAACCCCTGGACGTCCTATTCCATCTCGTGGGCTGCGGTTGAAGTGCTTTCTCATTAAAGATACAAGATGCCGGGCCATTATATGTTGCTCATTTTCTTGGATCTGGCTGGCTGCTCGGAAGAATCTAAACAGTCGGGGTATCGTGTCATCGTCGGTGCCGAGCCAGATATGAACTTGCTGTGCCTGCCGATATATGTATCCCATCAGGGGGACTTGCTGGACTTTTTCGGCATCGTCGTCCTGGTTGAGGCAAACAGCGTCAATCCAAAAATGGCGCACTTTATTTTGGCCACGAAGATACCGTAACAAAAGGTCGACATTGGTTGTGATTCTTAGGAACGAGGTATCGCCATCGTGTTCTATCTCTAGGTGATGTGTAAAGTTGCGTGGACCCCATGTATAGGAAATTGCGCAGTAAATCGTACTGAGTGTGGAGATCGGACCTTGAATAATGGAGCATCTTGGTGGACTTCTTTTATTCTGTGCTGGGCTGAGGGCGATGAGCCGGAGCGTATCGACGGTGCCAAGAGGCTCATATTGGTAACCGTTGAAAACAGGCATAATATAGGTGCTAAGTTTGTAACGACTTGTGTAGACTGTCAAAAATGTAGAAAGATTAGAAACTATGATTAAATAGCGTGAGATTGCATCACCTTTGTCGCAAGCTTTTTAGTAGAATGGTTGGTCTATGAAGGCTCTACTTAGTATTTGGCTGTTTCTTACTGACGGTCTAAGGCTCGGTTCACCCCCCGGTTTATAATTATGTCATCACAAGGTTACTGTCAGATCGACTGCATTTTGCCTACACTCGATAAACTATCTTTCCTTGACTGATCAATATAGACAGCACGAATGGAACACGTTCATATAGGGGAAATGCCTAAGGCAGACTCGACCTCGAGCGCGCAATGCGGGGTCGTGCAATGGTCATTGGTGACCATCTATACGTTGTTGGCTCGGCAATGCAACCTCTTTATCGTGCATAATCGGACTCAGCTACAAGAACGATGGAAGTATTGGAGCCCAACAACCAGCTGTTTGAGCAGATCCAAAACCAAACACTTCTTCCGTGCACTCGTCCAAATCCACCAAGCAAAAGGATCTGTCCGCCTTGTATAATCAAAAGACAAGATGGAGGTAGCCGGTTTGGTGTTCGGCGTTCTACCTGTCGCAGTCTCGGCAATCGACAAATACCAGGAGGGCCTCAAAGCCATTGGCCATTATGTGAATTATCCCCTAACATTGAAGTACATCAAGAGAAACCTCTTCATCCAGATCCAGCAGTTACGGGCTACAATGAATGACATCGGACTGGAAGATCCGACGCTTCCGCAGGTGCGACGCCGGCTGCGACAGCTGCAACCGGATTGCTACGAGGATTTCATTGATATCATCGAACACATGGATGGTGTCGCAATGGGATTGTTGGATAACCTTGATATCGATATCCAAGGAAAGGTAAAAGACCATTTTTTTCTGTCACTTATCTCTTTAGACGTTTACAACTGACGATGAGACCACTAATCAGCCAAAATGGTCAAACGAGGCCTCCGAAAGAGTGAACTGGGAATGGCGAAAAGTGAAGCGCAGCTTTGGACATCAGCAATGCAAAGAGATGTTCACTGACCTTCAGAACCTAAACAATGCCTTGAAGCACTGCCTCATCCTCTCAAATACGAGACGTTCTGGGAGTAAGGCACTCACGACATCGAACTTATTAGCGCATACTATCTTCCAATCGAAAGACGAAGCCGACAGACGGAGTAACGTCGTAAACACATCCGATCTAGAGGTTAAAGGCCCCACCGAGAGTTGTTATTCTGATAGCATAAATCGAGGTTCTGCCGACGACGCTAGCTCCTGGGTTGCTGAAGACGAGAAGAGAAAGCGAAAAAGCTTCTTTAACAAGTTTCGAATTTTCTCTCGGAAGAAGGAGGAACAAGAAAACGACGAAGAAGGATCTAAAGTCGCCTCTTCTAATCTGAGCGAAGAAGACAGATCTGAAGTTACCTCTCCTAGTCTGAGCGACGGTGGAAAGCAAGCTTCTACTAAAACAGGTCACAAAGGGAAACCCTATCTCAACGCCCTTTTCGCTGTTTCACAGCGAACTCAGACTCTGGAGACGTCAAGTTTTTCGTCAGGGCTCTCAAATAGAAACCGCCAGAACCAGAACACGTTGGGAATGTGCAAAAGACTCAATGCTGCTAAGCCGCTTGGTAAGAGCTTCCGAAATTCTCATGCTCCAAGCGAAGCATACAGCAGCGACCTTGAACACGCCCGGCGAGACAAGCGAGTCAAAACAAATTTCAGGAAGAAGACCATGAACTTCCTTCGCAAGAATAGCGACAAGAAAATGCCAAGGCCAATATCGGCGTACGAGTCATTTGAGGACTCTGACTTTGACAATTGGAGCGCATGGAGCTAATTAACCAGGTCGAAAAATTGAGGAACCGAAAAGCGACTGTCTTATCAATGCTTGTCATCACGGTGGGACAAGCCTTTTTGGGCTGCAGCTTGACTCATGATAAGTAGCGCATAATGATGTTGGTAGAAGGTGATGCTTGGTCTGATCAATGTGCTCTAAATATCAACGACTGGCCTTTGAAATCCTCTTCAAAATCCCATTCGGCTGCCCATATTTTGCGAATTACACTCTAGCCGGTCCATGGCTACGCCTTAGGCACTTTATTTCCCTGCCTCGCTCGGCCGATTCCTAGCGCAACCCGCACTTGTGCGCTCTCATTCGTAGCGAACCACTGCCATAAATCCTTCACTGCCTCGACAACCTCATCGTACTCTCCCTCTGCACCTGGCACAACAGGCAAAGAATCCCCAATCCTAAGAAGGTCTTTGTCCCAGAGGAGCTGGAAACTATCGGGAAAGTTGATGTTGTCTATGCCGAGCCCTGGTCCCTCTGCAAGTGCACTCTCGTCGCGAGCATACCCTAGGATTCTGCACACATTGGCTGTCTTATCCTTCTCTGACATATCTTTGAATAGGCCATTGCATTGAGCGAGGAGATACGGCGTAGTCATAGGGTCAGACTTTCGCTGCTTATGCACTGTGTTGAAGAGGTAGTCCAAGATGGATCGTACAACAGGATACTCCGTCGATCCGTCAGCCTTCCACTTTTGGAGCTGTTCACCAAAAGCACTAGGGTTATCGATTCCAAGATGCTTCGTAACATAGAGCAGCCATGAGAGAGACCCCATGCGGTACTTGGGTCCGCTGGCCACAGTCTGATAAGGCGCGTACGTCTGCACAAAAGCACCGAGTTCAAAGTACGTAGCGAATGGCTTCTTCTGCATCGCAACTCTGTTCTCCACCATGAATTTGAGCTGTCCGAGCACGACTTCACCGGTAAGCATGAGCCCGTTGATGGTATCCAGAGCGCGCAACTCGTCGTCTGACAGCTTCCCGCTGAACGTCTTGTACACGAGGTCGTGGTTTACTTCAGACCAAGCGTGCATCAACAGCGATGCGATCTGTATTTCAACCATTGAAGAGCCGTAGCGATGCTTCTCGGTAGGGAGGCTGGCGGTCCCAAGAGAAGCACGGATATGGATTGCGCGGTAGCCCACGAACTGGTTCTTGTAGGACTCATCTAGCGCCACGGACTGCGTTTGCTGAGGGGCATGCGCCGGTGGACCAGCAACAGGTGGAGGAATAGTCTTAATTTCGGCCTGGAAAAACGAGTTTTTGAGGAGCTGCGCTGTCTGTGCTGCCTGGCTAGGGAAGTACAGCGCCACGCGCACGCCAGAGAGGTCGACAAGATCCTTGAGGATATCATCGGCGGACTTATACTTTTTCTCCACGTTGCGCTGTTTGAGCTTTTCCAGGAGCCGCTCCGGGCGCTTTGCACGAGAAGTGATGATGGCGGGGATGCCATTCTCGCTAAGGGCCTTGCGACATCGCTCTTCCGCGAGGCGGGCTACTTCGGTATAGAAGTCGACTTGTCGATCGTAATTTTCGACAAATTCGGTGATGAGATCTTTCGACATTGTGAGACTATTATATTTGGCTAGTAGAAAGAAAGGCGCGGAAGAATAAATGCGAATAAGTTTAAAAGAATATGTGATGAGTTTCGTGGATAGGTAGGCCAGCACGCAGGGCGATTCTCCTTGATATATGTCTTTTTGAATAGGTAGTACCTATCAAAGGCTGCCCAACTTTCTGGTTCAAATCCTTGAACTCAGCTGTCTACTCGTCGCCTCATGCTTTCAATCTAGCGCTGAGCTGTTACAAATTCTAGAACATGTCTATCTAAATTACGCGGGTTAAGCAAGCCGCGGAACACTATTGAATAACAGATCCCTGCTGGCCTGCGAGTCTACGGATAACACTCCGGGGCTGGGCTCTGATCGTTGCTAGGTAATTTCCGACCGGCGTTCTAGACCTTCTGTGCTTCTGGGTCGGCACATCCGTTATGGTCAACATGATCAGCTATATCGTTCTCTCGAGTTCCAGGCTGTGATTTCCCCTATGCACTGCGAATGGTCGTCTCGTCCCCTGTCCTAGGTAAGGCCTCGTATATCGGTTTCTGACATTCCTCTGTCTAGTATCTACTTCCACGGAGTTACTCTCAGATCCAACGTACAGCGCCATCTTTGTCCTTTGAATACAACACTGAAGAGTTATTTTATAATATCTACCATAACAACTTGCAAAACTTTGGCATTAGTGCCTGCCATATGCCCAATAGTATATCTTCCGTAGATACGATGATTTTGCCCTTTATAAATCTATCACAGGCTGGCTGGAATTTAACCTCTGTTGTCTGCCGCTTATGATGCCGAAAGTCGAGCTTTACACTAGCTGCTTTACACGTCCGACAATGTTACATCACACCACAACTCCATACGAAGTCCTGTAAGCCCATCCAACTTCAAGTCATCTATGCTCAAGCCACCACGAGCTATAGCAACTTCCCAATCCGTTAGAGGGCTCTGCTTGGTGTAGTCGAGCTCCTGTCCGTACTCTCCATCGCAAATAATGGATGAGTCTGTAGGTTGATACTCGAAAAGGATGGTACGTGGATCTCCGACGAAAGCCCTGTATCCTGGGCCAGATTCTTCCTTAGTGCCATAGACATTGGGAAGGTTGATGTCGTAAAAACGCCCAGAGGTGCGGAGGAGCAGCCGAAGGCTGCTCAACGTGTCTGAAGCAACCGTATCCAGTCCCTCAAGATAGCAACTATTTAGAAAACCAGTCAGTTGAAGAATTCCCTAGCATATAGTACAGTTTGACACTCACCGAGCCTTTGCAACTCGAACTCGGCAGAAGCCCTGAAAAGCAGAATTGGTGGGATCAAGACGCAAACGGACAGACCCGTCCTTCTGCAGTTGTCGTCGAAGGCCTTCGGCGTCGCCGGCATCACCGCACGTGGTGATGGTGAACTTGCGCCGCTGAACCATGACCTTTGCGCCAAACGCGGCGATACTCCCCTGCAATCTTGCTGCATCATCTAAATAATCAACCACCGGTTTCACAGGCGACAGCTGAACCGGAGGGATATCAGTGAGGGCATGGAACCTGTAGGCATCCGAGTGGGTTTGGAAGTCAAGGAAGATGAGGGACCGGATCGTTAGCAAGCGGTCGAACATAGCTCGCTTGAGAATGTCGATTACTGCGCCCTGTTGCTCTTCTACGTTCAACGTCGACTGCAACCGAGACTTCTCCTTATGCTGTAGCTTGGTCTTAAGCAGGACGAGAGAGAGCTCGTTGCCTCGTTGGCACAAGTTCTCCTGCGTCTGGAGGTACGTTTTACCGTTGATGACAAGGGTGCGGAGGGCGTTAAAGTACTTGCCCTTGGCCCCGAATTTGATGTCCGAGATGGCCTTTTCGATCTCGGTCACTTGGAGGTCAAACATGTCCCAGAGGGCTGTGGCGTTGAAAATGTCCAGGCTCATATCGGGGCGCTGAAGGGCTGTCTTGTCCTTCAGGGTTTTGCTCTGGGCTAGTGCTGCCACGACCTTGTCGATGGCGGCGGCAAGCTCCTTGAGTTTCTTGAGTACAGGCTGTAACTTCTTTAGAATCTCATTGATGGCCTTGTGTACCGCTTGGATTGTCTTGATGATGTTGGCAATGGTCACACCTGCAGATACAGCTGAACCTGCAGCGAGGGGTACTAAGGGTGCTGCGAGACCGCCAGTTGCGACAGTTGCAGCCACTGCCCCGACGGCACCAACACACGCCCAGAACACGCCTTTCGCGGCTTCCTCCTTCTTCTCCTTGCAGTAATTCTCAAGGCCCTTCTCGAAGTCCCCCTTGAGGCTCTCCAAGGTCTTTTCATTGTCGTTATATCGATTCCTGGCGGAATCATTGGCCTTGACAGCTGCGCCGTAACCCTTTTGCGCAAGGTCTTCCAAGAAATTGTACTCAGACATGGCATCCTCGCTCCTTGCGAGAAGATTGGTCGTCTGTCCAATCATAGACAGCGAAAAGCGTTCCTGTCCGACGAAGCTTTGGAAAGCATCCTCAAAAGCCTTGGCGGCGGCAAGTCTCGACTTGAGGACCCGCTTACTGGAGTAGATATTGATGGAAGGTACATTGAGGAGAGTTTGTTCCTCAGACAGAACGAGGTTATTTCGTAGAGAGCAGGCTTGAATGTTTAGAGCAGCACTGGCTTCGGAAGCACTTAGGTTGCATACCCAGTTGAGGATATCCAACGCAAGCTTGCGGTCGGAGTGGATGACCGACGCAGCCACCAGGAATTCATATGCCACTAGCCGAGGGAGGTTGTCATTGATGTATCTGCCGTCTTTCAGGGTTCCGTCCTCATTGAGGCGGTCCAGATAGTTTGCAGTCGACATGTCAAGCATATCTGGATCGTGCTGCTCAACTACAAATTCCTCGCCAGTCCAGCCGACTTGAATGCCCCATTTGTTCTGGTCGATGGTCAGGGGCAGGCTCCTGGTTGAGCCATCAGAAAAGCCGAATTGAGCTGTGAAGCCGGGTTCGAGTGCGTATGTAAAAATCTCCAGCTGGGAATCGCCAGAAAATTTCATGTGCAGAGCCTGCGATGGGCTTCCTTGAGACACGACCTTTCGTGCAAAGACTCGAAGCTCAAAGGGTTTCTTCGGGTCAGCATTGCCGAGCACCAACTCCTCAGAAAGCTGAAGCGTGTCACAGTACAAGACAAGCCGACGAAAAGAGCTTTTGCCCTTGGATTTCACTTCGTCCTCTGCGATTTGTAGGCTTTCATCAAGTCGAAGACAAGGGCGGCGGAGATAGACCTAGGACCTCATTAGTCGTGAATACCTAGTCCAAGGAGATGGAACTTACTGTGCCGCCATGCTCCTGGTCGTAATGCAATGACTCAGAAAAGGCCTTGGCCAACGTCTTCTCCTGCAATGTGAAGGAGTTATTCAAGGACTCAGCAGCAAGTTGAAAGTTCATGGTGACAATTGATATCTAAAAGGCAATGAAGACAAACTAAAGCTCAGGTTCACCTAGCAGATTCTCGCCATGGCTACGAAGGCATTATATCAACACATACAATTCTCAATATGTCTCTTCATGAAGAAATTTGCTACGAAGCTTCTCAGTCTCGAACGGTCGTGCGCTAGCTGAACTATTTTGCCCCTATTGATGAAGCTATCGAGCCTGAGTTTGACCGCTTGTAAGCTGAAGTCCATTATCAATTCGTATAAGAGGGGCATGGCCTAGATCCAGGAGGAAACTATCAAGCCTATCCAATCGCGCCGAGATATCAGTCTAGAGTCCCATCTAAGATCCACTCCTGTCCATGGGGCCGGGACAGTTAACCAAATGCGATGGAGTTGCCGAGCTTTTAGTGAAATGCCACGTGCAGATTCGGTTTGGGTGATCTATCTCGGTTACGAAGAGTTTACCTGGTTTAAGGATCTGGGCTCCTGATCTGGGGTTCACGTGGGTCACTAGAATGCCAGGGAGACACGCGGCATTCACGATGCTAGACCAAACTCGGGTTTCACCTATACCGCATTCACGATGACTAAACCAAATTCGAATTTCAGCCTCGTTGTGGATATGAAATTAGACTAGTGGATTAACCCAACCAGACCGGACCAGACCATGGATTACGACAGGGCTATTCGTATCCTCTCTCGGGTAAAAGATTCCGCGGCTATCACCGTTGGAAAAAACCGTCCCACTAGTCTAACCCCAGGAATCCCGGATGTTCCAGCCGAGGAGCGAATCTCATCCTGGCCTGTCTCATTAACTCAGCCAAACTATCATGTGGCAAAAGAAATTATGGGACAAAGTTGGTAAGGCCATTGTCTTCAAGTAACTTTCTCGGGAAATAGCGGTAGGTAGCAACAAGCAAGGGATTGCGAGATCGTGAGTAATCTAGACCTTGTTGGACATTATCGGTTACTTCGATCCTAGCCGTGGCTCGCTTGCTGGATATGTCGGCCTACCCATCATAGAGTTAGCGGTGTGTGGTATGTATCACCTGGGTCGCTTAGGATAGGTAGCTGAGCATGTTCTAGATTACAGTCTAGACTATTGGATTTAGTTGAGGGGCAATGGTTGTTCTTACTCTCCTGCTGAGAAGCAGGAGATGTCCGATGCGTCGCAACATTCATCGGATACTTAAAGTCTTGATTATCACACGTTTCCAACACCTATCTTGAGCATCATACTCTACCTCATACTCAACCATTACACGACTCATTATACCCTTCAAAATGGCCGCTGTGGATATTCTTGCCCCTAATGATACCTTCAAGGCGTTTGCCACACAGGCAAACGTATTCATGCGCCACGGCAAAAAGGCCGGCGGAATACAATACAAGGAAACCGTGGGCGCAGAGCAAGGAGCGGATGCCTTCGTCTTCAACGACGATTTGTTCATGAAGCTTCAGGTTTACATCAAGTCTTCTATGCTGTTTCCTCCTAATGAGGAGCAATTTAAGGCTACTTATCCGTATGCGAACTTCAGTAAATGGCTTAAAGAGGATACACACTACAAGGTGAGTTTTCTTACCTGTTCTGTTCGGTTTGTCGCTTCTTTGCACATTGAATGGCGATGCTAATTTTGCCCGGCTTGCAGCACATGTACCAAGTCTTGACTCCAATTCACCAACACTGCGCCACCTATTATACAGATGGCATCGCACCCTTGATTGCGCTGTGTAAGTTTCGTTACGAATTATGCCACTATAGTAACTGACTCATGTGTCTACCATAGCTCACGCAGTTGGAGAGTATTCTGGAGATGCCGCCACCCTGATCGAGGCCTTGAAGGAACAGCTCGACATTGTCTGTGACAAGAGCATCCCACTGTCGAGCCGGGATGCTGCAGAAGCCAGACAGAATGCGACTGATATCCTGAGGGTCCTTCAGGAAAACGGTACAGCTCTTGACAAGAAATGCAAGATACTTGTTAAAGCTACAGAAACCGTATGTCTCCTGACATCCAGCCGCTCTGTATTCTCGAACATTGAAGTCTAACAAATTTCACAGTTCGCGAGCCAGACGACAAATGACGAAATTCAATTGAAGGGGCTAAACGGAATGCTTGAAACGGCGATGCCTCAGTCAAAGGTTGATCAGGCCGTGGCGGCCCAGATGGCAGAGACTCGCAAGAAACTCAACGACATCATCAAGCAACAGGAAACCGAGGCTCGTAAGGCTGAGAATGCTGCGAAACCAAAGTGGTACTGTGAGTTATCTCGGTTGCATATCCGCCCCTTCGCGATACATTCTAATATGGACTTTACAACAGGGTTCATTCCTCCCGTGGGTGGCTTTTTTGCGAACAAATCAATGCGTGATCACAACAAGGCTCTCAGGGACCTCCAAGAAGCCACCGAAAGCTACCAGAAAACGGTTGCGGCAGGTAATGACCAGAAGCTCGTTCTGATTCAGGCCGTCGGTATGTCCAGAGATTTTATCAGACTTGTGCTGTTGCTGACCAGATGACTTTCACTTAGACAACGTTCGAGCTCTCACCTCAACCATCAAGGGGGTCACAGACCATATTGAGGCTGCTCGCCAGTCTCTGAAGAATATCCTTGGTATTTGAATCTCCATTCCGTAATGGGTTCTGTTTACTGACTTAATGCCTTCCAGATGGCTTGGGCCAGATGAGCGAAACCGCTGACACTATGATTAAGAAGCTCGAGGGTCTGTCCAGTCAGGTAAAACCTGAAGCTCCCGGCAGTCAGGTCATGACAAAGCTGCATATGGATGCTGCCGTCAAGTCCTGGAACACGGTATGTTGCCACAGGGCTACTTCTACAGAGTCGCACAAAATCATCTAACAATCGTACGCGCAGGTCGTTCATGTTGCTAAGGAGTTTGCCAAGACTGGTATTCTGGAAGATGCTCCACTCCCCGTGAAGACCAAGAGCGAGCCCGTCATCCTCGCTGCCCACTACGGCGGCCAAGACGTTACCACTATGGCCAATATGCAATTTTGCGAGGGAACCAAGATCATTATCTCCCTCGCAGATCTACCCTTCGTCGACCCCTGGCTTAACAATCGCAAGTCACTCAGCCTGGTGTACCGCTTCAACAACGAGTTCGCCTCGTGGCGCGTTTTCATCTGCGCTGCTGATAGCCACAAGGAGTATACTCTCAAGGCCGACGATAATATGAGCAACCAGCCGGAGGGCGTGTCGTACCCGGCCAACCTCGGGTCCTCCGTGCCCTCCATGATCCAGATTCATGCTGTCATCTATGGTCTACGTCAAATTACCGACCCGCTGGTTTTTGAAAAGCTGTACAGAGCCGCGGCCAAGAGCGAAGAGATCCGCATCTCGAACAGCTTCTTCAATGCCGAAGGAGGCAATGACCCTTGGCATGGAGTCGGTAAGTCCGCAGCCGTTATCTACAGCATTAATGGGTCTGTCCGGTCCATCTCCGGAAGGGAGTACCAGACTATGAGGTTCAGTTTCTAGAGCTAGACGGGGCCAGAGTGCGATGGGTGGATGTGAGGGTTATCTTAGCGCTCCTCACAATAACATAAAGTTACTTTGGAATTAGGGAGTACTTTTATGATACTACAAGACTTGATGACCGCCGTCACTAGTGGACTTCTTGGATCTTATGCACCTTAACAGGTCCCTTTGTGATAATGTGATAACCAGGCTGTCGCCAGGATTTCTGACTTCTGCTACGCCGCCCTTGACCAAGAATGAAGTGACATATTTTCCAAGATAAGCACTGAAATACCCAATAAAGGCTTGATCACGCATTCTCTCACTTCAGATGGGCTGTCGCGGATCGTATTTTCCGATTTATTGCTTCGAATCTTGCTACTCAAGAACGGTACACCCCTGCGCCATTAAGATGATCTACGAATGTTTGATTAAATGGGCGGGTACATCCGCCAAGCAGATCGAAAATATCTGAAGATGACGATATAGTCGTAGGGGACTGGCTTTCTGACCCAAAAGTAAATAGAAGAATTCAGCTGCCCAATGGCCCAACGCTACTTTCTTTCGAGGGATGTATCATCTCCGCGCGAAGGACGTTGGTACCTAGTGTACTTGCAAGCCGGACCGGAGGTGAAGACTGTAGGTAATTAGAAAGACGAATGCCGCCTAGACCAATTCTGTGAGAATATGCGAAGACCTAGGAGAGACTCGCTGGTTGCCGTTAGATCAGACCATAGCGACCAAGGCATGATGGATACCTCCTGCGGTGCTTTAGAACTAGCATGTCGCATGTACCCTCATGAGAAACACACTACCGTCTTGCGAGCATGGGAGGCAGTCAACAGCTTGATGCAAGAATCGGAGGGAGCCGAGTCACGTCAAATCAGCGGATCTCCAGCCATGATCTTTAAACCCGACTCTCGCAACCCTATATGGTATTTGATAACGAGGCTACTAGTTCGGAAGATATGTTCATCACGTTCCCAGTTAAGCCTATGATGAGAGAGAACAGTCCGAATATGATGATCAAGTGGGAAGTGTTACCCCTTCTCATACCGCCGACCCACCAATCGCTCAGGGCCAGTTCCAGTCCTCCGAAATACTCTCTTAGCGATGGCGCCTCTAGCTCTAAGACAAAGGGGAAAAGAACAGTTTTTTCATGAATCATTACTATTCAAAGTGTTCAAGGTTATTGTAGACCTGTGAATACGAACCTTTAGTCACGATCTCATAGCTAGACCTTGTGACTATACCCCTTTGAAGCCACTCAGTTTGAGATTGAGAAGTGTCCTACATGGGATTGTAAAAGCTGACTAGAACAGACCAAGTCTATGTGATACCCGAATCCGTTCAAGGCACTCAGTGAAGAGGCATTCAGTGTCCCTAGATCAATCGCATACTTCAAACTAAGAACGTCCAAAAGCTAGGGTACACGAACTCTTCCTCAAAGATACGTCGGACCTGCTCAAGCACAAACTTCTCAACCTTGCCCACGTTCTTCAGGCTCTGCTTCATACCCTCGCGCTGTCCGATCTCGCTCTCAACCCGGATCTCCTGGAGCAAGCCGCCCATTCTTCCTCCTCCCTTTCCTCTTCCGCTCCCACTCTTCACACCCGTATCTTCGTAAGTACGATCTCCGGGCTCCTCATCGTCATCGTCATTATCATCATCTTCCCCCACAGCCGCAATCGCATCTTCCGGACTTAAAAAGCAGAAATGCACGCGCTTCCGTATATATGCGATGACGCCGACGCCGTCGAACGTTAGGCCCGTAATGTTCAGTTTCACGGGGATCCCCACGAAGCTTGGCATGGGGTAGTCGAGCAGGATCTCGGCCGTCAGCTCGAGGCGCACGTCGCCGGCGTACTTGATGCGGAACACGGCTTGCATGTCGTCGGGGCGGGGCTCCTGACGAAACTTTTGCGCCTTATCCTCGTCGTCTTCTTCGTCTTCTGTTATGTGCGATTTGGAAGAGGTCTCGTTACCGTCGATCGCTGACCCGGCGAGCAGACCTCCCCCGGCCCCTGTGGTATCCCGCGTCGGCGGACGCGACGCCCCGGCTGACGTCGGCGCGAGTGTCGAAACGCTGTGTTTTTCCCTCAGCAGCTGCGGGGGCGCCGTCAGCGAACTGGGGAAGTCCCCTCCCGAGATCGAGCCCTGGGATAAATGCCTGCCGTGGCCCGAATTCGAGCCGCCGGGGCGGTAATTATAATGTTGTGAAGTCGCGTCAAGCCAACCGTTGAGATGCTGTGCCCCCGCAACAGCGGCTAGCGGTGTCTGCGCGCCCGACCATCCCGGGCCAAGCTTCGACTGGAAGTAGTGCATCTTTGATGGTCCCCCAGCCGATACGCCCAAGCCGAGAAACGGAGTACCTAGATCGGGCGTGCCGGGTGCGTTCCTGAGACCGGCGCTATGAACATGTGGCGGGAAGAAGCCCTCGGCAAAAGGCGTGGCGGTCCCACTGGCGCTGCCGGCAGCTTTGCCCGTGACACTACCGCTACCACTACCGTCGCCCCCTTCGTTCTTAGCTCTTTGTTCAGCCCTGCGTCTCCGCTCTGCGGCTCTTATGGCATCCGGCACGCCCTCGTCGTCGTCGTCATTTCCCTCGACGTCATCTTCTTCGTCGGGCTCGTAATCCTCCTCGTAGAAGTCCGGCAAGGGATCACATATATCCTTGAGGATGACACTGGGTGGGATATTGCCAAAGGCGAATTCATGTACGGTGACGGACTTGATGAAGCGCGGCAACGGCACGGCCTGGAACTTGACGTGGATGAAGTCACGGATGCGCTCTGCCAAGGCGGCGCCGTCGGGTCCACCCGTCAGTGTTTCCCAATTTAGGTCTATCGACATAGTGCGCTCATTGCTTTAGTGACGAAATATGTGGTATTTTAGAAGTAAAGTGCGTATGCAGTCATGTTGGCTAGTTTATAGCCTTACACGAGTTTTTTGTTTGAGGGTTGATTTGGTATGAATGTGTGTTAAGAGGTCCGTCCAGGTGCGACATGTCTAGCCTAGGTATCTAGTAGTCCTGATTTTTAAGTGGGGACAAGAACAGTTCATCACAAGCCACTCTATGATACTGGTTTTCCAATGACCAACATCATCGCTCATGACACTGATATTAATTCTATTGACATATCTCATAAGACAAACTTTTGGTTCATGTGGGTATCTCTCTGGTTATATGTACGACATGCAATCATGGCCCGCTTGATAGTCGCATGCCTGATAAAAATGTGGCTAGTCCTTGCCCAACTCCGAAGTAGTGATACGTTGTCCTCCAACTACCCCTGCCGAAAAGTAAGTCCTCTTGTCCTTTCCATTCATAGTATTTTCCCATGGCGGTACAGCTGGCTGTTAAAATAGACCTTCAGTTACTGTATCATCGCCATGATATTCGCCACGTTGCCTGCCCGCTCCGAGCGGCGCATTGAATTGGTGCCAGCAGTTTGGTGCTTGAAGAATGTATCTGCAAGACGTCAACACTGAATCTTCATCTACAATGGAGAAGAATCACTTACCTGGCCATGGCCTCTCGAAAGCGTGACTTGTACTCCTTGGGACTGGTCACTGTTGGTCTGTTCCGACCGCCACCGGCAAATCCGCGATCCTTGATCCAACTTTCAAGCTTTTTATCCCATGTATACGTGCGAATGCAGTCGATGATACCCACGACGAGTTCCTTCCTCACTTCGTCAACAGCAATCATCAGTGAATAATCCATCACGTTCTGCCGTGCTAGGAATAGCGTGTCGTTGAAGACTGACGCCCTAAGTAGCTTCTTCGAGTGTTCTCGCGCAAACAGAGGAGATTCGTAGATGTATTCAACCATGTTCTCGTCCAGAAGAACCTCGTTTTGCTCGCCAGTGGACTGAATCTTCCGGTTCCTCATAGATCCTTTGAGATCGAAGATACGGGTCGGTTCCCGGTCGTAGAACAGATTCTCCATTAAAAGTAGGTCAAGTTTGATCTCGGTATTTGTCACCGGATTCTTGATGACAACTTGAAAGAAACCAAGCATCTTGGCAATAACCGAAGGCAAGTCATGGAACAGCGCCTCCGCCATTATGCTAAAATACGCTGGTGCGAATTTCAGAAACGCCTGGGTTTCGATTTGGGACAAGGACTGGTCCACAGTTAGTTTCGATACGGGAGATACTGGGATGCACGGGTCCCACTTACCTTCATCACTAAACGGTCGTCTTGCGTTTTGAGGAAGACTGATTTCGTCTTGCCACCTTTTGAGTCCCATGGAATACATCGAGATAGCGACTCAACAATGCGGTCCGCCACCCCACACTTGCGACGGAGTGCATCGAATTGCTCGGCGTAGAAAATCTTGACGAGCATCTTGGCTGTTCCTTCAGCAAATTGGTATTTGAAATGGCTGCTGGAGTGGTGAACTAGGCTTGTTTCTAGGCGTTCTTCTGGCACAGGTTCTTCAAGAGATAGGTTATTATCAGGTGTCGTATTGTCTTCAGTATCCGATGGCGGTTGCGTTGTCTGGCCAGGTTTCCTGCGATGGAACCGGCGAAGCTTGTTTTTGTAATCTTCGGAGCTGAGAGCAAAAGCGATGACGGAGCTTGGCTCATCTTCACGGACGATGATATCAGAGTCGATGAAAATGTGATCCGAAGCACTAAGAGGGTACTCCAGCGGTGGCCATTGGCTTGCCGATCGTTCGTTCCAGAAGTTTGAGAGGGCCTTCATAAAATTCATCTTGTCATGTTTAGGAAGTTCTAGCGGAATCTCAGTGCTCGAGTCAAGAGATTCAGCAATTTCTTCAAGAGTACTGCCATCTATAATGGAGTTCTCAGTATCGCTGTAACCTTGTTCATCGTCCGTGGGGCCAAGGCTGGTATTATGAACCAAGTCATCAGTTTCAGCCTCAGTGACTTCCTCGTTACGGTGAGGGACCTCAGAGGATGGTTGAGTGGTCATATTCGATTCCTGTGCCACCTCGGCTTCTTTCATCGAGGCTGAGCCTGGCCCTACAGTAGTAGACATATTCACGTCACCGAAATCCTTTGCACTTGTCCGATCATCTTCTATCGGGCCAGGCTCGTGCACCGCGTCGGCAAAATCTTGATAAACTTCAACAGTGGCCCTGGTCTGCGAATGCTGAAGGAATGGTCGAGAATGAGACATTTTTGCCGCCCGTTTCTTTCTATCTTTCTCGCGCTCCTTTTCGAATTCACGGCTGAGCTGTTCGAAATGTTTGCGAATAGTAGATACTCTGGAATCTTTCTTTCCCACAAAGCGCGGAATAGACGACGGGTTACCCTTGCGGTGTGATTTAAGGCCGAAGAGTTTTTTTTCGCCTTTCAGTGACTCATTGGTTGGGGTCTTTCGAAGTTCGCTTCCAGTTGGTACCTCCATTGGCGTAGTCTTATCCTTGTCCTTAGCTGTACCAAATGGTTTCTTGCCCATTGTGGAGTTAACACGAGGTAATGTCGGCAAGCTGGTCGCTGGTTGAGAAATGGCACGGATCATAGGTGGTGACACGTTCATTCCCATTTTACGAGAAGAACCGCGCTCTGAAACTACCTTTGAGTGGTTTGCAGTGGTACCTAGTTGCGTGCTAGTTTTAGCAGCTGCACGGTTGGCATTTTCGAACAGGGTAGTTTGTTGCTTGCGGCGCAATTGTTCAATTTGCTCTGCGACTGACATCTGCGGAATCTTGCTGGTGGTTGGGCTTGAAGGGATGGGCCTCGGAGTGGTAGGCGCTACTGGTGTCTCATCGGCCGGCACAAGTTCCGAGGTAGTTGCGGTCACTTCTCGTGCTTGGTCGGGAGAAAGTACGTTCTGTACCAGGGATTTGGGAGTGGCTAGATCCAACGGCTCCACCCGCTCAAGAGTTGCATCTGGCGTAGACGCAAGGGTGGCGTCTTGGGATGTAATGACCTGACTCGGGTTTTCAACGATCTCTTGTGGCTGAAAGTTCTCAGGGCTGACTTCCGTGAGCTGAGTTTCCTCCTTTGAGTCACCCTCCGATATGGTTTGTTGACTATCCTTCTCCTGGAGCTCTATAACATCGGTGGAAGCTTCATTGCTAGATAAGGATTCTTTGGATTCGTCTGTGAACATTTTGCGTAATTGGATCATAGTAAGTCTTCTTATATCTTTATCGGAAGGCAGGAAGTCGGCCTCGAATGTAGCGAAGGCGGCATCCCACTCAGTTACCTTGACTAGCATCTCGCGAAGGACGATGTTGAAGGGAATGACCTCGTAATATCTCGAGTTCATGTATTTCTCCTGTAACTTCCGAATAAGGGACATGTGCTCGTCTTGGATTTTCTTGTTTAAGCGGTCGATCTGTGACTTACACGACTCAGCTTTTTCTGGGACGATGTTATCCAATTTGATGGCCTTCAGCCTGGCTTTTACCGAAGCAGTGAACCGAGTCCATCTTTCTTGACAATGGGTGAAGATTTCATTCTTCATATTGAGGTCATGTTCGACTTTCCAGGTGATCCTAGCACGAGGTACGATAATCTCGAGTAGATCAATGGGGTCGTAGTGTACTCGGATGACTTTATCTTCTAGACCAAAGTAACGAATGTGATCTCGATGATGATCATGAGGGCAATTCCAGCCCCCCGCACTCTCGTCTCTGACCAAATGAGTGCCCCGGCTCCAGAATGATAGTTCGAGGTATTTGCCGAATGAGTATTTCCACGTGAATCTAGACATCTCCATCTCACTCGTCTCACGCTGGCAAATCTTACAATAGCTCCACATCATGATGCTGTCTCCTCGAGACTTGCCATTAACCTCAGGTTCGATGAAGACTGTGATGCGGGCTTCCCCGTGGACGTAGGTTCTATGGTGCTCGTACATTTTGCGATCACAGCCATTTGCCGTACAGGTTGAGTCGGCACCGTAACAGACATCTTCGATATATTGCCCCAATGTGCAGTCTGGATCCATATCGTTACCATGGTCCGTATGCTCATCGTAAAAGCCTAGAGCAATGAGCTGCGGCTCCACACATGGAATTTTTGTTTCAGTGCAAATCACTGAATGCAGTACCACAATGTTCTGGTGAGCATAGGGGTCGAAAAGGTCCAGGTTACCTTGGATATAATTCTCCCACGACCTCGTCTGCGTCTGATAATTGTAAAGAGCTTTGTCATACTCTGCATCGTGAACAGCGTGAAGTACCTCCATAATGTGCCGAGGGGCTTTGTGACCCGTCTGATGTACCATCTCTGGTTTAATCAGTTGAAACTTCTGAGGTTTCGGCTTTTCTTCATCACCGCGTTCTTCGAACATATCCTGATCACGAAGTCGTTTAAGGTGCTTTAGTCTGCGCTCCTGTTCCCGGGCATTCATCAGAAGGTAGGGTTGAGCAAATTTCACAAACGGTGACGCGGAAAGAATTTTTGTCTCGTACTTCGCAACCATATCACTATAGAAGGTAGGCATTGGCACATCTTCTGGAACAAGACTATCGTGGGAAGACCGCGCATGTGTCTCATGGAGAGAGACCAATTTGCGTTCTGAGTCATTAGGCTGGGACGACTGTTCTTCTGTTCCAACCCTGCTTTTCGACTCGACAGTATTATGCCCTGTTCCGTCGCTGGTTTCGCTTGTCATGAGATCATCTAGACTCATGGTAGAGAATGTTCTCTGTCGCTGCTCAGATATGTCTGCCGTCGTAGAGCCAAGAAGTGAATTGCTCTCATCTGAAGGTTGAGTAGAGTTTCGACTCAAATCTTCAGTTGTAGGGAGTTGGATGAAGGAATCACGCATAAGGCAAGATTCGAGTTTCAGGTTGTAGACAACATACACCATGAACTCGGTGATATGCTTCAACTTCGCGAGGATCGACGTTGGCGCACCTCGAAGTGCAATTGTACATCCCAACTCCTCTTCATTGCTAGAGAGGAATATATACGTCTTTTTGCGACCAGGAATTTCCTCATTGGTGAACGTCTTCACTTCAAAGCCGGTGCTTTTACCTGGCTGGAACTGGTGTGGGGGAAGCGCGAGCATATCAACAGATGAGATGATTTCAGTTTCCAGGCACCTAGACACGGCAGAGAGGACTGACGGCTTAATATTATAGGCGACTGCGATTTTTGCATCGTTGAGAAATTGGAGTGCAATACCGGATACACTTTTCTCTGTGAGTAACAATTGGGGTCGAAGGGCAATAATCCTATTCACCAGTTGCTTAAGAAACTCCTTTTCTTGCTCGATGACTGGTTGTAGGCTCATGAAGTGATGCTGGTGCCGTTGGTACTCAATTGGGAATGATATTATGACAACTCGTGGGTTGGGCATCCGGCGGGGCATGGTCTTTAGCGCAAGCTTTTTGGTAAAAACGACTCCTGGGACGTAACTTGTATCACTAGGCCGTCCACCAGGGATTTTTTTCAGCTTCACGTAATGCCGAATATCGATGTCATCTCCCCGAACGATATCCGGGTCTACAGAGGAGGTGCACTTGAGCAAAATAGGAATCAAAGCCTTCTCCCAAGCAGCTACATTGCGGATATTAGAATCAACTAAGAGTTGACGCAGGAGCTTGCGAACATGCATCATGCTTGCAGGGTTGAGTTCCAGACGGGGCTCTTTCTCTCCCTTCATGGAGGAGCTTCGCGTCAAACGAGCCGCATTGGAAGTGCCAGCAGAATCAAAGTATAGAAGGGTTTCATTCGATCCAGATGGTCCTTTGATGGTTGCAGTTCTTGGCCGTGGCGAACGCATATGCTGAACTTGGTGCCCGCTGGTGGTGCTTAAATTCCTGCGCCTTGAGGACCGGGGATGATATTCATCCGCGCCACGGCTAGTATAACTAAAACCGCTGATGCTCTTTTCGGCTTGTGCTCGATTACGAATTCTCCGCCCAACTCCCAAATACTGGCCGAAGCTGGACTTCTCATTGTCGATACTAACGGAATGATGGTCGCTCCCGGCAATCGTTCCCATGATGCTCATCTGCTCATCTTCGCTTGATTCGTCGGACATATATGGGGCTAGATCAGGATCGATGACATTGTCGTCATGAAAAGCCGGGAGACCGGGTCTCTTCGCTGCCTCTTCATTTGCGGATTTTCGGAAAGGGGCTCTTTCATCAGTGGAAGGCTTCAGGCGGTTCCACAGATTATGCTTTGAATGTTGACGCCTATGGCCAGATTGCGGTCGGCCGGAGGTTATTGACCGCAAAGATCTTGAAGAGCTTGGTCGACTGAGCTGTGGGCTATCAATTTCTAAAACTGCAGAATTGCGATTAGACGACGCGCCAAGTCGCTTCGTTGCCGGAATAGCCATCATCGGCGTGGTCATAGATCTGTTATAGTCATTGGGGTCGTCTGTTCGCTCCGAGCTCATCTCAACACGACTATGTTTCACCGGAGGAGAGGGGATGCCAATCCTTGGTTGGCTTGACCGAAATATTGCAGGTAGGTATGTATCGTCGGCAGACTCGTCTGAGAGGTTTCCATCCTGTCTTTGGAGAATAATGCCCAAGCAAGTTTTGCAGACACGTAGGGTTCCTTGCACTCCAAATCGCTGGCCTGATATTATCGACGTGCATCCGCTGTCAAAGATGCAACCGCAGGTTCTACAGTGATGCTTTCGGCGGAAAGCGGTGAATGGGGACCCGCACAAGAAGCATTCTTTACAGGTTTCATCAGCCATCCAAAACTGCTTGCTTAACACCTGTTTACGCATTGACTCAAGCTTTGCGCTCACAGCTTCAGGTGCACCTTCGTCGATTGTCGTCCCTGGAATCCTGTAGTCACCTGATTTCATCCGCCGGTGTTGATTTGCCTGACTGAAAGATTCGTGATAGACGTTGTTGTGGGCAGAGGTATTCACCGGGCTAGCTTCTGCTGTTCCCCGTGATACTGATGAAGACCTCGAGTGGCTTTCCGACGCCTGAGAGTGGTTAATTCGGTCGATCACCATTGGCCGTCGAGTTGGTCTAGCAGTTGGCCTTGTCTGCGTGCTTGACAAAGTCGAATCTGACGATGTTGTCTGGGGAAGAGGAGCTTTCGGAACAGCTATGATAGGAGCTTTGACGGGACTAGTTGGCGAATCCAAGCCACCATCCATGCTGTACCCATCCGAGCGGCGAGAGCGGCTCGAAACTGACGTCTTATCTAGCTGTGGTGCACCTAGGGATTCACTGTAAACAGGGGGCATGGCTGATTGCCCGTCGTTGGCTCTTGAGATGCTTCTCCTGCGGCTGCTTCGAGCAGAGCCATCTTCAGCCCGAGAGGACGTTGGGCGTGACGCATCTCTGAACGCACTAACGTTACTAACGTTGGCGGTTGGAACAGCAGATGTGGATTTGATCATATGGGGAATGCTTTGGCGGCTCGATGATGTAGACTTGGAGGATACGCCGCCCGTAAGGCTTGCGACGGACGATGCCTTGGTGGACGGATGTTGCTGTGTTTGGCTCTCACTCGTCATAACTGCCGACGAAGAAGCAACAGCGGGTTCCAAAGGCTCTGAGAGTGATGACTTGAGGGTCGCATTGGTCACGCCTGTATCCGCTCGGGGCAACGAAGGCACGCTATTTTTTGACGGTCCTGGAGCCGCGCCCGGATTCTTTTTGGACGTAGAATCCGTGGATGTATGCTCTGGGTTGTCGGGTCCTATTGTAACCGCCGATTTGTCCTTCCCGCTGACACCCACGGCCTCCTTGAATCGAGAGTATAGCCCACTGAGCCCATTTTGGACCAAGTCACCAGCGAAACCCTTATTTTCAATAGCAGCGATGGACTCGGGAGGCGGGGCTAGGTCGTTAAAGGTAGTGAGGACCCCTTCCTCTTTCGACGATGTATGGATCTTGTCGAGTGCTTGAGCGAGATGTTCTTTGTCGACTTGGGGCACGGCAGCAATGGAAGAGGCGATTGAAGGACGACGAGACCTGTCAGGCAGTGAGATTACGCTTGACGGCGACAGCGGCGAGGGTAGAGGCTTCTTTCCCGACATAATGGCCGATAATCAAGCAATCGCGAGCTTGGGAGGGATTCGTTCACAAATACGATGGGAACATATTTGATGCAACTCATGGTAGAAACGTGTGTGATGGTACAGATATCTTTGGCCTCTGCAGCATCACCAAATCGCTATAGTATGGTCTTCGGTCGTGGCGATGGGGGCGATTACTCGTTTGGGAAAGCTGAGCAGAGCAGTCAGAACAAAGCAATAAAACACGGCAAATATTCAATTGGACCAACAGCTTTGAAGGAGCCTACTTAAGAGGTACTGTCAACATGGCCAGAACACAAGACATGGGAGTCACCGAAGACTCCTATTCCTAGAAACGAGTAGATACTGGGAGCTTATATACAACTATGGGAAGGTGTGAAAGACTTTTTGAAGCAGACAATGTATCGTGTAGAACTACAGTAAAAGAAGTGTAAGACATCACTTTCAGGAATACGGGCAGGGGTGACGCAGATGGCAGAGGCTCAAGCTACATGTGCCGAGAAGGCCGCTAAAACCCGAAAGCTCGTCAATATCACAAATGTAGTTCCCTAAGATGAAAAGGTACTTGCATTTACGTGTTTGTATTGCGGAGCCTTGTAGTATAGTGTGGGGCTGCAAGACTTTATCTGTGATACATAGGTACTACAGAAACTACCTAGAACTAGCTGCAGTAGGCCTAACATAGAAATCCATCTCAACCGTCAAGACCTGTCAACCTTAGATCTGTTACCCACCCACCTTTCTTCCTGCACCATGTGACTTCGCATCAATTCATGCCCCGCCGTCGCCCTTTTCGCGTAATATCATTAAGCGCAAGCGCGTCTGTCTAGCAACGACCAAGGTACTACAAGCTCTAGCAACAACCTGTCTACCTTATCAAACCTCGTTTTCCAAAATCACCAGAAATTTTTGAGTGATAATTGCCCATTGTTGAGTTAGAGCTACATCATCCGGCTGCCCTACACGCACTATAGCGGATCTTGAAACGGCGGGGTCACAACACTATGAGCCAACGCGAATCCTGACTTTATGTCGAGCCCCGAGCATGGCACGCAATTTGGAATCGGCTCTCAACATCGCCTCGTCTACACCAGACTCATCTCCTGCAGATGTTTTAGGTGACACAAAAATTCGGCGTCCGCTTGTCAAAATTGCCAGCGACCAGAAACAGCTTTTGGATCGCCATGAGTCATGGGCAAGCTTCCTTGGCCGACGGCCGAATGGCTTTGTTAATGTGCCACCTCAAGTCCTGGAGCAGCTGAAAACTTCATATTCACGGCAGAGGCAGAGGCAAGTAGCAGAATCACAAAAGCTGGCTGAGTCCACGATTCGCACGGGAGACGATACAAACGTTCCTGAACCATCAGGAAGCCAATCACCATCCCCCCCTTGCGTTGCGCGGGAAGCTGAAGATAGTGATGATGGTGATGGTGATAACAATGAGGATGGTTGGGAGAAAATTTCATGGCCTCCGACCCCTAATCCCCCTGTTAGATCCCACAGGGTTGAAAGTGAGGAACCAAGTCAACCGTTCATTACACAGCTTCCTGAGAAGTCGCCGCTACAGCCCACTGTCTTGACTTCACCGGAGCACCACAAGTTACCTGAATTTCCTCAGAGTAGCCAGGAGCCTGAGGATGAGCTTGAGCTTGAAGTTCCAGCTGCACTTGCCTATAACCCTATGCCCATCAACAAATCAGCTTTACCAATGCTAGCAACCCCCCCCTCAGCGCAGATTGTTCCATGCTCAATCGAACAGTCTATGCAGAGCGTTTCCACGAGTACTTCGGCCAGGTCGGATCCACAGTCGAAGTCCAAGTCAAGGAAGCCCATCTATAAGCCCGTGCCTGAGTTCTATCGCCCACCCAAACAAGGCGCTGTCTCATCACACTTGGATACCAATATCGTCTCTGTTAAAGATGTGACCGCTCCCAACCAGATTATTGATATTAAAAGCTCCGCATCTATAGGCAATACATCATCCTCCATTATACCTTCTACAAGCGACGACCACAGCATTGAGAGTCAGAAGCACGCACCGGCCTGGGATGTCCGACCAGCCCAAATATCAACGTGCGACACCAACCTCAGCTCCGAAAACCATCACAGCCCTCTGGCGTCTAGACCGCGTTCTCCTATTTACATACCTCCTTCACCATCTCGTGTTGTCTATTCTCCTCAACCGCCTGTAACCATCACTCATCCCGCTACACCTCCAGCCATAGTGTCAAAGAGCTGGGAAGCTCCCTTCGACCATTATACAGTCACGTATCCGAACTACGGCGGAACAATCCAGGACTTTATAACAGCTTGTATATATATCCAGCTACAGTATCGCCGAATTCGCACATCTTTGTATGACGACTTCATCAGAGCTTGGGTCGAGGGGTACCTGCCTTATGTTAGAGCCTGCGACGAAGCGCAACCCCCTAAAAAAGCATTGAGGGCGATTGATTGGTATAATGAGATTGATGACGATCCTATGTTCACTTCCCGGGTCGTGACTCGCAAGAATCTGCAGTCGATACTTAACTTCTATCCGAACGAGCTGCAGATAGCGCGAAGGGCTTTAGGAATCCCGTTCAAGCAAGCACCTAGTGAGCATCCGGTTTCTAATGGTCATGCGGAGCCGTATGCCCAGGAGACTGGTGTCTCCCTGCACCTTCCTACGCATAAACTACAGTTGAAAGGAAAAGACCTGGTAGAAAAGTTGGTTGAGGCGGAGGCCAGGGTGCCTAAACTACCGCCGATTGCCAAGCCAGCAATCCCACCTTTTCCAGCTGATCAACATATACAAGCCCATAAATCCTTCGGCGGTATTGAATCACGACGAGCAGAGTCCAAGGGCTTAACACGATCTCTCTCGGAGACAATGTCACACAAGAGAAAATCGACCAGCGAGTTCCACTCTGAAGGGACCAAGCGAAGATCTCTAGGCCTTACGTTGAGCGCCCACAATGAGATGTGGTCCGACTCTGGCAGCACCGTCAGCAACCATTCGGAACGGTCTAGGGGCACTGCACGGAGCTCTGTTGCACCAGAGTCTACTGCAGCAAAAGGACAAAACATGAGAAATGCCAATGACGCGGAGGAGAGGCGCAGACGCCGGCTTGCAAAACACTTTAAGAAGCAAATGGCTGAAAGGGAGAGCATTGCAAGTTCGGCACCTATAAGCAACACCCCGACGTCCGGACAAAGACCGCTGAAATGACATTAAGCGTAAGAGTAGTTGTGAAGTTGTACGAGAAGCAAGCTTGCATAGGATGGAGTTCTGTGAGCGTCATGATAGTGATTGTCAGTTACAAAGCTAAATACCCAAATGATAACTCAACTGTAGCAGCAGACATGTGCCAATACAATAAGCACAATTAATTACATGTAGTTATTAAAGTAGTGTTCTTTGGCCAGGGAAACTTGGTATCCCTTTGATGAAGGGCATGATTTAGCTCTGGCTTTTCCGTAGTTTGCTTATGAGACCAGAAAGGGGGGAAGCTGTAAGTGTGTGATGTTTTGTTCGTCTCATGATATCACTCCCCTTCTACTCGATTTCTTCCTTTAACACACACGACTCCATCACAGCACCCTCTAAGGCCGGTGTCTCTTTTCTCCTCGGTTTATTCTCTAGATATGTTTGCGTGCCAACAAGTGTCACAAAACGCGCGGCCGAGAGTTACAAGCATCTCTTCACTCCAGATACGGCGCATTAAGCACCAAGAGCACTTTATCTTATTGGAAATCCATACGGAAATCGGCACAGTGCTAGCATTCGACTCTGTGGCGGTCATCGGTGGTTACCGAGTATGTGCATACCTGAGACAAGGGTAGAGGGGTTGATCAGCCACGAAAACACCGGCATCGCTTAAGATCCTCGTCTCAATGCCTACCTTGGACACACAGGATCATGGCAATGTCACCTACTGCCTGAACACCTACTTTGACCTTTAATATCCCTCCGTTGTCCTTGTCCCAACGACAAAGCAACACAATGGTCCATTCCTGTGCAGTTGGAGGAAGCGCCATTCCCTACAAGTGGGAAAGGAAAGGTAAAATGTACGATAGCGGTCACAAAAGCATCAAGAACTAAAAAGTACTTAAGCGTTATCAAGATTCTAAGTGTTAAAAAAAGAATTAATTTCTGGACAAACTTGATATTCACCGCTGCCGCCACCACCACAACGCGAGTTCTCCATTAAACAAACAAGTAATGAATAAGCATGCTCAACAGTTATTGACAGTCAGAATCATACAGTACTTATGAGTTGACTATACAGTTCCATTTCCATTAAATGCTCGCCTTGCCCTATTTGCCACTGTGCTTAACCGAGCAGACACTGGCCAGAATAATCGGAACAACCTAGCTCCAAAGTGTGTACTCTTTTGCTAATCCATAAGTACCGTATAGGTTCGTACAGCACCAAGCATCAAAAATTTTACAACAAAAATTCAAAAGAGCTATTTACTTATTCTTAAATATAGTTTTATATAGGTTTTTTCTTAAATTTCAAATTTTTCATGGTTGTGTTGACCCTCGTTGTAAACTAAGTATAAACTACTCGCTAGGTATTGAGGCGTTCCAACTATTCCAACCAGCGCCTGCCGAGATCACCTCACATCAGCCAGCCCAATCTAAGACCTTGTCAGGTGGGCGTCATCCTTGCCGGCTTCCCGAGGTCGCTGCCATGTTCTCCTTCATTGTCTCATTTCGCAAGGCGCAGGGACTAGGAAAATCCTAGACAATTCATATTATCAGCCTCTATGCGTTAACTAGGATAATGTCCTTTTGAGAATGCATAGGAAGGGCACAGTCAAGGTAAATGTAAATTGCATACCCCACCAAAGTGAGTGAAGAAGTCTCCCCAACCCTACTACTTTGCTATTGCAACAATGAAGCTAAATGGGTACAATTACCTTGAAATTATAGGAGGATATAGAGCGAGAGTCGACAGTTATAACCGCCACTTAAGGGGGGTTTTTTTTTAAAACGTTATTTTAGCGGTGCAATTAACTATCAAAACAAGAAACCTTAGGTGCTAATTTGGGGGTGTGCAATTTTCATTTACCCTGACTCTGGGAAGGGCAATGGATCATGGTGTTCCTCCAGTATTTTGCTGTCTCGGATTTTCTTATCTGGCTAGGTACCCTAGGTATACCCGGGATGCATGATTGCATCATATGGCTCAGCGGAAAAGCCCGAGTCTTTGGAGTAAGGGTCTACGTCCTTATTGGATTATTTCATGTCGAAGCTCAGTCCAACAACATGATGAAGATAACAACTGAGAGATACCCCCCTAAGGTATACAAGAGATTTGGTGCAAGTTGTACTGCTGGAGGAAGGCTGTCGGTACACCCTTCTTTCAGTGATGTATACACTTATCTCCCATTTCATGATCTTCGTGGTTGTTCTTGATATACTACTTCTACGAACACTACATATACTATTCACATTTTAATAGGCCATGGTTTTACCAAAATCTCGTGATGAGCAGATGAGTTGAGGTCCGCCATGCCTTACCTATCATTAAATTCCCAGTGCTATCTAACACGTACCTCCTCGTACATTACCTAATCATACAACACGATGTCTTCAAGGACAGTTTCTTGCTTCTCTACGATCCTAAACAATCACAATGACTTTTCAGCCTCCTCTTTCGACTTCTGGCGCTCCTCTTCTTCTGGCGTCATAGTCCGCAGCTGCAGGGCATGCAAGCCGCCCTCGGTCGCCATTTCATCCTTCAGGAGACTGTACACAAGACGATGGCGCGCGGGCTGCATCTTGGACTGGAAGGCCTTGGATGTGATGACAACGCGGAAGTGTGTCTCTCTTGATGTGCTGCCTTGCATGGGTTTGTGGTGTGCATCTGAGATGCTCGTCAGTATGACACGTACGCTGAGAGGGTATGTCGAAGGAAGAGGGGATGGCACAGCACGTCAATGTGTTGTTGTAAAAAAGACAGATAATGAAGTTGGAGAGTTACGTTTATGCGAATCGTTAAAGATCTCTAGGCGCGATGGATTGAGCGCTTCTGTGACCTACGTACCGCCATGATAGTCAGTTATGAGTTCAATGCTATTGTCTTTATAAATTGTGCCGCTTTCATCCTTTCATCCACTCATTTGATTACAGCTAAAGCCTCTCTGCATGAAGAGAAGGACTGAAGCTCGATTAATATGATGAATGGCATTGATTCAGGTGAAGGAATTTTCACCTTAGTCCGAATTGCGTCTTCCATGGGAGTTTCAGACGTCATTGTTGCAGCGGAAATAAGCCGCCTGGGGAAGAACGGCGGTGTCTTGATCGGCACAGCCGGTGCTAGAGCTGTAGCCAGAGTTCGGCGCAACATCAATACCTAGGTACAGCCTTGCGTCTAGATGTTTCGATGTCCGGACAATGCGTCTGATTGGGCGGTGATACTGGGATGTCTTTATCGTTCCAATCTATCCCACTCTCTGGTCCAAAGTAATCTTCGATTGGAGTTAAGATTCAGAAAGGCTGAAGTTGGACTGACGTTGAATGGATATCCCGGATCGTCGCTTACCGAAAGGATTCAACTGGGAACTGGCCGTGATGGTGGTACGATCGTTGTACCTGGTGATGAGAATAAGGGCCTCGGGAGTATCCCTGATTTGGCGGGATGCTACAGCAGACTTTAGGGGACATTAGGGACATTTTCTACGGCCGAAGGAACAACCTCGATGCAGGTGGGAACGGCCTCGATGACAGACAGCTGGGGCTGGTTCAGCCACTGCACCAGCCACTGACATCCACTGACATCCACTGTACCTAAAAAGCCCCCCACACAGAGAACTAGACCACCACCCGACGCGACGGAAATCTTTAGCTGCCTCTATCCTGGCGGATTTGATGTTTTCCCATTCGCTGTTTCACCTGATATTTGAATCCAATCCCAGCAAAAAAAAAAATTATCGGCAGCATGAATGCGTACACCACCTGCAAGCAACAAGGCAGGTCCATCCACTTATTCTAGTCTTGGCTATCACCTAAATGCGGCCGTTTTTACCGTCATATTGATATTGTTATCTTATTACGTACTGGGTAACATCGTTTCAAGGTTACAATAGCAATATCGAATTTGATTTTCAACTCGTCTGCCCTGCAAGCGGCGCATGACTGGTCGATGACTACCTAATGAACAAACTCAGTGCAGTCCGGTAGAACTACACTTCCTCTTTAAGCCCCCGATCTCTCCTTTTGCACGGATCTACCGATCTCCTCAGTATCAAGGATCCTGAAAATATCACCGATCCGTGTAGCTAATCTCCGGAATGTGGTCGTCAGGTGGGGGAGGACTGCGCGCGATCATCTGTACTTCGACATTTTCGCTGACTGCTTCAACCGCCTCGATTTGCCGGTCCCAACTCTCGTTACTCCACCCATTGTCCGTGGCCGCCATTCCTTCTCGTAATATTACTGCTGCTAGTAACATCAGGTGTAACATCAAGTCTGTGACTGGTCGTACGTTCGCTACATATAGACCCAGACCGCTGCCAAGCAGCACCGCATGCTTCCGCCGCTCGTTTCTCAAGAATCGACCTAGGGAGTTATTCAGCCCCTTCAGAATGGCTTCCGCGCTCGCTTTACCCAAGTTCCCCATCTTTGACACCATATCCAGGCATGATCCCCAGTCCACTGCTGTCGCTCATTGCCTGTCTGGCCGGACATTCAAGTATGGCGAACTACTTCCGGATGTCTGTCGGGTGCGCGACCAAATACACGAGGCGGCGGGTAAGACAGATATTCGAGGGGAGCGCATTGCTTTCCTTGTAGAAAACAGCTACGACTATGTCGGTACGGAAAATACCCAATGCAAAAAGAAATTTCATTTTTTGCAGAAATATTCAATCCAGTATACTCATATAAAATAGTGGCATTTCTCGCTATCCTCGCCTCGCGCGCAATTGCGCTACCCCTTTCACCTCCATTCCCTGCACCCGAGCTGCAATATATCCTCACACAATCCCAGGCTTCCTTGCTGCTTCATTCGGCCAAGTTTTCCTCAAAAGTGAAGGAGGTACTCCAAACTCCGTGGCCCGAAACCACGCCAAATACAGACCCTGAATTCAAGCCGACACTCAAAACATTCGAATTATCAAAGCACTTTGGGCTTGGCCCGGAAAATGCTATCTTTGATACGGTCACTCTTACGGACGATGTCGACACTGAGGGAGCAGGCATGATGTTGTATACCTCCGGAACGACAGCGCGACCGAAAGGTGTTCTACTCCCTGAAACCGCCATCACAGCACAAAGTCGCGCCTTGATTGAAGCGTGGAAATACACTCCACAAGACAGGCTGCTTCATATCCTACCTTTGCACCACATCCATGGCACGGTCAACGGCATCCTCGCCCCTTTATTTGCGGGAAGCGCCATTGAACTTCTTTTCCCATTCAACGCGGACACTGTATGGCGACGTTTCGCGAACCCATTTCTTAAATCCCTAAAAGCAGATGTTATGACGAACGGTGCTGCGAACGCCCTAGGAGGAGCATTTTCCTACGCATCTCTGCCCAGCGCACTGAGTCGTACGATTTCGGAAGCATGTAGCACAGGAGCTAGTACCCCTGTCAGCGAAGACACGAGACTATCTCCTTCTGATACGAACAGGATTAGCCAAATTGCCGCAGAGTTATATGGGATTATCCACTTGGCGGTCGCGGCAAGTAGTTCTCCCAAGACAACCGGCGTCGTCCTTTCACCTCAGGAAACCACCAGAATCAGCCAACTAGCTGTTGACTTAAATGAGGTGGTCCGCCATCCACTCGCTCGCTCGGTCCCGCTATCCAATGGAGCAGTACATACAAATGGTAATATAAATGATAGAGTCTCGGGGGACAAATTCGCCAACATGTCCAAGGACGAGATAACATTTTTTACTGTCGTACCCACGGTCTATACCCGCCTCCTTTCTACACATAAGACCTTGCCTCCGGAAATTGCCGAGGCCGGCCGCGTTGCCACGAGCCCTGAGCACATGCGTGTCGCGATCTCGGGCTCTGCCGCTCTCCCCACGCCGGTGAAGCGTGCCTGGAAGGAGCTTAGCCGAGGAAATGTGCTCTTGGAACGCTATGGCATGACCGAAGTCGGCATGGCATTATCCTGCGGCCTGGACTTTGCGGATCGCGTCGATGGTAGTGTAGGTTGGCCACTACCCGGTGTCGAAGCGCGCCTTTTCGATGCCGATACGAACGAGATTATTCCTTCAGATGTGCTTGATCGGCCAGGCGAGATACAACTGCGCGGTGCTAACGTGTTCCGCGAATACTGGGCAAACCACATAGCCACTGCTAAAGAATTTGTGCCCGCCGACGACAGTAAGGGGCCATGGTTCAAGACAGGCGATGTTGCTGTGCGCCGGGAAGTACCTGCCCCGGCTGGCAGCGGAACAAGTGGCACTTGGGCTAAGGGACCCATGTACTTTATTCTGGGGCGACAGAGCGCCGACATCATCAAATCAGGCGGCGAGAAGGTATCCGCACTAGAAGTAGAGCGCGAACTCCTGTCGCTGCCGGAGGTACTCGAGACAGCCGTCATGGCTGTGCCGTCAGGCAAGTGGGGACAAAAGGTCGGCGCCGTCGTGATTCTCGACCGCACGCTCTGCCCGGAAGGCTGGAAGCCGATGGATATGCGCCGGGCTCTGAAGGGGCGCCTGGCCAATTACAAGATCCCGCAAGTCTTAAGACTCGTAGAGCATATCCCCAGGAATGCCATGGGCAAGATAAACAAAAAGGAGCTGCTCCGGCAGGTCTTCTTGGATGATTTTAGCGGAGACGAGATGTGAGATTTCCTTGTCCTTGTCTAGAGGAAGGAAAGGGTAGAAAAGAACGGGGATCAAAAGCCGGGCGACGGCATTAGCATTCGATCATGTCTTGACACTTCAGGTTCCAAAGACTTGATTGCCCAAGCAGCATTGTTGGCATAACCCTCATGCATGCTATCGGCATTAGAGCGGAATATTCTGCACGGGATTGCTAGGAAAGGTCGACATGTAGATGGGCTGCATCGGAAAACGGGGTTCCGCATATACATATACATATACATATAAATACCAACGAACAAACACGAAGAACTCTGGCTGAGTCTAGTCGATTCGGCAAGAGGACATCATACTTGTACATACCAATACCAACACCAACACCACATCACATACACATCTTGCGTCCGAAGTTTTGGGATTAGCATTGGCCGGGTCACTGTCATCAATGATAAGTCAGGCTTGTCACTCCACAATAGCGCTCCTTCTAATAGCCAGAAGTTAAAGGGAGGTTATATAGGAGAATCTCCAGTACTGAAACCCACTCATCTCACCATATGTTGATCTGATGTCAACTGCCCGACGATACGAATGCTCAAGGACTTGCTCCCGACTCAATTTCGACGTGACGAGTAGGCGAAATCAAGTTCGTCACTCATTGTGTACATTATACGCTGAGTTAAGTTCCAACCTGATTCTGTCAGATCATTCCAATTCTTAAAAGTAAAGTGTCTCATACTTAAAACAGAAACACTACTATATATTATTTTAGCCTGATATGTAAATCCTTTGTAGCACTTAGTAGTAAGGGCATCACCTCAGTACCTAATTGCTAAAGATTGCTAACAAAAAGCATTTACTAGCTCGCGTAGTGGTACGAGGGTGATTAGGAATCGTCAAGGTTATAAGTAGTAAATAGACGATGCTCGGTTAAACGTATTTATACCTTGCAAAATACTACAAGAAAATATTATAACCTTGAGGCGGTTAGCTTACTTGTCTCCTTGATGGAAACAAAAGCAGTGCTGCACGTATTTCGTAGCCAGAATTGAGCTTGGTAACCCTATACAGATATATTTTATTTATTTATGCTCTGCTGTATTGTCCCATTTCTGATTAACCGACCTTTGTCTCGCGAAGCAGGGCAGGGCAGAGCCATCCACTACCGTCAGTCTTACAAAGCGATATTATGGGGAAGGCAATGCGGGAATCGAACACCATATTCCGGATATAGATGTCATATGCCTTCATTCCTTAACATAGTGAGCTGATTATCTTGAGCAAATCTGAACTCCATTTTTTTCCATCAGAAGCCCATGTCAAGCAATATGCCCACCATCACCACCAACAGTTCCCGCTCGACCCCGTAGGATTGGTCTAAACAACAAACTTGGCGCGAGCACGAGTGCTACCGGAATGAGCGGAGTCGGTATGCCCAGAGAACTCGACGCTCTCATTGGCAGGCAGCTGGAGGATCTCTTTAAACCGTGAGCCGATGGCAAGGAGGATCTTCTGGCCCTTATCCGGAGATCGACCCTTGCCACCAGAGACATCACCATCACCGCGACCAGGGATGCTCTTGCCGATGGTACGAGTCCAAACGCCGATGCGGAAGAAGGCCTTTCGGACATTGACCACGACGCCCATGACCTCGCCATCTTCTTCGTCCTCAAGCGTCTCGCCAATGGCAGCCAACATGGTCTGGAGCCATAGCTCATTGATGTCGATGCTGCGCTTGTCCTTGAACTGATACGACCACTTGCCGCCGTGTTTGTTCTGCGGGTCCTCCCACTCGGGCCGCACGCCCTCCTTGAAAAGGTGGTAGTCGGACTTCATGGCTAGTTCGGAAACCGGCGCGATGTTGTTCTGTTGCAGGGGAGGCACGATTGTTAGTTGGTCAATGTACAAGCAGTGGTAACTTCACATATCCACAGAGTAGGGCACCAGGAGTAGTACTTACATAAATGCCCCAGAATTCCTCAACCGAGTTAAAGGTGATGACTTCTTTCAGCAGATCATTCCAATTGTCGCCCTAGACAGAGAGAGGGGGCATCAGCTTGTGGCCCTATCAATATGTTTGAAATGAACGATTACGGCGATCACGGCGACTACGAGTAGGCAAATGCGATAATGATAAGCACAACAAACTCACCTTGCCGCTTGATGGCTTTGTAAACCAAAGTGTCCATTTGTTCTGCAGAGGGTGCTTGACGTTGAAGTTATCCTTGTCATGGAATACGGTGATGAGCTTGCCATCTATGTCGGTGGAGGAAGCAACATCGGTCGTGTCGCCGTTAGGGGAGATGGGGATGGTAGTGAGATCGACTTGTTCAGCCATCTTGAATATTGTAGAGGGGGTGTTGTGGAGGGCGAGGAGCTGAGGACGTGCGTGATGGGACCGTAGGTTGGTGGGGAGATGGAAGAAGTGCGAAGCTGTCTACAATCGAGGCTAGAGAGATAGAGAGACGAGGATGAGGGAAGAGAGAGGGAGGGAGGAGGGGAAGGGTTGGTCTTGGAGAGGATGGACCTTGCTAGAGAGCTCTCTATCGCTACCTAGGTAGGTACCGGAAGGTGGTATGAGCAAGAAGGTGCAATGTGTAGCTGTCGGTGCTGTTGGTATTGTTTGGTATTGCGGCAAGTGCCCTCCCTCCAAGATGCCTAATCGTTAAGGCGCGCAAAGGTCTGTTCGGAACAGAAGTGCTTGTCGCAGATAATAAGGTTGGCCAATAATGTGTTCTAGAGATGAGAACAGTCGCCTGAGATGGAATTAGAATGGGGACTTTGCTCCAGGCAGAGTCGAATCGTTGGAATTCAGTCGTGGATCGTCAGCCTCGTTTTCGCGTTCTGTCGCAATAGTAGATTTTCAATCTGTACGTGTTTTTTTTTGACGAGATGATGGGGTTTCTGCAGTGGGGCCGCCTGAAATCTGAAATGTGAAATCGCAAAGAAAAGGCGGGATTCTTTTCTTCAGGGCACCCTTCAGCGCTTGTAGGTACAGGCTTTGTGTTGTGCCGGGTGGGGCCATTGTATCCCAGAAACCGAGTGGTCTGTGCGTTGGGGTTAGCTCATCTACCTAGACTAGCGTAGAAGCTGAAGCCAACCTGAAACAACCAACTGCAGGAAATGGAATTTCAGGCGACCTTCCTGGTTATTCTCACCTTACCTAGGTAACCAGCTTCTTTCAAACCCCCACTGGTTCATCTCATCACTGAATTCCTAAGCATCCGGGTCTCTTTAAGATAGTAAACTGGTACAAGTTGTGCATCTTTCTATCAATAGACAAAGCATCACGCCCCTCCCAAGCCCCCATCCCTAACACATAAGGCTATAGAGTCTTACGATGCTCACCCTACAGTCTCAAAGGATCAAAGTGCGACACTGCCTCCACGCTTTGAGTCATACCCATTTTGTATATGTTTTACCTTATCTATAAGAATGTAAATCGCCAACTCGGCTTGCATGACACCCTAACCAATGACTATTCAACTTGATCACAATGGCTTCGTCTACATCTCAGGCCTATGAGCCCCTTCTCGATCCTGCTGGTCCTAAGGGGCTACTCGTCAATGTCACGCCTATTAATTTTGCCAATTCTCCCCTCGCAGAGGATTACAGCTCCTTCTTTGCCATGACCATTGACAATTTACTCACCGCTGACGAATGTGACAAACTCCTGGGTGCTGCTGGAGATGACTGGCAAACCTTGAGCAAGGGAAATAGCTACCGCGAATGCCAAAATATTCTCGTTTTCTCCCCAGAATGGGCCTCGGCACTCTACAATCGGATTGTCGCTCACCTACCAGAGGATGTGAAAGCTCTGTGTAAGGGTGATGGACTAGCTGAAATCATCGCCGGCCCTTCGCATCTCAAAGCGAACATGGGCGCTAGAAAGACGGTTTGGCGCATTAAAGAAGCCAATGAGCGACTGAGCTTCTTGCGCTACCGGCCAGGCCACCACTTTAAGCCGCATTGCGATGCGCTATATGCGCGTCCAGGAAAAGACGAGAAGAGCTTCCTGACGTGTCAAATCTACCTCAACGATGCGCCTGACGGTGTCGATGGAGAATCAAGCGGAGGAGGAGAGACGCGATTCTGGACGAGCCAGGTGGGCAAGCGCCAAAAGCCCGCTGAAATAGGCCACGAAATGATGGACAAGATAGAGTCTCCATTTCTTGACGTGAAGCCAAAGGTAGGGACAGCGTTGGTGTTTCAACAGAGAATGTTGTGGCATTCCGGCCAGGAAGTGAAGCATGGCGAAAAGTTCACTGTGCGATTGGATTTGATGTTTGAACGGCATTTTGAGAAGCTCGGAGTTGTATGATTTTGTTCTGTCTATCTAAGAAGTTGGGCATGTTGTACCTTCACACACAAGTCAGTTCTCAACACATGAATGCTTCGGAGCTAGGATAAGTATTACTTACTTCAAGTCAATGTTTACACTTAATCCCCCCTAAACATTCATTTTATTTCTCACATTTATAATCGCTTTACGGACAGTGGTGTAACCTCATTCCTGCCCCCAGGCCGTCTCCAGCTCAAAAATAAGATAAACGCCAGGACTCCAAAGCAGTCATGGTGAGTGTCAGTCCGGGGCCGCGGCTTTACAGATCCACATTATCCGGGGTCCAGATTTTTTTTTTAACCACGTTCACGATAGCTTCATTTCGACTGGTCCAGATTGAATCTGCTGAGCCCCACCTTCACGAATCTCGAAACTACGAGCTCCGAAAAAATCTTTTTCAATTTATCTTTTTTATATTCAGGCTCCATCACCAGTATCAACGTCCAGTGTATCCAGAAAAGGGCAGACCGCGTCAATGAGCCCGGCGAGGCGCCCGCTGCCTCCATCCAGCAGCCTGCCTGCTCTGCGCTCGCTGGACGATCAGCCCGAGTCTCGCATTCTATCGGCACTAAGCGACCTCTACGCGCTCTACTGTCCGCTGCCAACCTCGCTAGCGTTTGAGAAAAGTTCGGCGCCAAAGGACCCGCTCGCAGTGGCAGATTCCGGTTATGCATCTGACAATAATGATGACGACAATGGAGATGGGATCTTGAAGGGTGGTGATGAAGCAGGCTTCGAACTCCGAGATGACCCTTATGAGCGCGCCTTCGCCGAGCGCTGGCTAACGGGTTTCTTGAGTCGCGCGGAAGAGCTCACGTGTTTCGAGAGCGATGAATCGCAACAACGTGCTATCAACAGGGCGTCATGCGTGCTGGCTTCGTTCTTTAGTCGAGATGATGAGGGGGATATCGAGGACACTGAAATCACAAGAAATTATGACTTTACGCTGAATCTCGATTCTAGTGAAGCTAAAGAGCAGGTAGGGCGTACTGGTAGCGAAATCATCACCCTACAACTTACAGACGGTCTAGCCGGCAGGGATAAAACCGATCACACCGATGTTGGCCTGCAGAGCTGGGGCGCCGCATTCATCTTTACTGAGCTGATATGTGCATCTCCAGCGCGCTTCGGTTTTACAAAAGACGCTCTCGGTTCTGCGCCGCGTATCATCGAGCTAGGGGCGGGCACAGGATTAGTGGGTATCGCCCTGGGCAAAATCCTACCGCGCCTCAGGGTCTCGACTCCCACGATAATTGCAACAGACTTCCACCCAACAGTCCTAGCAAACTTGCAAACGAACATCGCCCAGAATTTCCCCACCCTTCCAGATCAAGACAAGTACTCAACGCTGCCCTTGCCCCTAGTCCAGGCTGCGCCTCTCGATTGGGAGACCCCCGACCTCTCCCCGCCCCTGGGTGAACAAGCCAACATGCTCGTCGCAACAGACGTCATCTACGATCCGGCACACGCCGTCTGGCTCCGAGACTGCGCCGCGCATATGCTGAAGCCTGACGGCCTCTTCTGGTTGATGCTGACGGTGCGGACAACGGGCAAATTCGAGGGCATTAGCGGGACGATGCGTGCATCTTTCAACGGATGCGATGGGCTACGAAATTCCCAGGGTTGCGTACTCGCCATCCTTGACGAGGAACGCTTTGCGAGGCCGAGCGGGATCGGACGCGGGGATGAGAGCGAGTATCGACTTTTTAGAGTCGGGTGGGTTTCCTCTCCTAGAGCATAGAAAGGGCATAAATAGATAGACATAGACATAGATATAAAGGCGAGCGGCATGCAGATCTGATAAGAGCCACGGATAGAACATTGGGCATGGATCATAGAGAGATTCATTTTCAGACCATAGATGCTGGATGGCGGAGAGGGAGCAACGACTCCCTGAATCTGAATGTGATCACGCGTTACGAACCATAATCACAATACCTGCGTACCAAGTTTAGAAACAAGCCTTACTCTTCATTGCACATTCCGCTCCTGACCTATTTCTCCAAGTGTCACTATTTTACCCTGGCTTGACTAGCAGGTAGATAGATCCTCAAAACGCTGGACGCGCATTCCTGACCAACATCTCGAAAAACTCCTGAAACCAGACATCCCTAGCCGGAGCCGGCCTCACCGCACTCTTCGCAGTACACCCCTTCCCCTCCCCATTCTCACTCCCAACAGCACTGGCACCATCCGACTCCCCAGGCCGCTTAACCCAAACAAACGCATCAAGCGCCTCATCACCAGTCTGTCCGCTGGGTCTCACGCCCAACCCCGCCCCGTTCACATTACACCATTCATCCCAATCCCAGCGCAGGCCATTGACGGCATTGCGGCTCGTGTCGAGGATCGCGTGCGTCGCGAAGGACGGCATACCGCGCTTTTGCAGCGCGGCGGCGAGGATGTTTACGAAGCGCTGCTCGTTCGCGGGGCGGATGTCTCTTGAGTCGTCTGCGCCGATGAATTCGCCGGGGGAGAGATTCCTTTTTTAGCGGAAAACGAAGAAGTTAGTTTGGATCAGTCTCTTGTCGGTTCTCTCTTGCTTTGTGGTCGTGAACTCGTCGTACATTTCGTCTCCCCTTCTGTGCCATCCCAATAGATAGGTAAGATAGGTAGAGTAACTCACCAAGCATTCCAGTCCCCCACATTCGTCGCAAACCCCCTCATCTGCACTGGTCTTCCCGCCTTCTCATATATGTCGATAATAGCGTCCGCTGTCCCATTGCGGAGTCTATCCCAATCCAACGAGTTGCTGTTGCCGGCGTCTAGGTACGTGATCACGTTTGGCAAGTCTAGCTTATTCAAGGCAACGGGGATGTTCGAGCGATAGCTTTGCACGAGCGGGTTTTGGTTGGAAGACGCTGATGAAGTCGCGTTGAAGTACTGCGGGAATGCGCCTGGTTCGATTATGACTGCGAAAGCCGTGTTGAGATGGGCTTTGATTGTTTTTGCAAGCGCTGTTATTAATGACAGAAGGGTTAGTATCGACAGTTGCTCTATTCAGATGCGGTGGCTTCGTCTCTATATGAGCGTACGGACGACTCACGTTCGATGTAGAGAGATTGATAAGCGACCGCCGTGTTGGGATCGTATTCCGACGGGGAGCCTCCATCTTTATATGGAAGGTTATTCAAGACCAGCCCTAGAATCTCGTCGCAGGGCACTTCGTCTGCTACGGATGGTATAGTTTGTATGTCCTCCGGCGAATTTCTATCTTGTGTCAGGACCAACCCCAACTTTAGTCATGATGGCAGCTAAGAACCTAGGTAGGTACTAACATCCACATGAACGTCCCAAAATTAGCAACTTTCGATGCCTGTCCCCTGAGCTTTTCATCCTTGATGGCCGCCACAGCCTGCTCGACCTTGAGGCGATAAAGAGATGTCGGGTGAAGATTGTGGGTTTTCCAGACGTTTACCTGCGCGTCGAGGATCGCTGGAACCGAACATTTCGTTGCTTCGGCACTCACGCTCCCTAGCGTCAACACCAGGGTAAGACTAGTCAGCAGGGAGGTGAGCATGGCTTTTCGAAGTTTGTGCAACTCCACTGTTTGCTGATGGGCTATCAGAGTTATAGTAAGGAGGAAACCTCCAGCCAGCTCGGAAACTGGCTATGGTAAACAATGATTCCTCAGAGTCGTGTTATTTAAGGGCGGTCTCAAAAGATTGGTAGTCTAAGCATGCACGAAGCTGCATCTTCTGTCATAACACCCTATTTAGCCGAGAGAGAGAGAAAACTGTCCTTTAACTCGAATGTCAAATGGTGGGTGGGGTAAAGTCGAGGCGGCAGCGCTGCGAGGGGCCCAGCACAGTTTTGGAGGGGGAAGTGATATTTTTGTTGGTCTTCACGCCGTATCTTTTATTGTCGCTTTTACATTGTTGCTCAACCGGTCAAGACATCAGGCGAAAAGAGCTCTGCACGGAGTACTCGGCTGCGATTAATCTTCACGGGCGTGCTTCAGGTAAGAAAACCACCGATAGCAAGAACGCGAAGTTATTCCTTGAAGCAATACGTGACCAAAATAACAGGGCGCTATATGTACAGAAACTCCAAGCCAGCAAGCACGGCCGTGCTGATTTTCAGTCAGCCCGGAGCTCAAGCACCCAGCTTTTCTTCCTCTAAGAATCCGGCATTGTTATCTTTTGATACCTCGCGGCGCTAGAACTTAAAACCTTATGTGATGGAATAGTCTTACAGCGACTTATACTCAGCTTCGTAGAAGCCGAGTTTCCTTAGGACGCATATGTCGCTGCTTTCTAATCTGGTCAACTGGACATAAACGATAAAGAAGCGTTTTCATAGAAAGCTACTGCGTTTATACCACTTGGACAAGATATAAATATTAAGAAACAGCTTCTGGGGTCCACTAAACTAGATATCCGCTCACGAGGTCATAGAATCACACACATTATTGAAAATCTGATCGCAGGACATTCCACTAAATCGAGTGGGCCGGGCAGACAGCACGACAATGGTTTCGCTGAGATCAACATGATTGGGATCCTTCCTACTGCTTATAAACTTTCGGCCAATGACCCTTACCTCTCACGAGCTCACAAGACAAGCGCTCTTGCACAGCAACTAAATAGGCTTGCCTACTCCACCTGGGTATGTAGGTTGTCTCAAGACGTCTCGATAAGATACGCTGCACAGCTAGTAAAGCTTGCGCGAAAGCAATGCGATATCCTCTTTTGGATGAAGAAAAAGGCTCAAGATGAAGAAAAGAGTTTGGAGCAGGCATTCTCAAGCCTAGAGCACCAAGCGCCTTTAAGAGACGGGATTCTCGAACATCTTGAATTTCTTACTGACGGCCCCCTTTTCTTCTCAGACTTTAAAGTCCCGACACGCGGCGATGGGACAACTTACGTGTGAAAGAAGGGCAAAGCTGTTAACAGCACCTTCTACCTGCTCGACCGGTGGTGTCGAGGAAAAGATGCGGGGCTGTTCAAGAGGATGGCGTAGAAATATCCTGAGATATGGAATATTAAAGCATCCGACCGGATAAGACTGCAATAACAAGGGAAAGCCGAAATTCTTAGAGAGAGACTAGGTGCTGTCTAAAAAGCTGGTAATAGCTAAGACGAAGACCTCGACCAGATCGCATCAGTATATATAGAGAGAGAACTCACGGTCCTGCGGTTAAAGCGCATTATTTATTGCCTGCACTACGACAGGTGCGGCGAAGTATGTGCAAATGTTGAACTCGGCACGTCCTGGAGTCGCTCTCATGGAAGAGGCGGGAGAAATACTCGAGAGCTACATTGTGACGGCTTTGGGCCTAGATATGAAATAGCTCATTCTCATGGGAGATCACAAACAGCTCCGACCGAAAGCGAACTTCGCCCTTAGCGTCGAAAAAGGTGACGGATACGATCTCAACATATGTCTCTTCTAATGGCTCATAATGCGAGGATATCCTGATCATACCTTACTTCAGCAACATCGCATGCGACCTGAATTGGCCAGCTGTGTGGGCTAACTGGCATATCCGAAATTTGTTAATGCCACTGGCACGAAGATTAGGCCAAATGTCAAAGGATTGCAAGACAATACCATCTACCTGAGCTATACGCATAGCGAGGAGCAGATGCATAACGTACGGGACTAGAAAGATGGCGCATCTCCCTCTATGAAGAGGAATGTATATGAGGTACATATGGCAATAAAATGTCTGCGGTATCTGAGTCGGCAGGGGATCAAAATGCCGACGGAGGGAATTGTCATCTTGACAATTTACCTCGGCCAACTCCGTCTCCTGAGAGATGGGCTTAGCAAAGATAAATGACCCGGTGTTGAACGATCTTCATTCGCATGACCTGGTTCGAGCAGGCTTCGTGCTTTCTGCAACAGCACAGGTTAACAAGCTGAAGGTTAGGATATCCATGATAGGCGAGTTAGTTAACTTTGTGTCGCGTAGTCTGAATGCACTAATAAGTCGCAGATAATTTTTAGGGTGATAAGAGTGAGATCGCTATTACGTCGCTGACCGGAAGTAAGAAGAATGGTTAAACAGGCTTTATGGTTTCTCCAGAACGGCTCAACGCGCTTCTCTTACGGGCTCAAATGGCCTCACCCCTATCGGCAATGTAGAAACATTCATGAACTTAACGAAAGCCGGACAGCTGTGGAAACGATTCATAAATTTGCTCGAAGGACAAAACCACATCTATGACAAGACAATAACGAAAATAGTGATAGACCCGTAAGGGCTACTACACGCGCGCCAGTATGGAAAATGCAGCAATACTAAGAGAAACCAAAACTCGCTCGGATGATAGCCCAATAAACTACGAGACCGACACACTTTCCCTCTTTCGCCAACTTAAGATATGATAGGTTCACGAGTTACTAATATAACTGTCTTAAAGCCTTTGACTATTATTGTTCATCAGTATGCTGTGAAGTTGATTGAGAAAACTATAAGATTGCGAAGGGTGCAAAGGGAGCGCATAAAATATACTTGGCTCTGTTTGCATACAATAGGAATCTTTGGATCTAAAAATAAAGTCCTCCAAAAAGGGGTTATAAAATACCTGGTACTTTCTATGATGCAATCATGCGTCGTACTCAGCATTACCGTGATCTGCAGTAAGTCGCAGCCCCTAATGCTACCTGCTGCTGCATTTCATTAGCCCCTTTATTGATGTTGCATTTTGATGTACTAGCATAGCCTGTTTCTATAGTAAGAGAAAGGACATCAGGCTTAACAGGTTTTGGGTGAACAGTACTCGGCTTTTACATATATAAGAAGCATCCACCTCTCCCTTTAGTTCTCACGTCGCCACCAATTCTCCCTTTCGAATATCATTCACTCACGCCTTTACGAGTCCTCTTGACACAATCATGGAAGATGGTCAGGAATCTAGCTCGCCAAGCGAGACAGGCAGCACATTTGTATCTCACTCTCCCTATCAACCAGACGGCTGTGATATTGTCAGCGAGACAGGCAGCTTATTATCAGAACAACATCCCGAAACTACACAAACTCGACGCCAAACACTAGGATGGGCAGTCATCGTTACATTTGTTCTGGGCCCAGTATCTGCCTTGTCGGCACTAGCTGCGTTACTATACCTATGGACATCTACAACACAGCACTTATGGGCATCGCTAGCTACAACAACTTGGCTCGCGCGAGTAGTGACTGTTTCATCACTAGTCATCAGGACAGAGGTTGACCTGTTAACAGGTTTTTCCGGCTCCATGCTGACGGCGTTGATACTTGAGACAGGATATGTGCGTTTAACTGGTGTTGCTACTCTGTCTATCATGAGAGTAGCATCGCCATCGCTATGGAACCTAATTCAAGGATTACGCCAAATTAGCAAGAAGCAAGAAAACATGAAATGGATTATAATAAGCATCATTCTCTTCGGCTTAAGTATCGCTCTTCAGTTCTCATCCACTCTCCTTTTCTCCGATATTCGGCTAGGAGAATTGCCTGGGGAAGCGGCTAATATGTTTTACAACTATGATCTTGACTGGGGCTGGAATAAGACCGACAGCATGACATTTGGAAATTCTATGAGTGTGTGTTCATCAAAGTTGGATATCAACCAAGGACTGTTACGGTCATCGTGGCATCTTCGACCTCAAAGGTTTCCCATTTTCGGCGAACACCGGCATCCAATCCCATCAAAGAACGGTGTTGACGACACTGGATATATATATCGCTCCTTCCTGCCTGTTGCTGATACCGAACAAAGAGTCAACTTCAAAAGCTTTCAGGGCCCCGCCTTCGTGCTTGACACTCGCGTGTCCTGCCAAAGGCCTATTTTCACCAACATCCAGCTTGCTGTGGATTATGTTTATTATGGCAATCCAAACTACAACGGTACAATTAGCGGAGCTGTCTCTAATTCTACTGATGTTGAGGGTCTCTGGTTCCCGACTGACCCTCTTTCATCACAGCCTTCTTATCCACCGGGAGACGCAATTAATAAGCGTACCATGATTATTCCATTTAGCTGCGAGCATATGACGAGCCTCTACGGAACATATAAGAACGATTATCCTTGGTCCTACGAAATATGCCAGCTTCAAAGTCCTAATGTTTATTCGTGGTTCGACATAAATCCAGGCAACCATTGGAACAGAATCGGCCTCCAAACTGAAGCAGCGGGTAGTCTTCGGAGCAAGCTATTCAACTTTACAACTAATGACTCGTTGCCAGCTTATTCGCCCGCGTATCTCATAATAGCTGACAATGTTACAATGAGAAACCCTGAACACAATGTGTTCACAACTGTTACCGTACCCGTGGTCCCTCCGAAGAATAGAACCGACTCGGGGTGGCCTACTAGCTTAGAGCTCCGATTTAGCTTGTGCTATACAGCTTGGGGATCAAGCAATTCCTATATAGAGCTACAGCGGCTACCCAAAACAAGAGAAGAATCAATAATTCCTTATGCAGTCACCGATGAACGAGAAAGCTTCAACTTTAAGTCTGTACTTTCACAATACGGAATTGGCGACACATCCGCATCTATAGGAGTTGTGACTATGGATGAACCTATTGTCAACGGCTCCATCGGCTATCCATTCCACCAACCATCTATTGCTACGATGTTAGGTCGTATGATGAGGGGTAGTCGTTTAATAACTACTCTTGAAGATACGACTAGTTATGTACGTACGAAGACAGATGGGATAACTCACTGGTTAGGCCACGTAACACCAGCCGCATTCGAACCTGGGCATACCGCAATGTTTCACAACTTTTCGCGAATTATATCACGCCTTGGGTCCAGCGACATAATCACAATTCCGGATCCTTTAATTGCAAGTTTTTTTCGGCAAGCTATGAACATTTCCAACAACTCCCCAGCTTCAAGTCTGTCAGCCCTTATAACTCTACTTTCTTCGATGAGCTACTACGACCAATTACCCATCTTCAAAAAAGCTGGAACGGCCAAAGTAGTCACTCTCACGCCAGTTTCGCACCCACAATCATGGAGCGGATTGATCACTGTTATCACGCTATTGGTCGCACACCTCGGTATTTGCATGTTGGTACTCTACCTATTTCGCACCCGAGCGAAGGTTACAAAGCTAGGTGACGCATGGTCAAGCGTAGGGCAGCTGATTGGCTTAGATTCGAACGATCTGATGCCCAGGGCTGCATTCGCCTCAGACGAGGCAATGGAAACGTTTCTAAAAGAACAGGGCAGAGGGCAGAGGCTTGTTCGACTCGCCGCGATGGACGGTCAAGTTCGAAGAGGCAGAATTGTGTATGCAGAAGATGTAGAAAAGACCTACGCACTAAAGAAAAGAAAGCCTCTCACACCCGTGGACCGGGCCAGTGTAGAGTAAGGTCGGGATTGCAGACTATTGGTTAGAAAAAGGCTGTGAAAGCAATCCGGGAGAGAGCTAAACCGGCGAGAAGCCTAAGGTACAGACTATACCGCAGCTTCTAAATTAATAAAACGCTCACGAATTAGAAGTTGTGCAGCTATTGTAGTATTGTCATTGAACCTAGCTTCTAACCTAATTCCATCCGGACATCATGCCGGGACTATCACAGTAAACATACCCACAGGCTCACCAGGCCTTCTCGATTAGCTAACAAATAGTTCATATTAAGACAGTCCGAGGCCTTCTGCTTATTCTAACAGGTGTCCGCCGGGAGGGCAGGGTCCGAGGTGGGAGTGTTGGCGAGGTCGACCTCGGCTGCCCTCCTTCTTACGAGGCCCGGCAGGACTTGTCCGCCACTTTTGTTCCATTGTGGCAATTCGTCCGCAATCACAGTTTGCGGGTCCTCGCCGTTATTGAGACGTGAAATCAAGGTCGAAGACCCGGAGTTGCCGCATCCCACATTGAAAGCCCAGCTTACTAGCGCCCCATACTCGTTGGCGTTAAGGACCACGGACTCTGCGGTCTGCATGGTGATGCAATTTTGGGGTGACTGTGGACTCATCGTCATCAGTGTCGATTCAAAACATGCAGAAGAGAATGATGCGTGAGGTTGACGTGTGAGGTTGATTGATCTTACAATTACGTCGTCTGCAAGGAGATTCTTTCCATCGGCTTCCGAAAGAGGGAGGGGATAGGGGATTTCGGAGCATCCACTCTGCTGGCAGAGATGCCCATAGCCAACGGTCGGGTTGCCAGTTGGATCATCGTCTGAAATAATCGTCAGAGAATTGTCCATCGTCAAAGTCGCCGTGGCATCGCATTGACTTACAGACGTCGGCACTGAATCCCTCGAACCCTGAGATAAGATCTATCGTCGCTTGGTTGACGGCTGGCCCAGTGCACGCAGCTTCGGTCATAGAGACAGCGAAGAGGGTGGCAGAGATGACGGCGAGGCGAACCATGGTGAGAGATACTATTGGATATTGCTTAACTTTAGTTGCAGAGTATAATAGTGATGTAGAAGATGATGCATAAGTCTGATGGTGAGACTAATCTAGAATACCAACAGGCGTTTATATATGTGTATATCTCTATCCAAATAGCTACCCTCTGAGGCCAACTACGGGCAGCGACCCCAATGAAACGTCATTTCACATCGTCTCCTGCCAACCTGAAGTATTTGTGGCGCAGGAGTTGCATCTAACTGTTGCCTTGATTCGGAAGGCCATGGACTTATGAATATGTCGATCGTTGAGATAATCCGAAGAATAGCTTGAAGACGGTAAAGCGTAAACGGGCCTTTGCCTGGGCGCTCGGGGGCTAACATTCTTAGCTGCGGATCGTCGCTTTCGCAGCGGGCTGAGCGCCGCGCTTACATTCCGCCCGCGCTGGAATGAGCTCACGACGGAGGATTACACTCGGCGCTGAGATAAAACTGAAACAGCCCTGGCCACTCGCGTTCCTCGTGTTCCCCTTGTGTCGTACTGCAGGTTGGCAAATTTCAGTCAATGGAGGCTAAAACAATCTCAGAGATGGCTCTCGTGTTGGCACCAGTTCTGACCCCTGTGAAACGAGTGGCTCAAACGCCAGATCGCCGGCAATGCCAATACACAAGGATTTATCTTGTAAACTATATTTATTTTATGGCCGGAGGTTTTCTGTAATTACCAAGTAATGTAAGGAAACCTAACGTCAAGGAAGGAAAGTGGTTTAAAGATCAAAGGAATAAAAACACAGGCGACTTGTAGCATCCTAATAAGGCTAGTTTTACCTAAATAGGCCAATCATATGTCTAGTCAGTTGCACCATCCCTTATCAAAATGGATCGGCTAGCAATTCAATAAGCTACAACCAGCTAGCCATAACTAGCCGGCCACACAGGTAGCACCGGACCGCAGGGAACCCCCCCCCCCCTCCCCTCCCCTCGGTGAGCGAAGCGGTATTCGCGGATAGAAGAGGGAGGGGTTTGGGGAGGCTTTGCAACCCCAAAGTAGCGAATAGTGGCTTATAAAAGATGTAGATGTAGCTGTAACAGTGGCAATAAGTGTGACCAAGGGGCGAAGGAGACCTCCGGCCTGAAACATCTACAGGTCATGGCATAAGCCTAAGTTTATAAAAAAACCTGATAATATAGAATCTTAACTACATACATACATATTTTTAATCTTTCATTATTTTATATTTATATTCTAGTTATTTAATTGGTTTATTATCTATATGAAACTGTTTAAAACACAGATCCGATCCTCTTAGGCAAGCAGCTCTGAGATGTGCAGAAACACAACGATTTGTTTCCCTCCCTTATCAAGACCTGAGAAGTATACGCCTATACCTTGGCGCTTGTCGTGGATACAGTCAGGGAGCAGTTTTATAAAAGAATATTCAGCATCCAATGCGGCGTAACATACACAATATGGTCTTATCTGTGACTGACGATACTAACCTGTGTAGACCTGGTAGCGAATAGTAACACAGTAAATGCTATGTGCGGAATAGGCTCCAGAGCCAAACCCTGCCAGTCCAGGTGGAGTTCTCGTTGTATGGTTTTCGGTTCCGTTTTCTTGGATTCAGTGTATGGGCTGATTCAAGGCGCTGGTAATAAAACGGAATGCCAGCGGCTACCGCTAGAGGGCGGTTGAGAAAGCAGAGCCGGTAGGACAGCCGCATTGCCGCGATGAGTTGGCAGACCTCCCTCTTCGTACTAAGTGTTTAATATTGCAAGCTGTGTCAATGATCCAGTGATTAGATTAGTGTGATTTAGCCTGGCCTAGTCAGAGAACTCATCACTATAAGAGAAATCTACTTTTCATTATGTCTAAAATAGGGCAGGAACTGCAACTCTAGTAAATATGCCTCCTCTAAATTGTGAAAGTGTAAAGCGACACGCAAGTCAACGTTTGTCTATTAACACTAGGAGATTTGAGGAGGTTTTTATTCTTCGAAAAGGGAAAACGTACGTTCTCAGACAACCTGTTATACTTACTTCTTTTCTCAATACTAAACATGCGACGGCTGAGACTTTAAGGGCCAGTTCCTATTAATACTCTTTCCCAGTGACATTGCTATCATCACAGCATTGAAATTACTAGAATATATTCTCTGCTGATGTCAAACTGTAAGCTTATTGTTTTAGCAAAGGACCAGCACTGTCCTGTTGTTTGGCGATAAGTCTACATTGACAGTCACCCAACCATTGTGATTAGCTCCTTCACTCACCTGCCCATAAAATTTCAGTTTTGTGCATCGTTTTACGTGCAGAGAGGGTTAATTAGGTGAAATTGCTGTAGACAGCCGCGAAGTAAACACCAAAAGGACTGTGAGTGTGGCATGTAATAAAAACGACATGAACATATAGTACAGGCATATAATTAATTAGGTAGACTTTAGGATTTCGTAGTTACAAATTAAAGGTACCCACAACAAAAGAGCATCTTGTTTACCTGTACAGTCCGATGTTGTAACCATAAGCAATGCAGGAACTATTCCGGTTCTACGTGTCTAAAAATCATTATCCATGAGGTTATGTACCTGTACCAGTAACCTAGCAACCTGATCCAATTCGGCATTATCCTCTGCACGTAAATAAAATTTCAGGCTCTTCCCCAGCTTCCCAACCATCTTCTTTCTGAACATCACCCATGCCCTTCCTCAACTCTTAACTTACCTCACGAGTGCATCATGGAGACGCCCGAAGCATCCGACTCGTGCATCATCTGCAACAAGCCGAATGCCCTCCGTTGTGGCCGGTGCAAAGGCGCCTCATACTGTTCCAAACTATGCCAGAGAGCCGATTATCCAATCCACAAACTTCTCTGCGCTAGCTTTGCCGGCTTTGATATTACGACACGGCCTACAGAAGAACACATGCGAGCCATTCTCTTCTCAGTGGACCAGAAGAAACCTAAGCTAGTCTGGCTTCATTGCAAGTGGAGGGGAGACGGGGGATACCGGGATGCTACGCCATTTCTCGATGGCGATTCTGGGTGCTCTAATCCTATTGAGTACAACCCGGTTCTTGGAAGACTTCTGCCCAACATAGTCTATCTCGCTTACCGAGATAACTTTCTTTTCGACGGATCAGCGCGCAATAATAGCATCGCGACTATCACTGGTACCAGTCCTGGAAACCATCATGATTGGCGGTAAGTAATTCTTAGTGTCATCTTCGATTGATCTGGCGACTCCCTTTCGGGTTATAAATATATTCTATAAGCCTCCTACTATTTTCCAACTCAAAGATCACGCTTAGAATGACGGTAACTGACTTCGAGTGTTATAGTGGCCCTATCATTGCATATGGGAAGGTTGGACCGAGTCCTAATTCAGCGTATTATAGAGACATCGACTTGAACGATTTCCGACATGCCGCCGACTACTTCATCTCATATGGTTCCGACCTTGAGTCGTATGAGGCACCCGTACTTCAAACCACTCTTGCAGAGATCAAGGGAGTCAAGATCAACTGTATAGGCGATCAAAAGATGTTCAACAAGCCACACTTTGAGGAAATCGAACTGTCCACGGAGGATACTATCTTCACTAAACACGACAACTCAGACATTGCGAACCGCATCGGTCTCCCGATCTTTACCAAACGCTGCTCCCCTCACCCGCTTTGGGCAAATGCACACGGCTCGAAGATGTATGAAAACCAAGACGCTACGTATCTGCATTTGTGCTGCGACCCCAAAGCCGAACGTGACCTTTCTCGGGGAGTTTTGGGCTGGGGTTGGGCATCCAAACAGTGGCAAAACCGTGTAGGAAGCATCATTGTTGTACGTCAGGACAAGAAGCCGCTGTCGCCATGGCATGTAGAGGCGCTATGCAGATACTGCCGTTACGACGCTGGAGCCTATCTAGAACATTCATGGGGCGGGTACGCATCTGACGAACCCATGTCGAAGGACCTGGTCCTGTCCATGATTTGCCGACCGACCTTTTCTATTTGTTGGTCCAAGATGTGCAACGAAAAGGATGAAAAGGGGGAATATATTAATGTGCTGTCGCCTTATCATGTATGATGTCGGGAATCACGGTTGGATGCTGGATGTCTTGAGAACTCGGTACCCGATGGTGGGTGACTTTCTTCTCCTCGCTTGCTGTCTAGTTGAGTCTTAGATGGCAACGTGAGATTCGAGTGAGTGACTTGGTTAAAAAGGAATGGCTCAAATGGTATATGGCTGTGCTATTCCAGATGGCTGTACACAAGCAAAAGGCAGTTTCAAGGGGGCAAACAAGAGCCAAGTAGAGTGGTTTGACTGGAAGTCAGAGAGATAGGCACAAATCCTAATTGACTGTCCATTTGGTTTCGGCATCGTAGCATCTTGACGTGACATCGAGGTTTAATCATATGTATTGATTTGCATCTGTGAGAGCAAAATGAAAATGGCACCCAGAAGGTTGGGCGTCTATGCATTAGCTGAGTTGGAGATATCGAACTTATTGTACATAGTCAGTGCTCAGTCGGATTTTTGATTGTCTTCACGCACGATCATCTTGAATTCTTCAGATGATCTTACTCTTGCGGTAGGACGGATTTTCTGAAAGGTTGGAGCAGCAATCTGAGATTTACGACATCTATGGTTCACTGGCAGGTAGTCCGACGTAGCATCATTAAAAGCGCACTTGCTCACCACTGACAATACCAAAACCCCCCGATTCTCATCTAAGCCCGCCACATGGATCAAGTACAGCTTTGGATACATCCAAACCTGGGCCATGTAAGACAAGAGAATATGAGAACTTACCTTGGAAATAAAACCGGAAATTTCTAATTAAGGACCGTCATAGACATGACTTATATCACTCCCTCTTTCTCTCGAAAAGTGCTAGAACGTCCCTATTTCCACATGCAGCTGCAACATCGAGAGGCGTCTGCCTATTTTCATCCTCCATCATAGGATCTAATCCCTTCTGCATCAGTTCCTGAAATCTAATGGCTCCTCCCCTGGCCGCTACATGGAGCAATCCGCGGCCAGTGTTATCGGAGGTGTTGAAGTCGGCCCCGGAAGATTCCCACAGCGCCTTCTGTCCGAGGACATCGCAGACCTCATCGGGATAATCGCGATCAGGTTTAAGATGAGAAAACGTTGATGTGAAGAGCGGCGTCTCCCCACGGATATTCCGGGCGTTGATGTCGCAGCCACGGCTCAGCAAGTCTTTGAACAGTTCACGAATTTCAGCTTTGTGGAAGCCGTAGGCTATGATATGTAGACTGGAATTGCCCTCGCCGTCCGTGAGAAGCGGATCGGCGCTTACTTGAAGTAAGGTCATCGCCGGCTCTGTGCCCTCATGTCTTCGGGCTGCGAACTGGAGTGCGAGATGTAGGGGGGTCTTCCCCAACTTGTCCTTTTGGTTTACGAGCGTTGGGTACGTATTGGCCATGTACGACAACGAATCTTTCAAGTCAGAACCAAAATGCCGTTCTCGCTTGACGCCTTCAAACATCTGATGTAAGGCGTTCCGGCCTTGATTATCCCTTGCAAACGGATCCGCCCCCCTCGACAGCAGGTATCTTAGGATCGATTGGCTGGCTGCGGACGCACTTCCCGACTCTTCAACGTAGGAAGGTGGAATTTCTATGAAGGCATTGGAGCTATTTCCGCTGCTGCATGCTAAAAGGAGGAGACTTCGCCCTTTCGGGTCGCGGTGGTCGACGTCAAGGTTAGCGAACTTGAGGAATGGTTCTACTAATTGGCTCTTCTCCACGAGGTCATGCAGTATAGTAGACTGCTCGTATCCTTTCGGTATCTTAGAGATTTGGTACATGGCTCCGGTCCTCGTCATAACCGTATGTGGTTCACCATGGTGTAAATCGTTAGACTCTGAAATCGAGGTAGTTAATTCTTCAGACTCCGTCTCGTAGTTTCCAGCAAAGATCGAGCGTTGTAGGAACGTAGCAAAGGGGTCAGCCCCGTGTGCTAAGAGCGTTTCAACCATCTTCGCTCGGACCTTTTTCAAGACAGCCTTCTCCTCCGCGCGGAGTCTATTCCATCCCTCGATATCACAAGTTCTTGCGGCATGATGTACTGCGAAGAGCTGCCCTTCTGCGATACAGCTCTGATGTTTGGGGGGGCTAGCGACTTCAGGACGGCGCATGTTCGGGTCTATGCCCGCTGATAGAAGAGCCTGTAGGACTTCATAATTATTTCCATCGATTGCTGCAAACAGGGCGTGGGGGCCAATCTTGGCACCGTTCTCAATCAAAAATCCAAAGAGTGCCGCGTCTCGTCCAGCGTAGGCAAGACAACTTCGCCCCTGTGCATCAACTGCATTAACATCAGCACCAGCCTTCACCAAAGCTCGCACGACATCATTGTGGAAGAACCCGCGGGTCCCATATTCGTCTTCACGCAGCGCAATATGCAATGGCGTCTGACCGTGGTAGTTTCGGATGTTTAGGTCTGCAGACCGCCCAATGAAGTAGGGCACTGCGAGGGCAGCGTGCCACCATTGCTCACCCTTTGCAACTGAGAGTAGCGGGCTATCTGTGATATTTCCGTCCCTTCCACTATGCAGCTCATTTATGTCAACGCCACAGTCTTCCACCAGAAGTCGGACCATTTCCATGTTCGGTAAGTTTCGGCGAACAGCCATAAGAAGATGCGACGCGTTCTTAGAACCATCGGAGCGATCGTAGCTCCTGAAAGTTATGTTTGGCTGAGAGCCACACTTTTGGGCCTGTTGTATTTTTTCTTTGTCGGATCCCTTCGATTTGGCACATAAATCATGAACGATGCTCTTTGCCAGGGACGCAAATCCCAAGCTCGCTAGAACCCCGAAGTTATTGCTTCGATACTCCAAGTCTTGCTGGAAGAAATCTGCTCCTGCTCGAGATAGTTCTCTTACAACACTATAGTCCCGGCGCATTATCAGAGACAGGAACAACTCTTCGTTACCTTCTCCCTTCTTGAGTCCTTCGAAGTCAGTCAGAGATCGAAGAGCAGCTTCCTGAACGTAGCGTCTCTGGTGCATGGCATAAGTGTCTGCCCCAGATTTCTGCTTGATGGCCTTATACTCATTTTGGAGTGCTCTGGCCGTAGCCAAGCATCCAACAGTGTAGTCTCTACGATTCTTGAAGGCCTTATTCACGAGGTAGTCGTGGTAGCTATGACTCACCCCTTCGATCGGATCGAAATCTATTCCCTTCTCGAGCAACATTTCAAGGATTTCGTCGATTCTTGCGGTCTGAGTATCCAGGGCGGGAACATTTCGGTCAGAGACTGAAGGGCGAGAGCTGTCGGCAAACCGAAGGCCCCCAGTATCCAGATCCTCACCACGCTGATGATATCTATCCCACAAGGATTGCTCATGTTCGAACCCAATACAAGCTTCAACGAGGCTGCCCACAGTCACGTCGGCACCAGCTTGTAGTAATAGCGCAACAGTTTCAGGTCTCCCGGAGCGACACGCATAACTCAAAGGCGTACATCCAGATTTGTCAACCAGACCCAACCTAGATGTGTCTTGGGCATTTATTACCCCCGCTGAAAGCTGGAATGTCTTTTCGCGGTACCAGCTTCCTCTGGGTAGAATTGCGATAGTCTTGTCAGTTACGTTTCCTGTGGGCAGATCCTCGTTCATCTGCTGCCTGTAAAGCGCATCAAGAAGGATGCCGACAATATTGCTCGCCCTAGATTGGGCTGCAAGATGCAAAGGCGTTCGACCTTCTATTGTCACCTTTGTGGGATCTGCCCCCGCATCTAGTAACCTTTGAGCATATATACCGGAAATTGTGGCCGCTAGATGCAGTGGCGTGATACCAGCATTGTCGACAACATCCACAGTTATCGCCGCTGAAGTTTTCATCTCCGAAATGACAAAGTCAATTGGGAGCATCATCGAGGGTTTAGAGGTCTTGAGCTGTAACTCTGAACAACATAGAATGTGTAAAGGCGTACGACCTGTATAGTTCCGTTGGCTTAGATCCAGACCCAAGGACAAGAGTTGCTTCCATAAGCTAACCATGGCTTCATGCCTGTAGTGGTCGTGATTCCTGGGCTGCATGGCCAGTTCGTGGAGCAAGTTATTACCGTAATTGTCGACCGCGCTGGGGTCTGGTCCACGTGCCAATAAGAACTCGAGATGGATAGAGCATGTTTTGATGGCTTCGTGAAGCAGAGTACGCCCTTGATAATCACGCACGGCCAATGAAGCGCCTTTCCCTACGAGCAACTCGAGGAAAGCTGACGCCTTGTGGGACTGATCCCGGATTACGCGGAATAAGAGAGTTGAGCCTTGCTTGTCCTTGGCGTTAATATCAACACCAGCAGCCAGCAGTAAGTCTAGTATCTGATCTGGGGCCGTGAGATCGTGCGAGATACCATGCAACGGTAATTCTCCCGAATAGTTCCTGCAGTTGGGATCCGCACCCATGGCTAACAGGTTTCGAAGGGGCGTCGTCACCTCCCTGAAGTTAGTATACCGTAACAGATAGTATAACACGCTGTTACCCTTGTTGTCGACAACCAAGCAATCGGGACCGAATTCCAAGAATATATCCAAATGTTCCGTTCCATGGAAGCGGTCCGTAAGACGGGAAAGAAGAGGCGTTTTCCCTTCTTTATCCCTCTTGTTGATATCCGCTCCGCCCGAGTTGATCAGAAGGCACAAAACTTCAACGTTCTTAACTTTATGCAGCGGCGTAGCACCGTCTAAGGATGCCGCATTGGCGTCGACGCCGGCGTCGAGAAGAAGTTGCGTCAAGATAGGGCTATTTACTGCCCAGTGGAGAGCGTTCGAGCCGTCTGCATTACGCTGGTGAACATTGACTCCAGCATCTACAAGCAGCGAGAAGATATCATGTAGACTATTGCTATGTAAATCGCTTCTCTCTGCAGCGGTGCAGAGCTTGTTAAGTGGACTGCGACCAGGGTTCGAATCTTGGAAATCGAGTAAAGGCATGCCGAGATTCGATTTTGAGTATACGTTAGGATCAGCGCCGGCCTCTAGAAGAGCCAAAACAGTATCCTCGCTCCCAGACCCGCAAGCTAGGGACAGCGGAGTAATCTCATGCTCTCCAACATTGACATCGGCGTTTGGATGCTGCAGAATTCTTCGAACAATCGCAGAGCGGCCCGCCTTTGCTGCACAGCCTAAGGCTCGGCGAACAACTTCAGGGTCTGAAAGAAAAGACAGGAAAGTGTCAACAGTCTCGAGATGGCCATAGTCGCATGCATCCTAATATTGAATAACAATCAGCTCAGACTAACCAACATGGAAGCTTGAAGCATCATACCATGAGAGGCGTTTCTCCAATGGTGCCGGGCGAGTTTCCACACCGTCCGCCAGGGTTTTCTCTAGTCTTCCTTGTCATGGGGTTCACTCCGGTTTCCAAGAGCACCCTAACAACCTCAGCATGGTTTGCCCTAGCGGCCTTATGAAGCGGCTTGAGGCCATTGTAGTTATCGTCCTGGTCAGGATTGGCCCCTGCTTGCACAAGTAAGCGCACCACGCCCGCATGGCCAGACGATGCAGCCCACCACAGTGGTGTCCTTCCAAACCCGTCCTGGGAGTTCACGTCTATATCGCCCATTTGCAGTAACTCTCGTACGTAGAGCTCGAGGCCTAGCTTTGCCGCTACATGCAGCTGGGTCACCCCATCGACGTCATTCTCTCGTCCACGCCAATTCAGTTTTACCCACGCATTTAGTCGTTTGCCGTCATCGAAGAATTGTCGGAGAGCCTTGTTCACCTCTTCTTGATCATACCCAGCAATTATAGACTTGGTTATATGGACATGCCAGTTCGAGGTTGCGTACTCGAAAAAAGGATATTTCAGCCTTAATTCGACCTCCTCATAGTTGTGTCCTTCGAAGCGTTGTTTTTTAGTTCTAGTGTGGGATAAGCAGCCAGATTCCAGGTAAGATAAGCATGTCAGCGCGAGAATTTTGTGTGTGGGCCCAGGTTTTAGAACAGGGTAATCCACAGAGGTATCTAACCGAGTAGTACCAGTTAGATACTCCGTAAATGAATGGTGAACGACGCAGACTGTTTCGTCTGGTAGTATTTCTAACAGTGGTCCACATGCAGCTCTAACCATGTCCTTCGTTGCTTTCAAATTCTTTTCGGTTCGTGAGAGATAGGTAGTCTCTAGCATCTCAGCAACCTCGAGGAGTCGGAGGGGGCGGGTGGCATGAGTGGCACATTGGAGGATTAGCTTCTGTACGTCAGGAGGAATGCCAGATCTGAGAGAATGATCTCTCAATAAGTCCGTGTACATGTCATTGAGATCACGGGGAAGCCTTTTCAATACGTCGCTGATGTTAGCACCTGGTTCGAGAAAGGCGTCCGTTGCGAGCCTCGCGTATAGGAACAGCCCGTTCGCTCGGCCAGGGATTGCGTCCAAGATCAACTTCCGATTAGAATCGTTAATCGATGTAGCGTCGAGCTTTTGCTGCACGAAGGTGGAAATATCCTTATCGACGGCAGTCTCATCCAGGCGAATTTGGAGTGTTTCCGCCTTGCGAAGCGCAGTTTCGATTCTCGCGACTGGGCGACTTGTCATCAAAACTTTAACCTTACCTGGCTTCCACTGACCTAGTGCTGCCAGGCTTCGGAGGAAGTCTTCATGACCTTGGTCCATCTCACTATCCGAATGCAAGAGTGAGTATCGATGTCAACAGCAAAACAGTCTTAGTGGGGTTCCGCGACTACACAATAATAACGAGCCTGAAACTTGCCAAAGGGGGGATGAAGAACTTCAGAATGCATACTCAAGAGCGTCAGCGACGCAGTAAACGTTATTTGGCAGGCCGCCCAGAGCGAGACGTAAGTCTCTCCAGAGATCGTCCATTGATAGGCTGTCAAGCGACCGTCGCGCCTCCACATACTCCTTCAAGTGGCTTTGGAGAGGGGGACTGTATATGAGTACTTGGTCGAGCCAGTCTCGCAATAATGCTGCGCTCGTACTCATGTCAGCAATGGTCATAAGGAAGCACATTCATAGTGTCCCCAGAAAGAGAAAGAGGTCAGACACGTGGAGACGGCTGATGCGAGAACATGTTTCCCGGCACATGACACAAGAATGAATGGAAGAGCTGGAAGCGTTTCCGGATGACATACCCGTAGGTGCATGATTGGCATCGATGATTTGGCGAAAGAAAAAATAGAGAACTGGAGTTCCAGGGTGCTCCGTGGCAAGGTCGTTAATCAACTGAGCAGCGATAACGGACTTTCCCGACCCAGGAATGCCCTTCACCCACAAAGTGCCTAGCTGTTGGCTTTGAAACCATTCGCGATACGTGGTGCTTGATGTGAGCCATATGCCGGTCCCAGCGGCGTGTGAGGCTAAGTGCTTTCGATACTCTCCGAAGCGATCTTCATATGCAGTAGGCTGCAGCCATTGACGAATACCGGCGATAATCTCTGGGGGCTCCGGTAAAATGTGGTCTGGGTTGTAGTTGCTGATATCGTCTCGATCAACGAACACTGCATCACTGTCGCTGTCTGACGTATTGGGGGGCATGGTCAGATTGTGCAGTCGCCTATGGGACGATGCTGGCTGTGGACAAAGGCAACTGATGAACCTAATCAAAAATACGAGGGGTCATTCCAAGTTAAATTGACATTGATATAGAAAGAACAAGTTCGCAGATTGAGAGGAAGACAGGCACGCATGGGAAAAAGACGAAAGATACGGAGATTGTATGACACCAGAGGTATATAGGACTATGTGCTGGTGACTGTTGCCTGTCCCCGCCTGCTGCCTTGCCAAGTACCTATAGCTCAGTGATGCTAAGCGTTCTCAGTTGGCTACGCCGCACAGCTACAGGATCGACTGTCTACAGTCGCTGAGAGCGGCAATTACATCTTATTGCACTTACTGGCAGACCCTACCTCCTAGATAAAGTAAATCCTAATATAGGCTACAGAGCAAGAAGGACGCTGATCCTTGACAACTTGGACTTGGCAAAATAAGCTTTATTTTGTGTAAAGGTTCTATTTATATGAGGTTCGGGCCGATGCAGCTGGCTAAACTTGTAACAGCCTATAACAGCTTATGTAGTTTATACAGCTATCTAGTATGCTACGCTGCTCAAATGATTGCTGATATATTGCCGCTAACTGCTATTGCATTCAACCCAGGGAGTGCGCAATTAGGAGCTCATCTTGACGTCCCAGGTCGCCTTCGGGCTTCATGAAACACTGAATTTACAAGCACTACTTTCCACCCCAAATATATGTAGCTCTTGTAATTTGTTAAAAACTAGAGCCGCACATCACGGTCGTTGGACGCCGTTGTATCGAAATGTCCGTCCGGAAAGAAAACAGCCTGCAGCCAGCTTGTATGTCCTTCAAGGCGGCATGTTGGTGCTCTTATTCCATTGTTACATCCCAAATCTTGTATGAATGTCGTTCCGTCGGTTGATGCCAATACTAGATGCTTACCGTCGCGCGAGAACACTAATGATATGATATTGCCTCCGTGTCTCTCTCGCAATGTGCACTACCGGGTACCATTTATTCCATCCCAGAGGCAAATTATGCTGTCTGATGAAGCGGACGCGACCAGTTCGTCATTCAAGGAAAAGGCCAAGCAACTCACAGACTGTCGGTGTTCAGGGCCATTGCCGACCACGGAATTAGCCATCAACTGGTTTAAGCTCCCGTCGCTTGTCGTTTCTTCTTCTGTGTCAATTCTCAGGGCCGTAGTTCTTTATCTTAGGATGCCGATGCTAGACGGTTGCCGCGAGGTGCGAAAAATATTGTTCATATCATACCCGTGTGTCCGCTCAACACCTGATCCGGCCGTGTCTGTACTTCGCCATTACCCCAATCTCCTAGTTACTTCTGCTTCCCAGACCCTATCGGTAAAATCGCTCTGTCTAGTAATCAGCAAAGTAAAATAAAAAAATCCGTGTTGACGAATCTAGTATGGCAATCTAGCGCTTCTAACGTCTTGCCCGTCTTACGATCCCAGGTACGCGCTGTTGTATCGTCTGGGCCTGACGCAAAGAGTCTCGAATCGGGCAAAAAGGCAAGCCCGTCAATATCGTTTGTATGTCCAAATGCTTTGATTTTGGGTATCCTTCTCGGGGTTTCTGTTCAGACATGTCATCTTCACACGCACTGTGTGTTGCTGCTTCCTCTTGGTATGGCTCGTCTCCGGACGCGCCTTGCAGCTGTAGCTTGCGTTCCGGGAATTCACGAAGCGGTCGCCCCGTCTCGGTATACCAAATGATTATACCGTAACCGACGCTCGACGCAAGTAAGCCGCCATTAGGTGAGAATCTAATGCATCTTATAGGTTTGCTGGTTAACCCATCTTCGAATCACGAACTGACTTCCTTGAAATCGGGAATCTCCCAGATGGCCACAACGCCCCCCACAGCAGCAGCAGCCAACCAGTCTCCCGCAGGTGCAGTTGCGATATCCTGAACGTAGCAGACAGTGGCTGAGATGGAACGAGCGCTTGCTACGGACACGAAAGAAGAATGTTCATACTTGTTTCTTGGTGACTTACAAGTACCAGAAATATTTCAAATTCTCAAAGAGACATAATCAACCCTCCAAACAAACTTTGGCTCTTGTGTTCACGGACAACTCACATCCGTCTTTTGATATTCAGTATACTTGAACTCTCAACAGCTCCTGTGACTGTCTCCTTGCAGTAACATTATTAAAGCAGATTAACCCATAGTCTCTTATCCGCACCAAATGCATGCTACTGCTGCTAGAGGTCTTAGCCACATTACATGCTATACACGTATATGTTGTTTTAGGGCATCTCCTATATACACTATACAAGATCGCGGATCTGCCCAGTGCTTATCAAAAGTGGACCTTCTAGCATTTCTTTAGGCCACACTCTTAGCCACATAGCCAGCCACAACTAGCCAGCCATACCGGACAGCTAGCCATACAACCGGCCACAGGGAGGGGGCCTCCGTACCGAGATCCATGGGGCAAAGCCCCACCAGAGTCAGGAAGGGTGGTCTGTATTAGGTGTCTGGATTGGGTGGAGTGGTCTGTGTTAGTTAGTTATGGCTGGAGGTGTGGCTGTAGGTGTGGCTAAAGCACTCAGAAAACCTCGGGCCTCCCGGGGCCCTTGCCTACCCGCTCTAAAACGTGTGCAGGTCGTGGCGTATGGTGGTGGTGATAATAGTGCTGGCTGCGTATTTCATTTCGGGGCTAATTTTATTGGGTGGCCAGGGGCTCTCTAGTGGAGTTAATGAGTGATTTGATTCGCCTTTTATTGGGTGTGTCAAAGATGGTAATTATGCAGCTACCTAGTCTACGGCGTGTGGGTTTTGCACTGCTTTCTTAGCCCACTCCGGTGGGATGCTCCCAGACTTGCCTGGCTACAGCTGCTAGCAATAAGGGTTCGTTAAAAGCACCGATATAGTGTGACAGCCTTGGTGGCGTATAGCAGGTGATGTAGTAGCGTGGTGGTGCAGTAGTAGGTGTAAATAGTAACTTCTATCTTCTAGAAGATTGTTGTGCGCTGCTAGGCCAGTACCTAGGTAGGCTGTCAAGTAATTATAGGTGCGGACGGGAGTACCTAGGTAGGTAGCACAGCTGGCTCCAATTGAGAGCTGATGGGTACAGCAGATCTAGGTAGCTATTCTCATTGGTTGATCCCAGGCTTGTTGCAAGATGTAATGGCGACTCCTTCCGTCTGCTTGTTGCACCGGCCATGGGTTATAAGGTGAGCTCGCTCAGCTGCAACTTGGAGGAAGCACGCCGACACAGTTGGTTGCCTCAAAGTCGCAAGAAAAGCCACAATCGGCAAGGGTCTATCTATTGCCGCCAACTTGGCCGCCAAAGCGGGGTGATCACTGTCCCTTCGCTATTCATATCTCCAGTATCAGGCACGCCCTGAGTATTTGTTGATTGCCTTTCGCTTTTTTCTTCTTTTCTTGGAACATAACCATGTTGTGGGCACACACGCTAGCGCCGTCAGTATTCAACCGTTCCGCAACCGGGATCGTGGTTTCGCTACCCGTTGCTCACGGACTGAACCAAGTCCATGGATCCACTCTCTATTACCGTAGGGGTTGTGGGGTTGCTGGACGTAGTCTCTAAGCTGAGCTGTGCTATACTTAAGTTCAAGCAGGACTATAGGCTGGCTGACGAGGATCTGGATTTCGCACGAAACCATGCGCTCCTTTTGAATGAAGAAATCAGAAGATTGGAAGAACGCAAGTCATCCAGCTTTTCACCGCCTCGTAAAACGGTGAAGCTGCACAATGATGTCGGCCAAACTAGCGACAATGGTCATCTAGTCATGGAAGATGCTGCATTCGAAAAAGCCATGATGACCGCTCGTGACCTTCTTTGCGATATCGAAGCATCCTTCTCATTGCGCTCCAACCCTCATACGTGGAGGAGTAAAGTGAGATGGGCCATGAAAGATAAACAATCCTTCGCACATCTCAAGGAACGTTTGCAGTCCGCCGAGAGCACCCTCCAAGGAATTGTGTTGATGGAGCAGTTGTAAGTTGCGATGCTGACAACCCTGGCCCAGTGGAAATCGAATATGTGTTGATTGACGGGTTTACCTTAAACCAGACGAATCAGTCGCATAATATATGGCATGCTTCACCGACAACAATCCCTCATGGACAAACTCGAACGGGGCGATATCGTTGGCCAGAATAACACCATCAACATGTCTGTCATTACCCGACCGACCCCACAACTATCAACGGCAGTCATCGAGGCCCAACTCCGCGAGCTTCACCTCGAACCGAAGGCTAACACCCGATCAAAGGTGATCACGAAGCCGAGGAAGCTGTTACCTCGAGGCGCACGATTCGATCGATGGGGGTTTGCCGGTCATCTAGTGGCTCTTCCTCAAGACAAAGGCACAAGCTACCAAGCCGGCGTGCGCATATCGCTACTGGGAAAGATGTACTCAGTCCAACTGCGAATGGTTAATCCAGGCTTTTCATTTGCCCCTATACTGAGCGTGCGTAATATTGTGCCGACAGATTCAGAATTGGCCTTAGTGTGCAGAACGGGAAACTTTGACCGGGCTCGCCAATTATTGACAACGGGCATGGCTCATGGCAGTGATGTGACAGCCTCGGGGTGGCCAATGCTTGATGTTAGTGTATCGGAATCTCTGACCGAACGCATCATGGTAATCGTGTGCATAGTACGCCATCGAAAGCGGTTCTGCTCGGCTTGTTCGTTTGCTCCTTGATCATGGAGCCGACCCCGATATGACATATGGAGAGCACAATATGTGAGTGGAAATTTATGACTGTTAGGTGGAAGACTGATTGGTAACCGAGCAATATAGGACGGCTTTACAATCTACTTTCCTCCGCGGTGAGCTTGATATTGCTCGAATCCTCTTGAATCGAGGAGCAGATATCGAGCATATCGATAGCGACGGCTATTCGGTGCTCTCTTATTTATGGATCGTCGATAAACCCCTATATAAGTCGGTTGAATTCATGCGTCTGTGTGCTTCAGATGGGTTCTCCGAAGTAAATGCCTGTGACAGCCGGGGTTGGACACCGTTCCACCGAGCGGCTGCGGTTGGAACTTCAGAAGACATCGAAGCCTTTCTGAAACTTGGAGCATCACTTGACCTGCGAGCGGAGTGGTATGGCTGGACTGCGCTTTTCTTTGCTGCATCGCACGATAACCTCGACACGTTCCAGACGATCGTGGAACACTCAGGAGCTGACGTTTTTGAATCTCTCGACGGCGATGGATGGACCCTCTTACATTGCTGCACCTATTTTGGAGCTCCCCAAGTTATGAAACTAGTCTTGCACAATACGGTTGATGTCAATAAGAAAACGCATCCGGCACCTTTACCCGAGGATCCAGAGCTGTCGTACAGAGAGCTCACTGCCTTGGATATTGCCATGTACATTGGGCCCAACCGATACCAAATGTTTATGAATATTCTGGCTGAAGCTGGCCGCGACATAGACCTGGCAGGCTGCGACGAGGTCTTTTGGGATGCGCTGGATGAAGATAGCAACAAAAGGGATACCCAAGCTCCAATCTACGGTGCTGAAGATGTTGATGATAGATGGACACTGTTGCACTGGGCATCCTACAATGGCTCTCTGAAGGTAAAAAGACTCTTTCTTTTGAAGGGAGCTGACCCAGAACACCTAGATGCCATTCAGCTTGAGGATAACCCAACAGTTCTACCAACAAGTCCCTTTGAAAGACGCTGAAAGATCGAACTGCGACTTTGTATCATGTGACTTGGAGGATCATGTTTAACTATTGTGACGATAGGAGACAACAAGGCACGGAGTGTGTATTTGAAGACGTCATGTAGATCTTGAATACAGTGTTTCCTTGGCGGATGGCTGCTTGGATAAGATGCTAGGGCTAGTATTGGTTGAGTTCTGCCCCGAGTTACGGTTCCACAGTTATTTTCAGAGCGTCCTATAGCGTATCATGGTGCTCAAGAATGAACACTTGAGTTATTCGTCCACCCAACGATTGATTACTGAATGAACTTTGGATGGGCAAATTCACTAAGTATTGCCGAAAGGTGAAAAGGACGAGAATGATATGGGGGTGGCGACGATGCTGGGGCCCACACCTAGCGTTATCGCTTCCTTTCAGATCATTGTCCTACTCTCCATGTAGGCAACAACCTAGAGACTTCATGGGCTTGAATCACTGTCTGAAGCACACGTCCCGTGGCAATAATAATGAAGGGCCACACCGTCTTCCCACCAGTCGAAGCCCAAGGATAGGTTCTCTATCTCACCCTTCCTCTTTATCAGTTGGAGTTTATCGCAGATTGTTTTCTGGTGACGGTTATCCAGTGATCTCCGGTATGCCAACAGCTCGGCTCGGTGTTGAGCCGCTCCAGATTATCGCCGTGTCTCCAGGCGCTCAAGATAAGCGGCATCATCTCCGTAGCCGCGCACTTTCGCCGTCAACGCTTCATCGATTGACTGGGGCGGGAGGAAACCGTAGCGGGCCCAGAATTGTGAGGTACCGTAGACCGACACGAGGCATGCGCTTGGGTATCGCTCAGCAATTGCGAGGAGCTTGTTGATACCTTGCGTGGCGAGGCCCTGTCCGCGAAACCCGGGTAGGATGCAAACGTCGTGGATGTAGTACTGATCTGCCTCTGGCGGTATTTCTCCAAGTAGACTGTCAAGTGCTGGGGGCTGGCGACGGCGGATAGGATGCGAAATAGTATACCCGCAGAGTTCGCCGTTTTTGACAAGTGCTAGGCAACCGTCCGGAAAGAGTTTCACTCTTTCTGCAAAGACATAATCGCTCTCTGGCAACTCGGTATGGACAGCGTCTGCGACGCGCATGAGAGCTTTGATGTCGCTGGCAGTGAGCTGCCGCCAGACAGCCATAGTCCCAGCAAGAGGCAGCCAAAAGAAGATAACAGGTTTGAATAGCCGTTGAGCATCGGCGGAATTAGGATTCAGGGTACGAAAGTTGGAACCCGCTCTCAAGAAACGAGCCTCCGAGTGCTGTTAGTTAGGAATGAGAAAATCAAGTTTCAAGATCTACGATATAGGAGGTATGTGACCACCAAAAAAATGGCCTTGCAAGGTACTGCGGGCCCGCCTAATAAGGAGGGCTCACAGCTGGGCGTTCCGCTGGGCATACTTCCGTTATGAGGACTGGACTAAGGTACGCTAGATACGTCGACTACCCACTTTGCGGTAGCCAGCAATGCCCCGCCCCTGAAACCGTCTTATGGGTGCTTAATCCACGATTCAAATAGGACATAATAATACAAGCCTGAAGAAACGACTCAGGCTACGCCAGAGCATCTTCAGCATTTCTCTACTATCCTATACGCTATTATGCAGTCGATCAAATTGGTCAATGGTATTTCCTATCTTTACGGTCGCTCAACGACCGTCTGCGTCATTGGAGCTGGAGTTAGTGGGCTTCATGCTGCGGGATTGCTCGCAAGTGCTGGTTTCCAGGTCACAATCCTCGAGGCACGAGACCGCATCGGTGGCCGCCTTCAACAGAATGCTGAGCTCGGTGCGTCAGTTGACCTCGGGGCCAGTTGGATTCATGGTACAAAAGGCAATCCGTTGGTCACTCTCGCAGAGAAAGCAGGATCGATAACTACCGCATGTGGCGCTGTCAACTCAATATGCACTTCGGATGGCGACTGGCTACCCCGAAATATAGCGCGCGCTTATTACCAAGAAGTATGGGAGATCCTGGATCTAGCTATCGAGAAGAGCCAGAACGAGCACTCGACATTATCTGACGATGCAAAGATGATGGATTTCTTTCGTCAAGAGCTCTCCCGAAGATACCCTCGAGCTAATCATACAGAAATTCACGCGATGTTATTGAGGCAGATCGCTGAGATGTGGGGAGCATTTATGGGCAGTGATTGCGAGAGGCAAAGTCTGAAGAATCTATGGCTTGATTCTGGTTTGGAAGGAGACAACCTATTCGTTGCTTCAACCTACCAAGCCATTCTAGTCAATTTACGATCAGCGGTGGATATGAAAGCGACTATACGACTTCAATGCGAAGTCACGCGCGTGACAAACAACAAATCTGCAGGCGTTGACGTCGTGGCCACCGACGGGTTTCGAGGAAATTTTGACAATGTAATTGTCACAGCACCTTTAGGTTGGCTTAAACGTAATCTGCATGTTTTCTCTCCTCCACTGTCGCATGGTATATCCAATGCGATACAGGCTCTTGGTTACGGAAACCTCGAAAAGGTTTTCATCAAGTTCCCCAAACCATTCTGGAACGATGAAGATATGCGACCTGATTGCGATCAAGGGCTGAGCGATGGGCAGGAGCGAAATTTGTTGTTCCCTGTCGAATCTCTTTTCTTAAGTCCTGATTACGCATCCGATACGAATCCGGCGAAATGGAGACTGGAGATTATCTCGTTCTCGAGCTTACCGGAGCCATTCTCACAGCCTATCATCATGTTTTTCGTCTATGGGCAATGGGGCGGGCACATAACGGGATTGGTCCGCGGACTTACTAGAGATTCTAAAGAGTATTATCGAGTTCTGGACGAAACCTTTCGCCCGTATTACTCCAAACTTCCCAGATATAAATCTGACTCGCCTGATTGCACGCCAGTGGAATTCCTGTCAACAGACTGGCAAAATGACAAGTTCGCAGGTTATGGGTCATTTACTAACCTTCCGGTGGGTTCTGGTAATGCCGTAGAGCATTTTGAGGCCCTCAGGAACGGTATGGGTGAAGAACGCGGGATCTGGTTCGCTGGTGAGCACACCTCCATGCCGGGTGGGCTGGGTACTGTTCATGGAGCATACTGGAGTGGAGCGGAAGTGGCAAAAAGAGTAGCAAGCCGTTACGATATCACACTAGATGGAGATGGCCTATCGTAACACACATGCGGGCTCCCATGTTCTATTGAGATGGGCTTGGCGACCTAGCCGCAACTGATGTGAAAATGACTTAATTGCGGTGAGCATATACTCTAGTCCACTTGATCTATATAAGCTTCTTCTACTCTGACATACAATGGCGGGCTACCCATGAGATCCCAATATGAGCAGACCTAACCATCACTCATCATTGGCCCTAGTTTTACAGCTCTGGTGTTGTAACCGGCATGATGGTTCACAGACTGACTATTGGTAGCGGTAGAACTTCATTGCTCGCTAATATGTATGTAAAGGTTTGTCAATGAACCAGGCATCGGTTTCATCTGAGACCAACGAGCTCACGACTTACAAGCGAGTACAAACCCTTCAACGTCATGGTGCTCGACTAGAAAACGTAGGACTCCAGTCAAGAAAAGCACTCATGACTCTGAAAAAATATGCTGACTGGAGAGACAGGGCTCATGCTCACGATTCTTTACCATCCCCCTTCTACCCCTTTTTCCTATTTCTTTGGAGAATAGCTAAATCTGCAGTAGGCCGTGGGCTAGATCTGCAGTACCCATCCGTTTTCAACTGCAGCCAGCTGCGCTACCGTGCAAGTTACTCCGCACCTAAATTTGTATAGCAAGCTATCTAGGTTATCACCTAGCAGCACAAACCACTTTTCATTACTAACATAACTATATTATTGCGTATATTTTAAGAATAACTATTGCGTATACCGGAAACTAGTAACTATATTATAATAAATCTAAGTAGTATTTTATATATTTAGAAAGCTCTGCAATTAACACATTCTTACCTAAGTCACATTTAAAACACGTTTGTTAAAGATAAAAGTAGGGTGTTGCATGCAGCAGGCAGTATAGTAGGTATATAGTAAGTGCTAATACCTACAGTTCTGTTTTCTCAGAAGAGCGTTGTGTGCTGCGAAGCAAGTACGTTGCCATATAATTTGGGTGCGGAGTAACTCGCACGGTAGAGCAGCTGACTCCAACTGGAAACAGATCTGGTACTGCAATGGAATCTAGCCCACGGGCCTACTGCAGATTTAGCTATTCTTTATAAATCTAGGTGCGGACCTCGGGAGTAACTTACACGGTAGCGCAGTTGGCTGCAAGTGAGAACCAGGTGGGTACAGCAGATCTATCTATTCTCTAAGTTGGAGGCTGGTGACGTGGCGAGGTAGTCGGTTTGGGGGCTAGAAGCATATTCGCTATGGTAAGCGATACCTTCCTATTACAAGAGGCTTTCTATGCCCCTCGGTTATTCGAATAGGTTTAGCTTTTGGGGAATTCAACTTCTCCAACTTCTCCAAATCCTCGGTGTACACCTCTTGCACACAGGTTGTTTCGTACCTACCTAAGTAATTAGGACTCAATTCACGCTTGAGCCTCCGACTACTATATTCTTCTTTCATTCTCAATGATGGATAATACCGATGATACACCTGTCTGTAATCACTATCGTTCTCCTCGGTATGTCTACTGTTTCTATCTCCATAACCTCATTAGCGCTTTGATTCTTACAAGGCATCGATATCTACTTCCCACAGTGGTTCTTGTGCACCAACATCACGCTCTGTGTGGAATTAGACGCACTTGAAACAAACTGCCAAAGTGTGCCCCTTCATGGACATCGCTGACCATGATCTCCATCGTAGGATAACCGATGCTCCCCGCATCGACTTTACCCTGCTGAACGATCTATGCAGTGTATGCTCAACCTTAAACCTAGCAGAATACTTCAAGGAAGAGAGAGACTACGAGATCTTACCAGGCGGCTGGGTCGGCCCTGCCAATAGCGCTCTCTCAGTCGGATTACTTAGAGACATTTGCATTAAAGCCCAGAGGTGTTCGTTCTGCTGGATTTTGGTTCAGTCGATATGCACGACGAACGTATACAGAGAGACGTCGCCCGAAGCACTCCTCAGGAGAGAAGAAATATCTGACAAGCCTATGGAATGTTGTCTTTTCAGCTACTGCTTTGCAAAGAATGATCGGATTGCCGAGAGCTATCCACAATCCAAAGCGGTGCGCGTTGGAATAGCTACTCGGGTAAGAGAAAACATTGCCGGGGCATCTTCGACTAAATGGGACCCTATCGGCATAGTAGGCGACATACAGCTCCTGGGAGAAGACGCACTGAGACTCCGGGGATCTAGAGTCTTCTATGGTCGCCAAATGAATCAGAGGCTAGACCTTCAGCTGTTGGATTATTGGCTAGATCTCTGTCACACACATCATGACGGCTGTCGGGAAGGGCACATATCCGGATTGACTAATGGACCAAAAGATCTGCTTGTTGTTGATGTCAAGCGCCGATGTGTAACAAATCTCCCCCCAGGAGCTAGATACATGGCTCTTAGCTATTGCTGGCCGTCACAGAGAACTCTTTGCACAACCAATGATAATATTACTCTATTATCCCAGCCAGGCTCGCTGCAGCAAAGGATACAGGAGCTCCCACTTGTCATAGCCGATACGATAGAGCTTTTATTCGAATTGGGGGAAACGTTTTTATGGGTTGATGCACTTTGCATAATTCAAGACAATGACGGACACAAGGCCACTCAGATCGCTCAAATGGACAAAGTCTACATGTCGGCTTGGATGACAATAGTACCCGTAATCAAATCACTTGATGCAGACGAGGCTTGCGTTGGTCTTCCGAGGTATAATCCGAACATCAAGTGTAGAGAGCAGAAGGTTGCTTCGGTCCATGGCATGAATCTCACCGTCCCCTTCGAGGCTGTCTTCGGGCTGGTTACTACTAACACGAGGTGGAATAATAGAGCTTGGACATACCAAGAATGTCTTTTGTCAAGGAGGATTCTATTTCTCACAGAATCACAAGCATATTTCCAATGCCAACGCAGCATTTTTTGCGAAGACTGCAGGGGTGAAATCGATACCACGGATGTCTACATTGCACCAGGCACCAACTTGTGGAATCCCGGAGGGGCTAACATCTCCACTGGACGATTGGATATGAGAGCCGGCTCTTTTCATCTTCCTAGGGACCCCTATAAAAGCGAGAACATAGCGATTCTCGCTTATTCCAATTACCTAACGTTTTATACATCTCGTCACCTGACCAATGCATCGGACTCCTTGAACGCATTTCAGGGTATCGCAAATGTATTGGAGCAGTCGATGCAAACCTCATTCTACCATGGATTACCCGAGAAGTTCTGGGATATTGCACTGCTGTTCAACCTCAACGTTCATAGATCCCGGTTGACACAACCACCAGACAAATATCCACGAAACAGGCTTTTCCCAAGCTGGTCATGGGCCGGATGGGACTGTGGCATCGAGAATGGCCTATACTTCCCAACTCTCTTAGCGGGTGTTCGTCGTGAAGTTGATTGGTTCCTTATCTTCAATGATGATAGGGATCCATATGCACTAAACTCACGAGGAAGACCCGGGATAATGGAGTTCCCGTCAAAAGGGAACAAAGATTTAGACTTAAAGGGGAGTATGCCATCTTCATCGTTTGCAGAACTGACGCACATCAGCTGTCGGTCCAATATGGCTAGCACACTTTATACTCCGACACTTCTCGCCTGCTGGACAATGGTTGCAGACTTTTATCTCCCAGGGCTTGTGGTTCCTTTGGGACATAATTCACTACACTGGGCGTCTTCAAAGCATCTTGCGATCTGTAATGGACGAAATGACTGGGTCGGTTCCATCGTGATGGGAAAGGAGTGGATCGAGCGCTCGCTTGACAAAACTGGAAAGTACCGCTTCATAGTGCTCTCCAGGTCAGAGAAGGTCCTCATTGGTCGCACAGAGAGGACACCGCCTCATGTTTTCGACACGGCATTCTTGCCTGAGAGGCCATGGTGCCTATTGAATGTTATGATGGTTGAGTCAATAGGGGGCATATTCGAGCGTCTAGGAGTCGGTGTTATTCACGAGGATATGTGGCTCCAGGCTCAACCAACGAGTATTCTCGCTGTGTTAAGATAGTACTCGGAGTCGCTGCAAATCTTTCCAAGGGATGAAGACTTTGGTCAATAAATTTAAAGGGAGAGACTTGCTGCCATGAGACAGTCTTATCACTATCTCGCTCCTAGATCTTAGTGTTGATACCTCCTAGCTTTTCACTTCATCCACTCAACGTCATCCTCGCCCCGTAAGGGTTCAATCGCAAACCACAATGACTGGGAGGCTTAATTATCTTGACGTCCAGCGTTTCGACGGATCTTCAGATTTGACAGAGCCCGACCAAGTGATGGCGCGCGTGTACCAAAGGAATAAAGCACATCGTAGGGTGCCTTTCGTACTAATTGTCCCCGATTTACAAGCTATTACCGACACTCAGCTTGTCAATTTCCCTTGTATTCCGGCCGTTTCTGAAGCCCTCTTATTTGAAGAGGAGACAAGAAGTCAATGCTGTGGTATCAAGCTGGCCCGTCATTGAACGAAGCCCGCATCGCCTTCTGACGCGCGTTACTTAGCTCCCAGGCTCATATCCCTCAGTACAGCTTGAACAATAACACATAGGTGAATAGTCACTACTAGCATTAATACCACCCCATCCTGCGATTTGGAGTGAGTCCACCCTCGAAGTTGCGTGCGGTGTTACGGTGTAACTGTTTCGGTCATCGTTTCCAGGGGTGATGAATCTCAGGACGATCAGTTTCCCCTGCGTTATGCCTCCAGATAATCGGCCACCGGCATCGCATTTCTTCTAAAAGTTATCTACTGAAGACCCCCCCTTTCTGATATTTGCATGAGGTGTGCTCTAGGCCTTGAATTTGAAGGGCGCCTTGAGTCACCTGTTGTCAGGGGGTTTTGCTCTAGAGTGAGGATGTAGTCACTAGGTGGTAAGAGGGTCGCTGGTGGGTCGTAGTATAGGGCTAAGGGCTCAATATCATCGATTCCTAGATCTTCCTCAGCTTAGTTGGGGAGACGACCTATCCCTATATACCCAGAATTCAAAATAGAAACACCTAGGAGGCGCTGGCTACATGTGACTTTCGCACCTGACACCTGTTCCTCCGGTGTGGGCGTCGGCATGTAAAAAATTCGAGTATTTCTGCTTGCAAGAGTCGCCATACCAACTGCAGAATGCTTGGGACGGAAGCAGCATCGTCTCGTTCTAGGAATACAATTACCTGTTTCGATCCTATATACCCAGTACTCGTAGTTAAACACCATCGCATAGCATCTGTTCTCCACGTATGCATTTAGGGTTATGCTTCTTCAGTGGTTAAGTTGAAAACTGTATTGGTGTACTCGTCATATAAAACACAGGAAGCCTTCCTATATTACATGGCTCGTATACCATTCTCGTCGCATGGTAACAGTAGGGGACTGGCCGAGACGACTAACACAGTATGTAGATATGCTGGTTATTGCCAACAGCATTTATGACTTATATGTCATCAACAATATGTCTCATTTCAAGTTTCTGTCACGTGTATGTTTGATAGCACCATAGAAGATCGCTGAATCTATAGTCTTAGATATATATATAGGTGCCCTAGAGCCCATTCCAAATCCTTAGGAGGTTCAGGAATCAAGTGGCCTGCCATATTGAGTCCTCACATACGCCTCACCTGGCTGTGGCGACCTTCCCACTCACTGTGACCAAGCCCCCTAACAGTTTCATCAAGATTGAAACGGAGGTAGGCAGCTATAGACTGTATTACTAGGTTCGAGCAATAACCCGCTCGGTCCTCATCCTTTTCCGTGTTGACATTATTTAGTATATATTAATAAACTAATTGGTGTAATAACTCTTATATTACGTTTTATTTTATTTTTTATGAATCAAACTTACCTCTTATTACTTACCACTCGGTGTCACCACAGGAGATAAGAAAGGAAAGTGGGGACAGGAAAAGAAAAGGGGAAACAGAAAAGACCTCCGTAGCTTTTCGCAAGCTACCATTAATTCCTCCATTCCATCGAGATCGCTGGCCCTATCTTCCCAACTCTCCATGCCTAGTTCCATGGTGTGATCACTGCTCCTTTCCAAACGCTGGGAATAGAGGAGCCTCTGGCGCGAAGCACGAGGAGCGCACAATCCAACCATTGTCTGTCTCGCGTCCCGACTGGTGCACGACGATACCGCTGGGGCTTGTGATGTTGAGACGAAAGCTGCCACCATCTCCCTGCGCATTGGCAAGCACAAAGCGGATGGGGACAAACGCGCCGCCGTCCAGGTCAACTGCAAAGTTTGCGGAACCTACACGCCCCGGGTTTTCAAACAAAAATACGGCGCGGGCATCGGCATTATCGTCAGTCCAGCCGCTGTACGCCTTGTCGCCAACCCAAGCCAGGACCAAGTCGTCCACGTTACTAATGTTGAATGTCCAAGTGCCTTTCTCACAAGCCCAGAGATAGGCATGTTGGTTCAGCGCAAAGAAGGAGCTGTTCAGAGTGCTTGACGAATTGTAGAAGGTGCCACCACCGCCGACTGATGCGAGCTCACCGATGACAGGAGTGACGTTGGCGTACGTAGGTGCTATGGTCTTGAATACATCTGCCCGGAAGCCAGGGTAGTTATCCGCAGTGTTACGGATGGGATTGGGATAGTATGCCCAGTCCCACCCCTCGTTAGAACAGTGCTTTGGCTTCGCGCAGGTCGGGCAGCCATCAGTGGGATACCCCGGGTAGATGGCCGTAGTGAAAGGCACAGCGGCCAGGAGATGGAGACCAAGGCGCTGCATGGTAGGAATCATGGTTGAAATGGCAGAAGAGAAGGTGTAATTGGATTTCTTAGGTCTGATGATATGTAAATACTGGACAATTGGAATGCTGTGGTGTTGTCCAGACTGACTGCCTGAAGGGAGAGCATCTGGCGCCTTTATACACGCCCTTTTTCTCCTTCGCCGTACTCGATATAAGTAAACACTGACTGTTATGACTAAGTGTGAGGACGTAGACATGCAAACAATCATCTACACGGTCTCGAGTTGCACAAGTAAAAACCAATAGTTTAACGGCATCGAGTAATAATCTACATGAATATAAGATTACTTGAGGTCTGGGCGTCGCTGCCCGTGTCCAAATGCGGAAACTTCAGCTACCGTAAATCATCAGTTCACTTCCTAATCGGTCGCATCACTGACTCGAAAGGTGTGCGACAGAATGGCAACGGCCCAGGTCTGCTTATGTCACGCGCATCAAAATGCATCCGTATCGAACAAGAAGAGATGCATATCCTCTGAGCTGGCTTTTTCGAGAGCTACCCATGGTCCGATCTTGGGCTTTCAGCTCACCACAACGATACTGCCCAGACCTCTCGGGCAGATGATCTTACTTGAACGGCGATCAGTCGATGAGTTGGAGGCCAATACTACAGAAAAGAAATGACGATGACGTTGAGATGACAGACTTCAGAAAAGTTACGTGAAGGGTGAAATTAAATGACTAATACTTTGCAAGAATAGAACACAAGGAGGCCTGGGCAATTGGTTATTACATCTCAACGACTGGCTACTAGTCTCTTACTTTGAGCCATAGCCGAATAACATCTTGAGAAGTTTGATAACTAAGCACTGTGCCTTCTTCATGAAATTGGGGTTGACTCTTCCCCCGCTCCCCAGCCTGCATAGAACTCGGTCAAGCCATTAGGCATATGCGGTACCAAAGTAACAGTAATCGCGGATTCATCTCCCTATTATTCATTCTATCTCGTCGTGAGTTTCATCTATCCCAAACCGCCACGTAGTCATTCGACCAGTATAACCCGTCGGACGGTCCGAGTCTGACCATCTGAGGTTTACACAGAGAAAGACCGGGAACCTTGTGCAGATATTGATGCAAGTGGTCAGGTGCCATCACCAGCCGAAACCGAACTTTTCTTCTCTCTAGCGTTCAAATTAAGAAGAAAAAGACGGCAAAGGTGTGACGACCTGCATCACATTGAGCTATGCAATAGGGATTTAGCAGGTATTGAGGCGATCTCGGGATACTATATCATCCTAGCCCGGTCAAGCTTGTTCTCGAAAGATGGCTTCCCAGTCCGCCTGGAACAAGTCACATCATAATGCTTTATCCCAACAGATTGCACAACCTATTTAGGTATGTATTTCATGGAACAATGAAGCAGATTTCAGCCGAATATACGTGGGCACAGCACTTCTAGTGTTACCCTAATGCAAGGTGTATAGACCAGCTACATCGAATTGCTACTAGTTGGAGGCTTCAGATCTAAGTTGGCAAAACGGAAATTTAGACCTACTCCTATATAAAATTCGCATGATAGTGGCCAAAGTAATCGATACCTTAGGTACGTAGCTGTATTATCTTCACTCTTGCTTCATTAATCTCTAAACGACTTCACACCCACAGCTATCGAAAGAAGTAGAGACATATACAAGCGTAGTAGAGGATTTTGTATTCAGGGTGTTAGAAGGAAGAAGAAAAGCAGCTCGAGGCCGCAGAGAGACTGGTAGTACACATATCTCGCCGACATGAAACGAGTCCGAATTCCAGCTTCTCCCCCATAGAAGGAATCGCCAGTTAAATGAGTGTATGTTATAACGCGGTGCGTTGATGGAAGTGTCAAGTGCAAGTGTTCTCTAGTCGACAATGTTATAAATAGCCCAAAAGGATTGAAAGTTTGGGTTAAGTTAAACTTGGTGACCGGGCACTATAAGAGCTGACAGTCCAAACCTGGAAGTCGTATTGTTTCTAACTTCTATATCATTGGATATTGATTAATTGATTGAATTGTTTAACGCCTGGTAACGCAGCGTACGCTGCAATCACAAAGCCTCCCAAAGGGCATAAAGGCGTGCTAGGCTAGGGTTTACAATACTAAACATATATATCCATATATACCTATTTAGCAACTTATCTCCATGGATGTTATAGTACCGCGCTGTACTCTCTTTGCCGGTTAAGGGCAGTAGGTATTTTAACGTAAAGTAGGTAGTTGTTTTAGCTTTTATAGTACTAACATTCGCTTAACGTTGTATTGTTCTAGGGCAACGCTGCATCTGCTGTGTGTTTACGCTGCATCCCGTCTGCTGTACCCACATATAGTCAGCTGGGACCTGCCCTATCTTTCATAAAGTACATACTAATTTTGTATGTGTACTCCACGACTCTTTCGGACTGTATTTCTTTACACCATGATAATAAGAGCTGCAAATTGAAAAAAGTGTCAAGTTCGAAGATCTCTTGCGTTTAGAAGGTCTTGCAATTAACATATCCATACTTAAATTACATACTCGCAAAAGAATTAGTTAATCAATTAATTCAAGCCCCCAGTAGATTTAAAGGTGAAAGAGTAGTAGTAAGATGGTGTGAAGATGGCAGGAGATAGTTCGATTAAGCCAGTGATCGAGTCCGACGGATCAATGAAGTATACATACAAAATGGCTGTGTATTGCATTAGTGTGTGGGGCAGGTGCTTCCAGCTGGAGCTGAAGTGGGTACAGCAGATGCAGCGTTGCCCTTGTTGTATAGATCGGTTTTGTTTCTAGCTAAGTGCTTTTCACTGGGCAAGAAACAAACGAGTTGCCAGTAATAAAGTTAAGAGAACGTAGTCAAAAAATGTCGAGGTCGTAAATGTAGCTGTAGCCGAAAAGAAACAATACTCGTGCTATAGTACTACGAGGCCGAAATTGTTTAAAAAAAAGTAAATTAAACGTTAACAGTATTTACAATGCTTTCTTAAAGCTATTGCTACGCACACAGTAGCCCTATTGCCCGTTAAACGCGTTTAGTAATCGCTGTAGTTACAGGGTTGAAAGTTTTAGAATAGGTCGAAACTCGATTGTTAGAGCTGTGATAGGCTCTAACTGGACTTTATATATAAAAACACTTATAACGCAGGGATTTAGCTAGCAGTCCACTAACAGTGGGTGCTAAGATGAATTTTTTACAAGGGAAGGTGTATATCATTGGGTATGATCCCCACAAGACAGGTTTAATATCAGCTGAATCCCCTTCATGCGCACCTCAGCACCCACCAATTGAATAGTCATGGTCGAGGGTCCTATTCGCAACCAGTATCCCGAAAGACCCCGAGGGAACCTATTAATCGATGTCGAGGGCTTGCTGGCAGTGATACTCAATAATGGAACATTGTTGATCCCCCGGCTTCGGTTGATGTTTGACGACGCCGACCCTGGATTATCATGAATAATTGTGGCATCATTTCACCGGCATTTGGAAGCCGTATCGGTCAGAGTCGAGCTGAAAACGGAGTACACAGCCTTGATTCAAGGTTGTATCCCGAAGATGCAGTGGTAAGCAGTGCTAAACTGACAATGAATTGCAACGTCGAGTACTGTCGAAACGTGCCTAGCAAGGGGACTATATATTGGCGCCGTCCCTACCTCTCAAATCAATAGCAACCTAAGAAGAACAAGTATTCAGTCACCGCAGATCACATTGTATTGCTAGTTGTCGCAATGATTGCCAACAAATTCTGTTTGACGCTCCTCGCGGGTGCAATGGCCGCTCCAAACGGGACTCTCCGTTACATGCCCTTTGGGGATTCGATTACCGAAGCTGTTTGCTGGCGGGCTTTGCTATGGGAGAAGCTGCAGATGACCGAGTTTGCTTCCGTGAACTGGGTTGGATCGGGAAAAGCCGACTACATCTGCGGAGATACGAAATATGACCATGATAACGAAGGTCACTCGGGATTCCTCGCTACCGATATTGCCAACACGAATCTGCTATTCGGCTGGCTTAAAAACAACCCTACCGATGTTATTACTATGCATCTGGGCACAAATGATATTGGGCACGGCAGGCCGGTTGATCAGATCATCGCGGCTTTTACTACGTTGGTTGGCCAAATGAGAGCTAGCAACCCTAGAATGAAGATCATCGTGAGTATTAAATGAGATCTCTTATGATCTCTTTGTCTCTAGTGAATTCTAGAAGGAAGGTAGACTGACACGTTAGGTCTAGGTTGCACAAATCCTTCCTAGCACTGCGGCTGCCTGGGACACCATTATTCAGAATCTCAATAAAGCTATTCCAACCTGGGCTCAGAAGCATAGCAGACCGGAGTCGCCGATCTGGGTGGTAGATCAGTACCACGGGATCAATAGCAGCGACCTACGCGATGGTGTGCATCCTAATCTGGCTGGTGACACTAAGATGGCCAATGTTTGGTACCCAGCACTCATACACGCACTCAGAGTTGCAAAGGCTGAAAAGGCCGCTGAAGAAGTGCCGTTGCCATCCGCGGCCTAAGAGACAAGATTGGACTGAGATATTTGGACTTTCATTCCTTGTCGGCTGACTTAGTTCCTTGCACCCCACTCCCGAATTTATTATAAGAGTTATCCGCTCGACCCGTGCCTAAACCTTCATATACATATACGTTGGTAATTATCGCATTAAGAATACATGTGTTGGACCGCTCAGTAGACCTGAAATTATCTCGTTGTATGCATAGAGACTTGATCCCGCAGCAATGACTGACCAGTTGTTAGAAATTCCTGGGCTTTGGTCAAGGTTTGTCTAGTCATTTTTTATTTTATCATATTTACAACAGCACTTTTATAAGCTTAGTTGCAAAATAAAAGCTACGGCAGCAACTTTAGCAACTTTAACCAATAATCTTGGTCAGGTTTTGCGAATCAGGGTCACATGAAACCCAATGTCCTGTAAGTGCAATTAGTAATTATGAGGGAGTCCATTTCGGATCCCAAAACTTCCAGTCCTAAAGGTTTCCATACCAAATCTTCAACAACGATGTGCAACATCAGCATCTCATACTCATTTTCGCGCGATTATATGCAAAAAGGAGGGCCAATTTACAGCGCAGTAGCTTCACCAGGTCCGCTTGGCTCCGATAAGAGAGGCATTGTAGTGGAAGGTTGTATCTTGTTTGCTTGCTACAGAAATGGCATACACGACTAGGCGAAGACTGATAAACATCTTCCATAGTTTTTCCGTTATCTTGATACGGCGGAGGGCTATTTGTAAGATCAGATTCGGAATCCCGTCCGGGCCCGGTGCCTTTAGAGGTGGTGTCGCCTGTATCGCGTGTTCCACTTCTTCGGTGGTTATCGGGGATATGGGTATTTGGTTTATGTACGTGGCGTTGTTAATGTCTTCTAGGTTGGCATCTGGGGGAGTTGAGCCTTCTCCTCCTTGCGTGTTTATGTTTTTGGGGATTTGGATATTATATATGCTCGTAGCTAGTCCCTTAGACGCTATGGCGGCGTACGAAGGCGTGTTAGCTACCCGGTTTTGAATCGCGGCAGTCTTTATCTCTTGTAGTGCTTGTGTTTTATTCTGCGTTTTGGTTTTTGCTTCGGCTTAACAAGGTTACCAAACTTATAGAGGACTTTAATATCTAGCATGTTCTAGATTTTAGTTATTAATATTGTAGTTTTAAAAATTATTGATTTAATAATATTAAAACATACTAGCTACTTCTTATAGGGCAACACTACATCTGCTATACCCACATACAGTCAGCTGGCATCTAGTTAAGAGTGTATTAGGTATAAAAGCTCCAGCTTCGACTGTATTTCTCTATACTGTCAGGAATGGGGCAATGGTCAAAGGTCAAGTACAACTGCATTCATCTGTATATATCAGACAAGACTAAAGCTTGAGGAAGGAATGAAACCAGTACGGTCCATGGGTGGACATAATACTATATATATATTCCTCAAGTATAGCAGGGTGCAGGGCGCCCTGGGCCAGATCATGACATAGAATCAAGGCGCTGATAGTAAAACGGAACGCCGGCAGCTAGGACAGAGAGCGGTCAGAAAAAGCAAAACCAGTAAGACAGCCGCACCGCCACAATAAGTCAGCAAATCCTCCCATACCGAGTGTTCAATATTGCTTGAAATCAGCTGTCCTGTTGATAACAGCGTGCAACCGCCTGGGCTGCCTGTCCTAGGATGCCTACCTCACAACGCTGGATAGATTCTATCTCTAGATACCAAGTGGCTCCGACCGTCTTGTATGCATAGAAACAGTCGCTTTTCCAATATATATTCCAACTTTTGTTTCACATAAGACAACTCCTCCATGCTTGCCGGATGGCCTTCTGGTGGGGCCTAGTAACCTATTCCGCGTCCAACTTCTTATAAGCATTGGGATCCCAAAACACCGAGGCCGGGTAGTGCGGGAGCGCCTCAAACTCGCAGTGGAGGTGGCCCCTGCACAGCATCACGGCTTCCTTCTTGGCCTGATCTGCATCGCACTGCAACCCCGCCTTGTTCCCTTCCCAGGTGATGCTTTGGATCTTTGCACTCCCGCCATCGTCGTCGCTTGGTTTTGGAACAATGTGAAGTATGTAGCACTCCTCCTGTAGCCAGCTTCGAAGGATGTGGAGAGATATGTTGCCGTTTTCGTCCGGATCCTCAAGCAGCATGTCCCATCTGTCGTCCATGTCTTGCGATTGAAACCCGACTTTGAGCTTCTCCACGTCTGCATCGCTGATTGGCAGACCCCAAGGTGCTGTGAGCGGCTCCTTCATGGGCTCTTTCGAACCCCGCTCGTACGTTGTCGAAAGCCACTTGTTCATCTCCTCGTCCACATCGCTGTGCGCACCCTCTTGCACGTCGGATTCGCTGTCCGTTGTGGGAAGCCCTGTTGTAGGCTCCTCCTGTTCCGCATTGCTGTGCGACGTCATCCTGTAATTTGCGTCGCAGAATTTATTGGCTGTGATAAGTTTGAAATACCGAGGATTGTGATTGGAAAGTTGTACGTGCTTGTTGTTAGACGGTCACGGGAGTTGGTGGTGAATGCGTTAATTGACTTGGTTGAAGAGGATTTAGGAGGTATTTGGAAAATGAGAAAGATGTCGAGGTCTGTCTTTTTAAACTTGTTTTCGCTGGCACGGGGTCTGCCCTATCGGCATTGAGCTTGTGCGCCATCGCTCACATTGGAAATAAATGATCAAGGCCTGCAAGACCAGTCCTTTTTATGTGACTTTGGTGTTTAATTCATCCACATTGCTTTTGAGTTTCGATTCTAGCAATTGTTAATACACATTACCAAGGGCAATTGCGCATGTTCGCTCCCACCGTTCAGCGAGCCAAGCTACCTAATCTGGGCGCTGAAGTTCAGCAGCCACCAGCTAAACACTATCAGCGATGGGGCCACCGTTTCTCCAGTGCATCGCCACGGAGCAAGACGGTTCTCTTCGGCCGTGTGGGTCAGTCTTGGTCTCCACATCTTGTATCCGCCGCAGCTCCGTCCCTTTATTCAGCTGACCATACTCTACTCTACTGGCTCTACGAAATCAACAATAGACTGAGTATGAGGACTCGGGCAGCCATGAGGCCGAGCTTCCTGCACCACGTATAAGCCCACCCCAATGGCCATTTTGACACAAGACATAGAAGTGCCATCTAGTGCACAGCCACTTTGCAAGGCAGAATCTCGACGGGTTGAAACGCCGCCCAAGTAGGCGGTAAAGAAAGCGACGAATAGGAGACTTCAACGCTCAATTGTTTTGGTTAATAATGCAATCATCAACTAAGAATGCCCAACACCTTAGTGATGCAGCCCCTGCTTAGGATGAAATGCGGTCCTATCACAATCAACCATGCTAGCTAGGACGATCTCGCAACCAGCTGATCTATGGTTAGGCTTTCTTATCTTCAGAGGCCAGTGTTTCCACATGGACTGGGAAGCCAAATCAATATATAAAAATGACGTTGCCGAACGACATGTGTGACAGGCATCCGATGACCTAAAATCCCTTCGACTGACTTTGTTTACGCTCCCCGCAGTTCCTCCTGGCCAACGAGGGTTTAAAATGTCGCTTAGCACAAATGAGGAAAGAAAATACCTCAAGCCGAACTCCATGAAGGATAGGAGAGCTCAACCCACTTCTAAATTCTCAGTGCCAGATATTCCAAACACTGGCGAGGACTTAGCTTCCTGGTTAAAACTGGATTTTGAGGGCAAAGAGCCCTATGAGCTCGACATAACAGAACCGGATTACAAGGCTAACAAGCGACGGAGTGTATCCGATGAAATAGTTGGCGCCAACGAGGTTCCTAATGCACCGAATAATGAGACCAATAGCAGCAATCTCGTAACAAACAAGTGTCACGCGATCCTAATCAACGAGAGAAACCCTGAACGGAGCAATGTTGATCATGAAAATGAGCACAAAATTCACTTCTTTCGGGAATGCGCTCCGACAGAGGAGCGGCTGGAATTACTAGGCAAGCGGTGGCTCAGCCGCCCCTTTCTCCAAAGACTCTTGTTATATTGCGGGCCCTTTGTTATATCGATCCAGGAGCCAGAAGCTCCAGCTAGGCCCAAGTTGTTCTCCTTCTGGTCCCAGCAGAATCAGCCAAGGCCCACGAAGAAACTCGTCACAATTGACCATCATGAGTTATCCGAGTATTTGCATCAAGACAACAACTGGGAATGCTTTGTCAGTCAAATGTCAAAAGCGTGGCCAACCTCATTTGGCTCCCTTGGTGTAGAAGAGGGAAAAACTCCCTGCTTCTTGTGGCAATCTGGGGAACCGTACGGTGGTACAGGTACATCTTATATCTGCCGCAGGTCTGCCCCAAGCGGTTCTCAGCCGCTTCTAGAGGCATTATTTTATGGATATAGAGTATACTTCTACCCTGCCAATGACATGTTGTGGTAAGTACGTCCCTAACTACCTAAGTATCAGGAGTATTATCCCTTATCTGCTCTGGTGTCCATACTAACGACAACCCCTAATTCCTAGGCAGATCATGCCGAATATTTCTACGAGCATCTTGACCATGCCAACGATTGCTTTCCTTGAGAATCTTTTCGCACCAACTAATGCTGCCTATCGGCATGTTGGCTTTGGAGTCCTCAGCGATTGGTTCCCGATCCAAAATACTACGCCCGTTCTTCATAGCACAGGGTTCTTCGGAAACAGCGACTGGTTTAGTCTCCGGTTCAACATGCGCGTTTGCGTTCCAGATCCTGGACGTCGCCGGGGTAAACAGTTCGAGAACGGGTGCGGTATTAACCCGGAATCTCTGGGGTTTCCTCTAAAGCGCCAAGCGGCCCGGATTCCAGGCCTCTCCAGGGCTGATGATCAATTTGCCATCGAGTTCCTCGTCTCAGTCTCCCTTGTTCTAAGAAAACGACGCCAAATTGACGGGCCATCCGTCATCAATTACTCCGTGGTTGCTTGGTTAGACTACGGAACAGAGCTCACGGGCAATCCTGAGCGTGATTTGCTTTTACCGGTTCTCTCCAATAGAGAAAGCCTTGAATTTGACTTGAAAAGCTGTGGAGCAGGTGGCGCCAGTCTCCTTCAGTTTTTGATAGTACTTACTAGAGGTATCGATCATTGGAGAAAATGCTGGGATATTATGATGACCAGAATTGATGGGATAATCAGCGTCCAAGTTCGTAATGCTTCTGGTTCTCTAACTGCTTCTGTAAGCTGCATGGCGAGGCGTGACTAACCGACAATAGCTTCAAGACACACTTGACAGGAGGCGATGGCACATGTTGATGTTCGACGACTCGTTTCAACTATCAGAGCAGTATTTCACGGTATTACAGCTTCTCCGCATATTTCAAGACTGGATCGAAGAGGTTGAGAAAGGCATCGACGATCTGAAAAAGGAGTTGATTGGCCAATACGAGTCATGGAGAGTCTGGCGTCAGCGGTATGCTCCGGAGGACGAAGACGAGTGGCCTCTGGATATGGAGAAGTTAGAGGTAAATTTCGAAAAGGTCAAAGATTTCTTCGAGGTTCGAGTCAACCCTCTTAAAGAACGCATTAGAAGGAAGAAAGAGGAAATGGAAAGCTTACGAGACGGAGTATGCTAATTTCTATTCTATTTCGATGCATTTTTCTGAGATTGGAAAGGTATCTAATATCGTTAACCCGACTAATAGCTCTTCAACGCCGCCTCGCTCCGCGAGGCCCTCAAAGCAAAGACATTAAACTTGTTCATTGGAGTCTTCACCGTCGTTACGGTGTTTTTCACCCCACTAAGCTTCGTGGCGGTATGTCCACTCCCTTCATATATTTTGTTCTATGCCGTCCCGTTAGTTCTTCCAGGTGAATCAACCAATACAAAACTAACTGGAGACAATACAGACCTTCTGGGCGATACCATTCCTGGCACAGAATCCCGAAACTATATTGCCCAGCGGATTCACAACCAGCTTTGTTGCCGTGCCCGTGCTTACGTATCTTCTATCGGCGGTCTTCATCGTCTGGGTTTGGGGTCGCTCATCTCGCAGTTTCAGGGACTTTATTCTGCCCCAGGCCTGGGATATCACAGAAACGATTCTTAGGAACACAGTTTTGATGTTAAATCAAGTACAACGCCTGAGCAGAAAAGCTAAGAACAGCCCATCTGACCCGGAGGCTAACAATAATTAAGTAGTCAAGGCAACTACGGGCAGCACAGGAGAAGTAATAGGTTGATGGCTGTCCTCCATAGAGCAATACAGCTAATTGCATCATATACTGCACTGACACGGAACCCTGCCGTCTATGGAATACTTGACTTGACGGCATGGACGCAAGAAATGAAGATCGACTGAATTGACCTACCTAATGCTCGTCATACACTCCCTCACACTAAAGGTCTACACCGTAGCCATGGTGGTCACATTAGACTGCAAGTTGGAGGACTTGTAAACTTTAGGTTACTTAGTCCTCGGGCCATGCTCCAGGCATTTTTTGTCCCGGTTCGCGCTTGTCGAGCCAAGCCCATCCCGCGACACTAGCATCTTCTTGACTCTCGTCGACCTTGAGTCCGAGCTCGAGGTCCTTACCAACTCTATGCCCTAAAGAGATCATTGAGATCTTGTCATCAAGATAGTCAATGAGCCCGCGTACGCTCTGCGCGAAGACGCGGCGCTCCATTCGGGGCGATGAGTTAGGATCAAGCGCTTGAAGTGGAGAAAAGACCTCGTTTTCAACGACATCTCGGAGCCGTGTTAGCTCTTTAATCGCGTCTTTTCTGCTCATGGAGGACGCACCTTGGCACACTTGAGCGCATTGGGGTACTACATTGAGCTCTAGATGGCTCTTGAGTTGCTGAAACTTATCCATGGTCTCTGAATATGGTCAGCTAATAAGCAGCGAAGATAAATTTACTATGTCTACTTCGCGGTTAGTTAAGAGCTGGTAAGGTAAGGTCAGGTGTTTTCCTAGCAAGAAAAGTGGAAGGACAGTTTCTAAGAGGGGCCATTCTAGAAAGCATTATATATAGCTGTATCTTAGAGATTGTTGAGTATCAGCGGCATTGTGTTAGTCAGGTTTCAGGCAGAACACTGAGGGACAAAGGCTTAGTTTGTTCAATGTATCAAGTCTAAAACAACGATGACGAACAATGACATAGTGCCACTACTCTGTATTATACTACATCCCTCTCCCTTGATCTTTGTTCGTCTTTAGGTTAGGATCCAGCTGGTGATTTGAACACCTATCACCGAGGTGCCTGCAGATCCATAGTGACTGTGTGGCGGAACAAGAGTAGCGAGCATGCCTGTCGGTTATTTATTTCGACCCAACTTATCATTGTGCCTGCTGTCCTAACCGTCTATCTTATGAACTTAACATCAGGAAATTCTTTACTTTCACCAGCAAGAAGACCTTTTCTACCTCCCAGCAAGGTGAACTTGATAAAGTCGTCCAGATACGCCCGCAAGACTTCCACTACCCGTTTACCCGTTTCCACTCCGATCACGTTTTCCTCAAGATCCTTGTTTTCCCTCAAGCCCGTAAAGTCCGCGATCACTGAAAGGTCCCAGAAGCTGCCGTGTGAAGACGTCTCCAAATGTAATTCCCTAGTCCATACGTTGGGGTGCTGCTCATCCTGAGCCTCGTAAAAGCTCTTCCAGCCCTCGTCGATAGACGAGTTCAGCGAGCCCGAGAAGTTGATGAAGGGCTTGGAAACGCCTGCCTTGACGACTGGTCCCCAGAGAAAGCCATCCAGGTTAAGGCCGGCGCGTATACGATGCTCCACCATCGTAGAAAAGGCAGCTGAGGCACCGCCATACGAATGGCCGAAGTAAACCGTACTGCGGACCTTGAGAGTATCGAGGACGAACGAAACGTCGCTGTTGCGAACGTCCAGCCCAAACACGAGAGCGGTCACGTTGTTGGGGTCGCCTACGATATTGCCACCAAAGATGATCTCTCCATCGGGGAATAGAACGACGTCCGTCTCATAAGGATGATCGATCACGATGACCTGGTATCCAAGGCTTGAAATTTCCCGTGCAAGCCCAGTATAGAATAATCTTGTGGTGTTCAACCCGGTACCGAACAACACAGTTGGAAATTCGAATCCCTTAGCTGCCTTCGATACTTCGCAACAGACATCCAACTCAAGTCCGCCGATCAGTCCCAACGGCCAGCCGAAATCCGAGAAGGCGTCCTCTAAGATTGCGTCCTCTATCGCGGCAACCTTCTCGGGCATATATGGCACGCGACAGGTCCGTTTGCAATGCTTCTCAGCCACTGGAGTGAAATGCGAGATCACGATGCGACGAGAATGAGACGCATTGAATGGGTCGACTCGATCCTGATCAACGAGTTCTTTGTTGGCCCATTGGACTTTATAGGGTCCTCCTGGGGATGGGAAGACCTGCGCGAATACCGTCGTGGCTGCGAGTGCCGCCAAGAACACTGTGAATGCCATTTTCCAAAACGCAGAAAGAGAGTTGAACGATCGGATGAATGAAGAAGTTCGTCCCCGGATAACGCTTCATAGTACGAGTAGGCTTTTTATCTTCTAGGCCTTCGGACTGCGGCTGAACATTATTTCCACTTAGGTATCGGTCTTACAGCATAGAATCCATATGTTTTCTTCAGGGTTACTCGAGACCTTCCTACTTGGGATTGAACTGGTTCTTGGCCTCTTATTTCGTATTTCACAAGCGCGAACCCCGCTATTCATCTCCGTCTTGTTGAAAGCATACGTAGAGTGATTTCGATCCCAGAACTATCTCTGTATTACGTTCACTTATTTCTTCGATGTGACCTCCTGATATAAAGGGTTACGAAGGTGACTTGGGGTCAGGTAATCCATCTCATTCACATTTCTTGGGGTAATGGTGGGGTGAAATGGCATGGGCCACTTGTTTTCTGCGGTCTTAATTAAACCCTGTATTCCTGGAAAGGCGTCATTTCTAATTACACCCACAATTTGATGCATACATCCACATTTTAGGTGTTCTGCCTGAAGAGCGTTTTCTGGCTTATAAAACACACGCATTATTCAAAGTACTATCATAATGATACAAGGTAGATGAAAGGTAGCCAGTGTAGGTTGTGCTGCTAGCCTCAGAGACTAAGCAACAGTTGGGATAACGCACAGTCCTGTCTGGCAATCCTCGTGAGCCTGCAGCGTCAGGTTGATAACCTCGACAACCATATGATGCGCCTCATCTGCCAGATAATTATTCACGAACTCTCTCTGCTTGTCTTCGCTCGCACGATCCCAGGGTGGGTACCACACAGCCGAGTAGACCTCGATGCCCGACTCGCCGGTGCTTCCCTCGCTCGCAGCGAAGTCGCGCACAGCGATATGAAGCACACCGAAGATCTTGCCGTCTCCATACGTCAACACCTTGGGCCCGATACGCTGGAGCGGTAGATAGTAACTAGAGCCGATGTTCCAGGTCGCGGGGGTGTCGACCGTCCCGTACACAGGGGTTGCGAACTGGGGCACAGTGAAGTTGGTGCGCTTAGTGCCGAAGCTCGATAGTACACCACCCCAACCCTCAAAGATTTCAGACCGCTGGCTACCCGTGGGGTCCAGTACCGTCTTCTTGTAGTAGTGCTCCGGGTTCGAGTGGAGGTTAGCCATGTCTGCATTATCAGATTGCGTCCATGCGGCAAACTCGGTTGCCGTAAGAGTACCGTTGAAGTAAGCCTTAGTGTACTATCGTGACAAAATTAGTGTCTAATACACAGGAAAAGGTTGAGAACACGAGAGGTCGAAAAGCCTCCACGCTGATAACATGATGCAGGGGAATTGGGTAAGGGCTATCACTCACAGACCTAGCAGGCACCCATTTAGTTCTGTCAGTAGTTGACTGGGACAGCACTTGGTCCCAAAAGGTATTAGACTCTTCAATATCCTTAGCAAGGAGTGTAAAGAAGTTGTCCTCGTTATCGGCTACGATACAGTCCTTGAGCGCGTATAGATCGGCTGGGCTTATGCCTTTGCGCTTTTCCGGGCAGTGACTGGCAATGCCTGTGGCTTTGATCTGCTCCAGGAGGTGGGTAACTGCTTGTTTAGCAGCTTCCGTCTCGTACGGGTCCTTTATATTGCTGGTCTCTGGCGCAGCGTCAGAGGAGAAACGAGCCTCAAATTTGTAACCGCCATGAGTCTCAATAGCGCCAATAACGGTGATGAGGGCCGGGGCTATGGCGATAGTCTTTAACTGCATCTTCAAGCAGGATAAGTCTGTGGTTCCTAAAGTGAATAGTCAAAGACTGTAGAACGATAACATTCTAGGGTAACAAGAGACGAGCTCCCGACATCCTATTTATACTAGTTATGAGCCCTCAAGACCTCATGATGCTAGCAATATGTTTCGGCTGCAAATCTATCCATCAAGACCACCTTAATTTTTTCGATCCCATACGATTTTCCGCCGGCTGAGGAAATTTTCGCATGGCCTCGCTTTTGACCCAATGAGATTGTCTACCTGAATCCTGACAGCTCGTAAAGTTTCTGGTAAAAAGCATGTGGGTCTGACCTTCTAATCTTCAAGGGAGAAAGATATTGAATGACCTGTGCCGTGCGCTAGACAGGGGTATGTTAAGTTCAACTTTTGCAATGCCTTCGGATTCATAAAGTATCCTGGGCACAACTCTTAGAAGCATACATTGTGAACACGTGCGTTAGGGTGCGAGCAAGGTCATACTCAACATGCCTGACCTCCATAACAAACTGTAAAGGTACTTGAATCAAATATTGGTAATAAGGAAAAGAGGGCATCCCTTTCTTATCCAGATACCCAAATATGTAAATGTTAATGTTGAGAATATCTTCCAACTCTGAACTGAGAAATACTTCAGTCTCATTATAATAGTTGAGAATGCGTAATAATGGTTCGGTTACAACGATACCAATATTAACACATAATCTAATATGCCTAGAGAGTCAAAGTGACTTGAAAGCATGCTCATGAACCATTTAAGGCCCATGTAAATCACGTTATATGAGGTAATGGGGTTTAAATCCGTCACCTGTCAAACCAGTACTACTATTACCATCCTCCAGGATAGTAAGTATTGGCGTGGCGCTAAAACCTCTCCCTTGTCGAGTACACTAGCGTAACTGTACAGTCGATCGTCAACTTGCTATAGAAATTGTGCGGCAACTTGACCGTCGATCCCTAAAAACTACACCCTAGCCCAACCAAAATTGTGAGTAGAGAGTAGACCTTTTCCATACAAACAACCCCTGAAATACAAGCCGCTAGCGCCGCGCTAAGATATGCAATCCTGGAGGATTGCATAAGAAATAAAGCGTTGCCGACATTGAACAGATAATAAGTGGGCCTCGATTGATCCCGATGGCCCCCATGAGCCCCCATATCAAAAAGAATACAGGCGCAGTGGTCTGTACAAAGCTCGAACAGTACAGAGAATAAATATCAAGGAATTATATTCTACTAAATATGAAAGCCACTATCGTCCCACCACACTGTAAAAATTGACGAATTGCATTATAAAGCAGTGAAGAGGCAATGGGGCTGTGCACACACTATGGCATCCCACCGCAGTGGGCTAAAAAAGCAGTGAAATCGGGAGCCGAGGCGGTGAAAGAAAAACTAGGGACACCCACCCACACCATCAGAATAATCACCAAAACAACCACTTTTTAAAGCTATTCCAACGTAATAACTCGTCCTACTACTCTTACAGAACGCTATTTAATAAAGCTTATCGATACACTTAAAAAAGCGGAACTTTTAGCTATAAAGAAGTTTTAGAACGCGAAAAAGCTTCCGTTTAGTAACGAAGATTTTTTTAAGCACGTAAGAGTTAGTTGTTCTGCTAGTTACTAAATATTTAAAAACTAATCACGACGATTTCATACTAATCTTTTTAACGATAAAGTCTGTAGCTGTCTGCTAGCTTTATTAAACGCGCAGGTTAATTAATTAATCGCGTTTTTAAAAGCTGAAAACTATAAAGGGCGAATATTATTTTAGGCTGCCTTTTACGATACTGCAAGCCTTGATTTTCTAAACTAACCGCTTTTAATTATTATAATACGAAAACACTTTTATACACGCGGTTGAAAAAAGTGCGCTTTATGTAGTAAATTCTAGGTCGATTACGATATAGCTGCTTTTTAAGAAGCTTTTGCTCGCAAAACTCTTATAAACTATAGGTTAAACTTTTTATATTAGCGCTATATACGCTATTTAAACGAGGTCTATTTTAAATTTAATCCTAAGAGCAAAATTAATATTATACGAATACGTAGCGAACGCTATAAACTTTGCTGTATTTATTATCGTTAACAGCTTATTAAAAACGAAAACTGCTAGGTTTGCTTTTTAGTTTAAGCTGTAATCGGCTAAAACTTTAAAAGCTAGCTTGTTTAGTATTTTGTTAATAATAATAACGGTGTTATTACATTATAAGCTTATAAAAACTAAATTTTAGAGCTAGAAGTGAAAAAATAGATTACTGAAGGTTATAATTTTATATTAAAAGAAAATAAAGCTTTAGAACACAGCAGTAATTCCAACTATAATATTATAAAGTAATAAAAGCAGCAAAACAGGTTAAAGTATTTTTTTAATTATCCTGAAGCTCCAGATTTAGCCCCTATTAAAAACGCTTAGCGCGCACTAAAAAGTCAAGTTAAACAGCATGTAATATAAAACAAAAACGCCCTTTATATAAGCGCTAAAAAGGGTTAAGCAAAGCTATCGCAGAAAACAATAAATAAGTGGATTAAAGAAGTGCCAGAACGATTATTTAATATAATTAATGCTAAAGGTTAATATACTAGCTCCTAAATAGCTTCAAAAACAAAAAGTAGTGTAGGTTGTATAGGTGGGTAAGTAGGTAGGTGTCCCTAGTTTTTCTTTCACCGCCTCGGGAGCTAAGGGGGAATCAATTTAAAGTGGATCCTTGTTACCACGTGAGGATGACTTGCATCAGATCCGGCACATTAGGCCGATAGAAACATCCGACAGTTCGCACATCTCCGGCCCTGTAGATAATGTAACGCGGTTGGTGATTCTACCACTCGAGGGTGTTTGTACTTTTCTATCCTGCCAAGAGCCCTCGTATCGAACAAATTAGAAACGTTTGGTCGGTATCAGCAACCATGATCATTATTGAAGAGTTAATATAAATCCATAATTAGCACCAGGGAGGAGTCAAATAATACTGTGTCAGAGCTGTTCTAGCCACGAGGCTGCCCTAGCGGCATTGAGCCTGTGTGCCGTCGCCCATTGCCCACCTTCGAAATAAATCCATAATTAAAGTATTGTGCCGGTAGAAGCATGCGGCGAAGACGATGGATGTGGGGACAAATAGAGAGCGTTTGCAGTAGGACAAGTTCATATTGTGCAAACCAGTATTTTAGATTTCAGTTAGGTAGGTAAATCAAACCCGAGCCTCCCGTTCCAGCTACTCGGAATTCTCCGACATCATGAGTTCAATGAAGAGTAATACACGTGGCGTAGCATGTCCATGCATGACAACCACGTGTGCGGACAATAATGCTATGACTGTTCAGCAATGTATAAAACAGGGACGCTAAAAGGCATACTTTTTGTGTGAATAAGCATGATGAAAAGCAAGATAGAATTAGAGCGTTTGAGTTGCGGCTTACATCAAATATACAGTGTTTATTATCCTTAGATCCCCCCAATCTCGGCCCCATACATGATTAATATCAATAATTCGATGAGTGCTTCTATAAGGGAGGACGTCTTAAAGTAACAAGGTCACCAGATTCACAGTCAACATAGGTTGCAAATGTGACGAGGGTGACCTAGTAACACCAAGTTGGACGACAGGTCGTTTCGGATGTGGGGTGAAAAGGGATGAGCGAGCTGCAATATGTTCAAGATCAAACCGTAAAATTCAAGTGGGACGCAAACGGTAACCCGATACAAGGAGCCTACAGAATGCAGTTTGATGCCGTCTAAAATTAGCTGCTAGGTCGACGTGCTAGAACCTAGATCCCAGGTAGCAGTGGTGTTGACGTCGTGCAGCTTGCTCTCTAGCAGCCTACAGAGCAATCCAAAGCCAAACACACCAGAACGAAAAGGTGAATATCTTCGCATAATCTTCTCGAATAACAGTCTAGCTAGATCAATGCTTCTTGCGGAAAATGAGATGCATCTTATCGTATTATCGAGCGTGGTCCAGAAGTTTGTGGTGCGACTTGAACGGTGGGTATGTTGCACCGAATTCCAACAGGGAGTGTTAGGCGCACCTAGCCCTTGCGCAGCCTCATCAAGCTTGAGCTCCTTGGTAAGCACAGCTGGCATCTCCTCCGCCTTTGCCCCTATGATGGCCTCAGAAGTCTCCGTGAAGTAAGAGTGTAGGCTGTGAGCTGGCAGTCATCCGGTGTAAGCAGGGCTGGAAATTAGTATCTTAGTACTTAAGACTAATTTAGTAGTACTAGATTAGTATATACTTTAGTACTGATTTTTGTATACTAAGTTAGTATTAGTATTATTAAGTACTAAACTAAATTTCTTTTAGTATTACTAAGTGATACATTCACTCAAGGGTGGTGAATACCAAAGTAGTAAAAGTGCGTGGTATTAGATTAAGAGAGGTCCCAGAATGGGACCAGGGCTCAGAATTGGCCTAGGCCAATTTTGTGGCCCTTATCTAATCTAATCTTATCTATCCGTGACCGACCCCCCCTTGGGGGTCGTATCACTAAGTTAGTATTTAGTAATACTAAATATTAATAAATATATAAATGTATATATAATATATTTAATAAAACAATATAAAGTTTTAAACGAATTTATTTAAACGATATAAAGATTTATGATTTTCGGGTTATTTTTATATATTATTACTAATAATATAAATAATATAATATATTTTAGTATTAGTATTTAATATTAGTATCTCTTAGTATTTTAGTATTAGTCTTAGTATTAGCTAGTACTAAACTAGGTTAGTCTTAATACTAGCTAGTACTAAACTAAGTTAGTATTAGTACCGGCTAGTACTAAACTAAGTTAGTATTAGTACCGGCTAGTACTAAATTAGTAGTACTAATTTCCAGCCCTGGGTGTAAGCAATGGAGATACTGAAGGAAGCAATGGATTTGGTCTTGTACTGGGAATCTCAGGCCTTTTATGCCACCCGAAGTTTGCAAGGACTTCCCCGCCATGTTGGTATTTGTATCAAAGCTGTTTTCTTTGTTTTCGCACTTTTGGCTGTTCAGTATCGTTGGTCCCCAGATACTCTCCTACTCAATTTCTTGTCTGAAGTACACTGTATTGTCACACTCATCGGCCTGGATAGCATCACCCATCCCACAGTGACTCTTGTTGGAGAGCCCCCACTAAGATGTGACTAACAGCTTTGGGTTACAATCCAGGTGCCAGATGCACTCGGATTACACCATCTTCCATGTGTCCGTTTTCGCCGGCTCAATCACCATCCCCCAAAGCATTTTACAGCGCTTAACAACTATGCCCACCCGCCCCTGAGGCATTGTGACACCTTGGTGCCGCCTTCAATCACGACTCTAGAGCATCTATGAGATGAGTCTTCCTATATGGTGTGATTTCCATAGAGACTGTGCCACCATCTCAAGGACCCATAGGCTTCAAATATCTTCATTACGCTGAACCCGTGTCTCCTGACCTCGCTCTCTGGCTTATGCGGCTTTCAATAAGTAACAGAGACTTTATTAAAAATACCTAGGGTATCTATACAGCCACATGTCCGTCCATTAGGTATGGCGTCTTCATTACCATCACCTCGAAAATATCTGTAGATGTACAGAATCTGCATTCTCACACAGTTAATAACAAGCCGGCAAGATGAAATCAAGACTCTGCTAGTTCACTATTACAACTCAAAGGGTATCTCAATTTTCCTAACTCCTCTTCGATTCAACCCACATCAAATTAACCGTCATATTCGCCGAAAACCCTTCATTACTATACTCCTCGCGAACCCCCATCGTCTTCTGTATCTATAGTTTCCAAGCAGCATCTCCCATGCGACCTGAGCTTCGATGTCTCTGACGAACTGGCCCGGCACAATCGTGTCGATTGGTCTCAGTTGGTGCCGCCCGAGAAAGCCGCAGATGAATTCTGAGCTGGAAGGAGGGCCAACGCCTACATGGGCAGTTAGTCTCAGTCGTTAAGAGTCATCTGTGATAGGAAAGGGGAAGGGGTGGACTAGACGGACTTGCTTGGGTAAGGCTGGGTTCGTTGAGAGCGGCGATCACATCACGGGTGAATGGTGCGTAAATGGGCTTCTCTGTAAATTCGTTGATGTATTCTGTTGCGAGGTGTAGTTCCTGTGAGTAGAGATGGATCAGTCTCCGATAAAACTTTATTAACCCATTACTTACCGAGTGCATATAAATCAGCGTGACCGGGCCTCCGAATAGTAACCCCTCAAACTTCTTGCCCATATACGCAATATCCAAATGTTCGCTTGGCGGCGGGGCGTCATTCCCGTAGTGATAGATGATGTCGACAAGTCTGAAGATGAAGCAAAGGATATAGCCTGTTCTTACTGCGATCGCGTCAGGCGGGGAAAGCGATGTGTAGTCACATGGTGTGGGTATGTTGAGAAACTTAAGCGCTTCATGGAACTGTCCGAAGCTTAAATGTTAGTGTGAGGCGCTATCCCTGGGGCGGTCGACCTACCCGTGAGGAACCCTTGAAAACCTCTGCTAGCACGCGCTCCCGTGCTTGTACGTCAGGTGAATTGAATAGATCTTGTGTTCGAGGAACAGTTTCGCAGAATTTAGGTAGATGCTCTAACATAAGCTCTCGCCATGGTGGTGTGTCGAGCTGTTGTATAGCCGTTGAGATGGCGTCCATTGCCCAGTCTGGGATATGTGAGGACGTCGCAGTCCCATAGGCGTCTTTCGTAGCTGGTGATGCCTTGGCCATGACTATCGTTGTGTTTATGGTGAGTAGATGTATCATGCGCTATTTTGCGTAGTTGGGGGCATGGGAGATCGGCAGTAAAAACTATTCGGTTCAGGGCCGGGGACGCTAGAATGGTATTATAGTTAATTAGGGGCTCTTATAGCATAAATTGTGTGTATGATTCAGTAGTTTAAGTTCATCTTGGGTGAGTTTGTAAGTGGACGGCCACGTGATGTACCCGAAGGTTGACTCATTTCATGAGAGAGCGCGCGTATATGTGGAAGATTTTCTTCTTTGTTATCAAAGACAGATTAGTTAGGTCCCCTGACTCTCTGGCTAGTTGCCATCATGTGATGTTAGTTGGTATGTGGATCGTGTCGTCTCTTTTGTGCCTGTTGGTACTAGGGATTCGGAGCGGTGCTGGTGCTTTGTCGATAAGCGCCCACCCTTGACTTTTTTTTGTCTGTGGACGATGAAATAGTATCTGTTGGCATGATGTGCAACCACACCTCCAATAAAATATACTGGAACATTCCAAAACGTGTCCGATCTCTGTGTTTGTTTTTGTCGTTGTTACAGCTTTTCTAGACTTCGCCCCTTGGCGCTTGCATGGGATATATGTCAAACATTCTTCGGGCGCTTGTGTCCCGTATTGTCGGTTCCCAATGACGTAGATGTTGGCCTTGGCTAGTCTATTTCCTTAGAAACATGCCAGGCAGACGGAGCACGGCTATTGGCTAATACATGGCCATTTAAGAGCGTTCTGTCACGACAATAGGTGATCTTCTACCTCTGCCACAAACCCACTACACATTTTCGACCTTGAAGCCATATATTTTGCGCGCACAGAGAGACAGTAGGGTTCAGGAAACTCATCGTATCACGAAAGCATTCAAAAGAACTCCATGCTGTTATACAAGAAGACCCAATTCCACGTAGCCTCTACGCTCTCGGCTGAGCTCCAGCCCGAGGATTAGAACCGGTGGTTTGAGCAGCTATCTTGGTCTAATAATTTTACTTCATCTAGTTCCAACCATCCTGTGCCAGAGGATTGCGCTGCAAGGGTGGCCACGGAAAGTGGGCATAGGATTAGAGCTCTAATAACGCTGCCAAAAGGATCGGTAAATACCTCCATAGCAGGTTAAGTATTGATTAGTCCCAGACACTCTGAGTAAGGTGGCCAGAGGGATGAAAATGCCTTCTCCATCCTTTTCGGTATCTTTGATGCCATCAATGACTGATAGACAAGGCGGTTGTGTACGTTCCACATACATGTATACGGGCTTGATTAGTCTAATAATCTTCACGAGTATAAGGGCTGCTCCTATTAATTCATGCTCGGGATATTCGTCTTGAGTGAATTCCTCCTCATCCCCGGGGAGTTCATCTCAAGATGGGTCGTGTCGTCCTCCCCCATCTTCACCCTTAGCTATTTAGAACAATAGTTAGCCAAAGGGCCCTCGGCCACTAGAATGAAAGGCGAGGTAGCCTCTGCTCCCAGCACTGACCAGAACAGGAAGCAACTGAGTCTTTATAGTACTCACATAGCTGCAAATATCACTGTGTCTGGAATTTTGTCATGCAAGGAGTCAGGAAACATGATGACTTGTCACCCCCCTATTGACCACCGTGGCCAATGGGTAGGGCGAACCCTTAGCAAGTTATAGCGTTGACGGTTAACCAGTATTGTAACAGGTCATGAAACCCTTCTGGAAGGCGGTTGAGCGTCTTGATCGGTCAGAAATGCATGGCTGGCTGGAGAAGCAATGTCCCGGCTTTCTGTGAGCAGGTGCCAAGCATGAAAAGACGATGAAGTTACGCATACCTCAAAGGACGTTAGGTTGACATACACAAGTGCGTGCATAAAGACGTTCATATCCACGCTCCTTACCGACACTTTTTTACTCTAATAGCTGAATGATTATCTATCTGACCTGCAGAGAAAGGACGTAACACTTAGTCATGTCCTTCTAGCGATCGCAGCGTACATTCTTTACTACTTGTTCCGGCTCATCAGTCACATTGATCTGTATCGCGTCGCTTTCAAAGCGGAGGATAAACCCAGATTAGGAAGTACACCTGGGTACCTGCTTTGGGGAGGCTTTGAGATCTACAGAGTGAAACTACTGACAGGCTGGGTAAGACAATAAATCCATCGAGAGAGCCTGGCTAGTGCTAAACAACACCTCAAGGCTTCTACATTATGATTAGATACTGGGTGATGCCTAGCGAAGTAATGGAGCAAGTTTGAAATATGAATGAAAGCCCATATCAATAGCCAAAAACCCGATGAAGTGAGCAAGATTCGCCGGCAAAGAGCATTGTGTAAAAACCCCCCGTCATCCTTGGCGAGTCTGGTTCCGTCAAATCCATTACTTTTATGCCTTATGGGAGTTGGGTGGCTCCTCTTGTTTAGAAGCCTCTTCGTAATGACGAACCCGAATACGAACCGGGTAACAAAGAGAAGGGCAACTTGGTGCTATTCGAGGTGGTTTGCCGAGACAGCCGCACCTTGAATGTATGGGACTACAAGTATGATAGGTATTCGGGTGCTCAGTGGTATGGAACTCATTAGCATGTAAAGCACCCATGATTTTCGAGGAGTAACATACCGGAAACGGAAGCTAGGCATGCGGCAGAGGAAACCATCCGCTGCCAGTTCGTGCATCATTTCCATCATTCGGCTACCTGCTCACTTCTCACGGGACACTTCTTTTACGAAGCATGCCCCCCTCACGTTGCAAACAGCGGCTTCACATCCTATCGAAGTGGACAGTTGTATATGATCGACTAATATGTAACTCGAGGGCACTCCTTGCTTGCGTGTATTACCCTTGAGGAATGAGCTCCGGCAAGCGGCTAAGCATTGAGCACACACGCGGACCATTAGGTGAAGCACTTCCATGTTTTTAAACATTCGGTGTTTCGATACACACGCCTGAAGGGTCCGAATCCTTCATTCTCGAGAACGTATTGTCATGTGTACCGTATGTCAGAATGCTTCCAACAGGAACTATCCTCTTATCTTGCCTCCATGATGAACGTACTAACCACGAAACATGTCATCTTCGTGCTATTGACATCCAGCAGAGGATGACTCTACGATTGCGCGACGAGACGACTCCGTACTTGAATGGAGTTGACTGTTCAGGGTTAGAGTGAGCGCTACAGCCCCGAGTCGCGCTCCTGCTCAAAGCTTCAACGCCTGATTCCCAAAACAAGTTCGGCGTCGGGAATCGGTCTGAAATAATAGTCTCATAAAGGTGAACGAGACAGTAGCACCTATCTAGTAGAACACGTACCATTCCACTGGGACAAGCCAGAAAATGAGCAATCAATGAAGTCGTTCTCTTTGGCGCTGCACAGGCCATCGCAACTCTGCAGCTCCCTCATTGCTTTATTGAAATTCTCTAGGACACAGTCCATTTGCATACAAAAACCTCCAATTAAGGGACCCTTCAAAAGGTAGCGCACTGCGATTTCTGTATTGTCTTTTCTGCACCCAGATATCAAGCTTAGTCTTCATGCATTCCGGAGCGTAGCAAAGCGTATACATGCCAGAGAACTAATTCTGATCGCCACTACTATTACCTACTGTCCTGCTATCCTCATTACCAGGGTTTAAACTCCTCAAAACCGGTCTTTGCCCTGTATCCATGCACCGGAGCCGGTTAGGCCAAGTTCCAAGTCTGAGCGGCTCGCGGCGACTGCTCCTGCTCGACTGCCTCTCCTGCAACTTGGTACAAATAATGCACGTAGATAGACCCTACCTCGTCACCGAAACGTTGGCAGGATGGCGGACTGGGTTGTTACGGCGCATAAAGAAGTTTCGACAAGAGGTTGATCCTGGGGCTTGCTGCAACCAGCGGAGCGTGACTATCTAAACAGATCTACTGCCTAGGGGATGTTCCGATAAAAGTTGGCTGGATAGCAGAGCTTATCTTGCCGTGCTTGCAAGGTGGCGGGTGTATGTTATTATCGTCGTTTTTGGCGTTCGCTAATCTTCTACTACTTTCTGATGTTATGTTATCGTGCTGATAACGACCCAGTTGACGTTGAGGGCTGTCTTGGCTCTTAGCAAGGCGCAGCATACTCATTTCATGAGTGATGTTTGTCTATGGGGATGCAAATCAGTTACGTTGGCCTGGGCTGGGCACCTGTTGAGGCTCTACTCCGTGCCGCGCGGGATATCTCTTCGATGACCTTGCTTACAGGTGGTATCTTTAGGAGCCGATGCCTGTTACTCTGCACATACAACGCCGCCTAGCGCAACCGGCTGGTCCTGCTCCAGTTGTAAAGCTCTAGGCAACGAGAACGATCGTTGCGACAGTGCTAGAATGGCAGCAGCTCTGGAGAACGCTGCAGGTCTCGCGCCTCTTCTTGTTGGCTTGATGCAGGTTTATCGTCTCGGTTGGCTCCCAGAGCGGCCGACGGTTCTGTCGCATCGCTGTTACAATTAGCACCTGATGTAGCATTGAAACCCACACCTGCACGGGTGTATCAGCGTAATGGCCCACCCAAGGACAGATAATTCAGGCACATGCCCGTGCCGACAGCCCTTTGTTTAGTACACAGAAGCTTCTCAATCAGGGAAGAGAAACGTCGGATCGGGGATGTTGAGGTCTTGCGTGGCTTTGTAGCGGACATGTGTCTGCACGTAATAAAGCCTGCAGCAAGGTTGCTGCAGGCTGACAACCTCAGCCGCAGATGTGCCCTTCGCATTCCTAACCCCAACTTGTCGTTTCGCCTAGCCAATTCCACGTCTTCTTGTAGTTATTAATGCATAGAGTTTTGTCAGTTTGTTCCTATTAGCCATGCTCGAGTTAAATCCAGCTCTCTACACAGTGGCATGGATTGCTCCTTTAGAGATCGAAGCGCAGGCTGCCTTCTATATGATGGACAATAGACACCACGGCCGATTCCGCATGGGCCGAGGTGATGACTATGTGTTTCATGCCGGCGATATGTGTGGGCACAATATAATAATTGCGACCCTCCCTGCGGGTCAGGAATACGGGACTGGCTCGGCAGCAGCTTTAGCAAGCCAGGTCAAAAAGTTCTTCCCTAATCTCTGGTTCGGGCTACTTGTGGGTGTTGCCGCCGGTCTCCCAAACCTGTCACGAAGACCGGCCCGTGACATTCGACTTGGCGATGTTCTTGTCGCTCTTCCCGAAGGCGAGAGTGCGGGCCTGGTGGCCTACGACTTGGGAAAAGAGACGACGAAAGATGGATTTCAGCCACTGCGCCTCGGGCACGTTTTAGCCGGTACCGAGACTGTTATTAGGTCTGCTATCGGCAGTATCAAACTACACGCTCCTAATGATGCGCAACTCTTCCTCCACTACTATGAGGCAATGAAGCATCAGGAACATGCGACAGGCACCTTTTTGGATCCTGGTCAGGACAATGACAAGCTGTATGAGACGGCCGAGGATGGAATGAAAAAGTTGGTAGATCGAGAGCCGCGCCTGGTTTCGAAGCGAACACGGGTGTGGTATGGACCGATAGGCTCAGGGGAGAAACTTTCGAAGAATGCACGCAAGAGAGATGAGCTGAGGGATAAATACAACATTATCGGTCTTGAGATGGAGGCAGCCGGAACTATGAACAGAATCCCCGTCGGTGTGATCCGTGGAGTGTGCGACTACGGGGATGAGTATAAGAACAAGGAATGGCAGCCGTTTGCCGCCGCAATGGCTGCCGCATATGGCAAGGCTGTTCTAAGAGAAATTCCGCCAGTACAAATGCCGGCAGTTGATCATCCAGGGCGAGCAACCGAGATGGGATGCCCACAAGCCGTCTTTAATGGCCCGATTAGCGGTCGGAACGTTGTTGCTGGAACGTCAACATCAAATGGAACAGTGAACATGAATTTTTCGTAGGCGATGGAACAAAGCTTCGGCGGTGGGTTGGTAAGTTCCAGCCTTATAGGACTGTTAGTAATACGTTATGCTTAAGCTTAGCCAGGAAGCATTTAATTTATTCAAGGTTATAGTTATTGCTATAGGATAAGTAGTTATTAATCATGCTTTAAGTGCTATATAACTGAGCGAAAATGCCAAGACTAAGGGTGAACGAAAATACTATCTAGATAATAGTCAATTCTACATATCCAGCACTAGCGAGGTACAAATTGTTTATTCAAAAGGTCGGTTTCTATAGTCTGCGCAAGGCATGAATGTTGCGTATGACCTTTTCAATACAACCCTCAAATTCAAAGTAATTACCCCTAATGTAAAAACGACTACAGCTGTCGTATTATTTACATGGCAACATACATATGCCCAATCCATGCACCTAGGACCAGCACTGGTTACGCTGGCAGCTTCCGACGCCATGCACGTGATATGCCTATCTGTTTACAACCAGAGCCTTACAATATTTGCCCTCATCCGTAACGACCCCTTTTGACAACCCTTAAGATCATGCAGATGAAGATATTCATTTGAATTCCATGCTTGACATTCTGCAGGAGCAACGGAAGGCTAGCGGACATGTCTGACATGGCCCCACCGAGATCTTTTGGTGCGATTGAGGCCCGTAACGCCCTTGCGGGGAACAACTTCTCCGGCCACACTAACATCACGATTAATGGATCTCAAGGTAAAACGTTGCTGTACCCTACAATGAAGGTCTTGAAAGACATGAGACTAACATGACAAAGACAATGTCCAGCCCCCCCAGCCCCCCCAGGCCCCCAAGACCCTAGTCTACCGGTCGATCCCGTTCCCACCCAACGAAGATTTGGTGTACCGAAGCGACGTCACGGGCGAGCTCGACCGACTCCTCCCCGTCCCCGCGACGTCCGACTACCAGACTGCCGCTCTCTGGGGACTGGGTGGGTCCGGGTTAGTCGCTATCCTTTTCCCCTCTCTAAGGCCTTGTTACTGACAAACGTAGGAAAACGCAAATCGCTCTCGCATACGCTTACAACCGATGTCGCGACCCTGCCTGCTCCGTCTTCTGGGTCCACGCCGACAGCGAGACCTCCTTTACGCAGGACTACCAATCGATCGCGAGAAAGCTCGGTCTCCCAAACAGCCTCGATGGCGAAGACCTACTACAAGCGGTGCGCGAACACATCGACGCGAATCCGAGATGGGTTCTTGTGCTCGACAACGCAGATGACCTAGGGTTGTTTGGAGTGGATAGTGTGTCGTCGCAACAACAACGACGACAGCAACAACGCCCTGACTCTACCAAATCTACGTTGAACCTAAACGCTTTCGTACCGCGAGGTCCGACCGGTACGGTGCTATGGACGAGCCGCGATCGACAAATTGCTGGCAGCCTCGTAGGCGCACGGCGAGCAATCCACATTGCGCAGATGATACCTAAAGAAGCAGAGACGTTATTAGAAACAGTCAGGAATGAAGAAACAAAAGAAGGCGAGTATGACTCTGTGAAAGAATTGCTTGCCGAGCTAGACTGTCTTCCGCTGCCCATCTCCCAAGCCGCGGCATATATGCGGAGAACGTCGACATCTGTCGGAGACTATATTTCGGAAATCCAAAAAAGAAAAAGGCGGTGGAAATTACTAGAAAGATCAGAGCACGACCGGCACCGACGAACACAGGTTTCTAACAGCATTTTGGAAACGTGGGACATCTCGGTCGAGCATTTGCGAAAAGAAAATGAGCTGACATACGATGTCTTGCACTCTCTGGCTTTTGTTGACAACCAGGACATTCCTTTCGAGCTGATTCGTGAAGCAGCCCGGCTTAATAAGAAAAAGATGACACCGCCAAACCAGCGTAATAACGACGAAGAAAGCGATAGCAACGAAGACAGTGAAAATGAAGACGATGACTACCGCGATATAGTAGATGTCACTACACGGCTTTGCGAGTTTTCATTCCTCAGTATCCGAACGTCCAGCGAAAAGAGCCAGACAAAGGCGTACGAGATGCACAAGCTAGTACAGGAAGCTGCTCGTTACCGCTTACAAAGAAGCGAAGTTGAGACGAGAGGCGAAGCCTACTTTGCGAGGGCAGCGTTTCAGATCACAGATCATCTCTTTCCAAATAGCCGACGAGAGGTCTGGGAAAGGTGTGAGCAGTACCTAGTACACGCACAACAGGCTGGGGCATGGGCAAAGCTACACAAAGGAGAAGCAGAAGTAGCAGAGTTGTTAATGAGGGTGTCTGACTACCTATATCATCGAGGCAGATGGAGAGAGCAGGAAGCGGTAGCTATGAAAGCGTTTTGTTTTCGGCAGAAAATAATAGGAAAGCGACATCCAGATACGATTAGGAACATGGCAAACCTTGCGGAGGCATATTTTGGACAAGGGAGGTATGAGGAAGCAGAGAAGATGGACGTTGAAGTGCTGCAACTGCGGCGGGATGTTCTAGGAGAGCGGTATCCAGATACGATTCGTGGTATGGTAAACCTCGCGATAACATACTGTAAACAAGGGAGGTATGAGGAAGCAGAGAAGATGAATGTTGAAGCGCTACAACTATGGCGGGATGTTCTAGGAGAGCGGCATCCAGATACGATTCGTTGTATGGCAAACCTCGCGACAACATACCGTAAACAAAGGAGGTATGAGGAAGCAGAGAAGATGAATGTTGAAGCGCTACAACTGCAGCGGGAGGTTCTAGGAGAGCGGCATCCAGATATGATTGGTAGCATGACAAGCCTCGCGATGATATACTATAAACAAGGGAGGTATGAGGAAGCAGAGAAGATGAATGTTGAAGCGCTACAACTATGGCGGGATGTTCTAGGAGAGCGGCATCCAGATACGATTTGTAGTATAGCAACCCTCGCGGTAATATACAGGAGACAGAGGAGGTACGAGGAAGCAGAGAAGATGGACGTTAAAGCGCTGCAATTACGGCAGGATGTTCTAGGAGAGCGGCATCCAGACACGATTGGTAGCATGGCAAACCTCGCGACGATATACTATGAACAGATGAGATATGAGGAAGCAGAGAAGATGAATATTAAAGCGCTGAAACTGCGGCGAGATGTTCTAGGAGAGCGGCATACAGATACGATTCGTGGCATGGCAAACCTCGCGGTAATATACCGTAAACAGAAGAAGTATGCAGAGGCAGAGAAAATAGAGGTTGAATTAAAGCGCTGCAATAATAGTAATACAAAATAACTATCTTTTGTTTCGATAATGACTTTCATCAAGTCATGCAAAATATTAGCGACACGTCAAAATTGGTGTGCTTTTCTCGACGTTTTCGGTCATGTATACAACGCTCTTTAGGCTCTGGTATCTTGAGTAGAACGAAATGCTTATTACGACCCAGAAGCGGAAATTAAAGGCCATCCTTTCTCAGCTGTTCGAATATGACTGTACGCCAGTCTTTTGAGAGGAGACGACGAAGCCACTGAACTGAATGGACTACTACTTGGCGAGATGCTGCCTTCGCCGCGTCTGATGCCGGACGAGTAACAGGACGTAATTCTGTATGTCACAAAAGACGACAACAACGTGTATATCTGCGGCGCTAATCTGCGGCACCGAGGCAGGCCACCTGCCCTCCAGGATTAACTGGCAATCGTAATACCGAAATGTGTGACCGAACCCAAGTTCAAGGCGTCCTCAACCGTCCACATAGTCGCTCTTATCGGCATTAGCGACGTCCCTCACTTACCTGTATTAAGACAAAGGCAAAAGCTTGTCTTCCCCGGTCTCCACCAGAACCGACTGTTCCATGCTGAGTATCGTCATTCCGAACGGTACGCAACGTGTGCCAATTGCAGTACGGCCAGGGTCATGACTTGGCTCCTGGGCACAAAGGAGGACGTGCCCAGCTTCATCTTCCACCAGGGCTAGATGGCTACTGAAAACACAGTAGTGCAGGACAACGAGAGAAGAAACCAGATCAACGAGCAATGCAGTGGAGTGCTATGCATTGAGATGGAAGCGGCTGCTGTCGATGCGAACGGACGCTGCTACCTGGTGATCCGAGGGATCTTAAACTGTGCGAGCTCACACAATGAATAATAGCGAGCAATGCGGCGGTATTTGCTTGAAAGCTGCTTAGTAAATTTCTACCAAATTCGGTTACGGGGATGGGAAGGTTCGGGACCAAAGGTCAGTAGCGTACTTGACGACGACTTTAAGCAAATAGCAGGCTTGTCAGTCTTAAGTATAAAGCTTAGTCATCCCAGTCATGGTAGGGCCCTGTTTGTGAACTTTCAAGGATTTACTTATTTGCGAATCTGCATATACTTAATAAGGAGGTAGTTTCGAAACGATCGTTTATATTTATCCACGCTGTAGGGACTGATTGATTGTATTGCGGTCCGTGCTCAAGCGACTGAGCTAAACGTACTGCCCGTCCTGGATGATATATCTACCTAGGCACACATACCGGTAGTATAATTAATCTCGATTACTATGCAAAAACTTGTCGCTCAAGTTCTTGCGGTAGATTGCTGGTCAAATTTTGAAACCCAATGAGCGTCTTGCCGTGAACCGAAGGAGTTGAAATATGTCGTTTGAATAAAGTCGACATCCTTGACGTTTAATCCGCTTTCGCTTTCCGGCTTCCCCTCGTCGCTCTCCGTGGCGCTGGCGTCAACACCACCAATCGCTTTAAATTGGCTTGCTAAACACTCGTTGCTATCCATCAATGCTAATCTGCAGCTGCCGAGTCGCCGAGTCTGATGCTGTGTCTCGGGTGACAGGGCACAATGGCAGACAACAACTCAATGCCAACCCCTTCTTTCAATCGAGATGAGTCCCAATGGCCAATGAAATACGCATTGACAGCAGCGCAAGGTGATGCGCCTCCTCGCCGCTTTTGGGGTCACAATTATTATCGCGGTCCCCAAGGCGAACCCATTCAAGTTCTGTACAGCAAGACAAAGTCGCATTCCGAAACTATCGCCCAGAATTTTGCGAATGAGCCTGTGCTAGGTTTTGATATGGAATGGCCTTGGGATTCTCACAAGAGACCTAGACTGCAGGACAAAGTGGCCCTCATACAGCTGGCAAGTGAACGCAAAGTCGGGTTGTTCCACATTGCTCTTCACGAGGGGAACACGCCCGACGAACTCATCGCCCCCGCGCTAAAGGAGATCATCGAATCCTCAAGCATTATCAAGGCGGGTGTTGGCGTCCTGAATGCCGATTTTAAGCGACTCAAAACGGATTTCAACTTAGAACCAAAGGGCGCGTTTGAGCTCAGCCATCTACACAGTCTCGTCACTTGCCCTCAGCAGGCCACGACCAAACTCCACGCATTATCAACGCAGGTGGAACAGCATCTTGGCCTCCCTCTGTGGAAAGGAAATGTGCGGACGAGTGATTGGAGCCGGCCCTTGAATCCTAGTCAGACGCAGTATGCTGTGACGGATGCTTATGCTGGCTTCATGCTCTTCCATTGCATGAATGCAAAGCGGTTGGCGATGGATCCTATACCGCCACTTCCAAGACTTGCTGAGACGTATCTGCCATTTGCTATGCCCAAACACTTGACGATACAGCTCGAGTCAGTAACAGAAGATGGGGAGATACGAATCATCACTACAGAGGAATTCTTCGGTGTTACGAAGAATATTAAGGAATTTTGTAAAGTTTCTGAGGGTAAAGATGACGTTGAGAATGTTGATACAGATTCGGATCCAAGAAAATTAGATGTTGTTGAAGGAGAACACCTTGTAGGGGAAGGGACCAAGCATTCCACGGAGGCATCTCAAAAAGCTGATAAACGACCCATATCGAAGCATGATGGATTACAACCTAGTCAAAGGCAGTCATCTACGAAGGCCCGCAAATCAAGAGCTGACAAAAAACCAGCAGACAACAGTGGTCTTCGAACATCAATGGACAGTTCGTGCTGGGCGCTGTATGGCCAATTGGCATCCCACCGCAAAGGTATTGCAGTATCCCAAGGCATATCTGCCTTCATAATTGCTTCGAACAAAGTTCTACAAGCTCTCGCGCTCCGTCGCCCTTCAAATGAGCAGGAGTTATTCCTCGTGCCCGGTGTTGGGAAGGGCAAAGTGGCACAGTACGGTGTGGCCTGGCTCGAGATAATTGTACACTTCGAGGCGGAAGAGAAGCAACGCAAGGACCACGAACCAAAACAGGAAGCCAGCGATGAGAAGGAAGGCGATGATCCCCCCAACCCAAAACTACAGGACAGAGACCCGAAGCGCAGAAGAATTGTTCGTGTGGGCCGTTCAAAAGAGATTCTGATTCCATCAGGCAAGCCTCTCCCATCTTTGAGTACAGGCCTGTCATTTCAGTTAGGGGAGACAAATATTGCTGATGAACCCTCGCTACCGTCTCGTCCTGAAGACCAAAATGACGCGACTGATAACTCGGATGGCGACTCTATATTTGGACCTCCAATGGAGCTGCCGCTACCGGCGGTGTTAAAACGGAAGCGAGATATAGCCTTACAGTCTGGGCCTGACGGCCAACAAACCCCGCCTCAAAGCGTAACACAGACGCCAGCACTTATATCAGTACCTATATCTACTGTCAAGATAGAGCCGACAACGGAGCCTGTATTCATTCCTAGTTCCGACCCGAAACCGTTGGCAGAGCCAGTGCCAGTGCCAGCATCAACACCAACTATACTCACACCTACACCCCCATCAACAGCAACCCAGCCACTCTCCAAAGTGCCGCTCGACCGACTCGACTTCGAAAGAAGCATCCTACGCAAGAAGCTAGAAGCCTACGGCAAGAGCGTAGTCTGGGCGATGCACCCCAAGCCGTCCGAACCCCTGCTATCTGAAGCCTCAATCCAATGCCTCATTGCCACGCTGCCACGGACGATCGAGGAGTTTCGACGCGTACCGGGCATACAGCGATTGATACAGGCTTGCGAAACCGTGAACAAGGATGTCTGGCAGACATTTGAGAAGTGGACGCAGGGCTCTGGGCCCGTTTCTAGTGCTGGGTCGACGAGGTAAGCGGGATGAGATATGAAGGGCAAGGCTACATATTAGAAATTCTATTTAAAGCTCGGAGCATGGAGTTTGTCGGAGAGATTGTATTGGGATTTTTTTTTCTTACTGTTTAAGGGGAGGTGGTTCTATATATTCCGGTTACGGTATCGTGTAGTGCACTGTTCACCACGTTGGAACTGGTACAGTACATTTCAAGGTTAAAGATGTCTTTACAAAGATACCCTCAGATGACAGGAAGCTACAATGTGCATATGTATGACTCAGTTGCATCCTTTCTGCCCTTTTCGATATTAGTCCGTAAACCGTGACTGTCTCTACTTTCAATACAGGCAAGACGTCCTATACTAGATAGGATATTGGTATGCAATCTGTTTATGGCAGTACCTTAGGTACCTAGGTAGGTGTTGAGGTGTAAAAACCAGTAGTCCGAGCTCAGTGATCACCTTGGAGGCTAGAATACTGGAGATACTGAGTTCACAGGACGAACTGGTTTATCAGGTGGTGTACCTTACATCATTGTCAATTCAATGCAGAACCTAGAACGAGTTCATCAGTGATAAAGTAACCTCATAGTATTGAATTGTGGCTATTGGGCTTTTTGCCATTGTTTGGCAATAATGAGAATCGTAGATTTCTGCGCAGGTGCTACAGGGCAATAGGTAACCCAACACATTACCACTGTACCTACCTATTGTGACTCACAGCAGCCACAAAGCCACAGCCCCCACATCTCACTCCCCAGCCCCACCTGAGATACCTATAAATTCCCATTTCGCCTCCAGATTTTCTAACCTTCTCTTCTTCTCTTTTTCTTCTTCATCCCAGTGCACGGGCTTTACGCGTCACAGTGAGGAGCAATCCGAGTGCGTGTTTTTGCTAGTTGAAAACTATACTATGACCACTCCTATTTGGCTTCGGCCGGGTAGGGAATTTTTGTAACAAAACCTGCTCCTTTTCGTTGCTATCTGTCCTGCGTGGATAGAGGTGAAGAAGAGAGATTGCGATATCAGATGATGGGTATCGAGACGTACTGATGGCCTATCGCGAAGGGTATTGTTGCTATTGGCTTGTGCTCTGTTGCCGGATGCGAGTAGCCTGACATTTGCTATATCCGTATGCGTCTTTGTTCTCTCGTCGTCGCAAGGTCGCAGTGGACAGCGATCGAGTGCCTCGCGCTGTCTAGCATCTCTTCGAGGGTGCTGACAAAGGACGCACTAACCTCTGCTTTCTAACCTAATGCTGCTCATCACGAAGATACAACATGACGATGCCATCATACTCGAGCCTGGCGGTGGTGATGGCGTCTGGCGAGCAACAATTAAATGTCCTTTGGCGAGCTCACCATGCAGCAGCTTAGGATACTCGACCAAACCACCGTAATTCATCTCGCCAGCCTTGCCTCGATATTACAACAACTCGTTCCCGACATCCTAGCTCCGCCCTGCCTCTGAAACGACACCGCGATACCTCGACCGACAGTCTCCACGACAGATAGCACCGCTTTCCACGTCTTAGGGGTCGAGATACGTGCTTTGCCATCGCACCGAACGACCGAAACTACGAAACGCCACGCAATCCTTCCTCCTAAACTTTCTTGCTCTGTATTCCTTCTAAGCAAGCAATTACATCAGTCACAATGCCCAGGAGCCAATTCGACACCATGTCTGATGCTTGGTACCTAGATACTCCCTCGGTCGACACCAACCTTCGGCTTTAATGATACAGTACGGCATATATCAATATATTTTCACGCAATATCCCGTGTTCCTGCATTCGTGGTATCCTTTTCGAGGGCGTCATTTGTCTCTTCGGTACGAATGGCAAGTAGGCCATGGCAGAGAGAGCTCGAGCTCCTTGGACTTTTCCATGTAGCGCCGCATGAGCGCATTCAACAGCAGGGGTTTTTTTTTCCTCCATCAAAACACGTTATTATCCAAGCCCTGCCTCTTGTACTTTGCATGATTCTCGTAATCATAATTGCCTTGAGCAGCCTAGTCAGAACACCCCCTAGCAAACGTTCATTCACCATAAGTTGCCCCTTCAAGCGGAGAAGTTATGCTAAAAGAGCGAACAGGTTCTCATATATTCGAAGCAAGAGGGCAAGGTCAGGACCGAGTAGGTATGGAATGGTGGTATCATTGCTAGCACTACCTCCTTGGATATCCTTCCGCGACCCTATTGTCGACCCTATTCTCTATGCAAGCAATCAAAACCCAAGAAACAGTGCGCCATACGATTATGCAGTACAAAATGCTTTTGCCTTTTTCCCTTTCCCTGGATTCCTCCTAGCATTCACCCATTGTACACCTCAGGGGTATTCTCCAACTCCGCTCCCAGATGTACTGCATTCATTCTGTCAGACCGGGGATTAAAACGTCGTTGCTTTTCTTGGGACTCGAGCTCTTCTTGGGACTCTTCGGCTTGGGGCGACTTTCGGTATTGTCGTCCTCATCCTTGGGGTCCTTCTCTCTATCGTTGTCATCATTACTCTTATGATCATCATCGCAGCTATTCTTCTTATCTGGATGCTTAAGTTAGAATCCAGGATCCAATGATCTGTCTGAGACATTGAAGATATGAGACTTACAGCAAGACGAAAGGCAGTTCGCGCACTTCAGCACCCAGAGTCAGTCAGTTATTCTTTTATAGACGAAATGGGTAGAGGTTTTCGGGAGTATGTAGCCAAAGCAGGAAGTTCCTCTCAACATTACTCACCACTTGTGCCCCTCCTATGCAATCCGCCGCGCAGTTGCCCACGCAGAAGTTAGCGTCAAAGTCGCAGGGGAGGAAGCTGGACTTTCCCTCCTCATTTGGATTAATGGGATACCCGAGAAGATCGCTGACGCTATTGAGGATCGTGTCCGGGAGGTTGTTCAGTAGCTGATCATTGATCTTTGGTATCGGTAGAGCATAAACTGTGATAGCCACTACGGCGAGGAATGAGCTGGAACGCATTTTGGAGGTTATGAGAGAATGACTTTTGAAGGCGTTGCCTTGCTGAAGTGGTAGAAGGGTTGAAGTAGGATGTCTTTCTTGTGTGTCTTTTGGTTTGTAGGAGGTCCTGTCTGTTCTCGAAGATGTTGCTGATCTGGGGATGAGAAGATGGTTCTCTAGTCGGCGCTTGCAGGGACTCTTATACTTCTTTACGGCGGCTCGAAGATAGCATGACAGGGAGCGGCTAGCAAGCTGAGGAATTGCGCGTGGTAGAATACCCTCCGTCGGGAACGCATCTGCAAATATAATGGCCGAGGATTCCTTGCCAGCCACCACGTGGTGCGCTTGTCCCGTGAAGAAGCCATGTCTCAGTCAGCCATCCCTTGTCTTTCAGAGAATCAGAGCCGCAAAGTCGATGGCTGTCGCATTGCGAATCCGATAGATCAGCACTAGACAGATGCCAGTCCATCCAGACTATATAAATCACATGGTTAGTGTCGAAGAAGCGTCTGTAGCCATAGGATTCCAACGCCTTCAAGAGCGCTATCAATGTTCACCTTGTGGTGAAGAAAAGCCGACTTGATGATGACGTCAATGGGTCGCGGTCTTAGAAGGCGCACGCGTCGCGATGGCCTTAATTGATACATTCGCAAGGCTTGGCTTGACTTGACTTCGCTTTCTCTCCTCTCCCACAAGCGCATCTCATCGTCATGACTTGTGTTGAAAATTGACGCGTTAGCGATCCCAGGGAGGGGGCTTCTAGGTATTGAGTTGATTATATGTTCATTCTTGACAGTCTAGGTCGGTTAGCATCGTGAGTCGTAAGTCCCACATTCGCTAACACTTGGGTCCTCTCATTCAGTGGCAGCATACAACAGCCGCAAATCGCCCGGTTAGCTCAATCGGTAGAGCGTGAGACTCTTAATCTCAAGGTTGCGGGTAAGTTACATGTTCAAACACACGAATATATGCCAACCAACCAAAATACTAATAACCTGAATAGGTTCGACCCCCGCATTGGGCTCAATTCCTGATGCCTCCTGGTTAACTAGGAGTAGCAACCACAATTTATTTTTTCCCTTTTCTCTTTTCTTTATTTTTATTTATTTATTTTGGTGCTTATGCTATATAAAATATCAAGAGGGCTATCAACATGAAGAATTGCTTATTTGATTTTCACTTTTTATATCTAAAAACATTCAACAGGATTATAGGTGAAGATAGATAATCATCTTTGCACAGCCTGCCAAGGATTCTGGGCACATAACTCTACGCCACTTTGGACATGAGCTTCGTTTCCATCTATGCTCCACGTGGAAATACCCATCCGAATGAACGGGCTCGTTTTTGCATTTTGACCTCCATTATTTAGGCAACCCTGAATGTCTTCTACCTTAGCTACTGGTGATTCGCCCTCCTGGCAAAATGCGGTCGATTCTTACCTCTCACGCCTCAAGCCGGCCGAAAGAGGGGCATTCAAGGCACCAGCCAGTGCTCAGGAGTGCATTGCCTTGCTCACAAAGACACAGCGTCGGAAGACAAAGCTGATGCGCATCCTCGACCTTCTGCGCCCGGCGCTTGATCCGCTAAAGCGCTTCGAAGGTGCAATCGATGTAGTAGTGCAAGTTAACGCCGGTATCGCATCGCCTATTTGGGGCCCTCTGAGGGTCGTAATCACGGTCTGTCCAGGCCCTCATGGCTGCAATTCAGTGAGAGCTGACCCTGAATCATGTAGCTTGCAGCTAATTACTTCAGTACTTTGGAAAGCATTGTCATGATCATCCATCGCATTATTAGCTCCCTGCAGCGATTCTCCAGATATGAAGAACTATTCACCCAGAACGAGTTGGTGCAAAATGCTATTGGCGCCCTCTACTGTGACTATCTCGACTTCTGCGTTCGGGTCGCTAAATTCTACTCTACCTCCTCACTTAGTATGTTGAAACGAAGAGGATCATTGGAGCATTTGGAATTTTCTGATTGACGAAAGCCAGAGACTTTCTTCGCCAATTTTGAGAAGGACTTCCGTGAGGTATCTGAGAGCATTCAATTACACAGCCAGAATGTTGACTGGGCCGCGCAAGCCGCACACATGGAGGAAACACAGAGAGAGACTGAGAAATACAGGATTGAAAGACAAGGTAAGTGGAGCTTCAATGCCAGTTGTACAGAAAGTATTCTCATCGCATGAAGCACATGAAAGGGGCAACATTCATAGATGGTTATCGCCTGCAACTGTTGAAGACGACTTTCAAAAGCACCTAGGCGAATACATGGACGGCTCCTGCGATTGGCTACACGATGTACCGCAGTTCTCATCTTGGATATCCGTTGACCCGTCACCGCAACCCGTTATCCTTGGTATCGAAGGACGTCCAGGAAGTGGGAAATCTACCATGGCCACATACATCGTGAATTACCTTCGGCGCGAGAAGCGCAACGTGGTTTTCTTCTTCTTCAAGGCAAACCACACAGAGAAGGAATCCATTGTTGGTTTTCTCCGAACAATCATCTCCCAACTTCTTCGGATTGATCATCATAATTACGAGATTATCGAGCCGTATTATCAAGAAAGCGGTCGTGCAGTTGCCGACTTGTTGGCTGAGTTACAAAGAGGGGTACTGTCCATCATCAGGAAGCTCAGGGCCAGTCCTCTGTTTCTTGTCTTAGATGCACTCGACGAATCATCCGACCAGAGGGAAACCCTAGAATGGCTGTTTAATATTAGCAGTTTCTCATCGGACTTGCGGATTCTCTTAACCACGAGACCAACGCTGAGCCTGTCGTTAAATCCGGCCGCTTCCTACTCAGTCCTCACACTAGATACTGTCGAAAGAGGCAACATCAACAAGTATATCAAGACAAGGGTCGAACGCAACCCCATACTCCGCAATTCAAAGCTTGGGCCCGAAGTAGCATCCTACGTTTCAGATGCGGCTAATGGTCTCTGGCTGTATGCGCGGCTGATGATGGACGACATTGACCGATCACCATCAGACGGCCAGGTTCTTAAACAGATGAAAACCTTGCCCAAAGGTTTCACCGAGCTGTACACTCGTATACTAAAAACTAACGAGATATCGTTCACTCCAATCGAGCTGAAGCTTGCACAGCAGCTCTACCTCTGGCTCGATGTGGAGGATTATATGCCACGTTTTCTAGAGGGCATAAATGAATTCCTTGGCTTTCCAATACTCAAACTAGTCCTTCAGTACGCAAACGATGGCGAACCCGTCTTTGATCCCATCGCGACGGCACACAGGTTCTCAGGGTCGCTCATTGAAGTATCCAGGAACCCTGATTCCGACGCTTCGGAAGCCACTTACGAGATAGACTTTATCCATGCCACTGCTGAGCAGTACCTCCATGAGAGCACTCGTCTCCCCATGTCACAACTTCCTCTCACACTTCGCCCCCAGCGGCACCGGTATCTACATCGCGCCATGACGGCAATGTGGTACTTCACTGAGTGCGATCAGTCTCGGCAGTCACTTCTCCAAATGCGAAGAGACCAGAGTGCTGACATTTTGTCTGTGGAAGCATACTTCGAAATGGCCTACGGACTCTGGAATGCTCTACATCTTGTTGATCTTGATATAAGCGACGACGCAGAGGAAACCGCTGAAGTTACGCACATGCTTCAGAAACTAAGCGAGTTCATATCGAGCCGCGCTTGTCTTCGCTGGATCGAGGCAGCGATCATCATCAACTACGAGAACAGATTTCCGCACCTTTTGTGGAATGCCATCCGAGGTTGGGAATCCGGACAGGCAGCTAAGACTCACAGGTTCGAACCATATGCCGCGTTTTCCAGGACTCGGATTCGTTTCTGTCGGAACTACGCCTACGTACTTACGATAACTGGCGTCGGTGGCGGGGATACACCAGTTGACTTGATACTGCAGGCTCGACGCAAGTTCGAAGATGATACTCTAGCGCGAGAGATCATGAAAATAGGGCGGCGTTGGAAGCGCTTGATCTTCGATAGTCCCGAACAGGACAGCCCTTAGGTAATATACTAACGACTATTTTTATGAAGATATTAGTGGCACTACAGTCATAATGTTTCCAGTTAAAGCATATTAGAAATCAGGTAGCTTCAAGCTTGTCTACCAGGTACAGCTGTACTACACATGCAAGATCGTCCCAAATACAAAACATGGTATCTCTATCAGTGTACTTCATTACGAACACTCACTTTCCAAAGTATCTACATACTCCACATTCTGCCCACAAGATCAGCACTCACTCAGTAAAGTGTTGTCTCACGTAGCTAGCTCACACGCAACTAGTGAGAAAGAAGTGAGACTATTTGACAACGGTAATGATAAGGGTTCTTATGCATACTCATTAATTTATACACAGGTAGATTCTTCTCAATTTGTTCTTATTTCCTTACCTGCCTCTTGAGAAACTTTCTTATAGCTCTAAGATGGTATCCAGTAAAGACCGGATCACTACATAAGCGATCTCGGTCATCGTTTCAGAGCTATGGAAGGACGCCCTGGTCCAGCAGCTGAATACGCCGAAAAGATGTTCATAATCCAGAGCTAGGGACTCATCTAGTTATTATCTGTATAGGCTCGCAGATTAACACAAACCTTGTGCGGCTTATTGCTCACTCCCACCGCGCTTCAGCATGTAACCATGCTGTTCGTCATCCAGACCGTCCTTGGGCTTGCCATGTCGGCCGGGTTCGTGGTGAGTTCACTCTAACCCTAACGCTACGTTCCTCGAAAATGCCATCTGATTGGGATTGGACTTGATTTGGGAAAAAGGCCTTCGGGACTTTGATCGCGGATTTGAACCCTAAACGGTCGTCCACGGCTGCGGCGTCGACTAATATCGTCCGATGTTCTCTCGCGGCGGCAAGGACCGCGGCTTTTCAGCCCATCATGGACTTCGTTGGGGCTGATTGGTGCTTCGTGATATTCGGGCTCGTTACTAGTGTTTGCGGGCCCATTTCACTACTGCAGGTCACGGTTGGATCTAAATGGAGGGAGGCGGAAAAGGAGGGCTCTTCTGGCTTGGGGCCAGAGTAGGAAAGAGGTGCTTGACTTCAGCATCGTATCGGGATGTAACATTAGCTCGAAGACACACACTTATTGATGCGGAATGAATTTACATTCAACTCCCACTCTGGACTGGACATATATCAACCTCACAGGAGTACAGTTAAACAACATTATGCTTCTCGAGGCAATGCAATCATCTCACTAACCACGAAGGTAGGTAAAGTATCAACATCATAAGCCAATGTACATGTATTTACCCTATTAAAAAGTATGGTAGGCCCAAATACCAATATATTCATCTTCCAATTTCCACGCCTTTCGAATTGACCCCTTTGTTTTTTTATGTTCAGACAACTAAAATCTCTCCTCACAACGTCTCGTGGAACGCTTTCCGGCGATCCGTCTGCACCTTGGCGAAGTTCTGGGGCTCGAGAACGGCGTTGATGTCCGTTCCGGCAGGAGCTCGTCGCGCGTATGCATGGAGGAATGATGTCGTTGTTGAGGCGGAGCCGCGCACGGCGGGGATGATGCTCGCGCTTCCGAGGGAGAGAAGGACGGAGGTGAGGAAGAGGTTTGAGATTTGCATTTTGGGACTGTTGGAAAATATAGGTGGCGCGTAAAGAATGTAATTTCGCGTGCCTTTTATGTATGTGTATGATTTTGAGGTGCAAGTATGAGAGTGTCGCTCTGCGTCTCTCGATTTTTGTGTGGTCGGTAATGAGTGTATAAAGTGAGCGTTTAGTACGTGGGAAGCTAGTAGATAGTAGAAGTGATGAAATAGAATAGAAGAGAGAGAGTCTGTTAGAAAACGAGAATGAGTGTAGATCTGATGAAAAGAATGACTTGACTAGAAAAATGGGAAAAGAGAACGGCTCGCGGAACTGCGTGGAGAGAATAGGGGACTTTATATACCCCATTGTTTTCTTTGGTAAAGAAAATACACCAACGCAAACCTGGAATCGTGGACGTAGAAAGGTCTCTTTCAGCACCTACCCGGAATGAAAGGTTATGCTCGAAGTTCTCGAAGTTTCATGCCTCTTTATTGAGATAGGGCGCAGCTTACGATGATGCAATTATTCTTTGTGCTCTGACGTCAGTAAGACTCTACACTTCACAATGGCACTTTGTTTGAGTGTTATGTGGAAGGTCGCCCTCTTCGTCATTGAGGCTCTCATACTCTCTCTGGGTAATGACCTGACTAGAGAACCGCAAAACTGAGTTTCAGAGAACCATCTTCCTTAGAGATACAATCTCGCATTATAGAAGCTATCGTTCATGGCTTGTCTGATAGATATTTATATGTTTCCCCTATAATACCGAGGAGACAACTCGACCTATCTTCATTCAGGTTAAAGGTACCTACCTAGCTAAGTAATTTCCTTGCCTTGTTGTATTTCTATTTTTAAAACTTCTTTGATAGAATACAAGTCATCAGATACGTCATGAACAGAGCAACAACTCCAAGCCGTTTCGTTGCTTGGGACATTAAACAGCCTGACAATCTCATGCCCGTTGAAACTCAGCAGGTTTGCTCGAAAGCGCATTTGCTACTTAGATAATCCCCTTCTTTCCCAGTGTGCAAGAATAAAATAATAGCACAAGCAGCCATAGTAAGACTTTACGACACAATGAAAAAAATTAGATTTCCACACTGAGGTGACAGGAGGCAGACAGGCAGAATAAACCACCAGACCCCTAAAAAACCACATAGCCAGCCGTACCGGCGTCCAGGGACCGCCGCACTTATCAAGGGCATCGAACAATCCATACTCATACTTACGAACATATCTCAACATGAAAGAAACCGTAGACCGAACACTCGAGTAACAGCGGTATGATGCCTCTACATCCACCCGACAATAAACAAGAGACGAGAGAAGGGCTCCGTCTGCTGATCCATGTCGTCCCTCAGACAATAGGAGCTTTAGTCACGGAAACGCGAAGATGATGGGCTGCACTGTATGCTACATAGAAAACATGGGAAAATACCATAGTTGTGAATGCCTACATTAGCTATGTCGAGCTAGTGAGTGCCCTATATGTGAGATTGGTTGATGGCCTCGGTCCTGAGTCTAGTCTAGCCTAGCCAGGTAAGGATAAGAGATAACCTCACAAGAACTTTAGATACATGTATCTCATGGTGATGGGAGGGTCAAATGCCAAACAAACACTTATCGAGCCTAGTTATCGGCCCCGGCAGAAGCTACAGTTTTGTCCTTACCAAGGGAGTCATATCACCGCGCACCGCACATCACATCTCGGAGGATACATACCTGCTAAGTGATAAGGATTGCAATCAATTCGATATCTCATATTGTAACGATTGCCTAGGCACTTTGATCCAAGGTGATCGCAGGATGCAGCTAGCTATTCATCGACTATTTATTGATGTCGAGGTTAGAAACTCTGCCTGAAGTGGTATCATCTCTTCAAACAACAAAAACTTTCTTCCGTTTTCTCAAACTCATCGCTGGTTTTCCAGCTATTAGGCCTATTGGGCCTATTCATAGTATAAATATTTGCAGCCTCTTCCCGAAACTGGCTATAGACAGATATGTTGGGTGTTCACCCCAAAGTATAGACAGATATTCTGCCCTTAAAGTCGTAACGACAAGCGATCACATATTAATCAAGCTTGGGACAGTGCCTAGCAAGAACGCGGACGTTATTGATCAGCCCATCGACAAGATCCGCGTATCTGTTGGGTTGTTTATCCTTGAGTAGTTGGCCATGCTCATATAATACGCGCGAATCCAATTCAATCTCCAGCTCGTGCTCCTTATTAATCGACGCGGCCTGTCCCTGTGGCCCTAGGGTGCCTTGCGTGACTTGGGTCAGATCAATCTGGTAGAATCCGTGTTTGTAGCTCAGCCGGTCCTTGTTACGATCCGGTTGCCGATCTTTATTCGGGATCTGGTTCTGTTCGATCTCTTGGACGGGGCCGTCCCAATCCCATTCGATGTTGATACTGATTCGGCAGTCTAGGGGCAAGTGAGGCATGTGGACGTGGAGGTCGGCAACCCGCGCCTTGACGATCTTAGCAAGTACGTTCCCTGTCTTCTGATCGTATGTGATTCGAGCCTTCAGTGGCGCGTTCGGCTGGAGCAGGTTGGCGACCGAAGGGGGAACTCTGTGGCGCAGTTGGTTTGGTAGCTCAAAAAATCGGTCCGTTTCGCGTCGGTGGACGTATTGTACTTGTACGCGGGAGGCGGCCGTAGCATTGCGAGGGAACGAGGCCTTGACCTGATCGTTCAGATACTCATTGAGCATCCGGTGTTGATACTATGGTAAGCGCTAATCAGTATCATGCTGGATACGAAGAGTTGTGGACATGGAAAAAATATTTAAAATGGATTGTGTGGAACATACCTCATTCATAGAACTTCGAAAGGCTATCCTGGACCCCTCTTGTATTATGCAGTCGCCCGCGTCGACCATCCTCAACTCGATACGGTCATTTGTACTTTTATCAATGATAGTGCCAAGTTTTGCCTCAATCTCGATCGTCGCGCCGCGAGCACGCAACTCGTCGGGGTTTGGCCCATCTAAGACATAGAAAACGAAAAAGTCGGCGGCACGGCGGGATATAGTATCGATAGGCACTGAGGCCTCAATACTGGCCTCCCAAGGAAAGGGTTGTCCTGCGAATGTGAAAGGGTCTTTAACCGCGGCTTGGCTAGGTTCCTCCCTAGCGAGCGTGATTGACCGTGCAGCTTCTGGTGAAGTGTGACGAGACACGTGTTCTGCCTTGATACCGTGCTCTGTCTTCATAATAGGACCAGGTTCGTGATGGGTACCGTTGACAGAAGCGCCCGAGCTGGAAGCGCCCCCACTGTGTTGTTTAATGGAATAGTTGCGGCTTGCGCCAAGCGTCCGCTTACGAGCGGATTGAGCCCAAACTGGAGGACTGCTGTGTGTGATACGCTTCTTTCGGGGCATGGTCGGCGAGGCGGAGGATCGTTGCGGAAGAAAGGCGTGGTTACCGTTAATCTTAGTAGGAGGTGGTGGTGGCGGTCGGTGATTCTCCACCTCGTCCGGTCGCAAATCTCGGTCGTCCATTTTTCGCTTGGCAGGGGTCAGTTCGCGCTGCAATTCCATATTTGCCACAGAACCTGGGGGAGGATGAGGTTGCAAACGGTGTTGAGAGTGGTATGGATCTTGCTCGGCAGAAGCAGAGTGGCCAGTGCTGCTGGGCAAACTGGGCACACGTGTCTTTGGTGAGACACTTAAGCTTCTTTCCCGCTCGCTTCGGGATTGTTGGGACTGAGATCTTCTTTGTGATTCACCAACTGCGTCATACGCACTGTGTCCACTGCTCGGCAATCGAGGTATGGAAGCCGGTGGTAGGGGCGGAGGCGATGTCTTCATCATTTGTTGATACGGCGTTGCAGTAGATGGCATGCGTTGCTGATATGGGCTAGGTGGTTGTTGGTAGCTCATCGCAGGTGATTGCCGAAGGGGAGCGGTCATCGGCGGTCCCAGGGGAGTGGCAGGTTGCGGTGACTGATGTCGATGGTGTTGATCAAGGTGCGAGGGAGGAGGATGGTGTTTTGCGATAGGACTGCCCTGAACATACGAAGGGGGGTAGGGCGGATGCTGGCTGTGCGCAGATGTGGGTGTGGGAGTTGAGTGGATAGAGAGAGATCTTTGTTGGAAGTATTGGTGGCTTCCACCGGGGGTGCCAACTGGTGGCGTCTGTGGTATTGATTGCTGCTGCTGGTGTTGTTGTTGACCATGCGGATAGGACACGGACCCGTGCGAAGGAGGAACACCGGTAGGTGTTTGCGATGAATAGCTATCGCGCGAATAGTTGGGAGCACCGTACTGATGACGCTGGCCGGGGCTCGCGGGCGGCTGTTGTGTAGGCGGGAACGGATAACCCGTGCTACCAACACTCGCAGAGGAGGTAGGCGTGTGACGGTACGGCGAAGGTCCCGACAAGCTCGCGCTGCCTGGGGATCGTATATCGTGAGGAGCTAACGGCTGGAGCGGGGGAACAGACGGTCTACTTGGGTACGAGCCGCCAACTGAAGAGTGGTAGCTTGTGGGTGAAGCGTACGGCGCTGGTACAGGGCCGGCAGAGGGTGGGTTGTGGTTTGGATGACCAGGAGGAGGATAATCGCGTGGTTGGGAGACAGGTGAGGCATGAGTCGAATGACTATAGTCTCGGAAAGAATGCGCCGGCGGCCCTGTCTGGACGGGGGTTCCAGGAGTAGTTGGGATCGAAGTGGCAGACGTTGATATCGATTGAGGCGGCGGCGGTGGAGGACGAGGCGGAGGACGAGCTGCTTTTGATCGATCACTACTTGCACCTCCACCGTCTGTATTCAACACTGCTCGTAGATCCATAGTCGCGATAATGTCCCCTCTCAAAATCTATATTCCCTTGCGCGCGCACACAGTCACCGCAATGATGCAGCTGTCGCACCAAACTTGCGCGCGCGCACGACGTCAAACTGAGAAGAAGCAGAACCCGAATCTCCCTTCTCTCTTACTCTCCTGTTCCTCTTCCTCTCCTATCACCCTTGCCCAGTCTTACTTCCACTTTCACGTCCGGTTTTTAAACACAGACTCACACACACGCGCTCTCTCTCTCTCTCTCTCTCTCGCGTCTTAGCTTGTTGTATCCTGTGTCATAGACACATTAAAACAGCGCGCAGTTCATCGTCTAGATCCAAGAGTAATTGTTGCCACGTAATCGAGAGATGATGATCGGATGCGGCTCTCAACTTTATTTATGGTTCTGGATGAAACCAACGGGCGCGTATCGAGCGAGGAGCGTGTACAGCGGGGGGAAGGAGAGGGCAATAGGAGAGAGTTGCGTTGTCGATTCTTCACTCCTTGGGGGATTTGCAAACGGGCGAAGAGATGGAGTTGGATAGATCCGTCCGGTTGGGTCGTATTATTTCTATCCAATCAAGGCCATCATCAATCATACAGGTGACTTGGTATTCGGGGTGCTTCAATTGATCCTGTACAGCATTATAGTAACAACAGCGACTGAATTAAAGCGGTCGTACTATGCACTAATAAAAGATCCGCGCGGAAGTAGAGGTGAGATTTAGAATGTTTTCAACGATTATAAGTCTAGTAGTATTTATTGGCTCATCTTGTTAGTTCGAGTTGTGATCGCATGAGGCACAGAAAAGACGAAGGACGGACGCGCAGGTGGAAATACTTCGGCAAGACAAGTTGAATGCGATGTGGAAATTCGGTGTGTGGTGGTCGGTATTTGGAGGAGGTGGTGGTGGTGGTGGTGGTGGAGGGAGGATTGCGCGGCGCAATGGAGATTCACAGTAGATAAGTCTTAGGTAGGTAGGAACAACAGCTAGCAGTTATGTATGCTAGGTATGCACATGTAGTACAGCACACTGAGAGCAAAGCAACGGCAACAAAATAAGTTGTACGTACACAAAAAAAGGTGACAAAATTTCAGGGATGAGGATGCGAACATGCTGCTAACACTCGAGAAAGGCGGGCCGCCAAGTTGGGGCTAAGAACCACTTGTATGTACTTGTATGTACTTGACCCAGCGTACTGCCAGCGTACCCCCATCTGCCGAAATACGACGCTGTACGATCTGCAGCTAACAGTTCGCTATATAAAGAAGGTAGAAAGACGTTAGTGCTGATAAGCACTAATAGAATCGACTACCTGGCCCATAATAAGAACAATGTACCCGGCCTGGACCCGACCCATCTCATCTGCAGGTAGAGCCTCTCCTATTATCCATGCCTACACACTATGATGATCGTCATTGAAATCAATTCAATAAATAAAAAAGACAGCATACATGTACTCTGCATCTATGATTTTAGCTAGATACTCGACCACAACGCCATCATATAGTATATTAGGCTCTACCTAAGATAGAGCTACTAGAGTATGAGTGAAGTAGGTAGAAGACAAGTAAAAGGCACTGGTTGCAAAGGCTGGACGAATGCAGCCAAGTTTGGATACCTACTAGCTACGACTAGGAGTATCAGTGGTAGTATATTAACCCTTCATCAGTTCATGAGAAGTGAATGACCCAAGTCGAGAAGAAAATCATCCGGAACATTACTTATGTAGTATGAGCTGTGTTTCACAAACGCTTTCGGTAGTCCTGTCTTGTCTTGTTGAATGCTTCTAAGACACTACCTACTAGTTTATACTTCATTGGTAGCTGGATAGACTGCTTGAATTAGTTGAAGGGAAAGGCGAAACAAAAAGCCACTTCTTATACTCTGAATCATGAGAGTCAATTATGTGCTTTGAGTGTCGACAGACAGTGTTCTCCTTGGCCTTGTGCTTTTATAAGACCTGCTTGTACGGAGATAGGTGATGGTCATACCTGGGCTAATCGACCAGTTCTATAAGATGCTTGCCTCTTCTCGCCAAAGCGCATGTCTAGAAGATCATCTAGGCATTTGCTATTGGGGGGACGCATACGGTTATATATAATAAGTGGTTGGCGAGACAGACCAGACAGATAGATACGCGCATTAAGTTGTTGGCGGACCATGATATACCTACTCAAGAGCTACCTAGGTAGCTATTAGATATTAAGGATTTTTGCAACAGGTACCGAGATGAAACTTTGTCTTCGCCTAGATCTAGAGAAGGTTGAATTTTGGTAGGTACATATAACGACGGGAGATTGGAGATGTTGAACATCAAAGCCATGAATCACGGAAGCTTTTGAATATTGAATGCCGAAAGTTTCATTGGTTCCAAAAACTAGTAGCACTTACCTAACCGACTTAGGGTACCTACCTGGTAGGGCAGCTGAAGATGACGCCTGGACCACCAAAAGCTGCTGTTGCATGGAAGGGCTCAAGGCAGAGCTTGCCTGACGTGGACATGGGTGGACCCGCCCCTTGCCTGTATTACTACGTACCTCCTACCTACATAGTATCAGGTAGGTTAGGTAGGTACTGTCAGCAAGCTAGCTACCTACATGCTCATTGCTCAGCACGCAAAAACCACCTGTAAGGACCGGACAAAACAGCTCAACCTCCACTCTTCAATTATCACCATCATCGTCAACTACTTCTGCATCTACGGGTCCCCCCCCCCATCATCCGTATTAGCAGCAGCTTTCTCTCGTCTAAATTATTACTTTTCTGCGTTACTCTTCTTCCCGATTATTACAAACCAGTTGAGCCGCCCCTGTTGTTGTTAAGCTCTTCCGTCCACCCATCCGTGCGACATCTCCAATTCTCCCAAACACACGCGCCGCTCTCAACATGCCTTCCCTTATAACCGCCACCGGTGTGCTGGCCTTCCTGGCCGATGAGGAGGTTGAGCTCAAGGTCTTCGCCCTGCAGACTCTCAACGAAGATATCGACACCGTCTGGTTCGAGGTCGCCCCGGCCGTAACTGACATGTATGTTAAATCCAAAACCTGCCTAGGCATCCCACGTACTACTACTAATCGTATCGGTCTCTAGTGAGGCTCTCTACGAAGATGAATCCTTCCCCGAACGCAAGCTGGCCGCCCTCGTGCTCTCCAAGGTCTACTTCCATCTTCAGGCCTACGAAGAGAGCATGTTCTTCGCATTGGCCGCCGGTAACCTATTCAAGCTTGACGAACCGGGTGAGTTCGAAGAGACCATCATCTCCAAGTGCGTTGACCACTACATCGCCGCCAAGAACGAATCCCATACTGTCCTCAACCAGAAGGACGGCGATTCTTCGCTACCCGCCCTTGCCACGGCATTTGCTAGCGGCACCTCCGATGGGAACGCATCCTCTCTCATCTCACCCACGACGCCCTTCTCCCAGTCCACTCTCCCCTCCAAGTCCCTCCTTTCCCGCGCGTCTACCGATAATACCATCCTGGAGCCCTCATTCGAACCCCAAAAGAAGCAACATCGATCTTCGTCTATCGCTCTGACTACGGACGAGCTTCAGACACGCCGTGCCATCGATAGTGTCATCGAGCGACTGTTTGAGAGTTGTCTCAAAGAAGGCAAGTATCAGCAGGTCGTGGGCATTGCCGTTGAAGCAAAGCGACTCGATGTGGTCGGTAAGGTCATCCAGCGTGCTGATGATGATTATAAGAGAACCAAAGGCAAGTCTGCCCAAGCTGACGCCATGGGTCCTGCTGAGGAGCTTATGGACTACTGCCTCGGTATTTGCATGGACGTCGTTCAGGAGCGGGCTTTTCGAGACGAAATTCTGCAGCTAGTGTTGGACATCTTAACCAGCGGCAAAGCCAAAGACCCGGATTATTTCTCCATCGCCAAGTGCATAGTCTATTTGAATAAGGATGAACAGGCGTGCACCGTAATCAAGCATCTCGTCGATACTGAAACTGTTGCGGCCACCGCCATCGCCTACCAATTCGCGTTCGATCTCTTCGATAATGGCACGCAAGAGTTTCTGGGTAAGGTTATATCGGGTTTGCCCAAGGGTGAACTTCCAACCGAAAACAAAGAGAACGAAGACAACGCCGAGACCGAGAACACTCCGTTGTTGAGCGATGTAGATAAGAGCAATGCAAAAGGTGATGAGCTCGACGAGAAACATACCGAAATCTACAAAAATATCCGCTCTATCCTGGACGGTACGAAGACCATCAAGCTCAACCTTGAGTTCCTCTATCGTAACAATCACACCGACATAAGCATTCTGAACAAGGTTCGTGACAGCCTCGAGGGCCGGAACTCCATATTTCACACGGCTGTGACGTTCTGCAACGCATTCATGAACCAGGGCACTACTAATGACAAGTTCTTCCGCGACAACCTCGAGTGGTTGGGTAAGGCGGTCAACTGGTCCAAGTTCACGGCGACGGCTGCCTTGGGAGTCATACACCGCGGCAACCTCTCCCAATCCAAGAAATTACTAGATCCCTATCTTCCCCGCGGGGCTGGCGGCATTAGTGGCGGCTCCCCGTACTCTCAAGGTGGTGCTCTGTATGCCTACGGTTTGATTCACGCAAATCACGGCGCAGATGCTCTCGATTATCTCAAGACCCGGTTCACTGAAGCTGAGGAAGAAGTCATTCAGCATGGTGGCGCACTGGGTCTTGGTCTGGCTGGTATGGCAAGCGGCAACGAGGAGATCTTTGAGAACCTCAAGGCTGTTTTGTACGCCGACTCTGCCCTCAATGGTGAGGCCGTTGGTTTGGCCATGGGGCTGATCATGCTTGGTACTGGCAACGTTAAGGCCCTAGAAGACATGGTCGCCTATGCGCACGAGACGTCACATGAGAAGAGCGTACGGGGTCTGGCTCTAGGTATGGCTCTAATCATGTATGGACGACAGGAAGGTGCGGATGTTATGATCGAGGGTCTGCTTAACGATCCGGATCCGACATTGCGCTATGGTGGCATCATGACTGTTGCCATGGCCTACTGTGGCACCGGAAGCAATAAGGCCGTTCGCAAGCTTCTCCACGTTGCGGTCAGTGATGTCAACGACGACGTGCGACGTATCGCTGTCATGAGCTTGGGTTTCATCCTCTTCCGAAAGCCAGGAAGTGTTCCCCGCATGGTTGAGCTTCTTTCCGAATCGTACAATCCCCACGTGCGATACGGTTCAGCTATGGCTCTCGGTATCTCTTGTGCAGGTACCGGTCTGGACGAGGCAATCGACCTGCTAGAGCCGATGATGAAAGACCCGACAGACTTTGTCCGGCAAGGTGCTCTGATTGCCCTAGCCATGATCATGATCCAGCAGAATGAGGTCATGAACCCCAAGGTCGCGGCAATCCGCAAGACCCTCAAGAAGGTCGTTGGTGATCGACACGAGGATGCCATGACCAAATTTGGTGCTGCTCTCGCACTCGGTATCATCGATGCCGGAGGACGGAACTGCACCATCGGTCTTCAGACTCAGACGGGCAACCTGAACATGGCGGGTGTTGTTGGTATGGCCGTCTTCACACAGTACTGGTACTGGTTCCCCTTTACCCACTTCTTGTCTCTAGCTTTCAGCCCAACTTCCATTATCGCCCTGGATCATGATCTGGACATCTTAGATGTCAAGTTCCACTGTGCTACAAAGCCCAGTCTCTTTGACTACCCTCCCGAGCAGGAGGTGAAGACCGAAGAAGGCCCCGCCTTAATTGCAACCGCCATTCTGTCGACTACTGCTCAGGCTAAACGTCGCGCGCAAAAGAAAGAGCGGGCGCAACGCCGGGAAAGCATGGATATAGACCCTACAACTACACCGACTATTTCCAAGCCGGCCGCTGAAGGTGAGAAGATGGATGTTGATGAGAAGACCAAATCAGGCGAGGAGAGCAAGGACAAGAAGGAGGAACAGACTCCAGCGCCGAGCGAGAAGGAGACCTCGGCACCGCCAGATGCTAAGAAGAAGCTCGAGAAAGAGAAGCCGGGCTATGAGATTGAGAACATGAGTCGTGTCTTGCCTGGCCAGCTAAAGTACATCACAGTCCCTAAGGGACGATACTGGCCAGTCAAACTTGTGAGACCAGGCCCATTGGTAGGTCCCCTCAAATTACGTCTTTTGCTACCTGGACACCATACTAACTCATTTGTAGCCCACCGGTGGCCCTTTGCTTCTTCACGATATGCAACCCGAAAAGGAGAAATCGTTGATTGAAGAAAAGTTGAAGAAGGTGGCAACCGAGAGAGCACCTGTAGCCGGCGGTAACGCCCAGGGTAGAACCTCTCGGAGCGTTGAAGAGGCTTTGCTAAGTCGTTTGGCGGGTAATACTCCTGTCACACCGAGCCGGAACCAGAGTGGTGCAGCTGCGGCTGCTGGTGTGCTCACGGCAATCGACGAAGATGGAGAGGGTGATGAAGAGGCCCCCGTTCCTCGCGATTTTGATTATTACACCGACAACGAAGGTGATGATTAGGTGCTTTTCCGACGACTACGACCACGACAAGGATCAGACCGTCATGGGGAATAGACAACAGACGTTGCATATGGTATTTCTGCCTTGTAAATTGTAACACCAGTTGTAGATTAGACTCGGTATAGAGTGGTGGGTTATTCACCTGCGTGGGACTTTATCGGCTTAGCCGTCGGGAGTCCCCAGGATTACCAGAATAGTATACTTTCAAGCCATATCTACCAAACTTCCATTTTTAGACCTAGTTGGTACATGATTCTTGAGATGGATAAGATGCCCAATTTTGGTGCAGTAAGCCGCGTGCGTCTATATCAAGATCCGGTATATATTATACCTACTTTCTATCTATATACCCCCTTTAATAGGTATTGTCCATAATGTGTATTATTTTATCTCACAGTCCGTCTACTTTACTGTAGAGCATGGGTAATTCGGGATATTGAACGATGTTTTGTTCGTAACTAGTTGTCGGGTGAGACTCAACCAGCCTCATCTCAGCTAGGGATTCAAACATCCCTCCTCGACCCCATTAGCGAAGAACCGCAACCATACAGGATACATTGATACTTTTCTATGCTAGATACATCAGTGATCAATTATCTGTTCTTCCTTTCCTCTGATCGTCTGTCTTTTCTTCTGGTTGACCACATTAATCGGATGCGGCCTCCTCCAGGGTAACAATACAAAAGAAGAAACGAGAGAGCAACAAAGTTACAAGCGAACAACCGCGGCGGCACCCGCCCGCTGTCATCTTTCGTTGTTGGTGGTGTTCGGGGTCTCCATTATTTAATTCAGAGCTGGGGGGTCCAACGCACGGTAGTTTTTTCTCGATGATCTCCGGGTACTGTCCAAGATCCAATGTTCTCTTTCAGATTTCCCTTATCGCAGCTGACTCCGTCTTATTACAGTATCTTGGAGCTCCCATCCCCAGTCATTATTAGCGCGCCATACAGTAGAAGATGTTCACCCCACAAACCTAGATCTAGCAAAACTCTTCCTTATCTCTGGCCAGCCAGAGCTGCTAGCGACGTTTTCTAGTGACGTCCGTGGCTCGATCTATTCACCATATCGCGGGACCTACCAAGCTCAAGAAGCTCCGAGTCATCGTCGAGATAGAAAAGTAGAAGGAAATAACTACACTCGTGATCGATTGGTCTTCTAAACTACTTACTTAATCTATTAGTCTAAATCATATTTGCTTATCATGTCGGTCTTGGCGAGTCTGGAGCGCTGCTGTATTAATAGTGATATCAGTTCATTGTTAAGCATCGAAAGCGTCTATTTTCGTTGTTGCGAACGATCAACAAGCGGTGCAAGTACAGAACGTTAATTGGATGTACAACGTCTAGACTACGACATGGTCTGTATGACAATGCTCTTTTACGAATGTCAGTATCCAGGAGGCAAAAATAAACAAAAGACACCCGGCACCGGGCGGTACGCATCTTCGGCCAGCCCCGCCCGTCCGTGTCCTTGCAGCTAATATGGATGGGTTGGCTTAGGAGGCTTGACCCAGCCCTGCGAGATTGGATGAATATCACTAGGTTAGAGAGATAGATATAGAAATATATATATCCATATATCGTAGTTCGAGGCTGCAGGGCCACTCCTTGCTTCCTCCTCAACCTCAACCAGCGATCAGAACATCGACGGATAGCCGCAGTTCATCACAGATCTTGTAAGATCTTCGATTGCCTTACAGGGGGGATCAACGCAGTCTCCGCTTACTCGAACTTAATCCGTTGTACGGTAGTGATTGACGACATAACCGCGAATACAGCCGTATTTGCAGAGAATCAGTCCCTCATAAGGCCTCGTAAGGGGTGAATCTTTATCATCGCTATCATTGTCCAAGACAGCTACCTATCATTATGGATGAAGACCAGGGTCCGTCCCAGATCGTGCCACAGCCGGCGGCGAAACGAAGCATGGCAGACAGACTCTACGTTCTAAAAAAGACATTCCTAACGCGAGACGGGCTCCTCGGCGACTACGACTACCCCTTTCTCTTCCGCCCCAACATACCGTTCCTGAGAAAACAGCGCAAAGCCTCGCCCTTCTTCGGGCTTAACGACAGGTTGCCCGTCTTTCTGGCTCTGCTGCTCGGCTTCCAACATGCCCTCGCCATGCTGGCTGGTATCATTACGCCTCCTATCATCTTGTCGGGGGCGGCTGGGGTCAATCTGGAAACCAACCTACAGCAGTACCTTGTGTCGACTGCGTTGATCGTGTCTGGCATATTATCCATGATACAGATCACTCGGTTCCATATTTTTGGCACACCGTAAGCGAGTTCTTCTCATTATTTTGCTTCTCATGCTTCCTCATATAGCCATATCGGCGAATGCCACCAACGCTTCATCTCCACCTCATCGCAATGCTTATACGACAAAGAGGCTGACAAGCTACGCAAGATACTATGTCGGGACCGGCTTGATCTCAGTCGTCGGTATCTCATTTACCATCATCCCGGTCGCTCAGGGCGCATTTACACAGATGTACGCCAATGGCTACTGTCCCGTAGCAGAAGATGGCTCGAGGTTGCCTTGCCCGGACGCATATGGCGCCCTCTTGGGCACCGCCGCCGTAGCGGCTTTAATCGAAATCGCCATCGCTTTCATGCCACCTAGGATCATATTGAAGATTTTCCCTCCTCTCGTTACGGGGCCTACTGTCATGGTAAGTAAAAATTCCCTTGAGCATCTATCCGGTCCGGTCTATACCTACATGTAATCGTTTAACTGACTGATACTTTTCAAGCTCATTGGCATCGGTTTGATTGAGTCTGGGTTCAAGGACTGGCTGGGTGGAAGCGGCCCTTGCTCGGATGCCACCCATACCGCTTTCTTCGACAAGTGTCCTGATATCACCGCTCCTCACGCGCTACCTTGGGGATCAGCCGAGTATCTGGGTACGTAAAAACCGGCTAACAGCGCTTTCTACTACCTATAGCATATAAAGAGGTCACAATTAACACCAGTAAATAGGTCTAGGCTTCTCCGTATTCATCACCATAATCCTCTGCGAGCGCTTCGGCGCGCCCATAATGAAGTCCACCAGCGTAGTCATCGGCCTCCTCACAGGCATCATCATAGCCGCAGCCACGGGCTACTTCTCGCGCAGCGGCATCGACCAGGCGCCCGTGGCCTCATTCATCTGGGTGCACACTTTCAAACTCAGCGTCTACGGGCCGCTAGTTTTACCTCTAATCGCGGTATTCATCATCTGCGCCTGCGAGGCCATCGGCGACATCACCGCCACGTGCGACGTCTCGCGCCTCGAGGTCGAGGGCGAGATCTACGAGACGCGTATCCAGGGCGGTGTGTTGGCAGACGGCTTGAACGGCATCCTTGCTGCGCTGGGCACCATGACGCCCATGACGACTTTCGCGCAGAATAACGGCGTTATTGCGCTGACGCGGTGCGCGAATCGCACTGCTGGATATTGCTGCTGGTGAGCTTTTTTTTAGTTTTTGATAACAACTTTTTTTTTTCACATTCCCTATAGTAGTTATCGGTCATACTAATAGAGGTGTTTCCCCAGCTTTTTCTTAATCATCATGGGCATCTTCGCCAAATTCGCCGCAGCGCTCGTCGCGATCCCCTCCGCCGTTCTGGGGGGCATGACGACGTTCCTCTTCTGCTCCGTAGCCGTCTCCGGCATCGCCATCATAGCCCGCGGCGTGCCCTTCACGCGCCGCAACCGCTTCATCCTGACGGCCGGGCTCGCGCTCGGCTACGGAGCGACGCTCGTGCCGACCTACTTCAACAACGTCTTCACCTACGACGGCGACAACAGGAGTCTCCGAGGCTTCCTCGACGCCATCGAACTTATTGTCGAGACGGGCTATGCCATCACGGCGCTGATCACGGTGCTTCTTAACCTTACGCTGCCGGAGGAGATAGAGGAGACGGTTGAGAGGGTCGTGACGACGCCTGAGGAGCCGGTGGGACTGAAGGATGCTCCTTTGAATCACCATAGTATGGAGAGCGAGAAAATAGAATGAAAAGCCGGTGTGAAGGGGTGTAGAGATTTATAGATTATTTTGGATACATGACTAAAAGCGAACGATTTTCACGAATATATCGAATATTTTGGACTGCGCTATGTATCGACGGCCAATAGTCTATCATCTTGTTTGCATAACTTGAATGAAATGTATATTTACCTAGGTACCTAGGCATCGTAAGGAGTCGGGAGCTGGTTTCGCTGCACTGCCGCGACACTACCAAGTGGACTCCGATTCCCATAATAATAAGTGACGGGGTAAAATGGGGTCCTTCGGTTTGTAACGGGCTATAGACGGGATCTACAGCGGAAAGCGCAGCATCACATCTGTGATATAAGACGCTCGGTTTACTGTTCTCTATGGTTGTTATTTAATTCCTCGCATCATCTCAACCCTCCTTAAGTTATTATATTATATATTTCAGCTCATTGTATACTCGTTTCACTTAGGGAAATTTCCAGTGAATAGGCCATCAAGTTTCGACTATTGACACCATTCGATCGAAGTAAAATCAACTTCACCAAGCCAATAGTGGCAAGATGGGCCAGATCACAGAGCAGGAACTAGGTGAAATATATGCCTTTGCCGTCCAACTAGGCAAAGATGCAGGACGCATGTTAATGGACTTTGCGAAGGCGAGATGGGGAGATACCGGCAGCGGAGAGCAACTGTTTTCGGAAAAGGATAATGCTGTCGACATTGTGACCAAGGCTGACGAGGGTATGTTTACATTTTCTTGGGTATATATGTGTCGGCATGCTGATTTTTCCTATGAAGATGTCGAGGCTTTCATTAAGAGCTCTATCGAGAAGAAGTACCCCTCACATAGGTATGTCCTTTCGAGTCTCATCGCATCTACAGAAAACGTCAGATGCCCAGAGTATGCTAACTGAATACCAGATTTATAGGCGAGGAGACGTACTCCAAAGGAGCGTCGCGCAACTATTTGATCGGCAGCGAGCCGACATGGTGCGTTGACCCCTTGGACGGAACAGTCAACTACACGCACCTATTCCCAATGTTCTGCGTATCCATCGCCTTCATCGTAGATGGAAAAGCCGTCATAGGAGTGATATACGCGCCATTTATGAACCAGCTGTTCACAGCATGTAAAGGCAGAGGCGCCTGGCTTAACGAGACGCAACAATTACCTCTGATTAGAAATCCGATCCCGCCCATGCCGGCGCGCGCACCGGGCGGGTGCGTATTCTCTTGCGAATGGGGCAAGGATAGAAGGGATAGTCCCGATGGCAACTTGCATCGGAAAGTCGAGAGCTTTGTCAATATGGCTGCTGAAGTCGGTGGACGGGACGGCAAGGGCGGCATGGTACATGGCGTCAGGAGTCTCGGGAGTGCCACGCTTGATTTGGCGTATGTGGCTATGGGCGCTTCTGATATTTGGTGGGAAGGCGGATGTTGGGAGTGGTAAGTCCCCTTAGGAAATGGTTAACTGTGTGCGCATCCGACAAATTAACGAGGTGAAGGGATGTCTCGGCTGGTATTGCGATCCTACAAGAGGCTGGTGGCTTCGTCACGACTGCGAACCCGCCTGAAGACCATCAAACGGCAGAAATTACAGACGTGCGATTAGGGAGTCGACTATATCTCGCAATCAGGTATGTTAAATGGCCGTGAGACTGCTGCAGTCTGTATCTAGTGAAATGCTAACACCGAGTCGCAGGCCAGCAGGGCCCTCAGAGACGGAATCCGGGCGCCAGACACAAGAGCGAGTCGTTCGGGAAGTGTGGAAACGAGTAAGAGAATTGGACTATAACAGGCCAGGTGCTTAGATATTCTGTTCGTATAAAGTAGCTACTATATACAAATGCATAAACTTATATACCGATCAACCGAAACCCACGTTTGGCTATCTACTCGAAGTTGAATAACACCTGGTAAATGCTTATAGTTCTTACAAATAAAGTCGTATATGTATGATTATAACCTTGAACTTTGCGAGCTTTGCGAGATCTTTGCGGCGATTACCTCCTTGCATTTCGCCACGGGCAAGTCTTTCAGCTCCAACCCCGTCCAGAGTTTAGACTACAGTCAATCATTAGCTCTTGGTATCATCGCGGAAAAACAAGCACAACTCACCTGCTCGAAACCCTGCCATATCATAGCCTCAGTACCTAGTATAACCTGCCACCCCTCCCGCTCAGCGACAGCCCAAAGCTCCGTATAAGGAGTAGGATTATAGCACATCTCCAACATAGCGCCCTTCCTCTCCTTCCTCAAGAACGTCTCAATAACCTTTCTTGCAATCTTCTCCTCGGTAGTCTTTGGCGGGAAATCCGGCACGCATGCGACGATAGCCCCGGGCGCCTCGAGCTTCTCGGCCTGCTCCACCGTCGCGACGTGGACGAGAGAGTCGCCGTACCCCCGTTCCCTACAGTCGCGGATGACGGCGTCGACCTCGGCCTGGTCGCGGTTCACCAGGTAGATCCGCGTTGCGCGCATCCACTTCCATAAAGCGTAGACAGCGCTACGGGCCGCGCCACCTCCGCCGATGACCATGGCGGGCTTGTCGTGGAACACGGCGTGCGGGTTGCTGATGTTTTGATAGAAGGACTCGCGCACGCCTACGACATCCGTGTTGGTGCCGTAGAGTCGACGGCGGCCTGTGCCCGCTGTGTCTCTGGCTTCTGAAGGCCGGAAGAAGATGGTGTTGCAGGCGCCGACTTCGCGACATTCTTCACTCATTTCGTCTAAGTGTTCCATTATGGCTACCTTGTGAGGCATCGTGATGGACGCTCCTGGGATTTTACGTTAGCATATATATCGTCCTTACACCTGACACTCTTAGGTAATTATCGTGCTGTTAGGGGAAACGTACCGAAGCACTTGGGATCTTGCAGCAGTTTGAGGAAACTTGTTATATCGGCGCTGTCGAGACGGAATTGCTCCCACCGCCAACCCTGTTGGTCGAATATCGTCTGGTGAAATTGCGGTGACATGGATGCGGCGATCTTCTGGCCGAAGAGATAGCCATGGCGGTCGAGCACCGCTTTCTGTGGTGGTTGTTCCGTTTTGACGGGGATGGCGTTCATGGTTATGAAGTTGTGAAATCTATCAGGGACTACACTAGAAGCCACTTTTGGATAAAGTAAGACAGTCGTGGAAGCAATTTAAAGGTAGTTATGAATATTCAAAACACATATACGCTGTACTGGGATATCTGGGTTATCAACTCTTCACTCTACCACTTTTTGGCTGTCTTTCTTTGATCTAGAAATATCAAACTGCCGTGTCTCTATACAATACTGGCGCGCCGCGCCAAGCTGAGCCGAGGACCGTTTACTCCAAGTCCCCGCACCCGACGATTCGTTGGAGAAAAGCAATCCACCACACCCTAGGAGCGGATATGATCTCATCCCATTCAACTAGCTACCAGTAGATGAGGGTAGAACAGGGTTCCAGAACGGCGATTACAAATTGGGAAAATAACCGTTTTAGGAGAGGAGACTACTAGATACCTTAGTAGTCTAGAAAGAATATGGTCTAGTATCTGGCTCAGGACATGGAAGAGTCATGTCCCGGGAACCAGCTCTATTACGGTTTCCGAAGCCGGATAAGTCTTTATCCCCATCTCTAAACCAGCCCACCACGATGGAACTAAGATCTGTGATCTGAGGGATTATCCTTGTATATCCCACCACCACGTGGGCCATTCATTTCCCCAAACTGCCGCTGGCAAGTTGCCGGGCTTGCTGAAGAAACCGCAAAGTGCTCTATTGCGAGTCAGTCGGTTCTGGTTGTGAGTACCTGCTCGTAACTAGCAGTCTTGCATAGTCCCCTACCACTCCGCAACTCGACTTTAGAACCCAGCCATTCCTCGGCGGTCCCTACGCTAACTAGCATCTCATTAAGCAATTCGTAATCCATTAGCACTGTACATGGAGACGGGAAGTATGTTCAACCAAGCGGTATCCCATCTCAGACATGGTGTAGTCGACCGGCTTGCCATCCACAAACTTACAAGGGGTAATCCTGCATGAGAGAGAGAAGGGTTCAGTCCTATGGTTTCACGGTGACCAGGATACTTGCCACTTATTACTTACCCCGGATCTCACCCCAACTTCATCGACATTAAGTGGCTTACTAGCCATGTCTAGACTTGGGGCCCCAGATATCAAATTCTTATATGCATCATCTATAAGAACACCGACCCTGCAGCCAAACCTCGACGTCACTCCCCGTGATCTGTGATCTCCAGTCACAGTGAACCCCTTACCCACGGGACCGCAGGTTCCATTGTCAACACCTCATCATCAACCCGACGGTCTACACCGTCAGCAACAACAAACCATGGGTCTCCTAACCCTAAAGGAAGACCGCCCAACGCCCAAGGCAGTCTACAACTGGCGTGTCTACGCCTCCGCGTCCGTAGCCTCCTTCGCCTCATGTATGATCGGCTACGACAGCGCCTTCATCGGCACAACTCTCGCGCTCCCCTCCTTCACCCAGGAATTCCAATTCGGCCTTCTCAGTAAAGCAGACAAAGCTCTCATCTCAGCGAACATCGTCTCCCTCTACCAGGCGGGAGCCTTCTTCGGCAGTTTCTTCGCGTACGGCAGCACGCACTACCTCGGCCGACGAAAGAGCCTCTTCATCTTTTTGAGTGTCTTTATTTTGGGAGCCGGGTTGATGCTCGGCGCGAACCGCGAGAGAGGTCTGGGTCTGATTTATGGCGGGAGAGTGTTGGCCGGTATCGGCGTCGGTGCGTCTTCGATGATCGTGCCCATCTACATCTCTGAGCTTGCGCCTCCTGCTGTCCGGGGCCGTCTTGTTGGGATCTATGAGCTGGGGTGGCAGATTGGGGGTTTGGTTGGTTTCTGGATCAATTACGGCGTCAACTTACATGTTGCGCCTTCGCGCTCCCAGTGGCTGATCCCGTTTGCTGTTCAACTCATCCCCGCGGGTTTGCTCTTCCTTGGCGCGTTTTGGATCAGGGAGTCGCCGCGATGGCTGATCGCTAATGGCAAGCGGGACCAGGGTATTGAGAACCTCTGCTGGATTCGCAATCTCTCTCCGGATGATATGTATATCATTGAGGAAGTTGGCTTCGTCGATGAAGAGGTAGAGAGGTATCGACGAGACGTCGGTGCTGGGTTCTGGAAGCCGTTCGCTTCTCTCAAGATAAAGAGGGTTCAGTGGCGATTCTTCCTTGGCAGCAGTACGTTTCACTCGCTCACTTCTCTATGAACTAACGATTCGTCATGAACCACATGATTCACTAACCACGCCGCATTCGTAGTGTTATTCTTCTGGCAAAACGGCTCCGGCATCAACGCAATAAACTACTATTCGCCAACCGTATTCTCTTCCCTAGGAATCCGCGGCACAAACACGGGTTTCCTAACAACAGGTCTCTTCGGCGTAGTCAAGACCGTCCTCACCGTCGTCTGGCTGTTATACCTAATCGACCACCTCGGCCGCCGAAAGCTTCTCATGGGCGGCGCGCTCGGCGGCAGCATCTGCATGTGGATTATAGGAGCGTACATCAAGATCGCCGATCCAGCGAATAACCCCACCGACGAGATTCCTCCAGCAGGTATCGCAGCTATCTTCTTCTTCTACCTCTGGACGGCGTTTTATACGCCGTCGTGGAATGGGACGCCGTGGGTTCTAAATTCTGAGATCTTCGATCAGAACACAAGGTTAGTTGCCTCCTACCTACTATCTACACTATACAGGAACACATCTACTAACCCGACAACATGTAACAGATCCCTAGGCCAAGCCTCAGCAGCAGCAAGCAATTGGTTCTGGAACTTCCTAATCAGCCGCTTCACGCCGCAGCTCTTCAACGCCCTGGGATACGGCGTGTACTTCTTCTTCGCCAGTCTTATGGTCCTGTCTATCGTCTTCGTCTTCTTCCTCATTCCCGAGACCAAGGGGATCCCGCTAGAGGCTATGGATAGCCTGTTCAAGGAGCGTCCTGTGTGGAGGGCACATGATAGAGTCATGGACGAGTTGCGGTTGCATGATGAGGAGTGGAGGCGGAACGCTGATGGGGTGGGACTTCAACTCGAGAAGGAGAAGATAGCTGTTGAGGAGCGGGAGGGTGTTTAGTTTGATGGACTTGGCGCCTTGAACAGGGGTACTATATTTGAGTAAATGAAGAGAATCCATCTAATTATATTGTTTCTGCCTTCTTTCTAGTAGTTTTCCGTGTGCTTGATTAACAGGATTAATTCAGTCATAGGCCTTTACTTGTGGCTAAGTCTCATTATAATACTTACTGCTGTCTATTATTAATTATGGCCGTACTAAGTATCGCAATCTTCGGCATTTGACTTCATTTATGCATGCCTATACAAGCCAACCCTGAAGTTATTGGTATTTCACCATAAACATAAAAGATGGTCAGTATTTACATTTATTGAAGTAAACCTATCCGTTTTGAGTCTTAAAAGAAATACAGCAATTTACAGTACCTAGCCATTACGCCCACAAAACGCCAAACATCGCTAGCTTGGGAAAAACAAATTAACCCACAAGTGAATCACAGCGACGCCGTCATCCTCCCCAAGTCACTGTCCTCGACTCTCAATTTCATGTCTCTAACAAGCTTCGACCAAGCGGTAGCACCTCGACTTGCCAGCTCCTTGGGCACCACCGCGTCCGTATCCGCCATTCTCCTATGGAACAGTTCCATGCTCACCCAACCTTCGAACCCAAGACCCTGAAACATCGCCCGCGATATTTCCGTGACTGGGAGATATGCGCCTCGGTCCTTCTCGCCATAGAATAGCCGGCAGTTCCGGGACCAGCTCATACGAGCAGGCTGCTCGGCGTCGTAGAATTGGTGGCCCTCGACCAGGGGGGCCGCGAGCCGCTCGGCGTCGACTACTTGGACGTAGAACACTTTGCTGACATCCACCGTAGCGACAAGACGGGCAATAGATTCCCGGACCGCTTCATCACAGTTTGGAGCCCGGCCGGAAGGCGAGGCAGGATCAGCGTAGATGCGACCCGCGATGTTAAATGTGTCGAGGCAAAGACCAAAGTTGGGTCGATTGACAGCCTGCACAATATCCCAGCTTTCCTCCCATGTGTTGTATCTGGTGCCGAAGCAGAGCGCCTCATAAACGAAGCGGATCGGAGGCTTTTGCGTCAGACCCATATCTGCAGCCTTCTGCAGGTCGGCCACGGCTAGATCCATGTCTTCTGATAATTCAGAAGCCGGGCCAAAGCTTGATGGTATTTGCACAATGTCCGTGTGTAAGGCACGTGCGAGCTGAAACCAGAATTCCAGCTTCTCTAACCGCTTGAGGTGTTCTTGGCGGTCGAGCAGACCCTCGTAATGCGCGAAGGGCTGTAGACAGAGAATGGCGATGCCCCTTTCGTGGCAGAGCCGACGGATGATATTTGCTGCCTCGAGCTCGTTCTCTCTCGTGTCGCCCCCTGGAAGTTGCTCGGCGATATCGACGAGATCCTCGTAGAATAGCTCGAGACCCTGGTAGCCATACAGACGGGCCATGTCGATCTTGTGGACGAACGAGTGGCCCGCGAAGCAGCGGCCTAGCGACATCGATGTGATGGCTAATCGGCAAGGCATTTTGAATTGCAATGACAAGAAAAGGAAATCGATAAAGCTCTCTCTCTCCCAGGAATTGTACCTCTGGGGATCAGGAAAACGTTTGAAGAAACCAATATGGACGAGCTGAAGTACCAGAAGGAGCACAGGCCATTATAAGACCCGTCACAGGATATTGGATACTAGCGAGGCAAACGAGAGCTGAATCAGAACAGAATTCAGTTAGCCTGCAGTGATGATGATGGGCTGAACAAGACAAACACAGTTAAAGCCGTGGATGATCGGCTCCCTGCGTCCAAAAGTCTGAGTCTTCCGGTTTGTACTAGTCGTAGTGTCCGTATCTCCCTTGTCAACCTTGATGGAAATAAATACTACTGTACATACCTAGGGAAGTGCCCAGGTTAGTTACGGACATATTCCGCTCATGAAAGGAGCTGTAGGTACTATCTATGAGATAGCAGCTACCCGGCATTCCTAGATCTTCCCCTTCCTCCACAGTCTCAGTTCATATCGATACAACAAGCCGCGATTAACCGCACCTGACACCCTCATGTTTGGATAATAGGGAGGCGACGTCATGAGTAACGTTCATCCGCCTCTGCCCAGCCTGGTTTTACAAGACCTCCCAAGCTCCAAGGGAAGAGTGTTCAACCGGGAGCCCGGCTCCGGTCTCCTGCGTCCCCCAGCCGTGTATCCTGTCAATATTTCCGTTTGACGTGCGATTGTGCAAAAGTTTTACGATTTTGTGTATCGTTTGTGGTTGTTATATTCTATTGCGGCTTCTTTGACACGTGCAGCGACAAATTGACACTTTGCAGATCATTTGAAGAATAAAATTGCGAACCATAATGACGTGTCAAATCTGACCATTCAGAACGAAGCTGGCCAGGCCGTATCCATGTGGCTGGTTCTTTGTCAGTGCTTCTGGAATCCTTCTTTTATTAGGCCTGTGGATCAGAACGGTTCGTCCTATGTACAGTAGATTATGTACATATTACCTAGATAGGTACTCCCACGCCTATTTTGGGCCTTGTGTTTGAAAGCCGCCAAGAACTCTGACAAAATTCACGATGCGTGTCTGTCTCCATATCCCAACACGTCACATATTTATACTACAGTAGTAGGCCTAAATAATTCCGGCGACAATTGGAGAATTTACTGCCTTTCTTTTAAGAAAAACCCATGAACTCATGAGAAAATACGTCGGCCAGGTTGGTCCCAGGTCTTAACCCCAGATTCGCCATGAATTGGGAATCTGATTCTGGTAAATTTGTGTGTTCGATGGACGCAATGTCGTCTAGAATAGTATCATAATCAAGAGCCGCACCACTGAAGTTTGGTCGCGCCGGCACTGGAAAGTGCATCGATGGTTGTATCGTAAGTGTACCCATGTCCTCAAATTCTACAATGGCTGCGGAGGACGCGTTCAAATGGAGCATTTGGCCCGCTTCGGGATTTGGTTGATGGTTGGAATGGTTCAGTATGTTTATGTTAGTGTTCGCATCTTGGGAAAACAGCGAGCCAGTACTTGTGGAGTCATGCGCGATACCGCTGTGCGGATGCAACAAGGCAGTGGTTGAAGATTGCTGTTGCGATCGCAGGTTTGGCATCAAGCCAAAGGCACTGTTTGATTGCTGCGAACGGTGCACGGGATGAATGTTTTCAAATCCCGAATCTGATTCATGGTTTCGGTCTGGTCTTATCCAAACTGATCCGATTGCCTTCTCGACTTGTTCCCGTCGGCCCTTCTCGTCGCCTTTAGGTGAATCGCTCTGCTCTTGTTGATCAACAAGCCCAATGAATACAGAGAATAACGGGGGCAACCCGCATATACCGAAATTGCCTATGTAGCTCTCGACGCAGTTCAATACTGCATGATACAGATATGGGAATCCCCGGCACTGGCTTGCTGCAGATAGAAATGCAAGGCGCAAAACGTGAATGGACGGGAGTTGACCTGTCAGGCGCTCGCCAGTTAAAACGCAGCTAGACAGTGACTTTTCTGCACCGCATTGGCTAACTGCGCTCTGGAGTGTAGTCAAGAATGCATCTCCGGGTTGCAAGGATATTTCAGACTTGTCCCAGAGTCGGTGAGAAAGGACGAGGTGAATTCTGTGGAGCATATTGAATGAACTGACCGAGTGTGAAGGCATTCGTGAAGGCCGCTCGTCCCGCTGGAAAGGACCAAAATCAGGACAGGGCATCCAGGGCTGCCACTCATCTAGATCATTATCAAGGCGAGGCAGGTTTTTATAGGCCAAATCAGACCTGAGATGCGGGAGGAGACCCAGTTGCGCAGAAACTAGAGTGTCTAGAATAAAACATCCCATATAAGTGTGGGAGGATTGCCTGCCTCGTGCTGAGGTTAAATTCTCATGCAGTCTTAATGAGAGAGCGACCCGACTTGCCATACCTATCAGCATCCACGCAGCTCTGAGATCATTACAGGCCATATTAACGAGGGACAGTAATAGGAGCGCGTTGATGTGACGAGCCTCGAAATCGCCATTCTCAAGCGGTATAAGGTTGCGAGCTGTGTGATAGATCTCCCTCGGTTTCATATACGTAGGAATGGAGGAGACTGCCTCGACGCCTTCAGAAGTTCTGCTGGCCGTTTCCTGGTATGAAGCCAGGGCTAATGCAGCCCAAAGCTCAGCATGCCCGGCAGAATCTGAAGCATCACGGCTAAGATGCAGTCCCTCGTCCGGATAAGCGTACCCTGTCTTCAATACCTCATGCCTTTCAAGTATTGGGAACCAAATATGGGTATATGAGAAGTATATGTCAAGTAGCCGCCAATGGTGGGAAGGAAGACTGACGGTGTTCGGCCCTTGCGGTTGAGGAGGAGATTGCATATCAGTTGGACTCCTATGTAGTAGGTCTATTCTACTGACTTTGGACGTGGTGAGATCTTCAGGCGGTCGGGCCTTCGGTTGCATCATGTCTGATCTTTCGCCTTCGGTCTTTGGAGAAGGTGCTGGCTCCACGCCCGACGCGGACTCTGTGTCGCATCTCGTGAGTAAACCTTTCTCATGATCGTCTTCGTCGGACTCCTCGCTAGGAGTTGAATCGTTTGTAGACCTTGTAGACGTGGCGTTGCTACCCGATAGCACACGCTCGATTTCTGCATGAACAGTGCTCTTCCTCCATCGACGATGTAGACGGGTGCCAGTTGAGGTAGAGTGTTTTCCAGCTAGTAACAACCGCCCTTGGCCGCCTTCGTGTGTTAGGAGACCGTGAAGGGCCTCTTCTGATTCAGGTATCTTGTCAAATATCCAACCGAGAGCGATCTCCAATGTCCTGATGTAACCCGTCTGCACACCCCGCTTCTTCTTGGGCTCTTCCCAACTGCATGATCGATTCTGAGATGCGCAAGGGAAGCAGAGGGGTTGGATTCCGTCACATTTCTCGCGCGCAGCTCTGCACTGATCACATGCTCGTGAGACTCGTCGTCTTTTTGGTGCTGTTTCACCTGACGGGCGAACAGTGCTACTTTTGCTGCTTGTCTCCTCCGCACCACCCTGCCGCTTCCTACGCATAACTGCTCGTTTTCGCCCTCTTTGGGATTTGGCGCCTTAAGTCTCGTCGTTTCGCTAAGACCTTATACGAAGCACACGCATTCATGTTTTGGGATTCGATGCACGGAACAGCTTCTCAGGCTTCATGTTGATCCAGTGTGCTCTTTGGGACAATTGCGGGGCCTGTTGAAAGACCCCGGAGTACAGTTTGTTCGTTTCAACTACTGTATCTTATTGGAGTACCATAAGCATTCAACTCGCGAATTGGCTTCTACGATGCCGTGCAGTGGGGGAGTCTGGGGAACCCCAGTGCGGAGAAGCCCGGTAACTTCGGTGAGGCCGGCTGCAACACTGCCTTGGATAAACACTTATCCAGGGACATCCCTGAGAGCTGTCACTTAGGCCGCCTCTGTTTAGTGGAAGGCTGATGAGCTAGTAAGTTAGAAGGCGAGTATCTTTTTGGTTGTCTTAGACTTGGCCCAGTTGTCGAGTTTCATGGCCATACACCCAACCCTAAAGAGCAGACAGCTCAAATTTGTTTGCACAGTACGGTTAGGTTCCACTGGTCAGCATCCGTCGCTCCCTGTTCTTTACGCCGCCGTTGAGAGAAGTATGAACTACTTATCTTGGACGAACAAGTGATGGAATGATCAGAATACCTGACAAGACGACTTATTTCAGCCTCTGATTGTTTGGATGGTATGAAATGGTATCTGCGGTAGTGGCAGGAGTCAAGAGGACGTATCACTCATACTTTGATCTTGAACCTTCAAAACGGCTGCGCCAACATGACCCATCGCCACGGGAAGGCCGGCGTGGCATGAGCTTACCGAATACCACAAGCAACACACCATCGAGGTCCACCTCGGGCGCCTCATTTGAACCAGACGCATCCATTGTGCTTGTTGGAATACGTGGTTCTGGGAAGTCTACCCTAGCGATCATTGCCTCGGCGGCAATGAAGCGCAGGGTCATTGATCTCGACAGAACATTTCAAGATATGACGGGGTTAACTACGGTAGCATACAAGAAAGCACATGGCACCTTTGAGTATCAGCGGCAGCAGTACTGTGTCCTGGAGACGGTTTTAGCCAACCACCAAGGAGACTGCATTATTGTGTCATCTTGGATGGAGCGCGGAATTCACGCGCTTCTAGAGAACTTTGCAGCTTCACATCCCGTCATCCACATCGCTAGGGATCTGGAAGCCATACAAAAGCATCTCAAGGTGGCCGACGAGAGCAGAATTCGGGAGTTGATGAAATATACAGCATCGGCATTCCGTGCCGTAGCAAACTTTGAGTTCTTTAATGTTTCCGAAAGATGTACAAGAGTGAACGATTCGGTCAGTGGAGATTCGCGAGAGGCCACGCTACGAGGATACGGGCAGAAATCCCCTGCCCCTTATCTCACCTTAAAAAGAGCTGAGAGGCACTTCCTGAAGTTTCTCTCTCTCATTATGCCAACACGGTCCATCCCATTTATCGAATCTGCGTTTCCACTAGCGTCAGTCCCAACAGAGACGCGCCAATTCACTTACGCGGTGTCTATACCTCTGTCGAAACTGCTAGCAGATGAATGGGAGACAGAAGACATCGAAACCGGCGCTGATGCTATCGAGATTATTATTGATGATGCTTTCGCCTCGAGGACGGTGGAATTCTCTGCCGGCAGCCAATTAAACCCGGAGCGCGCAAGCCGAATTAGCAGAGCCATTGGTGCGGTCAGGAGAAATGTGGTCATCCCCATCATATACCACGTCCCATGGCCGACCTCTAATCCCATCGATGATACCCAGCGAGCTGCGTATTTAGAGCACATCCAACACGGCCTGCTGCTCTGCCCTGAATACGTTACCGTAGATTTGCGGTTGGACGATCAAGTACTCCGTCGTATCATGGATGCGAGAAGGACCACAAAGATCATCGGCGCAGTCCATTTTGAATCATCGTCTCATCCACCATCCTGGGCCGATCCAATGTGGATGTCGTACTATCGCAGGGCGCAGTCTTTCTCGTGCGACCTCGTGAAGCTGACCCGTCCGGCCTTGTCCATGGAGGACAACTTCGAGATCAACATGCTTCGCTGCTCTGTCGCAGGCGCAGGACAACCACAACTTCCCTTAGTGGCATATAATACCGGTCCAAAGGGAAAACATTCCGCATGTCTAAACAAAGTTCTAACATCAGTTCTTCCGGAATCTCTACTCGGATCTAGTTCTAGAAAAGACCACGACTCGTCGTCGTATATACCACCTTCTATAACGTCTCGACAGGCCACCATAGCCTTGCGATCCTCCTTCGCCACAGACGACGCGTTAAAGCTGTACGTGCTCGGAGCCAATTGTCACCACAGCCTCTCACCTGCCATGCACAATACCGCAATACAAGCTCTCGGCATGAGCCACGACTACAAACCATACTCCACCGACTCTCTAAGCGACATTCGAGATCTGATACACGATCCTTCCTTCGCCGGCGCCTCCGTCGGTCTTCCATTCAAGGTCGAAGTCATCAGCCTTACCCACTCTCTCAGCACGCACGCCAAAGCGATCGGTGCCGTCAACACCTTGATTCCCGTACGCCACTTAAATCCAGACGGAAGCATACCGGACGATGCGCTTCTGTCCAACGCACGCAACAGTGCAGGCCCCGTTCTTGCTTTATACGGGGAGAACACAGATTGGATCGGCATTCGAGCATGCATACGCAGGGGCCTCTCCCCCGCGAACGCCGTCCGTTCAACCACAGCAGGCCTCGTGATCGGTGCGGGAGGTATGGCGCGTGCAGCCGTATACTCCATGCTCCAACTCGGTGTCCAGAACATCGTCGTCTACAACCGGTCTCCGGACAATGCGCAGAAGCTCGTGTCTCACTTTGAGCGGCTCCTCTCCCGAAACGACATACCTCTACTGAGTAAAGTCGACGACGGGAAGACTGACTTCCACATATTACGGTCTCGAGATGACCCCTGGCCCGAACACCTTCGCCAGCCGACCATTGTGGTCTCTTGCATACCGTCTCAGCAGACGGGCGATCAACCTCCACCGAACTTCACCCTTCCCGAGGCCTGGATGGGCAGCCCTACGGGTGGTGTTGTAGTAGATTTTTCTTATGGGGTCCTGGACACGCCTGTAATCCTCCAGACGCGCGCGGAGGCACATCGTGGGTGGGTGGTTATGGATGGCTTGGATTTACTGCCTGAGCAAGGCTTTGCTCAATTCGAGTTATTTACAGGGAGAAGAGCACCGAGGCGATTGATGCGTGCCGAAGTGCTCAAGTCATCGCCTGACGAGCAGCGTTCTTATCCATTACAGCCTCGACTCGATAGTATTACTGAGCAGGAACCATAGAACGACGTTCATAACGAAGCTAACGCAATGAGACAAGACATTCGTAAAGTATAGTGAGCCATGTATTATTCAACCATGCATAAGGTTGTTTTGTTACGTACTTTTAAGCTATCATTGTAAGCTGGGTATCATGAAGAGTAGAAGAAATTATCGTCTTAGACGACGTGCATTTTAACCTAATCCAATCCCTTGAATTTGAGAATTCCGTGAGCGCCGCGCGGACCTAGATCGACCTTGCCACCTTTACCCTTCTTCCTCTTCTTCTTGCGTTTCTGTCCTTCGTCGCTGTCTGAATCATCCGAGTCTGAGTCCTTTTTGGCTTCACGTTTGCCATTGCCCTTCTGGGATACCGCATCGTCTGAGTCGTCGTCCGAGTCATCGCTATCTTCATCACTATCCTCGTCGCTGTCCACTCCAAGTGCTGCTGGTTCCTCCCAGATTTTAACGGTTTGGCCGCCACCACTTATCATGCGGCCTTCACAGTCGAACCCAAGTCCCACCACAGCCTCGAGATCATCATGTCGCAAAGACCCAACTACTGCGCGCTTATTTAAGTCGACAATGCGCAAACTTCCATCGCCCAGGCCAATTGCCACATTCTTTCCTCGCACGACTTCCTCGGGGATTTGCACAATACAGTCCAGACTTTCACCGCCCCCTCTGGCTGAGTCTACGGTGACTCGATCCTGTTGATCGTCCCAGATCCCTCTGTCCCATAGAGTCAACACACCTGATCCCGTTCCAACTGCCACGACACCATTGTCCCTGTTCTTCTTGGGACCCATGCCCGCAATGAAGGTTGAGCATAGTAACTCATCCTCCTGGTCCTCGCTGCGCACAAGTACGCCGCGGCGCAGGTCCGTAACCGCCAAGGTCGTTCCACCCGTAGAGATCCATTGCTTGCTGAAGCCGCTTGTGCTTTCTGCCGAGGCTGGGAGGGGTGTAAGGCTGGAGACGAAATCGTCGTGAGGGAAATGACTCTGCTGCGGCTTCGAGGCAGCGAGAGCGCCATCTCGCAGATCAAGGAGATGGAGAACGCCGGAGTCGCATGCAAGGAGTAGAGTCTGGGGAGACAGAGCACAGAGAAGGGTAGGAGAGTCGGGTATGGATTTCGAAGTTGGGACTGCTATCTTCGAGATAACTTGACCGGTTGCGGGAGAGAAATGCTTGATGAGAGAATCGGTACCAGCAGAATAGAGAGCTACCAGGCGCATATTAGCCTCACTATATCCCTCGAGCTATACTCGACCCGCAGAAATATCCGCGATGGGCGCAGGAATACAAGAAAGAAAAGAAAACGTACAAGAGCCATCGTGACTGAAGACGAGGGAGCGACAGCTACCCTTGTGTCTCCGGGTTCGCCAAGCCGTGTCAATGGTGCTTTTTCCGTCCGACAGAACACTGACATCAGCGTCATCTTCTGAGGATTTATCTGCGGCCGGAAGACGGAAACATTGTACGTGTCCGGTTGCGAGCCCAACCCCGAGGAGAGGTTCCGTGGGATGGAGAGCTTGGCTGAAGAGCTCTGCGCTCAATGGGAGTGTACACAGGTTCTCAAACATGGTGAGAGGGTCAATTGAGATGACCAGTTGACAAGAGAGTATACAGATGCCCTTAAGTGATTACAAATATAACAACATACTCCCGCGACTCAATTGGTGGCAGGAAAGCTGACTCCAAGGTTCCGTTGGAGGGAATGGCTGGATGTTGCCTTTTTCTTTTTCTCAATTGCTGCATTGCATTGTTCGCTCAAGCTATATGCACCAATTGCAGCGTTACCCCACTACTGCATACGTGCATACTCAACCCGCTATGTACTACCTACACCTATACCTACCTTCACGTATCACCAGATGAATCTGTTTGTTTGCCTTCTGTTAAACAAGAGATGAAATAATCTTGTTAGGAAAAGAGAAAAAAGAGAAGACGGAAAAGTAGACCTGATCCCTGATGACGATCTTGATTGGGCAATGACTAGTCTTAACCACAAGATGGTTACCCTCTGCTGGCAACGGCTTGTCTTATTCTTGCTATTCGTCATGGCGACAACCTCAGCAACAACCCTGCGTAATATCATGTATCTTACCGGGTATGATTGTATTTCAGACTCTTTATTGATAGCCATGTTCTGTTGGTCTACTAACATTAGCTCACAGCCAACACCCTGTCATTCCCGACGATGCTTCCCTTAGCGGACCCATCACTCATGTTGCTTTGGCCTTCATGAATTCGAACATCTTCAACAGGAAAGAGCCAAGTTCCTCATGGCCACTATTCATGTCGGTGGAGGAATCCCGCTCAATGTTTCGACCCGGCGCGAAGATCATGGTAGCCATTGGCGGTTGGGGCGATACTAGCGGCTTCGACACGGCAGCCCGTACGGAGGAGAGTAGGGCTAGGTTCGCGCGCAATGTAGATGCTATGGTTCGCGATACAGGCGCTGATGGTTAGTCCATCGCCCAATCTCATAAAAATTATGAAAGTGTGAGTTCTAACTATAAAAAATGCTAATGTGAATAGGCGTCGATATCGACTGGGAGTATCCAGGGTAAGTAGCCTACTACTGCAAGAAGATATCTTACGGCTCAGAATTAACACAGCTGCAGGGGCAACGGCGAAGACTACAAGCAAGTACCAAACGAGGAGAAGGCGTGGGAAATCACCGCATACCCCTTACTGCTCGCTGAGATCCGCAAAGCACTCGGTCCTGACAAGCTCATGTCGGCGGCCGTTCCTGGCATTCCTCGAGACATGCTAGCCTTCACGGCAGACACTGTGCCGAAAATTATGCAGTCACTCGACTTTCTCAATGTCATGACGTACGACCTGATGAATAGACGAGACAATGTGACGAAGCATCACACGGGCGTCCAGCTTAGTCTCGATGCCGTGAACGCTTACATGGCGAATGGCGCGCCGGCCGATAAAATTAACCTCGGCTTTGCCTTCTACACCAAGTATTTCCGGGTCAAAGGCAAGTCTTGTGCGGATAATCCCATCGGTTGTCCTACCGGCTTGATGGAGGATCCGGAGACGGGCGCTGATCTGGGTAAAACGGGTGGATTCTCATGGCACGACGATATCCCCGAAGATGTCAAGGGATCGTTTGAGAAGGCACTGAGCAAGGGACAATATGACGAACAAGGCGGTGGTTACTGGTACTGGGATGAGGACCAAGCTCTTTGGTGGACGTTTGACACCCCCGAGGCTATCTCGAAGAAGTTCCCGCTTGTCATAGAAGAGAAGAGGCTCGGGGGCGTATTTGCGTGGGGTTTAGGAGAAGACGCCCCGGATTTTGCACATCTCAAGGCCCTCAATGATGGTGTTCAGCTTCTTGCCAAAAAGAAGGATGAGCTGTGATCTCTCGTGCTATAGTTTCTATAACCCAATAGCGTATGATTTAATAACCTGACTTGAAGTGATATATCTGGCTGGTATGAACTTTATGTTGGTCGACTATGTGCGTCTATCTGGTGTATCAATACCTCTGCGATGCCATCATCTTTTTTTTTAGTCAAAATTGCTTTTCACCGCCCTTTACAAATCGAGGTATGCGAGAGAATTACTTTCATGTCTGTACCTTCATAAAGCCGTATCCCAGACTAGATTTCCACTAGTCTTGTAGGCTATGCAAAACCCAAGCAATTGGCATAATAAGACACAGTCGCCGACCAATCCGAGAAGATGCCCAAAACGCCAACCTGCCGCGCGAGGACGTCGACAAGTTTAAACATATCGCCATCTTTATGCGTGCCATTCAAAATCGTGCTATAATAATAGTCGCCCGCCGCCGCAGCCTGCGCAAGCGGACCCGACCGCTCAAGCGACCAGGTGATGATATCGAGCCCCAGCTTCTTCGCCGTCTTCGCGTACTCCGAGGGGACGTACTCGCCCTTCCCATTCAGCGAGACGAGGTACGGCAGAGGCGGGCCGACGATGCGCACGCCAGCGTTCTTGTAGAACGTCAAGTTCGCAGCAGCTTCCGCGATGGTGTTAGGCGCGTCGCCCGATTCGTCGAGCAGAATGGTCTGCTTGCCGAACTGGGGGTAGTTCTTCAGCCAGTAGGCGACGTCCTCGAATTCGAAGCTCTGTAACCAGACGCGCGAGGGGTGGATCCCGGCGGATATGTATTCGTCGACGATCTGTCGTTCGTATTGTTGCGTCGTGTAGTTCCCTTGGAATGGCATCGGCACGCGGGGCTGCTTCAACTCGCTTGTGAACATGATGCCTTGCGAATCAATGAACTTGATGAAGTCCTTGTGCGAGAGCACCGTGCCGCATGTCGCGTATAGATCTGTCCGCCAGTTCGGCGTTCCGTGCAGGAAATCTGCGGGCGTGGTAGCGGATGCATTGAACCCATCCATCTTTCCGCATAACGTCTTGAACTCGGCGAGCGTGATGTCGCTCGTGCAACAATTAGCCGTCGCCGCCTTACCATTGCTCGCCGGCGTGAAGGGCTTCGTGCACTTAGCGCCGAGCGGCGTCGCGACGATGTTGGTCGTGGTGTGCAGATCGCATTGGTCGTGACGACAGACGAGCTCGCGGTCTTTGGTGAATGCAACGTCGCATTCTTCGATGCCTGCGCCCATCTTTATACCGGCCATGTGCGATTCGAGTGTCTCCTCGGGGAATTGTAGACAGCCGCCGCCGCGGTGGCCTATGCTGAACTTGGTAGTGACAGCCTCCTTGTCTGAGCATGAAGAGAGGCGGCTCTTTAACCATCCTTCATCCATATTGTTGACTAGGAATTGCGGTCGAGGGCCGAGCTCAACATTGCGGTGAGGGTACTGCTGCTTCTGCTGATCGTAAGATAATGTCGTCGGAATCGCAGATGCTCCGGTGGTTAAGGCGAAGAGAACGCCGGTAGCGACTGAGGATACCGCGACACGCATGGTGGGCATTGGCTTACAGGAGCGCTGTCCAATTGAAACTATAATAGAAGTCAACGCGTAGCGTTGGCTTTAGAGATCGAGAAGCCCAAGGGCATGGGGGTGATGCTCTTTTATGGGCAACAACATCTCAACGCAGGTGGATTGCGTACATGTGTGCATCTTTACTTCGCATGCCCGGTGTTGGCGACTAGATATTGTAAACCGCCATTGGCCAATGGCACGGCTGTATCGAGCATGCTCGGCGAGGTTCGTTCTATTTCTCCATCTCACAAGCTGCAGCATACCAGGCAGCCTCAACAGGGCTTCATATACTGACTGCCCTTTTTGGAATATCCGATATAGAAGGCAGAGTAGCTGAAGGTTGTAGCGAGGTTGTTGTAGTGGAAGAACCCACATAGACCTTGAATGCAGGGACTTTGGCTGGCTTGGCACAGTTATATTGCATGACCTCCAGCGACTGATATGTCGACATTGAAGCACGTGGTGGTCGTCGCTTGAGTGGCCGAGATCTGAGGCTCCCAGCAGTTCGGATTCCGAACTTGAGTATGGTTGCTGTGCATGGTGTTCCTTGGAGATTCATCTTGGCAGATTGGCACGAAGGCCTAGGCAAAGCAGAGTCTAGGAACGGTTATCTCTGGTTACCTTAATATTAGTTCGAATTAAGAAGGCCGTTGTGAATTAAAGAGCCAATCAAGGCGAAGAGCGCACAAAAGAAAAAAAATATTAATGGTCGATGCTGATCCAGTCTACCGTCACAGCGGTTCGTCGTTGAGAAAGAACTATTTCTTTAGTTAGTCGTGATGAAATAGCGTTATCTACTAGACTAGATGCTGATAAAATACACTTTTCTTGATAGGTTGTCAGTGTATGGTCGCTATTGGTCTAAATCAATGATGGGCCGAGTAATTGGGAATATCGGACGAGCCAATAGTACTTGTCTAAATACTTCTGAAAGTTGAGGACGGAGGTAGCCGCGATGAAAACCGTGTGTGTAGGAAAAGAAATCGTTTCAAGGTGAAGGTGGTATTTATCTAGCCTTCTCTCTATTCCCAAGCAGCTTAACAGAGTTTCCGATACCCTGGAATGATACCTCCATCGCTTTTTCCATGAACGATAATTGTGACTTGTATCGAAACGAGATGATTAAGGTATCCTGTCGCTTGAGACCTTTGAACGGGACAGAACTCTACTGCTACTGGACGCCATACAAACGGTCTAGGATGACCTAACGCACGTTTTACCTAAACCTTTGCGAGCAACGGGTGTCTCGTGACAATGTCATGCCACCCTCGCTGCCCAGTTGGGCGACAAAAGAAATTGCCCAGATCCGTCAACACCCCTACTTAACAGTAATGAATATAATATGCTGTACCACAAACCAACCAGGGATTAAATCTTAAAAGTCTCAAAGCATAATTCTGATGGTCCAAAGGTAAACACATATTATTTAATTAATCTGAATAATCTGAACGGTCGCATGTATGTTTGCAATCAACAATTGTTAAGTTGAAGGTGTTTCAATTTTTGGTGCCAACATAGCGGCTTGACAAGGATTGCATGAGTCAACCAATGAGACGTAGGAGTATTCTCCAGAAACAGTTAGAGCCCTTGATATACGTCATAGCGGCCGGGGCTCAGCATTTCCAGTTTACCTAGACCAAACCCTACATATCAGAATGACGACAATGGGTGGCTGGTCTCTACGTATTCGCGATTGTTGTGATCTCTTCATTCGTATCGTTTATTCTGTAAGTTTGAATATTTCGGAAGCTCCAATCTACATGAAAAAATAAAATAAAATAAAAATATGTTGTTATATGGAGTCAGGGAAAAAAGAAGTCGTGAGTTTTCGTAGAATGTCGCACATTGTTGGTCTTCAACCACGTCATCCTATGTCCGAAGTCTTATTATTCGCCATGTTCAACGCCATGGCGTATCCAAGTTTTTTCACGTCCCATATCCATCTCTCAATCAAGACAAATCAAATGATCCCAGTCCGATCCAAGATCTGCCCTAGCCCCAGCATACGTAAGGTCAGCGTGGCAGGTAGTAACGGGAGCCCATTAACCTTCCATAGCCGATCATCATGGCATGACGTGTGCCGTCTTTGAATTTCCGTATAATATCTTGCCCACCTCTACCCAAAATATCTTCCACTCGAAATTCCTCAGATTTATTGTACAGGCGGCATTATACGGCACGAGCGAACATCACATCGTATATTAAACAACATCTTTAAGCTACTTAAAACCTACCTAAACCGCCCCGACAACTTGCTCAACGTCGACTTACATAGCTCGACTCCGGCCTAACGGAACTATCTTCGACAACACATCTAGCATATTTCATTTCGAGGAAAGAAAATCACCATGGCCTTTACATTCGCGCCCATCCTCCACATCGTGGCGGCCGTCTTCGCCATCATCGAGCTCGGGTTAACCGCATATTGTACGTCGCACACCATACCCGTTCTCCTTCCTATATCCCCATAACATCCTACGCTACCATCTACCCTATAAACTACAATACTAATATTCTCACCAACCAGACGCAAGCTTATTCCACGGCTTCCGATACTTCGGCGGAGACTCCCCATCAACAGTAAACTTCATGATCTTCAACTCGGTGTGGTCGATCCTCGTACTCGTCTACATCGGCCTCACACCGCTCTACATGACCTCCGTCTTCCACCGGCTCGCCGCCCTCGTCCTCAACGTCATCACGGCCATTTTCTGGTTCGCGGGCTCCATCGCCCTCGCTGTTGTCTGGGGTGGCCCTTATCAGTGCAATGGGGACACGGGGTGTGGAAGCATCGAGGCTGCTATTGCGTTCGGCTTCTTCTTGTGGTATGTAGCTTTTCTCCCCTACCGACGTTCTACTCTACATTCCACGACTTCTTTCTTTGGAGAGAGAAAATGCAATGATTGTAGTGAAGAGAAAGCCGTTACTAACTTTCCATGCGCAGGGCTATCTTCACCTTCCTCGCCGTTGTCGACGGCATCGAGTCGTTACGCCGCCGCGGCCATCACGTCGACACCACTAAGCAGACAAACGCCTACCCCGGCGCTTAAATTCGCCGCACTATGCTCTATACTCCGATGGATGTAGACTTCAGTCCTTCAACATCTACACGCAATCAAATTACCTACTCGACACTTAATCTGGCAGCCATTACGGCATTTTTCCCTCCAGAATTTACATTCTGATTATCCGGCGTTTAGGCAATAGCGACAGCGATATGGGCACGAGCTTACTTGCATTTCGCACAATAAATACCCCTTTCTTTCACCTGCCTAAGGCTGATTTATGAGTTATGGGTTTACATTTTTTTTGACTTTGCCTCCACGAGGGAAAATGTATGAATTGAAGAGAGGCTTGATTAGCTATGCTAGGTGGTATTGATATTGGAAGGTATACTGGGAACGCTACGAACTTCATACCGTCACACCTTACAACACTCTAAGCCTTACCAGTGGCTGTGCTAGTATTAGCTTAGGTCGAGGTAGTAAAAAGACATTTGCGTCATGTATTTGGATTGTTTGACTTTGGTGACCTCATGATAAAATCTAATAATGCCTAGATAATGTATACCTTTGCCTCTGATAATTTATGGACAAAGCAGATCCCCAAATAATGGTAGGTCATAACAATACATTATCGCTTGCATACGTACATATTATGGGATTAATTACAACTAAGGTTTCTAGTGATGTACCTCTAGCAGGAAACCCCTGCGTATCTGCAACACCAATCAACACAATTGGTATCAATCTAATAGTCATTACTATCCCCTGGGATCAGCCAAATATAATGTTGCTCCGAATGACTAGCAGGATAAGTTGTCCAAATTCAAAAGCACCCACGCTCGCTCGCGCTATGCCATGCCTGTAGAGAGAAGCAAAAAATGCAATTTCCCAAACAAACGAGACTTCTACTTTGTTTCCTTTGTTTTGTCCTTCCCACAATCTCCGGTTTTGCAATCGAAATCGACACGATGCCATGCGGTCGCGAGATTGCCGCGGAGATTATAGATGCTCTTGTGGCTTTCGGGTTGCGTGTTGTACGCATCGTCGGTGGCCTTGACGACGAATGTAGTCTTGGCCTCACCGCTAACGTCATCCTTCACCTCAGGCAAGACACCTTCATATTTCCAGCGCTTCCAGCACCATGTTCGGGACCCTTGCTCCTGCTTCGTGTCGTCGAGAAGTTGCGCCTGGTCCCAAGTCGTGCCGCCGTTAAGACTAATATCCACCCGCTGAATTTCTCGTCCGCCACCTGAGTAGGCATACCCTTCTATCTGGACCACTCGACCACTAGCTGTTGGCCTTGGCCCTTCCTTCGCTGCTAGTGTTTCGCGTTGCTCAGGTTTTAGCCTCGTTCGCGTGATTGCGCTCGTGATGGGCATCACTTGGATGGACTTATACTTGTCCCAGTCTTGCTTCGTCTCGTTCGGGCCAAAGCACTTATAATCTTTTCGTTGCCAGGTGGTATTGCTCTCTTCGTCGCTGATCACGATCTTGTTCACCCATTTGACGGCTCTTGCAGCGACGTGACCAGGGATGACTACCCTAACAGGAAAGCCATGGTCTCGCGGCAGAGGCTTGTCGTTCATTTTGAAGGCCAGAAGCACGTCGCCATGAGGATCAATTGCCGACTCGATAGGTATGCTCGCACCATACGCTTCTAGACCAGAAAACTGTACATGTCGTGCGTCCTCCCCAGGATCGTTGACTGACAGACCGGCATCAGCTAAGACGTCTCGAAGCCGCACGCCTTCCCATTTAGCACAACTAATAGCTCCCACGGTCCATTGAAGTCCATTCGTCTTCTTGGCATGTGTCGTCATGTCACTACGTCGGTTGCCAGAACACTGCAGAACAGCCGTGATGGAATGCTGTTTGAAGCGAGCTTTCAACTCCCCAATACTATAGGTCTTCACCTCCCCATCAGGTAACTCGATGGTGATACCGTGATTATCGGCCTCAGTCTCGTCTACGACGGGCACCCACATGTGATTACGCACATAAAAAGTCTCATTTGGTGTCAAGAAAGACGCAGCAAGCTCATCACCAGGGGTCTCGGCATTGCATGGCTTCTGCGTTATCCTCCGTAACCTCAGATCTCGGTCTGGGTCTGCAACAAAGGGATCTTCGATAGAGTCTTGCAGCGGCCGCCCATTCTCCAGGTCATCAGAGTGTACCTTACCCACCACGTACTGCTCTAGAATGTCTCGAACATATTGTGACTTATGGATAGCAAAGATGTCCCAGTAGGGTTCAATGCTACCACCGGCGGCGCGTAGGATCACCTCGCCCCCGGGATGAGCAGGAACCCAATCCGTAATATCATACACTTTATCCTCGTATATCACCCAGGGTCTTTCTGATTTTGGACCGTGTTCCTTGATCTTAGAAAGCCGATATCGAGGTAAGCCGTCGCGGTCATCGTCGTTTGGCGCTTCCTCCGAAGGCGAAGACGCTATATTTTCTGGAAGCTGAATTGGCTCGGAAGAAACGGGTTGTAGAACGGTGAACAGTAGGGTAAGCAGTCCTGTACTTGCAGCAAGGAGAGGAAGCGGCCGGACGCGGGCTCGGGGGTTCGAACTTGATTTCGGTGCAGTTCGTGAACCGGGTCGTCGGAAGGCTGTTTGGAAAGTGAATGGCCTTGAACAGCATTTCCGAGGTTGGTGTGTCTCGAATGCTTGCCAGAGTCGATGGGCTCGTTGGGGTCGGGGCGCAGCTTTGAACAGCTCTCGGCCAACGTTTCTATAGAAAGGAGTCGACATGGTGGACGGAGACGGAAACACTCATTTCTAGATCATGTATCGAGACCCGGCGAGTTGACACATAGTCATCACCTGCAGAACGGGGAAATTGGTTCGCTACCTTCGGACAAGCGAACTAGAAGTGCTCGCAAACCAATAGAAAACACGTCGTTGATACCAGAAGAGCAAGACGACAGCAAGGAGGCAGTCAATGAATCAATGAATCAATCAACTAATACAATGGAAGTGAAGAGGAGAATTGACAACTCATTATCCAGATTTTGGGATGAATGGTCATGGATGGGCAACGTAATGATTGGAAGCTAATGAGCCAAAGGATTGACGATGTTGATCACCTGTACGTTGAGGTATGGCACATACACATGGATGTGGGCAAATTGGGACATACGTAATGAAGAGGTACCGTAAAGAAATGGACGAGAAAGGAAAAAGACCAACCGATTCAAGCCACCAATTTCGTATGCGGTGGCTAGATAAGGTAAGGTACGATCCAATCTGTAAGGAAGCAGTTTCTCTACGGTACAACTGTTGAGTAAGTGCATCATGTTGATACGAACTTTGGAAGGTAGGTTAGGCTAGCTCATTCAAGAAGAACCTGTGTAATAGAAGGGAATAAGGAAGGGACTTGCTAGCCAACCTTGAGATTGGTGTGTTGGTTCACCGAAGATTGCCGCTTCCCCGTACCTAGGTAATTGGAGAACCTATCTCCAACCGCTGTTGCAGAGCGACCTCGGCAGGGGTCCAAATGCCCCGGACCCGCATAGGACCGCACTAACTATACCTATAGGTACCTAGGTAGGGCTGGTAGGGGTCATGATGGATTATAGGGGGGGGGGCCTACCATTCTACCTCTGTCCAACAGATGTTAAGCCAATACCCCCCTCGAAGCCAAATGTGAGCGAGCAATGTCCTGGATTTCTTCAAATTTGATATTTTGTGTCGTAAGCTTATTGTATTATACTACTGTTTTCCCATTTTGACATTGTGACATTGTTCTAAACTTGCAAGCAACCCACCTAGGCGCTATTAACACCGTCAACCTCCTTGCCGCTATTCCTAATTATGGCCGAATGTGTACCAGAGAATGGCGCCCCATTATTTGCGGTGAGACCCTGAGGCGGACTCACACTGTTGGCATACCGATTCTTCTCATCTTTCGCCATACCATTGTGGGTACCATTGAACTTGATATTCGCAATGCCCTCGTAACCCTGGATGCCCGTTGCTTTCTCCAAGCGCGTGGCGAGATCGTTGTCCACTTCCCGGAAGATGGCAATCTGCCGCTTGATAATCTCATCGTCCTTGCAGAGACTCATCTTGCCAGACACGTTGCCGATGAATCGCTCACGTGCGGGCTCGTCAAACACCTTCTGCCATAAGGCACGCGGGCCTTTGAAATCCTCAGGTCGGATCTCTGACAGGAACGAGACTGCCTGTCCGATGAAGTGACCGTGTGTCTTATCAAGGTCGACCTTGCGTGGTTGGAACTGAATGGGATCGATCGAGCTGAGATAATTCGGTCGGGCACCCTGGTTGTAGAACGCCATAGGGCCATCGCGCTGGAAGTTGCCAAACTTGTACCCGGTTCGTGGGGCGTTGACAGGCAGCTGTTGATAGTTTGGCCCCACGCGATGACGATGCGTGTCGGCATACGAGAACAGCCGGGATTGCAGGACAGGATCTGCTGACGGCTCGATACCGGGAACTAAGTGTGCCGGGCTGAATGCAACTTGCTCGATTTCCGCAAAGTAGTTGATGGCATTTTCGTTGAGAGTGAACTCGCCAATTTTCTGCAAGGGGAATCGCCCTTGTGGCCAGACATGGGTGAGGTCGAATACGTTGATCTTCTCCTTCTCCCACATCTCCTCTGCCTGCTTAGGCGTCACAGTCTGAATGCTGACATCCCACTTCGGGTAGTCGCCGCGCTGAATTGCCTCGTAGAGATCTTTCTGTGAGTAGTCAGGTGACTTGGTCGCCGAATCTTCTTGGGTGATGAACTTGACGCCCTGTTGAGATTTCAAGTGGACCTGGGCATAAACCCAGTCACCGTTCTTATTGATGAACTTCAGGGAGTGGCCGGAGTACCCATGCATATGGCGGTAACCATCTGGGATGCCCCTATCCCCAAAGAGGATCATCACTTGGTGGATGGACTCGGGGTTCTGGGATAGATAATCCCAGAACATTGTCGAGTCATCGGCATGTGTCAAATGTGTGGACGGGTCACGCTTCTGCGTGTGAATAAAGTGAGGAAATTTGGCTATTGCCAGTCAGTTGGAGCTGGAAGCAAAAGGATGTGGAGGATCTTAGAAACTGACCCGGGTCTCTCAGGAAGAAGACGGGAGTATTATTTGCTACAAGGTCCCAGTTGCCATCCTCTGTCCTAAACTTGACCGAGAATCCACGCGGGTCACGAGCCAAGTCATGAGAACCAGCTTCACCACCGACGGTGGAGAAACGGATAGTGATAGGACACTTCTTGCCCTTCTCCGAGAAGATGTCGGCAAGACAAAGGTCGGGAATGGGGTTGGTACACTCAAAGAACCCGTGAGCCCCGCTTCCCTTCGCATGGACTACTCTCTCGGGAATTCGTTCCCGGTCGAAGTGCGATAGTAGATCGATCAGATGGAAGTCTTGAAGTAGAAGCGGCCCATTATCGCCTGCTCGTTGCGACTCGTACGGGTGAGGTTGAGGAGCTCCATTACTATTGCTATTAGCCTACGAGTTTCACGGTTCCTGGTGTCTATGGGTCTTACCTGGAGGCATATGTGGCTTGTTTCGATGACATCTGACGATCCTTCTCGTAAGATGTGAACTGGTTGGCTACGTGAGCTGCGAAGGTTGTATCTGCTGATGGTGCCATGTTGGAGGATTATCTGACAGCTCCGGTTGGATTTTGCTTAATTCTGTAGACTCAATATGTCTTTAATATAACCACTTCAGATTGTTTGACTGAAGATGTGGAGAAATATATACATGTTGAGCTGGGCGGGAGCACCATTATAAGTTACAGGTGGCCATTGGAAACATTGCCATCGCCTACCATCTCACCGCGGGAGGTGCGGGAATTAGTTCGGGATGTTCATTGTCGAACAAGGTATTTTCTTGTGTCGGGCTTTGGGTTCTCGATGACGATATTGTCCCTTTGAGAGCCCATCGACAGCAACAAGGGTTAGAGGCTCCGATGGGTCCACACTACCCTTACTATCAAGAAGACATACAAATTCAGTGGATGAATGTTATCTCCGCTACTTCAGTTATCTGCAAAATACCACTAAACAAGAAGTACTTCTAAACGCTGGCTTCTATTGGGTGCACGCCCCTGTCGTCGGACTTAGCTGACCTTACTGCCGAAGAGGCACTCAAAGGGATAGATGATATCATAATCCCATAGAGTGGAGGAAGCCGAATTGAAGAGTCTAGTAGATCATTGAAGAATTTAGACAAATGGGCTGTCCCCTTTCGGAAGGAAATTAGGTAGACGTAGTGATTGATTGGCTGCGGTTAGAAAAGGACTCTTTCACATAGTAAACCTTTGAAGGTGTCTTCGGGCCAGCACCAAGAAATATACACAACTTTATACTACATAAGATGTGCCGAAACCCACAGCCTAGAACTCTTTGCCCCAAACGCTAGAACATGACTGAAGATGGCTCTTAGTTCGGTTGACGTCTTCTTGGCGCCGTTCTCGTTACTCTGCGTTCCTACCAAGTCGTATGCAATAGGTTGCGTCTTCGATCTCAGGATTTCTTAACATTATGAACATACAGGAGCGAATTATCAGAGGTCGCCTACCAAAACACGAGTAGGTCATATGCACTCGAAGACGGTAAGAAATATGTTGGGCTAGTCGCACTCAGGCCGTACTGACTTTTGTATCTCTAATCACGAGAGAAATGCGAGGCTCTTCTCAGTATTTACGAGAATAGGAATGTGATACGAGCAATTGTGGTAATGAAGTTTCTAGCCAGTTTTCGCCATCGTCTGCTTCTTGGCCGGCTGCATGCCAATTCATCGAAGCAATGAGGCTTGAGCTCTGCCGGGTTGTGGCGGCTTTAGTGTAGATCGTCGTGGAGTTCCCCAAATCTTCAACAGCTTTGCATTTCTATATTGTCGGGGAATGCTTCAACAACCAGAGCCTGATACATTTATTGCGTGAACAAATACTAGCTACAGTACGTTCGGTCAGGCCATACCTGTATTTAGTATCACACCTAGACTGTTCTAAGTATGCTTCTCATATAAAGAATAAAAGTTAGAAAAAGAAGAAAGCGGGCAGAATCTAGATACGGTAGTCTATTGTGCGGGGAAATCGTTTGATCCTTCTAGACTTCTAGTCTACACCCACTTATTTCCATACCCATGGCACGTTTCCTTTCGTGGGGAGCGGTGAAGGTAGTCTCGACTCTCGAGATCGTCTGACATCCTACCACAGGGGGTACGCCATAAGACCTCGGAACAGCCTCAACGTCGCACTACTTAACTAAAGTGCGACTCGTCGTCAACATTGCTATACTATAGCTACTAGATTTCTTTAACAATTATAGACCTCTGTTATCGCCATCACTAGAGGTCCGGAGCCAAGTACTCTACTACCCAGCCCCTACTAGGACGGGCTGCCGCGACGATGAACTTGGCACCAACGTATTCCCCAACTCCCCACGCACGAAAGCTTCCCCAGTCCTGGGCATGATCAGGTGTTCGGGGGAATTTTGAGTCCTCTTTCAAATAATCTTATTGTGATGGCAGAGGAGGCGTCCTTGGCTCATCTTGGCTCGCCTTGGCCAGCCCATTAAGATAAAAATTCATGTCAGAAATGTGCTTGGCGAGTCTGGAGAGGTGACATGGCAGCCCTGAACCCCATGTATGCTACCACTGCACTGCGACTCCAGAGTCAGTCGTGATCTTTATCCTTTGGGCCTATTGTAGACGGGGTAGAGGAAGTGGTTGGTGTCCTGCTTTCTCCTCTATCTTGTGTGGGTGCGGGGATTAACAGTTCCTGAGACCATCTACTACTATAAGAACTTAACGGCCTGTCTGCACGGGTCAACTTATATGGTCTTCTCGGCTTATTCACTGTTCTTATTCGTTGACTCTTGGAGCGAGAACTGGGAAAGGCTTTTCATCTTCTCCCTACCTTCCCCTCCTAGACCATGGCCATGAACTACGAACCCGCGGACCCTCTCGCCAAGGGGATCTTGCCGACAGCGAAGCAGGCGTGGGCAGATCTCTTCAAGTGGAAGCAGAGAGTCGTCGTCACCAACGACCTCGGCGAGACGCATACAGAATGGCAGGCACCACAACCGCTCAGGAACCCCTTCTCGCTGATGGCTCAGCTGGGTGCGAAAGATTGGATCTTCTTCTTTGTGGGATGGTTCGCATGGACCGCCGATGCCTTCGACTTCCACGCCCTCTCCATCCAGACCGTCAAGCTTTCCAAGTACTACGATACCTCCAAGACAGCCATCACTACTGCCATCACCTTGACCTTACTTCTCCGGTCTGTTGGCGCCGCCATCTTCGGCCTGCTTGGTGACCGCTTTGGTCGAAAGTGGCCTATGGTGATCAACTTGATTATTCTCGGTACGCGACACATTTTAAGTCGTTAACATGGACGTGAATATTAACTGAAAATTTCAGGCTTCCTTCAGATCGGGACTATCTATAGCGCTACATTTCAAGAATTCCTAGCCGTTCGGTCATTGTTTGGTATCTTCATGGGTGGCGTATACGGCAATGCCATAGCGATGGCGCTGGAGAACTGTCCGTAAGTGTGCGGTCCTCCCTCGTATGTCTACACTGCAGTCTCACTAATTTATTTCGCTTCTTTAGAACAGAAGCTCGTGGCTTTATGAGCGGTATCCTGCAGCAAGGCTATTCCTTCGGCTACGTCCTAGCCGCCATCACGAATCTCGGCGTCGGCAGTAAAGTCGAAAGCTGGAAGACCGTCTTCTGGGTAGGGGCCGGTTTATCTTTCAGCGCCGGTCTGCTTCGATGCTGCTTCCCGGAGTCCAAACAGTTTCAAGAAGCCAAGGCTTCCGGCGCGCACATCACGGCGAGCGATTTCTGGAAGGAGACCAAGCAGATGCTAGCCAAGGAATGGCGCATGTCCATCTATTGCATCATCCTCATGTCCTGGTTCAACTACTACTCGCACACGAGCCAAGACAGCTACACCACCTTTTGCCTCGAGCAGAAGCAGCTGTCTAGCGATGCGGCGAACCGAGCGAGTATCTTGATGAAGACCGGGGCTGTCGTCGGCGGTCCTATCCTCGGCTATCTTTCTCAGTGGGCCGGTCGTCGAAGAACAATTGTCGTGGCTGCGCTTGTCAGCGGTGTTCTTATCCCGGCCTGGATTCTCCCTGAAGGTGAATCCTCGCTTTCGGTCACCGCATTCTTTATGCAGTTTTTCGTGCAGGGCGCCTGGGGCGTCATTCCAGGTAAGCATCTTCCGGATCCTTTGCAACAGCCCGATTTCATTCCGTCCAGCAACTAACCCTCGCACAGTTCATCTCAGCGAGTTGGCTCCGCAGGCTTACCGGTCTACTTTCCCCGGCATCACCTATCAGCTGGGCAACGCAATCAGCTCGCCCAGCGCTCAGATCGTGAATGCCATTTCCGAGTCGCACTTTGTTCGTAACAAGGCAGGACACATAGTCGAAGCTTACGGCCCGACTATGGGTATCGCTACAGCCATCATCGTTACTGGCATCGTCGTCACGACTGCCCTCGGCCCCGAGAAGCGCGGCCGTGCCTTCGTGGGAGGCCCTATTGGTACAAATATTCACCGTGACATGGAGAAGGCAATAGCTATTGAGACTGCTTCCCTGGATGGGAAGATTTCTCCATCTGAGAAGACTTCTCCCCTTGAAGAAAGGGAGAACAAGGCTTAAGGGGCAGCGGAGAATTACGAATTTTACGATGAACAAGAACGAAGGGCTATGCGGAATGACATTTAGCTGAATTATATACCATCATACTTTATTCAGTAAATCATATATATGTCACCATATTCGAACCTAAATGTAGAACTTTGTCACGACATAGGTTAGTAAGTATTATGCCATCTTTGTTCTTGTGAGGTTTTTTGATATATCTAGCCGCCACATCCTATATTACCAGAGTCCCATTTGCGACTCCCTAGACAATATCCGGGAAAGCTATAGCTTTGCTGAACTCTTTTCCTCGAGTGCATGTCTTCTGTTGCACCAGCTCGCACCAAATCAGTAGGTGAGTGTTCATGGGACTGACTTCGCAATCAGCTTGGCAGTATAATATATGTTATCTCCGGCAATTGAAAACTAATGGACCTATCTCGCAGACATAGATTGTGGTCTTGTCAACAATCTGTGGTTCAGCTAACACGGGTTGGACATCCTTTTTCTTATGAAACAGTTATTTTTCCCCATTGATGTGTTTGAATTATAACGAACGACGTCCTACTGCAATAGAGACCTTAGACTAGATGCGCTGTGAATTGGAGACCCCTATACTTGCGCCTCTTAGTCATGATCATGATCCTGACCAGAATCCGGCGGGCGGAATCTCTTTGCCCTATGCTGGGGTCTACCGGTAGGTGGCGTGTTATTCTGAGATAAAACGTTGCTCTTCTTATTTGCCTTCAGCAGTTTGCCAGAATCTCCCTTTGAGTCACTGATCTCAACATTGACGGTGAGTAATTCTTCCTCCAAATAAGGAGTCCAGTTGAGTTGTACCGTAATGCGGATTCCACTGGACGTTTCCATACAACATTCAGACCCGCGCTCTTGTTCTGACGCGCTCCGTAAAAGTGCAGAAGCGATCTGGTCATCTCCGCAGAGGGAGTTTTGCCTGACTATGGGAAGTCTCGGCAAGAGTTCGCGCACCTGCCTCAAGCCAGGCAGGCTGCAATATGTGCTCATATCGGACCCCAGCCAGTCACTAAGATACACGAGGTGTGCGAATGTGCGCTTCCTTGAGTTATATTTCTCTTGAATTCCCCAGGCTATAGACCTGACGGCGGTAGGGCTAGAATGGACAACACTCCATGAGTGGGCAAAAATAAGCACTATAATAGAGGGACGCTGAAATGGCGGAATTTGTAGAGAAACAGCGGCCATAATGCAGAGATCGCGAAAAACCACTATTGGTTCACTGTAATCAATCGGAATTGTATGCCCATGTACGTTGGGATAGCACATGCCATATTCGTATACTGGGCGTGATATTTTATGAACAATCGGTCGTAGAGATAGGGTTGGGCTTATCATGGTTGACACTGGCAGGCGATTTCGCCAATCAACTCGTTTACAAAGATGTATAACTTTCCGCTGCAGCTTGTTCTGGTCGATAGAACTAACTATAATCTTATCTGTCGAATAGAAAATGTTAGTCGCGAAAATTGACCTTGCGTAATAGCTTCTCTTGGACAGGGGGTACCAACTTGAGTTATCGATAACCTGCACGTCACCGCTGGCGATTGGTTGTACCCTAAGAGTATCCTCGAAAAAAAGACAGTATTCGCTGTCGCGTTCGGTATTCGTGAGCCACAGCGCTGGACGACATAACTTTGAAGGATCATCGGCAAAGAGACTGTCCACAATTCCTAACGTTAAACCACTACCTCGAAGAGGATACAACAAGAGGCTTATTCGGAGCCCATTTTTGACTCTTTCGAGCAGATACTGAGAGCGCTTTGGATTCTGTTGGAAGGTGTGGGTTGGCAAAAACTGATCCGGCGATCTCGCCAGTGGGCCGTTTTGCTGGGTATGTAGTAGAATAGACTGGTCAGAAGAGGCCTTGATGATCTCCTCTTGAAGTCTCTGAAACGCTTTGTTTCCTCCTTCACCGTACAACAAGGGCATATTGACATTGAAGATGCCCATCAAGCTGTATGCTCTATCTTCTGGACGTGTTGTCTCGCGCTTACAAGTCCATAGCATTTTGCTATGGATAGAGAATGCTTCAAGTCGATCCTCCATTTCATACTGGTGTTCAGGGTTACGTTCGAGAAGGGACATGTCGATCCGCGTGATGGAGTTTATGGCTGTGGCCAAGCTACTACGTGTCCCTATAGGCTTCCATTTCGCGTCGAAAATTTCTACTTCTCGGGGAGCTATGAGTTCTTGAAGCTGCTTGTATGTCAGTACGTCATTCCCTATCCGGAAGATGTAAGTTATAGCAATCAACTCCAAGCTTTACGTACTGTATTCATGTTAGTTGTTTTATCAAAAGTGAGAAGAAACTCGTTGAGGGGGGTGGGGCTGTATGGTGAAGCCAAGTTCCCTACTGACCTGTCCATCCTCGACTAAACCATCGACTTTGCTCGAAAGGCACGCAGCCTTCAATCTTATCGCCTACATCGGATAGGTATGCATAGCAAACATCGGATGCCGCATACCATTGATACATAGAATTGATAGCTTCCGATAGTTCAGCGCTGCTGCTCTTGTCGATACCTACCATTCAGTCAGCATTGGGTTACGTGTTAGCAACCGTGATGTGCGCATACAGCACGTATCAATCCATATGTAACTGAATACATTCTCAAAGGCTTTTCTTGCCGAAGCTATGACCTTACGCGCTCCGAGTTTTTCCTTCCATCGCTCTGTTGAGATATCCTGTATGTCCTCGAACAACACTTCATCTTTACCCCAGGTGTGTGACAAAATGGCATAGCGAGGGGTTTCGATGCCTATGAACGTCTCCAGAGTGAGTGTTGCGGTATTGAGTAGTCGCATGGCCAGGTCGGAAAAGAGGAGAGCGATGGAAAGGTGTCGGGAGAAAGAATGAGTAAGAATGGAAAGAGGTCAAAGTCAGGTCGGGTCGTATCAAGCTCTAAGAATCAGCCCAATGAATGGTAGTCCAACCCGACACGCGGTCCCTCAGGCCCAGCCTGCCATCGCGAGACTCCATGGTTGCCTGCATGCGCAGCCACGTTTCTAGATAACAATGCCCCCAAGGATATACAAAGTCAAAGTCAGGGCTGACAGTAGACCTAATCCGGATCGCAACACCAACATGCATATGAAAAGGTGTCTCTAGAACGCTCATGTGTAAAAAGGGCGGCTAATGGAGAGGCATAAATGACTGAACCCTTTAATAACTGTATGGGTGGGCGTTTCTCTAGCGCATTTCCAGCATCCCCCCCCTCCCCCCCCCCCCTAATGAAGGTTTTCAATGTCAATCCTTCTATTACACAAACATAAGATTGGCTCTTGGGCGAGTTTCGTGAGAAGTCTCAGTTAGATTGAGGCCTCCTGTCGGGCATTAGGCGAATGAATGCTGTAGAAGGGAGAGTGGCACCGGCTAGAGATTCAATCGATTGACAAAGTTATCTTGGGATACATATAGGAGAAACTTAGAAACCTAGGTACATGGGGAGTTATGAAACTTCATTCCATTCCTCATCCCAGAGCATCGTAACGAACAATCCCCAATATCTAGATGCATCTACATCCTATTCTATTCTACACTGCAGTATGTTGTCTCTGCCATTGTAGCGAAAAGGATACAACAACCACCTTGCCACCATCCTAGTACGTACTATGCAGAACCCTCCCATGTATTCCTGAATCTACTCTTCATTCGTCTTCGAAATCGGCCTCCCAACCTGTGCGCTCCTCATCATCGCCAAGCGAGGTCAACCTGCTCTATTTTAACATTCCTAGCTTTCAAGATTATTTACTGAGTCTGCGAGTGACAGCAACCTGAGAAATAGCGCAGTAGAAGTGGCTAGATGAGTTGTGTGCCTGGGCTACCAGTTCGCAAGGCAACAGTGGTAACAAGAGACTGATTGAATGTCTGTTCTGCCCTTATGTAGAAAAACAAATAACCTGCACACCCGTTCTAGCTAAATGGTCCCTGGGAAAGGCAAGATGATAAATACATAATTGTTTGTGAGGTTCGCAAGCTAGTACACAACACTTCGCGAGTCCATTTGGCTCCCAACCATCCTCCCACATGAACTCTCCTGGGCTTAAACGAGGTAGACAGAAGTTGCTCAGACAGTAGAAACTTAAAAACTCTGGGGGTGAGCTTTTCAAGGGCTTCTGAAACTGAATATATTCATTGTAGCGTAGTTCTCGTGATAAAGCGCAACAGGCGCTAGTGGTTTCCTGTCCTCCATCTCCCACTCTGTGTTAGAAGGCCGAACTCCAATGAACTAAGAGTGGCTGCTGCGAAAGAGGTGGTGAACCATTATGTGAATATTAATTGTTTTGTTTTACAGTAAAGATCGTAAAGTTATGGCTGAGATCCTGTTCCTATATTTTCTCGGTTCATTGATGACTTAGCACTAAGACATGGATCGTTGTGTTGAGTTCAGGTGCTACCTATAAGTATGCTATAGATATGGTGGGATTTGCTTGTAAGTGCGCTATAATTTAAGCGCACAGTGGAGTGCGAAAGACAGGTAAGAAAAAGCGATTGCAGGATTGGTTACCTAGTGATTGATGTAATAAAGCATTGACGATCTTTACAAACTCGTTTATAGTTACTCCTAGAAAACATAAATATTATGCTAACCGCTCGCTCTTCCTCTACTTTCAAATGACATCTTGTGAATTTTTCAGTCCAACCAAGAGTTGGCCACACAACGTAGAACTTGGTTGTAACCTCAGATATCATTGTCCTGAGGCCTGACATGTTTCCATCAATACCTGATTAATATGTCAAGTGATTTTCGGTCCTAGAAGACTGTTTCCTAATGATTCAATGAAGAAAAAATGGTCAGTTATGTTCCCTTGCCTAACGATGATTTTATCTCGAGAACTGGCGTTTTGTAGTTACATACGCAGTACTGTTGACATTTTTAAGGTGACTTTCTGTACCACGAAAAGAGCAGCCCGTTGTGCATTTCAAATCCCAGATTCCCGGCATACGTACGATGCTTCCAAATCATCAAACGCAATATGACAGCCCAAGCGGAGGACAGCCCGGAAGCAATCTATACGTAGAAACGGAAAAGGTAGATTCTCTTCAGGTGGCATTCCACGAGCGGTGAGGTGTTCTGGTCAACGTCATGGCCGCCGGCATGCAACCAAACCCATCCATCGAGCATCGACGGTACGCTAAGCGCGCGATACTCTCCGCCATACATCTCGATCTTTTACGGCAACTGGCATCCGCATATGCATGCGCATTCGTAGACAACTTGGCAAGCCTCATTTATCGGAAGTTCAGAAAAAGAAAAGTTTGCTCGGAACCCAATGCCGTGCGTGTCTTTGGCCGAGAACAGCGTTCGAATGCAGCGGATGAGCACCGAGGAGTAGCCAGCTAAGTTGAAGCCCGAAGGTGTATTAAGAGATTGCATTCGTTCACACGCAACAGTGTTGATACCCTTTATCCACAACGGTACCTGACCTGCACAACACCCGCACGTGCTTAAAGCCGAGCGTACTGGAAGCAAACGGACATATCACGCCGTACATGGCGAATTTCTGCGATGGGGTTTCGCTTCGTCCGCCGTTCTACAGCGGGGAGTCGGGGGGATGTTAGTGTATGGTTGGCTATTTTCGCGGTGACATGTCACCTTTGCCCACCTCGGCATTAGGACCGTCTGTGGCGAGAAATGAAGACGTTAAATTTATCGCTTGGTATGCAGTGTTGTAGCCTACCGTATGCTATATAGATAGGCGGAAGGGCGGTCACTCTGGCACTTCTGGGAGCCCGCTGTGCGTTACGGTTACGATGCATTCTGTGTGCATTGTGCAGGGATCTTCTGTTTTTCCTTTTTTCTTTCGCCGCCATCTATTGACGCCGGGCATATGTATAGCGAAAGGCTCGGACCGAAGCCGCAAGATTCACTACGTCGATTGCATATCCGAGACATAGTCCATCTAGTGATGTTAGTCATTGGAATGGAGACAGGTTCTGCCTACCAACTAGACTACTGTAGGGAGTAGCGGGACATTTTCAGAGTACAACAAAGCAAGAGACGAGGTCAATGGGATGGAATGGGCAATCAATTCGTTCGCTTGTTGGCTAAAGCAACGGTTGATGTCAGATGGGCCGAGGACATTACTAGAGAACCCACACATGTGTGAACCCTTTTCGCTGCGCTCAGAGGGCCCCAAAAACTGTAGAAAGGACAAAAATTTTAGGATAAGGATGTGCCTTATTGGGGCCGTATTTCGGCCACTCTGGCCCTGTCGACAAGGATAATGCAGTGACGGTAACGTGGGCACAAGTGGCGTTGGATCCAAGTATCCATTAAACACGTTGTGGCGGTCGGCTAGACCTTGAGCTTCTCTCTTGGTAAAGGGATTTGTGGTACAGGCTAGGTAATCCCAAAATAATGTTGGCTTCACACTAAGAAGTAACCTACAAGCGTATAGATATGTACACGGCTAAAGAATGTTATTATATGTTTTACTTTTAATTATCCTTTTATTAAGCATTGATTATCATAATGAGTAGGTGTGAAAATAGAAAAAAGAGAGCTACTGTAAAAACTACAATCTAACATTATTTCAAAGATGCATTTGTAGTATCCTGGGCAGGCCAATCCTGCTCCTTAAAGTTTATGTGGCCCCTCCATATTTTCACTGCTTGTTTATGTCAACCCAAGATATTTACAAGGGACAACGAAAAGGTGAAACGTATAATAATAATATTCCGTAGCCGCGTACGTATCTATACGCTTGTAGGTTACTTCTTAGTGCGAAGCTAACATTATTCAGGGATGAACCTGTACAATATCCTCTTGATACAAGGACTACATGGTCCCCTGTAGTGATATCAAAGCAGCCAAGGACAATACCATTCCATAAAAGCTCTTTGAGCTTGCGGGGAGAACGGCTCGCAACAGCTGAGCGATAGTCTAGTCTAGACCCTGGACTAGGCGAGGATTATCCTCATCACGCGTATGCGAATGAATAAAACGAAGATAAGAGACCACCGCTGAAGCTAGACAGCAGCTTGAGAAAGAACACGAGGAATGTCAAAAATGAAGTTAGATGAAGAATTGGTTGGATCATCGTCCAGTTAACAACCAAAATTTTGTAGAGACATGTGGACTTATAGTTAATATAGGTACTTATCAAGTTGATCCAACCTGCATATTGCATGCTTCCAGCCCCCATTGCTATGTTACCCCCCATCTCTCCTTGCCAACCCACCCTGGACAGCGCCATCTCCTCGTCTCCATCGCTAAGGTAGCTGATGATGTGCTTTGCTCCATAGCCAAGCTGGCTTGCCGGCGGCCTGCTCGAATGTATGACAACGCAGCGGCAGATCCCTGCGAGGCTCCACAACTATACTAGCACACACAATATGATAATGTACGTACAAGAAAGTGCTGTACACTAGCTGTATCTATAACCATCTTGAGACGCCCTCCGTGTCCCATTCTTGCTGTTTTCGGCTTCCTTGCTCTCACTCATACGTAAGATTGCCGATACACCACAAATTCTTTTGGATATCTTGTCGTGGGTAGAGAGAAATTTTGATCACTACATCTGGGAAATTTGCGCCCAACCATAGCATAACGACACGGCGATAATGTCCGGTCAGTCGTCCGCTAGCGGTCCGCCGCAGACCACGTCCGCGACAGTCCCAGAGGCCACTACTGCGACTGGTAGTAAGAGTCCGGTGGCTGGCGACACCGCATCCGCGGCACCAACGACTACGCCAGCTCCAACTCCAGCATCACCAGAGGCTGTGACGGCGACAAGCCCCACGACTTCTGCGGCACCGACAAATGTTCTGCCCGCGTCGCATTGGGCTCAGGCAACGGTGAGGACTAGAAAGATACCAGTCCCCTTCTCAGGGACGCTTCGGAAGAATGAACTCGGCTGATTGAGCTCGGGTTTCCCAGCACGGGGATGACGACGATGGTGATGACGATGATAACGACTCGGCATACGGCGACGACGCCGCCAGCTCGACAGCGTCGCTATCGGCCAGTATACTCGAGTATCGATATGTGCATGGCCGCACGTTCCATAGTGAAAGAGGCAATGCCCGATCATGGTGCGACTTTCACGCCTGACACGAATAGCGCAGGGATTAGGTTCTTGGAGCTGATTTGCGTTCTGCTGCCTAGGAATCCCAATGATGCCCAGCATGATGAGTCCATGGATATTCTGTAAGTCCAAGTCACTTACCAATCTAATGGTTATGTCATCCGCACGAACCGTAATGCTGATACTGCTCTAGCCATCACGTCTCGACGTTGATGCAAGACGGCAAGATCACTCTAGCTCATATCGACGATAGCGTTCAAGTAAGGATAGTGAATGTCATTGATTGACAAACTCAGGGTGCTGACTCCAACCTCTAGAAAGTACTAGACGTGGGGTGTGGTACAGGTATGTCGCAATTTATTGTTTAGCTTAGATTTAGAGTTAACTGGTCTTTTACTAACACGAGTTTGTCAGGTATATGGGCAATGTGAATAACCTAGGCCAGAACTACAGGAGTGTAGAGTTGCTAATTGTATGTGTTAGCGATTTTGCCGACCAGTATCCCAGCGCCGAGGTCATCGGTGTCGACATCTCACCGTCACAGCCGCAATGGATTCCACCAAACCTAAAATTCGAGATTGATGATGTAACACAACCCTGGACGTATGCGCCCAACAGCTTCGACTATATACATATGAGGTGGTTGGCCGGTGCGATTCCAGATTGGGACGCCTTGTTTAAAGAGGTATTCCAGGCCCTCAAGCCGGGTGGCATCTTCGAATCCAAAGAGTCGTCGTGTATGATCCAGTCCGACGACGGTACGGTTCCGTACGGATGTGCCTTAGATCAATGGGGTCGAGTATTTATGGAAGCTGCAAAGATTTTGGGCCGATCTTTTCGAGTCGTGGAAGACGACATACAAGTAAAGGCCATGGAGGCCGCAGGATTCGTCGACATAAAGGTTACTAATCTCAAGGTAGGTTAATGACGAAATCTACTAGAGCACAGAGGATAGCACCTAACGGTTTCGGGTTTACAGACAACTATTGGGCCTTGGCCTGCAGAACCTAAATATAAGGAAATAGGCCAATACGCCAGACTTGCGATGGAGCAAGATATAGAGGGTACGTTGATGATGCCCAATATGCATAAGTACTCAGGCATCAAGTTAACAAGATACCTAGGCTATATAATATATATGTGGACGACCGCTTTAGGCTGGACAAGGGAAGAGATAGCTGTCTATGCTGCCCACTTGAGGCGCGAACTTCGCTCTCCCCAATTCCATGCATGGTATCCTCAACGCGTTGTTATCGGACGGAAGCCATAGGCAGTTTGAACGGATCACCATGTTGGGGAAATGTGCACTGAGATGTTACCATTGGGCAACCTGCGTATGCTGCACATCATCCCAATATGGCAAACGCCACTGAAGCTGGCACTATAGAGCAAACTTTGTCAGCAGGCGACAGGATTATATACGGAGGGATACGTACATACTGGGCTATCTTCTTGAGATCCTATATCATCGTGTTAATACTCCTTCCTAATTGTGAGGCTGCATATAGCGGTAATAAAGCCATCACAGGGAATTATATTCCGTCTTGGTGCTAATATATTCATACATTACGAAATGAATAACGTTGCAGGGGCGTAGAACGAACAAGTAACACGAAGTAATGCAGAAAGCAGTTACTATATCACTGTACTAAGCATGTCACATGGCTTGAATGCTCTTAGTAGTACCTCGACTCCTCAATGTATTGACATTGCCCTAATACTGTCTAGCTTAATTGAGGATACCTAAGATGGGTACTCTGTGCTAAGATCGCTTCAGAGTCCCCTCCCCCTGAACCAAGGTAGCAGATTCAGTTGTCCGACATACATAAACAAGCGATACAATCTGGAATACGGGCAATGCACTTCTTATTATGCACAAAAGATACGGACGTTCTGAGTCTTTCGGAATGTAGGTCGTTTACTCTGACGGAGCGACCCTCCTCTTTAACACGAGCACTGGACAACTTAGTTGACCTCTATGTACTAGTTTTGCTCTCCCAGTTCCATATACTAAGTGCCCAAACCCGAAAAAGACTCTTACGCATCCGCAGTTGAACCGCCATAAGAATGTATCTAGTCACAGTCAGTCCTCGCACTCAGAATGGCCAACACAACACATGCGCCGCCAGGTGAAGCCTTACCGTCTGATCCGCACAGCCCGCAGGAGTATTATATAGGTAGGCGCCGGTGTTGATGTACAACTGTTTGCCATCGCCGCATACCAGCCACGCCGCCGTGTTCGGGCGCGAGATGTCCGCCACGCTCCAAGTGAGCGTGTCGCCCTGGAACGCAAACGTGCCGTACGTGTTCTTCGTCGTATCGAACCACGTCTTCAGCGTGCGCTGCGTCTTGTCTGCAGAGTTCTCTACACTCATATACAGCAACTTGCCGCTGCTCGATCCGGGATTGTATACGAGTTGGCCGTCGATGATGTTGAATTGTCCCGCGTTCTTTGGCGGAAGGATGTATGCGTCACCTGGGCCTGGAGATGGCGTTGCTGTTGGGGCGGCTTGTAAGTATGAGTGGAAATTCGGCGACGCGACTGCTCGGATCCAGTAGTAGCCTGACTGAAGAGTCGTCGGGTACGTCCCTGAACCAGCTCCTGTTGTCGTCGTCGTAACTTTTGTCGTCGTAGCTGTTGAAAGAGTCGTAGATCCACCTGTCGAGCTTGTGCTCCTCGTGGTGGTTGACGTGACAGTGGCTATCGAGTAGAAGTCCATCAGTACTTGTTCCTCCTTCGCGGTACTTTGATACGGGGAGTGGCAGAGATGTTTTAGTTCATGCGGGTCCTGGCATCTAGAACAGTGGCATGGGGAAAGAAGCAAACACTCGATAAGCTTGAAGATATTGTCTATATGGGTGAACAACTTACTACTTGCGGTACCAGGAACACACTGGCTATAGTAGTCACTACGGATATCAATCAGAATCGAGTTGAAACCCAGATAGAGGTACCTTACTTTAGAAATGTACAAGTATAGCCTGACACGCAAGTAGTCTCCCCCGAATAATTAATCCCACCACCTAGCAAAGTATTTGTGAGTACAGCCACACGCTTCCGATCGGATTAAGTATCTCACATTGCGCCCAAGGGTTCTGTTGGGCAACAGCTACGCCGCTGAAGAGACAGACGGTTGTTACTATGCGAGAAAACATCGTAGAAATTCAGTAATACAGTCGTGACATTATGCTAACTTCCATAAATCGAGTCCGGCGGGAGCTATCTATCTTAAAACCATTGGCTCTAGCCCAACACTCCAAGGGTTCAGGTGTGAAGTACAGGCCCGAAAAAGCCGACAATTATCTGATCCCCTTACTTCACTAGCACGGGCGCTTGTATAAAAGGAGTACCGTTCCACATGTTAAAGACCCGACTCTCCACGTCTGTCAGCGGACGGAACAAGGTATTGCACGCTTTAAATAGATGAAAGGGGACCGGTGCGCCTTCATAGAAGATCGGAGCCGCCTGAGTGGTGTTTCCACCAATCCCGGATGATCAACCCGAAACCTAACTCGGAGCTCAACCTCCGTGATACGATTCCCGTCCGGAACTTCGGCCTCAATACATGTTAGGTCTAGAACATCTGAAGAAAGACTCTTTGATCCGCTAACACCCTTTTACTGCTACAGCTCTATTTTTGCAAATACACAGAGACTCGTCCGAACTAATTTTCGCTACCAACAGACATTTTCTGGACATAAAGCGTATGTGGTACGACGCTTGTCGCTAATACTCTTGTCTTATCGTAAAACGGACGGGACGTTTTAAAGGAGAGCTTATAATCGGGAAACAGTAATAATACACGATTAGTATATAGAGCCTGCTTGCGCTTCGGAATTTGAGTCTACCCACAAGATCTTCAAGTTGAACTACAACCTTAATCCCTACTATCAGCCTCCTTCTTCGAATCCGGACGCCAAACCATTCCCCAAGTCTTGACACCCTCGCCCCCTTTCTTTGCCAACCCATCAGCCCCAACCTCTCCTTTGCCTAGCACGATTTCTTCCACTTCTTCAAAGCCGTTTTTCAGGTATAAAAGCTTGGCATTTGGATTCGAAGCCTCGAGCCACAGCGGCTGGCCAGCACTCCTCGCACGCGCCTGCATGTATTGGATCAACATTCCCCCGAGCCCCTGACGCTGACGATCTGGATCTGTCCCGATGATGAAGAGATACCAATACTCGGACAGTTCCTTACGCGTAAACGCCTTTTCCTTCGCTCGCTTCACGGCTGCACCATGGTCCAGCAGAATGCGCTTAGGCGTGTCAGCATTGTGTGCCGAGCGATTCTCTTGATGTGTGATGAAGAACGGTATAGACCTACTTTTATACCCGTCGCCTTCAACTGTAATAAGGCGCCGGGAAATCCAGCTTGAATAATCGTGAACGGGTTGTCTACTTTCCTTCCGGGCGGCAGCATTATGGCGCAGCAACCCCACGACGAGACTTCGAGTATGATCCCCTTGTTAAGCGTACCGGCTTTCAGGAGAGTGGTGAGGAACAGAGGGAGATAGTCTCTCCGTTCTTCCTCTGTTAGAGCCCCCATGAAATACGCGAATATTGGATCATCTCGGAAGGCCCTCGTCAGGACTGGGACGGTATAAGGTATGAGTTCTGGAGCGAGCATGATAAACATTAGCGGTTGGTGTTTCAAAGGGAAGTCACTTGCTCGCTTACCTTTACTGCCGTGAGTGATTTGAGCAGTTTGATATACTGCTTTTGCTCCGTTGGGAAGAGTAGCCATTATTCAGTCGAAGGTAGGTAGTAAGTAATTAAGGTCCGGAAGTTCTGGCCAAGGTGAACGCGACAGTGATATTCGAAGTGCCGTCTATACCATGCAGGACTTATCATTGAAAGCTAATTTTTTGAACAAGCGTATTCACTTGCTCACTTCTCACTAGGTAAATCTCATTCAAATACCTAAATCATATGTTTCCGTGCTGTTGACCGGTTCTCCGACGGGACCCGCGGACTAGCGGCCGGTTCATGAATCGGCGGTCTAATACTAATGGGACTGCTGCGGTTCCCTACCTACGTACTGAACTAGCCTTTCCCTTTCGACACGGCATGAATGGACGGTACGAACTCGAAATCCCAGGTAATAATGTAAACTTGGCTGCAATCTCAACAGTACAGAATCACACAATCCCGAAGACCCCCCAAGCATAGTCCGTCCCTGGAATGATTTCCCAAACCTTGGCTTGCAAGGACACTGTACCAGAAAGGGAAGGTTGACCAGAGGCACTGTGAATCAAACGAGAGCAAGGATTCGAACTATATTTCAGGGAATATTTGTCAGTCGCTCGAGTTTTATCTCCAGGCAGCCATCTATCCACTCCTTCAAGCCTTTTTTCAACTATCTTCCTACGAAGTTACAATCCATCAGGTCACGGGATATGACCGCTTAGACTGAAACTTGTAGCAATACCATCGCCTCCACCAGAAACAAAACTGCCAAGAAGGCTTGTCGACCGGCACCGCGGTTGGGCTCGGCTGGTTCGCGTCAACTGAGGCTGACGTCCCTGTCGCTGACGAAGATGATGGCGAGGGTACGTGGCTCTCTCCTGTCAGCGTTGAAATTCCTGCCAGAATTTGGTCAGTTGGCGAGGATGCTATGTTTTGGTTGCTAGATAATGAGTTGGAATTGCTCGTGTCTTTAGATGAAGAGGTCGATGATAACGGAGTGCCTGCGGTGACCGTGTTTGATGCTTTGAGAGATGTTATAGTTGCCGAAAGAGCGGAAGTGCTCGAACTTGATCGTGAAGTCACATCGGTGATACGTGGCCCTCCAAAACTGGTTGATATTATAGCCGACGACGAACCTTTTATCGACGAGGATATGCTTGTACTACTTATTCTGCTCGTCGAGTCTTTGGTTTGGCCTTGGAAAGGCAGCCTTGTGTTTGACGAGGGCGATGCAGCAAGGTTGGAAACAGATAACTTGACTGAACCCTGCGTCGTAGATTGGCTCGAAGCAGACGATGTAACTCCCGTCGTTGCAGCAGGATTCTGAGCACCGCATTGCCCGAAAGCCGACTGACATCCAAGTCCGCAGTATTCAGTCGTATTGCCACAATACCCGTAGAACGAACAGCATTCACCGAACAAACTTCCCTTGCAGATAGACTTAGCTTCACTCCCACAGTGTCCATTAGGAGACACAGGAAGATCAGTTCGTAGTGGTTGTATTGTGGTAGAGCTACTTTTCGACACGCTCGACGACGGTGTCGGTAGGGAAACGTTCAAGCCTTTAATGCTCTTCCAGCTGCCAGATTGATCTGTCCAGTTATAGTATCTCGCTGGATTGTAGTTCGTAATACGCACGTTTCTGACGAACATGGTGTATGGCGCTGCCGACAGGTTCGTGATGCCACCTGCCCAAACCTGAGTCCCCTTATTCTCTCCCGGGTCGCCACCCGCCCACATACCCAGTTGAATCTTGGCCGGCGTCTGCGGGAACTGATGTGTCGTGCTATCCGCATTAGCAGCGAGAAAGGTTCTGATCACCTTGCCGTCCAGAATCCAGTCCAGCTTGCTCGGTGTCCAGTCGACCGAGTACGTGTGGAAAGTCGTCTGCGGATTCGTGCACGGAACCCATTGGCCTCGATCATAGGCCCCCGTGATGCCCTTGGAGAAATAATTGTTCTGCACCACCCCGTTGGGATACTGCGCAGCCAAGTTAAAGTTGTTCCCGGACATTTCCCAGTCGATTTCGTCGAAATCGTCCGACATTAGGACGCTGGATGAGATGATGCCAGTCCCAGGAGCCACTTGCATCTCGACATCTACGCGTCCGAAGAAAATATAGAAATTCGTAAATAGCTGGGGCGCATCGTATCGTTTGCTATATGTGAATTCGGCACCGTTCTTCCCTTTCGTGTTATAGGTGATGGTCGCGTAGTTGGAGGTGCTCCAGTCTTTCTGTATGTTATCCGGGGAAGCCTGTGTAAAGTCCATATAGTAAGAATATTGATTGAGCCCCGGGTTTGGTGGGCATGTCACTGTGATATCGTCAGGAGGCCTGCTTAGAAATTTCTCGATCATCTCTTACAGTTCTTCATGGGATTGCATGCTACAAAATAGGTTAGTTAACCTTCATAAAGACCTTCATGGTGGTGGACTTACGCCAATATTGTCCATCGAATCGTTGCGCATGCGCTTGGATCCATAGCATGAGCCATGTCGCGAGGCAAAGTTGGGATCTCATCTTTCGACTACGTCGATGCTCTACGGCGATATGATTAAATGATCTGTAAGAAGCGTGTGAAAACTGATGTTTGATGACTGTTCTCTTTGGCGACACGCGGAATTGAGGTACATCCTGAGTCTTTCAAACCATCTTCTGACTGTTCATAAAGAAACTAGATCAAGCTACAAGGCATATGACAAAGCACCATAATATTGCTGCCACGCTATTCCTTTGTCAAATAGCCGAGGCTCGTTCGCATCTATTCTATTCCTTCCAATATACAGGCGTTTTAAAAAGAGAGTAAACGGAATACCTTAGTGGTCTGTATAGTTGTTACTACCTACGTGCCAGGATGGCGATCTTGCCTTGAATAATTGCTTTGTTACTTTACTACGATCTCTCTTAACTACACATCTAGTATCTATTTAAAGCCAAAAGAGTACTCACATCTAGACCATACTCGAAGTAGTCTAATTCCTCAATCATACGTTCACTTGGTACTATCATACCGTAATTAAGTCGCCACCAAATCCAGAGTATTGTACGCTTCGACCACTTAGAAAGGACAGCCTCCTCTATTAACAGTTTGCATCCTCTTAACATCAACCTCCATCTCTTCTACACCCAGCCCCATCCGGTTTCTTGGTCCCAGATCCGACCAGAGGTACCCTTGCGGCATGTACTCCTCGGGGTCATCGCCGGGTACTTTGCCCCCGTATAACCAGATGGCCCAAGCCTTCGGCCCCCAACGATTCCACAGTGTCGGCTTAATGTAGAACGGATAATTCCCGTAAGGGAAGCGCGTGTGCATGCGTCCTGTCTTAGGATCGGTGTCCCCGAGACGTTTCACTTCGGAAAGGCGCGGTAAGGCTAGATAACGGAGATACAAGCGACGGAGTAGGAGTATAGGGTATACTGTTGCTCCTGCTGCGATGCTTGGTTCGGGGAGCCTGAAGGGGAGTTAGGCAACACGCTAGGTGGATAGGTAGGTAGGCAGTGAAATAGACGATATAAATATGATAAACTCACATAAACGCCTCTCTCACGCGATCACCCATCAAAACACAAACTACTTCCTCACCAAACGGCTTCGCAAACCACGGCACCCAGTATGTGATCATGGGGATAAGTGCCTTGGCTGGCTTATTCGCGACGACGCTGGGTTTCATGACAGCGGCCTCGTACGCCTTGGCCCAAGCCGTGATATCATCTGCCCACTCGATACCATCGCGCCAGGAGTCGTGCGCCAGAAGACCTTTATACTCGATCCCCATGGCGTCGCCGACGGATTTCCAGAAAACGCCGTACGCGCAGTACTCCATCTCGTTTATGGCGCGCCACTCGTACAAGCGCGCAAAGCGCGGCGGCTCGGTGACAAATACGGATAAAGTGTATAATAGGTCGGCGTTTGTGATCGTGCCTTCTTGCCGGTATTTGCTATGCAGGAAGTTCATGCGGGCTATGGCGTGCATGGCGCGTTCGGAGCTTGGCGGGTTGATCATGAATTCGCCGATCATGGCGGCTGTGTCTTCGTATCTAGTTCAAGTTTATCAGTCTCTCCGTCTTCACGTGGATATGTACTTGTTGAACGGATTGAATGTGAGATATGTGCGAGCGAGTATAATCTCATCTGCATGGTGTTGCTCGACATGCGTCGATGACACAATATACGAAGCGAAGGGTCGCAATTCACCTCTTCAAGCTCTTAACAGGATCTGTCAAGTTCCCAGTAGCCAGTAATAACCGGCTGATAGACTCGACGCCATATGTCTGCAAGCAAAGATTAGCATACGATCATCTCATCCAGGGTTTCATGTCAGTTTTCCTGCTCTCACCTTGAACAACCCAAACTGCAAAGCCATAAGATGAAACTCAGGAAACTCATACGCAGCTAGGTACTTGATAATCTGCTGCGCCTGATCGTTAGTCATGCGTGACAACGCCTCGCGCCCACAACCCTCAGGAAATCCCATGCGTCGACGCAGGTTCTTCTCCCCGCGGAAGCGCAGCATGCGACATAGCGCTGCGTATCCGATCGCAGCGGGTATGATGTATTGTCTCCATGATGAGAAGGGTGGAAGGGATGAGAGGAGAGTTGAGGACGATACTGTCGATAGTAGGTCGGTCAACTTGCTGGTGCTGGAAATGTTCATTTTGTCATTTAGTGGTGGTAAGGTGGGAATGTTCGATGTTATTAGTGGTCGAGACTCCAGAGTTTTCCGTTTGTTCGTAGGTGGGACAACGGAAACAAGCTGCCTTTTTGCAGATCTCTTGTGTTACCTAGACTCTGTACGTCCTTTCCCTCGAACTTGACAGAAGTAATAGAAATGTATTAATATGATGGAAAGTTACATTTCTTAAAGCTTCTCGACGGTCGGTAGATGACTATCAATTCATGGATTACGGCTTATGCGTAAGATGAGGAGATGTCGTATAGTACAAGATGACGCCAGCTAGCTTAGATCTATCTAAAAACAGCACTCACTTGTTCTGCTTCATCCGAAATGCGGAGTTGCATCTGGACATTTCAATCTAGGTAAAGTCGTGCCTCGGGACCTCGAGGTGAATGGGAGATACCTCGCCGCAACGGGGAGTGAGGACTTTATTGAGAGAAGAAGCCTCGGAATCCCTCACTAGTCTAACCCCGCTAAGAATCATGAACAATCCTTGCCTTTTCTGACCTGACCTTTTCTGATCTGACCTGACTCATGTAGCCACACGCCCTGGTCACTTCAGTTAGAGCGAATTGCTGACCCAATCGGGGAGCATATCGATGGGCCCTATATCACAAGTACATACAGAGCTAACTCGAGCTTCTAGCTTGTTATGGGATAGAGAATGTTGTGATGAGTTGGTGGATCGCTGCATGGCTTCCGTTCATATAGGTCCACTTTCTAAAAGAGGTACTGTATGCTTGGCTAGCTCAGATATAGCTGCTCAGTGTAGGATGTGTAAGGGAGGTGTATGTCGATAAGCTGTGTTGAAACAACTAGATCCTGTGGTAACAGGACCTGTAGGTCTTGCGATTTGTTTATTATCTATTAAATTCTATCGTAGATATATATGCGTAGCTATTCATGGTACTGTGGCCTTCTGTTGTCTCCTTACCCTCCAAGCCTTGAGCTCCGTGAGTAGGCCCATAACCAAGGGAACTCCCACGGGGCCGAGCAGAGGCAGATATACAGCCACTTTATGTTCGTCAGGGAAATAAAGCTGGCCCACCATACTCTTTTCGAAGAAAGCACGTTCCGCCTCAGTCTCAGCGATACGGGCATGCTCAAGACTTTCGGTGCTTCCTAGCTTAGCGCATGCAAGCTCAAGGTGGTGCATCGACTTGGCCACACCATCCGCAACGCTCGACGGGATCGAGATACTCGGTAAAGCCAACGACAGACGAGCCAGGGATCCAAGTGACGACGATGCGCGTAGGAGCATATCTACTGACCTAACGCGGGTGAGTGTCGATAAGCGCATCGGTAGCGAACCGGATTGTGGGGTACCAAGGAGAGAAAGGAGATGCGATGTGAATGTCAAAACTGGCTGTTTTAAGAATTCTGAAGGCACATGGTTTGATGCAGGGGGCGAAAGGAGGTACACAGAGCCCCATTGAGGGACAAGCCACGATTGGGACGTTTCTTCCCCAGAGTTTAAGCCGATCGTCTGGTTACCCATGAATACAACGAAGTTGATTGTCGGCGCTCCTCCTATTGACGGCGACAAGGGCCATTCGGCGGCATTGATAAAGGAGGACAGATGCTCCTTCGTAAGGACCTGCGATTGTACGCCGGGTATCGCGTACAACTGAACTTGGGTGTCGATTGAGAAGTTGTGAATGGGTTTGAGTGTGTCTAATACAGGTCTCATGTACTGGTCGATGGCCGACTCAATATCCCAACTACTGGGAACTGAGCCACTGGTGAACAGCGAAAAGGTTAAATGGTATGTGCCAGAGTATTTCATCGACCGGGTCATTCGTTTGGAGAGGGACTCGTCAATTCCCTGGTATGAGCCTTGTTGTTGTTGGTCGGAAGATATCGACGACGTCCCAAGGAAGTAGGACATGATAGCCTGCTCCTCGGCGAAAGTTTCGCGAAGTTGGGCTGCAAGGTAGGTTGCCAGTCCAGAAGATTTGGTCTCCGGTGTAGGTTTTGAGCTGGGGGGGTAGGTGACTTCGAGAATAGGCAAATGCGCGTGGAGGATAGACACAGGGCTAGACACAGTGGCAGCATCCCCTGGTGTTAACCGTACAAGAAGTGCATCATTGTGATCACCCTTGGGGGCTTTGATAGCTTCCGAGGTCGAAGAGGTTGTTTCAAGCCGTAATCGCAGCCGGTACCCAGGAAAATCCGGCATCGTATCGAGGGCTTGTTGAGTGATGGAGATTAAGCTCTGAGCTTCTTGCTGGTTCAGACTGGGAGTCTCAATAGCGATTCGGATAGGAAACACAGGGTTACATGCCTATATAGAGAGAGGGAAAGTGTTAGCGAGCAGCAAAAGAGGATATAGAGCATGGAGCATTTCACAACTCACCTTCCCATCAGCCCAGTTCATCATCTGACCCAAGGGCAGATTTGCCCGGTAGATGGTAGTCGTGTTCCACCATATCGGTACTCCCAAGCACAACACGATGAACCAGAAGGATGCGATAATGAGTGAACGTCTGAAGATGTGTGCTGTTTTCTCAGGAGGCGGAGGCTTAGTCTTCGTCGTTGAATCGGAGCTATTCGTTTCTATGATCGTGGTCGCTATGTCCGTGTTCGTGTCTTGTGTGGCGCTCGCCGTCGCCGTCGTCGTCGTCGTCGCTTCGATTTCAGTTGTAGCAGATCCGTCTCTGCGGCTCCTGACCGTCGAGGAAGACATGACTTCTATGTATATCTGAAGCCTAGCTTTTGCTTTCTAGGCGTCATCATCTACACAATTGAGTCGTTTCTGTGACACTAAGTATAAGTGGGCGTTATCAACGTCGTCGCATGAGCGCAGCACTGAGTTGTTAATTACTGAGCGTATGCTGTGTTAGTCTTGTACCCGCCAAAACTGATCTTCAAATCGAGAAGAACGCGATGATGCCAGTTTCATAAGGGTCTTATCATTAGTAGCATTAGGATACGTAATGCAATAAAGCGGATAAAAAATTGCAATTGATTTATACACTGCTTAATTAGGCAAAACCACACCCCGCAATAATGGCCCTCAATCATTTGGCTTATATCTTCAGCCAAGACTCAAGTGACCGCTTTTGGTAACAAAACAACCTGCAAGAAATCCGGGGGGTCTGTCTTTGAGTGCTGTTTCGGCAGCAATCTAGCGTGATACTTGATACAACTTGGAAACGTCACAAGCCAATAGAAGAAATTGCATTTAAGGGTGCTTTTGATGTCTGTGGTATTTTGCAGATAAAAGAAGTAGCGGAGATATCATTTGCCCACCAATTTTCCAGCTTTCAATGTTAGCAAGCTTATGTACTTAGGGCGGTGTTATCAAAACAGCACTCAAAGCACAGGGATAGCAACATGCTCCCTTACCGATTTAAGATTCGCTAAATGCGGGTATATCATCCGAACTACGCCAAGATTGCCCCGATTCACCGAGTAGAGAGCGATACAAAAGCGCGCCTCGCCAACGTCTGGTAACACAACTCTACTCCTTGTGTATGCCGTAGCATCTACAATATATCCAATATATCCAATATGTCTAAGTAGGCATATAGATAACATGTCGGGCGTCTGAGATTGTATCTATCAAGCCGACTTATCGTTATGACTCGTGGATCCAATCCTCTTGAAGGGGGCCACTACAGACCCGACCCCTTGTTCGGGGTCTCCTCTTATTGGTATGGGCGAGTAAGAGTCAAGATGCCGAGGCACAGCCCTGGGTGGCGTCGTCTCCGCGACGATTTGAATCGGACCATTTCCCTAAGAACATTTACCATATCAACGGCTCAAGTGACACATTTATCGTGTGGTGCAATTTCAAGCCTCGTGAAGACTTGATCTCGAGTAGCTTGTGCGAGAATTTCCGTGTCTTACTATTTGTTTGCCGCGCTATATATTGTATCCCGAACTTATCCCCTCTTACCGAAGCTTACAAAGATCATCCCGCTCTGTATACCACCCGCCGGTTTAATCGGCATTGTGTTCAACATCCCTTACAAAGATAGATCTAGCGGTGGACTGGGAGTTTTTAGTATAACATTCGACATACACACTTGACAAGTGGAAGCATATCTCTGAGGGACTTAATTCCTGTATAGGATATTAGCCGCAAAATGCCCTGTAAGTTAACCTGAATTATCCCAGCAATTATTCACCATGCATCTGGTCTACTTAACCGTATATAAAGATTAACGTCTGTCTCGCCAAACAGTGCCTTTAGCTTTGACGGTACCAGCTGCAGCAGCAGGCCTGGCTTACCTCAACGCAAAAACATCTTTCTCATACGACTGGACTCTCGCTCGCGGCTTGATCCCAGCAATCTACCGTAACAGCACTCGCGAGTCGAAAGATCGCGCCAACGCCTTCTATCGCCTAGAAGAAATCGCCACTGGCAAGTCAGCGAACCGCGTAGGCGTCTTATTCGAGGAACGATCATGGACGTATGCCCAGATGTACGACGCCGCTCTCAAGTATGGAAATTATCTTAAGTCCAAGTATGATCTTAAACCAAAAGATATTGTCGCATTGGATCTCATGAATTCGGATTATTTCATTTTACTCTGCTTCGGCCTGTGGTCCATCGGGGTCAAGCCGGCCTTTATCAACTACAATTTGACGGGCGAAGCACTATGTCATTGCGTGAAGACGGCGAACTCGGTACTGATGCTGGTAGATGCAGATGTCGCATCAAACGTGGATGAGGCTGTCCGCCAGAAGTTGGGAGACATGAGGATTGATTTCGTAACCCAAGAATTCATTAAGGCGGCCATGGCTACAGAACCAGTAAGGCCACCAAACGAGCTTCGCTCTGGCGATTTAGGCCGAGATATGGCGATTCTCATCTACACCTCCGGAACGACAGGACTTCCTAAGGCAGCTATTGTATCTTGGACCAAAATCACCACAGCTTCAACCTACGCATCAAAGTGGCTCGGGACCAAGCCGTCTGACATCTTATATACGGTACACGCTGCCCATCCCTTCTGGCGAAATTTTTATTCGGAAACCGCTGACTGAGTGAACTGCTAGCCCATGCCGTTATATCATTCGTCCGCCGCAGTTTTAGGGTTCTTCCATTGTTTCGAGACCCAGGCCACATTCGCCGTCGGTAGAAAGTTCTCTACGAAGATATTCTGGAAAGATGTGCGTAAACACAAAGCTACTATTATCCAGTATGTGGGAGAGACTTGCCGGTATCTCCTAGCGGCACAACCTGAGATTGACCCAACGACTGGAGAGAATCTCGACAAGAAACACACCGTCCGTTTGGCTATGGGCAACGGGCTGCGTCCGGACGTGTGGGCGAGATTTCAGGAGCGTTTCGGAATTGAAAGCGTTGCGGAGTTCTACGCAGCGACAGAGGGTTTTGTAGCGACCTGGAATTTCTCCCGTAATGATTTCTCCCGGGGCGCTATAGGACGCAATGGCTTGTTCTATGGCGCCTTCATGAACACTAAGATTGCGATTGTAGCCCGCGATTCTGAAACCGACGCGCCGTATCGAAACCCGAAGACCGGGTTGTGTCAAGCTGTGCCTCGCGGTGAGGTGGGGGAGCTACTCTTCATATTACCGGCCGATATGACGAAAGATTTCCAGGGCTACTACAACAATGAAAAGGCCACCAACAGCAAGATCATCCGTGATGTGCTCAAGAAGGGAGACGGGTACTTCCGGTCAGGAGACCTCATCAGCTGGGACTCGGAAGGGCGGATGTACTTCCACGACCGGATCGGTGACACTTTCCGTTGGAAGAGCGAGAACGTGGCAACGACCGAAGTTAGTGCCATGATAGGTCTGCATCCAGCGGTTGACGAGGCTAACGTCTATGGCGTGCAACTTCCTCATCACGATGGACGGGCCGGGTGTGCAGCGGTTGCGCTCAAGACGGTGCCCGATGCGGCGCTTCTCCAGTCGTTGGCAGAGCATGCCAGAGCCAAGCTCCCCAAATATGCAGTACCGATTTTCCTACGTCTCGGAAAGGGGCTTTCTGCGGCGATCACAGGTACAAACAAGCAGCAAAAGCACAACCTCAGAGTCGAGGGTGTCGATCCTTTGAAGGTTGGTGACGATGAGTTGTTCTGGCTCAAGGGTGACACGTATGTCAAATTTGAAAAGAAAGACTGGGATCAGATGAACGCTGGTCAGATCAAATTGTAAGGAAGTGATATCTTGTTTTATAGGAGCTTGAGAGCCGTACATAATTGCTTGTGCGAGGTGTATACGAGGTGTATAAGAGGTGAAGCCAAAGTATTGGCTACCCATAGACCTACAGTAGAGATGTAGATGACTTCCCTTCCATATATTTATGGAATTAAAGTATCTTATAGACCTAAGACTAGACGTTATAACAACCCAGAGTGAGTCCAATATTCAATGCTGAGTATTGGGTTGGTCCTCAAGCTTGTATGTATAATAACGGGATTCTCAAATGCTTCTAAAGGGGTGGCAAGGAGGTAGCGCAACCTTTATACTGTGCCCCGCCCCCACCATGAGATTCAAATGCTCTTGTCTGCCCCTCCAAAATTTCCTTCCGAGGGTCTTCATGTAAGAACGTGTGGACAGCCTTAAGACTTTTCACTATGTCCTCAGACCTTAGTGCAGCGCCTGTTCTTTCGACGCCGGCCGAACATACATTTTTCGAAGATCCTACTCCCTCTTCGCTTATCAAAGAGGATCGCCCAACAAGATCCAACGATGAGCTATTCACCGTGTACGAGATCGCCCGGACGGCGGCCGAGATCCAGCGACAGAACTGGAGTCGAATAGCGCTCCAGTTTCCAGATGCTATGCTAGCTGATTCTCCTTGGGTTGTTGGGGCATTGAACCGGGAGCTTGAAAAGCTTGACGACTTGGAAGACAAGTCGGCGACAGAGAGTGTAGAACAGGGCACAGAAGCATCAGGAAATGGGCAACAGAATCAGAGGCCAAAGCAACAAAAACGGCTCTATATCCTGGCAGATACATCATACAGCTCGTGCTGTGTTGACGAGATTGCTGCTGAACATGCAGATGCTGACGCGGTTGTGCATTATGGTCGAGCTTGCTTGAGTCCGACAGCAAGATTACCTGTTTTGCATATATTCACTAGACAAGAACTGGACTACAATGCTGTCACTGATACGTTTGCGCAAGAGTTTTCTGACAAGGAAACTAAGGCTATAATCATGGCGGATGTCATGTTCCAAGAACACGTAGCGCCTGTCTGCGCATTGCTTAAGGCTCAAGGGTATAGCAATATCGTCGCAACAGACATAATACGTGATCCCTCAAGCACAATACCAAACCGCAGTATCCCTTCTTTAGATCCCCTGTCTGCAGACAAGCACGATTACGATCTTCACGAATACCACCTTTTCCACATCTCGACACCACCGACCTCGTTACTTCTCACCCTCTCCTCTCGCCTCGCATCTCTTCATATCTATGAAACGCCATCTTCTCCCTACACAACAACTACCTCGCTGCCCGACCCGAGCACCGCTCCCTCGATGCTTCGCCGGCGGTATGGGCTCGTGCTTCGGTTTACAACTGCAGCTATTATTGGCATATTAGTGAATACGCTGTCAGTCAAAAACTACATGTCAACAATCAGCACATTGCGGGAGCAGATAGCCGCTGCTGGTAAGAAGAGTTATACCATCGTTGTAGGCAAGTTGAACGCGGCTAAGCTGGCCAATTTTGCCGAGATAGACGGCTGGGTGGTCGTGGGATGCTGGGAAAGTGGGCTTGTGGATCAGGATGGGTTATTCAAGCCTGTCATTACACCCTTTGAGCTGGCGCTGGCACTGGAAGGTGATGAGAGCAGAGTTTGGACTGGGGAGTGGTGGGGCGGAATCGAGGGTGTGAAAAGCGAGGACAGACCCAATACCGAGTCTGAAAAGACCGCCGTGGAAGAAGTTAGTGAAGATGTTGAGGGGGGTGTTGATGACGAAGAATCAGAACCCCCTGTCTTTGACCTACGAACCGGCAAACTCGTCAGTAACTCGCGTCCAATGCGTGTTACCACTCGAACCTCCGCATCGTCCACAAACGACACGCACTCCAAGGGCAGTGATGCTGCAAATCGATCAGACGGTTCTGCCATAGTAAAGAGGGGTACCGGAGAAATAGCCCTCGTCAATGGTGTAGCAAGTCCTGGAGCCGAGTTTTTACGATCAAAACGAACGTGGCAGGGCCTAGGTAGCGATTTCAAACCTAGCGAAGACGAGACGAGCACTGTAGTCGAGGAAGGTCGAAGCGGTGTTGCAAGGGGATATACGGTTGGGGAGGAGCAAACAAGGAGCTGAGCTTAGATTACAAAAGTTCAAAGACAGCCAGCTGTACGTCTTGGCATTGAAAAGGAGTCTGCCGCTATCTTGGGTCCGGGCAAGTACTTGTCAGCTTCTACCCCGCCGTATCCCATTCACATACCGGCCAAATATGGGAGAACAACATTCACCAAGGCCAAGCTACACAGGATATGCATGAGTGGACAGTGGGAGGCTAACACAGGCCCAGGTTCACTGACGAGCAAGCCATCACGGCCAAACTTGACCATGGCATGTCCACGGCTTCGCCTCGACTTATATGGTTTCCCATACTCAGTGAACTGCCGCTGCCGCAATCGCATAGAACTTCGGGCTAGGCAGTTGGGAGATACGACCTAGACCGGGATAGCCAAGTGAATTGAGGCGAAGCTCATGAGATATCATCGCGATGCACGTTATTGAGCGTGCTTCTCTGCCTAAGATACATACCTCTTTCGCTATGTGAATTGGTAGACCCTACCTAGTAAGTGTCTATCATTCAAGCTCCTACGCGATAGTGTAGCGAGACGAAGGCGATCTGAAGAGTCACAATGCGATTTCATCGAGACCCCAAATACATATATCCCGTTCAATTATGTGATGTGATCTTAGTCTTTGATACCTGGTGATGTTGTTAACAACATTGACCTACTTCTCATCAGCTCTTTGATAGAATCTCTGGGGATGGTGTGTTCAGGGCTGATGCACGGGGGGACTCTGTTCAATCTCCCTTCACACGATCACAGATCATAAATGCAACACAGGAAAGGAATGTAGTGCAAAATAAGCAATTCGAATTGCCGTTGTATAGTAGTCATCGAGCATCATATCGTCATCGTGCTAAGCGCAAGTGCGCTTGCTCTCATTCATTCCAACATTTCCATCCGTCCTGCCAATACCAAGTTCCAGCTCGAGCCATAACACCAAACCTCTTATTTCGTCCTATTGCTAACACGAGTTCTTAAACCGTGTCGACACGTCTTCGTTGTACAACTCTTTGTATGTCCTCGTGGCATTTTCTATCCATTATCCGTACCAAACTACACCCATGTACACATTTAAAAACACTAGTACTGCCTGCTACCAACGCAAACATTCCAGAAATCGAAATCGATTCAACAAACACCCTACACGTACGCGCGTCGGTGCGAGTGATGTGAGCTTCTCGAGTGCGGGCTGCGGCTCGAGCGAGTCCCATGGCGATGGACGTGGGTCTCGCGCACATACGTCTTCTGGTCGCGGGAGCTCATGCGGTCGCCATGCATGCAAGCCAGAATACTGGTAAAGAAGAAGAAGATGGCGTTCAAGATCCCGAACGCGAAACTCGCCTTGAGCATGGCGCACGACTTGTCGACCTGTACATGTACTCCATTGAGGGACACACTGCCGAACGGGCCGAGGGTCGCGTCGACTGATGACCCGGGCACGACGTGGGTGCAGTCAGCGTTGGTGATGAAGCGCAGCTCGTACACGGCGCCGATGAAAGCGCCGACAAAGAGGATGTCGATCACGGCGACGAATTGCGCGTTGGTGGAGGAGCGGTGGTAGCTGAATAGCGTGAAGATTGCCCAGGCGGCCGCGAGGACGGAGACGATGAAGAGAACGAGGATGTAGGTGGGCGTTAGTTGGTTCAGCTTATTGTAACCGTCGACGAAGTAGGCTAGGAGGCCAATTGTTGGGATCTGTGGTGATTGGGGAGCTGTTAATTGATGTATGTAAACCTTCTTTGGGTTTGTGTTTAAAATTGCGCAAAGCCGCCCAGCGCATTGAGGAGTCTTCTGTTGCGCATTGGGAATGCGCTATATCAGCGCGATGAAGGAGAATAGTGAGCTTACCAAAGTGATGATCTGCAGGAATCGCCAAATGGCGAAGAAAATAGCGAACAGCATCTTGTCTTCGTGATGTTGCGCAATGCGCTCCTTACTCTCAAGGTGTGAAGGTGAAGGAAAGTTGCGATCTGCTTATCTGAGGTGAGGAACTAATGCGCTGTCGGAAAAGGCGGGGGACGTCTGTGATATAAGAAGTCCTGCGAAAGCTGCAGAACACCGCGGTGATATGATGTGTGCGGCGTGCGCCGAATGTCCAATCGAAGCTGACTATAGGTTGTGTGCCAAGAGATGCAGTGATCGTGAGAGATAGGAGTTGTCTCACTGGAGGAAAAACCTTGTACTCCTTTTGATGAGATCGCGGTCTGCAGGTCGATACTACGTATAGTAGTAGTAGAGTATGAGCAAGACGAGAGGTGAGAGGGTGTGAAAAATGGGTTTCTAGACCTTTGTAGGTCTTGTCGGTGGGAGACCGACAAATATAAAAAGGCTGGTAGCTGGTCTGAACCGAACTAGACAAGGTTGTCGCGTGGTGACAGTGATGCACAGGAAGATAACAAGGGTGTTTCCCGGTTTTCTCTTGAACCTGCTGTCGGGTGAAAGTCCCTGCAGGATTTGGGGTTGGTTGGCTGATTGGAGTTATCCCAAGTTGGAGTGCTCGTAAATACTATATTGTTGCGCAACCTGGCAACCTGTGATATGACGTTGAGAGAAATTGGCAGGGAAGATATCCACTTCAAGTTGGGTAAGGCTTAGGATGAAACTTAGTCGTGGAGGGTCCTAGATCTGTCTTGACGACGCAAATAGAGCCAACAATCTTTTCTAATGTGAGACTAAAGTAAAACAGAGAAACGTGCTCCAACCTTACAGAAACCTAAACGATGTAAAGGACAACTTGAAGGCGAGTTGCGCAAGCTACGAAGCTACAGTTTCTTGAAATCGGCGGGGCTGGTGGTGTTGAAACAAGCTTACTAGGATAGGACAAGTTCTGCTCAATCCATGTAATGTGAGTGGCTGGTTACGAAAAAGATACGATGGTCTGTGCGTAATGCGACCGTAGAGCTGGGACATCGGTACGTACCTAATTCTTGGCAAAGACCCTGTAGGTAAAAGACAGGAATAGCTTCATTTTGTTAATCATAACCAACACCGTACCAGTTGTGCTGGTTGGCTTGCTTGGTACACTTCGTCGGCCAGCGTTAACTGTTAGATGGTGTGTGTGCCATATATTGCAATTCCAAAGGAACTCGGTTTTTTTCTTCTTTATTCTAGGTAGCTGCAAATACAACTTGTCACGCTGGAAAATCAACGTTCTTTGTAATTCTTATATTACAGGTCAACTACTTCCCATTAGGGCCAGTAGAAAAATTAATGAAAAGAAGGAAATTTTCATCCTGGACCTAAACCGCCGCCATATTCTCAAACCTCCATGGGCTTTTCCATGTTAATCAAGAATTAGGAGACACCAGTACAAGAGCAGACATAAATCAGGCCCCTGTTTGCCACGTCTGTTACAGCTGCACGTAGCAATAATTGAAACAAAGAGTTTGTACACAAATGATAATATTGTCTCATACAGAAGGATGCTGCTATAATGAAGGGAAATATAAATAGAGCTGGTCTGAAATCATTTGCACGTTTCGGATCTTGTGTTAATTGACTGAACTAGCAAGCATACCAGAGTTGTTGCCTGAGTCTAAATTCTACTTTCTCACACGAAGAACTCAGCACTATCACTAACAACAGGCCATAGAATGTCCTACGAGCTGATGCCCGAAGCTGAATTCTGGGATGTTTTTGTCGCAGAGCATCCCAGGCTTCCGTCGGTGGATGAGTTGATCTGCCAAATCATTGCCATCCACTGCCTAGAAGGTGTTCTGACAGACAGAAATGGTAACCAAAATTTCTCTCGGACTCTAGTTCCTCCCGAGGTGGTGGCGTTGAGAATCTACCAGACGATCAGGGCCGCTCTCGATGACGAAGAAAAGGTCATGACCCGGCACTTGCGGCAGCACAAACTCTTCATGCCTTATTCCTGGGGTCTGAATTCAAGCAACATCGTTGCATTGACTGAAGCTGTAAATCAGGTTCTTGACGGACTCGACGTTGAAGATCTTAGGAAGCTCGACAAGTTATTTTGGGAGGCTTATCAGAGGGTTGAAGGCTCAAGCCAGAAAGATGGCCGCAAGCTCCAGTGGCGACCATTCAGTAATACGAGGAGTTCAAGTCTATCGACGGTTCTTGTTGTAGTGATACCACAAGCTCAAGTTGCTTGAAGTATTCTTGCGTATAAATAAAGCAAACCCAGCCTAGTTAAGTAACATAAGGCTCTGTAATGTAGTTCCTCTATTAACTGATCATGTTCGCAAATAAAGGCTGCAACTGATAACATTTGGTGAAATACTTAAAAGTCAGACTTAGAAATTAGAATGTCTCTATCTCCCAAGAAGCTTTGATGAATGAGATGCGAGGATCCCCATAACAACGTTGTACCAATATTTAACTCCAGATAGGAAGAACAGATATTCGTATATCAAGCTTAAACTGCTATGTGCTTTGCTTAATAGCTGATCGCCCACAGCTAGGTTCCCTTTCGCACAGTGAGAAAAAACCTCAGGATTATCAATCTACAACAGACCAAACAACGACAAGCTACATAAGTAGCTCGATCTTTCACTCTTTCACAACTGCAGCAGCACATTTTCTTTCTACCAGACTTGCACGCAAATAGTAGCAGGTAGTCACAGACAAAGTCACGAAGTACCAAGCACTACTCCGGCAACGTCGCTTAGCGCGAAACCTGAGCATCAACACATACAACCTCCCACATCCTTCCACATCTTTTTCCAGAGTCATATTCTCCAGGTCAAACCCTTCATCGACGCCATCTACGAGTCTGCCTTTGTCGTACCATTCACAAAGTATCGAGCGCTCCTCTAGTAACCTCATTCAGCACGAAACCTGAGCACCACACATATCCTCCTACGTCTTCCGACAGAGTTACACTCTTCTTAGAAGAAGCTTCGTCACTACTATCTACATCTTTGCCTTCGTTTCTACCTCTCACAAACTACAGAGCACTCCTCTAGCATCGTCTCTTGGTGCGAAATCCGAGCATCAGTACACACATTCTCCAAGATCTTCCTGCAGAGTCACGCTGTCTGCAAAAGCTTCGTCGCTACCTTTGATGAAGTACGGAGCGCTCCTCTAGCAATCTCGTGAATCCTGAGTATATTATACACATCCATCTACGTCTTCTTGAACAGCCTAACCTTCCGTGGAAGATCTTCGCCGCTGCCATCTGTGTTTCTGCCTTTGTCTCTACTCTTCCAAGTATTGAGCGCTCTTCTGGCAACCTCACTTAGCGCGAAACCCGAGTCCCAACATACCTCATCCTACATCTTTCTACAGAGCCACGCTCTTCTTTTGAGAAATTCCGTCGCTTATATGTCTTCCTACCCTCACAATCAACCTGATCCAGCCTTACTTTCTTTGATACTGAGTTACTCCCCGGTCTCAACAACCACCATGTCTATTTCAATGAATCCAACCGGGGTCGCATGTGCCAATGCGATCGAAGGCCATGCTGCTCACAACTTTAACCCTGTCGACGGCCAGCAAGATACCGATGCCCTTCACAGTTGCACAGCTTGTGATGCTAAGGCAGACATGAGATGCCCAACCTGCGGGACCGTAAGTGGCATTGTCTTTTATTCTACATTATCTCATACTAACGTCGCTGGCAGTGGTATTGCGACCAAGTGTGCTACAAGAATGATTGGGCGTTACATAAGTCCCTTTGTCAGGCTATGAAAGGCGACTTCGCCTCGACTGAATCCCCGCCTAACAGCGTTCGCGCCATCCTCTTCCCTGTTGGTTCCGAGAAGCCATGTTGGGCTTGGATTGACCTTGGTATCTTTGATGTCTCGACTATCAAGGCTCTTGGCATGACTGCTAAGAGAGCTTTCCTGAAACCAGCAAACAAGCTCGTGGCCAAAGACATCAACCAAGATCTCAAGCACCGCAGGATCGGCCATGGAATCCGCCAGTTCACGGCTCCTAATGCCCGTGTCGAAGGACTCAACATTAACCGATCGATCCTTGCACTCGCCGACCCTGGGCACCTCAAGGTCTATTTCGGCGCCTCTATCTTCTTCGGTTTCCGCACGGCAGAGGTCGCGGGAAATACCATGGTCTTCTACGAAGATTGCACGACTCGAGACTTGCGCATGATCGCCGATTGGTATCTGACCCAACACGATAACCCTTGCGTTCCTAAGCTCACCCGCTTCCCAACTGAGGTCTACAGCAAGCCTGAAGAGCCCATGTTGAACTTCTGGCCGGCCGTCAAGATCAACTGTGATGGTGATATCCTACGTCTCTCGTCTCTCACAGGACAGGGTATAGACATGATTGAAGACGTCTGGGTCCTGTCGAAGGACCAACTTAACAACCGACGCGAGGCCCAACTCCCTGCGATGGCTGGACTTCCGTGGGTTGTCCAGCCGTGCTCGTGCTTCGGTACTTACGATCACCTCGTCGACAGAGACAACGTTGCTCTCCTACGCAATTGGGTTGGCCGGGTGTTCATGACTGACGCCACTCAGCAATTCAAGTCGTGGAATATCGCATCCTTTGGTGGAGGGGCGCTGCCAGAGAATCTTGATGCCACCCACTGTGGCAGCATCGTCGTGATGCACAGGCACGGCCGAAGCATCGACAAACTGCACGTTGCCTGCTTTTACGAGTTCGTCGAGTACGTCTTTGCGAGTGTTCCGACGCGCTTTACGAAGGACCAAGAGGAGAAAGGCAGCCAACGCGTCCTGGCCGAGTCCCATGAGCTGGAGAAGCTCATCCACCGCGACAATTTTGAGGGGTGGTGGATGGCCTGGGCCAAGGAGAGGGCTGGCATGTCTGGAGAGCTATATGCCTCTCCTTACGATCAACTTCTTGCTGCAGTCCCTGTCGCGGCTGAGATGGGCAAGTGTCTTGAGCCTGTCTCCTTGGAGGAGGCCAAGAAGGCGCTGGAGGAGGCTGAGAGCCTCCTTGCCGAGGAGGTTTAGATAGGATAGTCGTTTTTGTGGTGTTTACCATGCAGATAGGCTAATGAGACCAAGTTCGATTATCCGCTTCAATTCTTAAATAACGGCCCTTTAGTACTCTCTTATAGCTTGTATAACTACTCTAAATAACGCGTGCTACTTGTTATTTAGTATAACATTATTCGGACGTTATAGAAAAAGTTGCTGTAGATTGGTTGGAGCATGGCTTATCACTGCTGTTTCTACACGCGTCCTCAGCGCCATTCTTTGACTGTGCCAGTTCTCAAGAGGAGTTAGGATCTCAGGAAGTCTATATACGTCTCAGTACGGTCAGAATCTTGCTGCAGTTTCTATTGCGGCTGAGATGGGGCTTATCTGGAGCCAATCTCCTTGTATGCCAACTCTCAATATAGGCTACGAATACTACTTGACGATTACAAGCGCGAACATCTCAAGAAAGAAGCTATTCGCAAGGAGGAATGTGAAAAGCCTGAACAAGGGCAGATGGATAGAAGTGGCGCGGCCAAGGCCATGGACAAGTGCGATTTGAATGAGCCCGAGCCGGAGATGGAACTTGAGCCTGGAATGGAATCCGAGTCCCATTCCGAGTCTGGGTCCGAGACCGAGACAGAGCCCAAGGCCCAATCCCAATCCTATAAGACCATGCGCAAGACCAAGACCAAGAACAAGACCGAGAACAAGACCAAGAACAAGACCAAGAACAAGACCAAGAACAAGACCAAGAACAAGACCAAGAACAAGACCAAGATCACGTCCAGGGCCAAGTCCAGGAAGCCCGAAAGGTCCAATGAGAACTCCTCCTAAATCCTCTATACCAAGAAACTCAACGTGATAACGTTAAAGTAATCAAGCAAATAGCCTTGTTAATGAAGTTATATAAGCAGCAAGAAAGTTATAAAGGTTTTATTAGGTAATCAGGTCAAGAGACTTTGTATATCATAGAATACTACAAGATCTAGCGCTTCACAGATCCATCTCAAGGAGATCCGACCGAGATCAAGTGTCTTTGCCAGTCGTGCAAGCAATTCGAGTGGATTGACAAGCAACCAAAGGCTTTTCTTCTCGGCCACAGGCAATGGTACTACGCCCTTATTGGATTTTTATATGTGGAAGCTCAGGTCCAACACCCTAATGAGGGACACCCAACATAAACAGAATAGCCTTATTCTAGTAATTATATAAACAGTGAAGGAATCTAAAGTGTTATAAGATAAGCAATGACATGCCTTGCATTAACGTCTAAATAGGGTGTAGAATAAACAGCAGTTATGCTTAGAATCTTGTATAATAAGCCCGGCTTTAATTATTTGGAATAACGGCTTCATGAGCGATGAGAGATCACATACAAGAAAGGTTGACCTATAGGATTCCTGGCCCACACTCTCTTTCAGCTTTAGTTTCTTTTTTGATCATGATCCAGATAGATATCAGATTCACCTATCATATTGCAGGGAGAGGTTCTTTCACTGTATTCTAGCTTGTGAGGCGTCCCGAGCTACTACATATCCCATCAGAGGTCTCCAACGTATTGTTCTCAACTTCGTCAAGAGCTTCAGAAGTGTTAGTAAGTGTGACAGGTCGAAACTTTCGTCCAGCTGGACATATAGATTGGCAATGCCTATATATAGAAGGCAGGCACTGCAAGATCTGCCTAAATAACAAATCCGGCGCGATGAATGAAAAGCCTGAGATAATCGTGGAAATGGAGACGAGAACCGTGGCCGCGAAGTAAATGGCGGGCTCCAAGCTGCCGACGTCCAAAGTGGTGGGAAGCTCCATCGCCCTCAGGATCTTCGATGGCTCAAGCTCGTGCCTATATCTAGCGAAGTGCAGTGTTCCAATAACTAGGTCAATAGAATCAACTCTGCCGGTGGGGCCTGGTCCATAGGAGTGAATAGGTTGGGCTGATTCGCAGCCTCATCGGTAAATTGGCCTCTCGGATACGGTTGTTCTAATCTCCTATTCTGCGCAGTCTCCTTGGCCAACTGTAAAAACAGCACGAGAAGCGGGGGCCTTAATGTGAGCAAAAGTCTGCGTCGGTAGGCTGCGAGGTGAATGGTTCTGAAACCAAGGCCAGATCCAGGATTAAAGAAAGGGGCGGATAGTTGTGTCTGCTGTGCTACGACGGTATAGAGCCGGAGTGGAATTCAGACTCGCTGGCATGGCTACTGAAGTGAGATCTATTCGGCCTTTTGCGACGCGTGAGGTACACTGTGCACGCATCAAATATTCCTACTTTGCTACTGACTTCTCGGTCATGTTACCATCAACTCCCAAGGTTGCGACGCCACAACCGGTATCACTAGTACTCAAGATGAAAGCCTTGGAATATTGGTTCTGCTGTCGAAGAGGTTGCGAGAAGTGAGGGAATAGGTCCGTGCAAGCGGCTTTTTGATGATATTTTTGGTGGCCTTCTTTTCCGATTTTGGTAATCTGGTGATACGGAAAAAGGAGGATGGAAACGTTCTCTGGCATACCGATGGCCAGCCGAAGGTGCTCTAATATGGGCGGGAGAAGGATCTGCAGGAATGGGCTAGACCGAGAAATGGGGGTTCCGGACTTCTGGTTATGCTACGGCTATGAGTTGTTTCATACGGCTTCATGTGAAGCTATATTGTTCTATGAGACCATTGAAGAGAAGCAAGTGAGCAGTCAAAGCCCAACCATGCCCCAAATCTTCGTTGGGATGAGGTTGGAAAATCATAATCCAGAAGCTACTTAGCCTGATAGCATAGATTACTTCATGCGTGCTCTCACAAGGGGTTGGGTTTGTAATAAGCTGGTGTAACGACGAACAACACCCTTCTAAAGATTGACTGCCACGTCGGAACTGCTTGCCTTCTACGGAAGAGTCGTCCATAATGCTGAGGAGGATTAGTGCGATAAAATTGTACAGTTCCCACACGTTGCTTTTGTATATTGAGATATCCGTCTTGCATACTATCCTCACTCAGGATGGGGAAGGAGATTTTAGAAAGTTAAAGTGATCCTGTCATATTGCCGGTTTCGTCCAATCGGCGTGATAATACCATTCCGAACGCGAGGAATACGTTGTAGATAGTGTTGGTATTTTGAGTCAGTGATGGATGGGCACTGTTTTGCACATTGGGATAGCAACCCGTGAGCAGCCAGTACCACATTTGGCGACATAAAGGCCTCTGCATATATATCTATCAGCATCTTATTCATGACACTTGATTTAAATATCGGTATCCAAGGCCTGGCCAAGATAGGCAGAGGGAAGATATAAGGTAATATCTCCGCAGCGTACTAGTATTCACGGCATGTAATATTCGTGCCTAAGGGTATGTGGGCAGCGAAGACTTTGCCATCTGATTGAGACTAGTGATTAGAAGCGAGGCCGTGTAACATCAGGAATCAAGGGCCACGTCGGGTAGGTTTTGGATCGGCGTCTCCGAGGGATTTCCTAGTAGCAGTAAGGCAAGCGTCGCCGGCATGAATGTTGATTTCATCGACGAGTAACCAGACCACGTTTTGACGTGCTGTACCTTTGTCTTGGCGCAGCAGCGTATTAATGAGGCTAAGCTTGCCTTGATACGATGGCTGGTAAGTATGCCGATGCACTAGGACTTGGGTCTCATCATGTCATATGGCAGTAATTGAGGAGTGATAACACCCTGATGAATTGAGTCATCACCTGACACTCACCGAGCGATGAGTACACCCTAGGTCCAAAGACATCCTGTCCTGGTAAGAAATAGATGATGACTTATGAATGAAATAAAGCTCAAGGGCAAGGTTACTGAACTCATCGCCTTAGTTGCAGGCATCCTTACAAGTAGGAATGACGTGAGTATTTAGTGTGTCGAGAGCAGGCTGCGGATGTTCTCCCGGGTTTTGCGGCGCTGCAAATTACTGCACTAAGTTTGGCATGAGCATCTCGAGAGATGATTCGTGCGTGGATTCTTCGAAAACTAACATGATTGCTTAGCACCGCCAAGATCGTAAGATAATCTTGGTACAATAGTTGTTGGTGTCAGGTTCAGGTTCATGTCGAAGCCGTCGTAGAAGAGCCGCCAGAGGAGAATTGGTGGCTTGGTGCCAGCGAATCATAGGTGCAGTACCACATTACCGATCAAACGACACTGCGTTTTCAACCAAACTTGGCGATGTTTCTTTACGGTCCCGGCGCAAAATAGACGCAAGGGATGACTTTAACCTGGTTCGTTTTCTGTGTTCGCTTCAGTTTCCTTAGAGATAACGCCCGTGTTGCCTGACTTGGTGAGCTTCCATGGTGGTCTCAATGGCGTTGGACAGCTTAGATGTTTATATATTATAACTTTGCTCATTCCTTGCAGAACGAACACGAAATAAAAGGGTTTAATAGTTGCATGATGCTAAAGTGTAGTATAGCACATGAGCCGTGACGCGTCCTGGGTTATTGGTCGGCTGCCGGCTAGAGCCAACAACGAGCTTACACCGGTCTTGGCAGGCGTGAGAAAGCGAGAAAACAACGACAACTACAGTGAGGTTCGGTGATGTTGCATTGAGGCTGGAGACCGAGAGATTAGCGAGAGACTGGTCCAGAGCACCTCCAAGAGGCATGGGTGCCAAATGTACCCTTTACAGAGCCTACTCGGCACTACTATGTATGGAGAAGACTTCAGGCCACTTATCTACCTCAATAGCATAAGTACCTTGCCTCGGACACAGCAACTACGAAAGGTGATTTGCCGCAAAAGGTCGGATATTAAGATGGGATTGTTGGTGATATGACATGCAGATGTTTCCCGGAGAAGCCGCGCACTCGCGAACCCGTATTGACTACGCGGGGTCTCTCAGGAACTCAATATTCAATACAGAGGCGAACAGAATAGGGGTCATTTCGCTTCAGCTGAGTACAGTAGGATAGGATAACACATACCTAGGTACCTACTGTACCATTGATACTCCCTGTTAGTAGTGAAGCAGTTGATTGCATCGACACCTAGTTAATCCAATTGCCCTCCTCTTATCAATGAAGGATGCACTCTTCGGGGGCACGATGAATGCAACACATCATGAAATAAGTGAAACGCGTTTGCCATAAAGAAACTAATCATCGACATAATTATAAGCTCTCTTTGAGACCTACGTTGGTTACTGTCTTAACGCTCGGTGCAATATAATAGCATCAGCGGCGCAATTTTGCGTAAGTCTCACCGGGATGCTGCGAGTAGTACGCTTATTATATGCAGGTCTGTCGGATAATATGTGATGGGAGTATCTAAATGATGAAGGACGGTTAGCTTCACCTGTTAGAATTCATTAAAGCCATCAAAAGTCAATAGTCGGTAAGCTTGGCGGGGATGCCAATCCTTTTCTAATTAATAAGTAAGTACTGCATAGTTTGTTTGATGGTCTACATATGTAGGAATATATGGTTGAAAGTCGGTTCAGTCTTGGAGAAGACTCTCAAGACCTATTGGAGATGTACTGCGTACTTGGTCGTGTGCACTTTGCAAAGGAGGGGACCGACAGGTTGAGGACTGAAGAGTGACCCTAGTGAGAGAAAGACAAAGGTCAAGAACCCTTAAGCCTTGGCATACATGTAAATTGTGAACCCCTCATCCAACCATCAACCCCCTCCTAATGCAATAAGACCCTGATGCAATAAGAAAGCTCCTAATTATCCCACTCCTTAAGGATGCAGTTGGACGATCAGGATCATACTTGGTCGGGGGCAATGTCACCCTTCGAGCTACCTCTTCCCTAAATAAGTCATCGCTGACCGAGTAGTTAGGGTATGACTTAATTTAAATAATTAAGCAAGACGCAGTCCGAACAGGGAGGGCAGAATCGTACTGGGGCTCTCTCACTGGTGCGTCGTTTCTCGATGAGCCAGACTTATAGTCATCGCAGCCCGGACAGACTATTCTACAGGGGGTTTCCAGCTCGCTGGGAAACACAACTTAACTGGGTCGTTCATATTGCCGGGCGTGGTGTAGACTATGAAAGGATACTATACACATAACTGAATGGCTAGACTCGAGCGAGCGAGTGAGCAAAGAAAATCGCCATCGCCATCGCCATCACCGACGGCTGTGTTCCCCGGGCGTGTAGCATTGATACCTCAGCTTGCGCTCGCAGCGTCACAATGTGCCGGAATACACAAAAGACTATTTAATCGAGGGCCAGGTATAATGCCAATATATTCTAGAAGCCCTTGCCAAGTCACTGCAGCCGTTACAATGCAGCTCTCGAGTGGCTCGAAGATACGGACTTCGCTATCTAGCTAGCTGACCATGCATCCCCCCGGTCGGCCCATTCACACCCATCCATCTTAGGCGCATCCTGAACAGGCATCTGGAATGGAGGTTGATAGGATAGGTTCGAGTTTCTATGCAACCAGGGGATTTTATTCACATATGAATCTTGCGGATGTCCGCACCGATCGTATCGTGAGCGACGACCCAATCGAGCCCTCTGTTGGTCACACCAAGACGCGAAATGGGCATGTAAGTAGGGTAGTTTGCGCAATTGTAGTGATTAGTCGACAGTCGATAGATATCCAAGTGTCCTTCTCATTCTCACATTGCAAGCTTTCCGGTCCCCCACCATCCCCCATACTGTCACACTGCAATACTTAGTGTCGCGAGTGACCCTTCTCCTGCATTGTGGCGTTGCTTGTTGTGCGTTCTGCCTCTGCTTTATACATTAGCTGAGACTTATCTGCGACCACCTTTCAACACGAAGTATTGAAGCTGTTTGTCTGTCTGTGGAAGCGGAAAAAGATCACCAGACATGCTAAATTGAATGGAACCTCATATGCCTGAGCGCGGAACGCCTTGCCTCGACTCGCACACGTACACCATCTCCCGCGGCATCTTACCGATATCACCGAGAGAGACTTCGAACGAGAAAAAGCAAACAAACGGCCCACTACCATCACCTGTGCTGCAACGTCACAAATGATTGAGATTAAATGTCGTTGCGCCCTCTTTTGAAACCGCCGTAGAAACTATCGATACTCCCTCACTTTATATTCACGAACATCGAAATCTCTCGGCCAAATATCTATATCTTGATATTGTCGATCAAAACGCCTGGATCAGTGGTGTCGTGCGCATCTTCGCAACACACACTTGGAGATTGCCGTAGTATATACAGCGAAGAGGGGAGAAGGTGCTTGTGTACAAGAAGAGTATTACTGTTCCAACTGTTATCGCGACGTCGAACAACTTATAGCACATCACTAGTCAGTGCATCCAAGTACGTTGGGTACTGCCCAATCGTTTGATTTCCCTTTGACGATCCCTCGCGACATAGCGAAGCGACCTGCTCGTCCATTTCCCTCCAAAAGCTAGGTTCTGGGAGCTGTTATATTTATAAGGTACATTCGTCTGGATAAAGCACTCCACCATGTCGGGACGCAGTGCATACGTCAGAAAGAAAATCACAGAGCCCAAGACGGCTGAGAAAGGAGCGCCAGCGGGGCGTGGGCGATCAAAATCGTCCGGCAGCGCTCGGATCTCTGGCGATGATGGTTCTCTCTATGACTACCCGATGCCACAAGGCACTGGATACGGCACCACCAACGCACGGTTCCTCAAGTTCTCGGATCCGACGTATGACAGCGATGCTGGAAACTTTCGCTCCGAGTTGACGAACCTAAATGGTAACAATAGCGGTGGCAGTCAAAGTGGCGGTAGTGAGAACGGAAAGCGGGAGAGTGGCTTACAGAGTCAAGGCCCAATGCCGGATTATGCGTATGCGAGAGCGCGGAAGCCGGTGTTGAAGACGGAAGACGTGTCGGGTATCGAGCGATCGGGATTTCGCAGCGCTGTAGATAAGAAAAGCGATGGCATTCGAAAGGGGATCACCAAAGCCTTCACACTAGGACTGAAAAAGAAGAAGGATGCTCATCTTCCTGACCGGGCTCCATCGTCAGCCACTATACGACCCCACTACTATGATCCTGATGAGTACGATACCAGCGAGATACCTGCCATGCCGAATCATAGAGGTGGTACGTGGGATCCAGATCATCAGCAAGGCACATTACCACCTCCATCTTCCAAGCTACCTCCAATCCCTGCTTCCACGGCACCTCCGATCAAGCGCTGGATTGGGGCTGGAAGGCCAGTACAGAGGTGGAATAAACTGCGAAAAGACCCTGAACTATGGGATCCTAATGGCGATGTGCTGGTGTACTTCGGCCGAAAGAACCAGCCACAACGACCAAACCCATCATTTCGACTCTCATCTCACATCATCGAAGCTACCGAATCTCGCTTTCTTGTCACTCTGCTCCGCGAAGGATCGACAGAAGATGATTACAATCACATCCATCTACCTCCGTCCCCCATCGGGGCGCCGCCCATGTTACGGCATAACAGCTATGGCACCGGCCAGTCCACGCCGCCCGTTTCCGAAGAAAATGCACATGCCGACTTGGACGGCCAAATTTCGTATGAGATGTATTTCCCCACCCCTTCTAATCTGACAAAAACGGATATTCATCGTTATGCCATCACGACCCGCAATATCTTTGCGCTCTTATACCATGCATCTCTCGTTGGGCTATCCCTGTTTCAAGCCTTGTCGGATCTCCTGGATCGGCTGGACGCATACATGGAACCCGATGCGGACAACGTCGGCACGATTCTAAATTATTTGTCGGCACGGGGTATCGATGACGCTCGGAACGATCCCGAGACGGCGGTTTCCATGCTCGCGTGGTCGGAAACCCCAGAGGTCCGGTGGGAAGAAGGGTGGCGAGAAGCGTTCCTCCACTGTGCCGGCATGTACTCTCGGCTGGAGGGCTGTGCTGACTTTAGGTTTCTCACACCCATCACGCGGGCGCTTCTAGAGCGTGCTTGTCTTGAAACCCAGCTCCGCGTCCAAGCAGCCGAGGAACGCCTCGTCGCTTTTACGTATGCGGATGTTTGGCCCACGACAGGATCGGCTGTAAATAGTACAGGGAAAGCCGCAGCCGAGCGACTCCAACAATTCTTCGTTAGCCACTACGCGAGGACCTGCGGAGCTTGGCCCCCCACTGAGAGCGGTGCCCGGACAACGGAGGGCGAGGAGATGTGGCTTACGAGGAGTGTAACGCAAATGCTGCAGAAGGATTTCGGCGCGCTCTATGATTACCTCGTCAACCGCGACATCGTGTGGGACGAATCCGAGACGCGGAGTAGTCGGAAATGGATGATGGTGTCTGAGAGCGGTAACAGATCGTTCAACGCTGACTCGGATGATCTTCCACTTACAGATATGCTGATTGAATTCGACAATCGAATGCGGTTCCCTCATATCCCACACCCTTACCCTCTTGTCCCTGACTCGATTCCTCCCGTCATATCTCCCGTGCCCGGTAGCTCACGTGAAAAGTCCAAGAAGGATAAGAACGCAAAACCAATGCCTGATGATCGAACCCTAGAACGCCGAATTCAACTAGCCTATACGGAGGCCACGAACATCTATACGCTAGGGTCCGAGTTCACGCCTTCAGACTTGATCGAGAGCTTCGTCAAGTTTGAGAAATCGGACCAAGTCGGTGCTATGGACCCGTTCTGCGCGCGCCGCGGCCGCTGGGTACTCATATACGGCATATTACAGACGCTGGCCAGCGTGTCGGTCGACTCGCCCAATGTCCGGTATAAGGATAACGTGTCGTACCATCTCTCACCTCGGCTGAAGGGCACAAGAACACCGCCGTGGAAGGGCGTCTATTCGTCCACGCTCGAGGCATCCCACGAGCTGTCGTACTGCTGGGTTGCGCCCCGTACCTGGCATAATGCCATGGACAGCAACGAATCAGACACGTCGGTGACGTCCGGCGGGACTGACCCCGTGGTACGCATGATGCGCAGTCGAGCAAATAAGTTCCCGCATCCACCACCCTCTACGGCAAGCCGATCCAGTAATACTAGCTGGCAGACTCCGGGGGGGTATAGCGTAAGATCAAACAGCACGGCGGCGCCGACCATGTGGGGTGGCTCGTCAGCTATGAGCATAAGCAACTACTCGGACGACACGGCGGCTAGCAGCAGCGGACGGGTGCCGCTGTCACCGCAGTATGCCCCAGGGTACAAGGGGCTCCAACGGGCGGTGCCGCGTAGTCGTGGGGGCGATGGCACGAGGGGTGAACGGAGCGCTGCGGCGTTTTGTGCGAATGCCAAATCCAACCTCAACTCCAAAGCTAACGCGAATACGAGCCGAGGCGAGGATCCTAAATGGCCCGCGCGTACGCACTCCATATACCGTACCCAACCCCCCGCCCCGCTGGATCTGTCATTGGGTGTCACAGGGGCGGGAGATTTCTTCGACGATATTACGTATACTCCTACTAGTGGCGGCGGGAGTAAGAGTCCCATGTCGCCGCTTGGATCCGAGGTCTTGGGGCCTATGATACGCGATTTCGATGAGTTGGATTCAGTGGTGGAGGAGAATGCGTACGAGAATGTGATCTGAGCATGTATATCGATAGCCTTGTTGGTTTTGGATGGAAATTCGTCTACTGGTGGCGCGGTTAGTTCGAGACGTTGGTATTATCATGTTTTATTGCAAAGCACGGAATTGTATGTAGGCTGAGCCCGAGTAGCTCACTAGCCTGCGGATTGTTGGTGCCTCAGGCAACTACACCTGCAACATACGCTGTGCAGACTGTCTAGTCGGAAGAGAAAAGGAAAAGTTGGTGGTGCTAGGCAAGCATGGCATTTTCTTCTATTACCTTTATCTTGTTCTGTGTGCATAAACTTACTCATCCTACGGGATGGTTCTAGTTCGGGTTGTGGACTATCTAATAAATAATCCTTTCTCCACGTATCCGTCACAGACCAGGTCATGATCACCAGGTTGAGAGCATTATTTCACATGGTGATTGTTTAGAGTTTCTCATCAGGGGAAGGCAAAATGTTGTCAAGGGGCTCCCGAAGGGCTTGTGCGGCGACGCCTTTGACTGAGGTTGTCCAACCCCAGTTTTATGGCTTCAACTTCCCCAACCAGTCAAAGCTATGGTGAGCGAGTTGAGATGGTTGGATGTGGAAGAAGAGTTTGAAGACAGGACTCTAAATTTGCGTGCAGACTTGAGCTTAACTGACTATGTGTGTGTTGGGGGGCAGAAGTAGCAAGCAGCTGTCGGCCAAGTATCTATATATCTACTAAACATTGCTATAAATGTGTGTCTGGGGTATTATTCGTGTGAAATATATGATGGCTAAGTAGCAGTTCCCTTTATTTGTTTTCCAGTTTCTCGGAGCTTTCGTGGGCCAAAAACCGTCGTATTCTAAGGGCTATAGCAGCCCCTTCTTAGCGGTGCCGAAAGGATAGTTACAAGCTTACCTAGGTAAATTCAACTTGTTTACAATCTGAAAGGGCGGAGCTTACACTCCGCTAAAAACCTCATGGTTCTTAAGTGAGAAAATAAAAAACCAGGTGAGGCAAATGTTTACGTGCCTAGATATGTTTTAGGATTTAACTGGCCGAGGCGGTGTATATGAAGGTGACTCTACTTCTAGACTTAAAATGCTAGCTCAACACCTTTGTATGTCACTTCGGAGGCTCCGTATCTAATAGAAGCTCATATAAGCTTCACATCGTAGTGATGAAACTCCAGCCAAGTGGCTACACGCTAGGCGTTAAGCTTCGCGCGATGAAAGAATATTGAACCCGAGGTAATTCGACGCGGTTGGCCATCAAGGTAAGCCCTGAGTATCGGATAAGGGTAAAACTTAACTATTCTAATGCGACCTGACATCTCGAAGTGCCGAAACCTATCACTCACAAAGTCCACCAGTCCAACGCAACGTTTTTCAAGTCTGGCTCATATTAGGTCATTGAACCAATATATAAAGAGGGCAAACCTTACAGGTTCAATATGCAATATTTACCAACAATAGCCGACTTGCTGATCCTGATTGCTGGGACTGGTTGCACGAGACGCCTGCGTCAAGGGAAGCCAATTAGAAGAGGTTCACAAGTTGACACTCCTGGGTTGTCGATACCGCACGACGTGGATGAGCGCAACATACTTGAGAATGGTCGACGGAAGACTACCAAGCCTATTCCCATACCCCAAAGCCAAAGGAGTCTTGATGTACCGAACCATGAGCGACATCGAAATATCCAAAGCGGATGTCACATTGGCAGCGTACGGTTCGCAGATAACCTACAGCATCCCCGACGATTCGGAGCTACAGGAGAGGGAGCTCCAAAACTGAATCACCATGATGGAAAGAAATCTGGCGCGCATCAGAAACAGGACAACAAAGGCCAACGTTGCGCTCGCGCCGTACAACTCGCGAAAAACGTACAATATCCCAGAAGACTAGGAGCTGCAGTCCAGAGGGGTCCGCGTCAGAGCCACCATCATGGAGAGCGCCGTAGCGCTTATCAGAAACAACCCAGCCGAGGCGCTTTCAACAAGGTCATGACGAGACAAGCAGGAAATGCATATGGCAAGACGCCTGCTCTAGTATTCGACGACGATGACGATGACGACGACGACGATGATGATATTGACCAAGATGTTGTTATAGAAAGCAACCCACTACAAGAAGACGACACGCGCGCCATCGAGTTTGCCAAGCGACCAGTGAGCAAGGAGACTGCTCGCATACCAATGAGTCTCCTCACAGAGGCGCTACGGAATGATGCTGGACCACCCAAGTCGGCCCGCAGCCGCGAGGAGTTGAGAATGCATCTCTACATTCAGGGCAGTATGGCGCGGAATAAGAGGCAAAAATCTAGACGACTGGTAAAAGACCTGGGAGATACGACGAAAATACCGGTCTGTCTTAAACCGGGAGGACAGACGTGGGGTTTTGAGTACCTAATGTTGGAACAGGACATATATGTGATCCCACCGGCTCCAGTTTGGCTTTCGTGCCGCGAAGAGCAGAAGCCACCAGATGATCCAGAGCCATGAGGATAATCAATTGGTGAATAACTTTGCGATTCATTGGCATGCGGTGTATTGGTTGAGATATACCTAGCGGATTAGGATTGAACTGAGCGTTGGAGTTGGAGGATGCCTGTGCAGGCCGACCATCTAGACTTATTGGAGGAGGCATTGGAACATGCCAACAAGCGCTGTTACATGATTACACAAGCGTATGATAACCACCGCGAAGCAAATAAGAATTTCAGTCCTTCTGTCAAGGGAGTTCAATAAACTATAACAAGTGAAGTTGTATATATAAATATGTGTTTGTTTGTCGTAGGGTTGATGACGATGATGTTGTTTGGTAAGGGAAGTTAAGCTAATGCAGGGAGCCCGGCTCACCCGGATAGGCCAAGAGATGATCGGAATGCGCTGTGGGTACTGCTGTACTACCTATTGTAGACTAGGTAGATAGCAGTCAAGCACCTGTGTCTTGGGATAGGTGGGACTCCACTGATTCAGGGAGTTTTGTTCGAGACGATTGGTCCTGCACGAGTCCCCCGCTGTATGCAGGATGCTGTAGGGGAGTTAGTCTAGACCTAGAAGGTACCTAGCTAGAAGCAGAATGGAAGCCGAAGACCTTGAACGCGCCATTTCTTTGCTTGGCCTGTAACTGACTCGGTACCTACCAATTTATTATTGTTATGCATATCAACTTCTTTCCTTCGTCCTCCTCAATTCGAAACGTTTTCCCTCTCTTGAACTCGTATTTCGAACCGTAACACTCTACCCAAGCGACTGGGTAGCTAGAGTGCCGTGTTCTGTGTATGTATAATCTCTTATTTTCGTTTAATTCTACAGCTAATTGTATTTTCTATCTAGGTGTTACTAGTCGTGTCCGTGCCTTTTTACTCGTCTCCGACTTTATCGATCGCCATCTTGCTATATACATAACCTGCATATCGCCAGGTCCTGGGCAAACCGAGATGTATAGACTCGCTTCCATCGCCGCAGCCAGCCTGTTGCTGGCTTCCAGTCATGCTATACCGAATCCAAGTCCCCTCCAACCTAGAACCACAGATGCTGCCTTGGAACCATGGGTCACTGTAAACGAAGATGGCAAACCCTCGACAATCACTCCTGTCCTGAGTACAGTAGATGGAACCCCGACTGTTATATCTGGCGCCCCTCACGACGTCACCGCTACTGTCTTCACCACCACGAGCTATGGCAAGGTCATCACCAGCACCGGCTCTGCTCCTCTTCCCACTGCTACCGGCGAGAGTGCTGGCTCGTTCGCAGTCTGCAATAATCTCGATGGCGACTTGGCTCCTTGGTGTCTTCCAAAGGGAGATGAGCCACTTTATGTAGGCGCTAAATATTACTGTACGCATTGCCCCCTAAGAAATCAAAACCCTAGCAGTATTCATCACCTCTTCGCTGACACATCGTAGTTACGTGGGATCCCGAGTATTTCAAGGCTCCTAATGCGACCGTCCACATCGTCGGGAATTACATCAATAAGACCACCGGTGAGGTCATGCAAGACAACGCCTTTGATTCGCCTCCTGCTATCGCCGCTGCCGAGGGCTTCTGGCTTTATACTGTCCAAGATAGCGAGCTCAGGTACCAAGGCTCCCAGAACATCAGCGTAGAGCTGTTTTCAGTGGTAGATGGCAAGCGGGTTGAGAAGCAAGGTCCTCAGATAACCATCACCAAACGACCAGGTCCAAAGCCAGACGCCAAGGGCAAACTACCCCAGGGAGCCGCCCTTTACATCGCCCTCCCTAGCGTGTTCGGCTTCATTATCGTCTGTGTTGTCGGAACTTGTCTCTGGAATCGCCATCACCGTCGAATCCGGCTCGGAAAGGTCATGGGCCGCAATTACGACGTCAGCAAGACTGGCCGATCACGTTTCGGCCTGAAAAAGCGGGATAAGGCCGATAAGGCCAACAAGGCTAATGAGCGCATCCAGCTCATGGAACGTGAGATTGAGGCCGAGGGTGGAGGGGTTTATCGTGACCTCCCCGACCCCGCCAACCGACCTAGACGTGACAGCGACGCGTTGGGCAGCTTGGCGGGTACCCCGACTGAGGACCGACATATGGACTTGAGCTATCCTAGCACGAGGGACGAGCGTGATCGCAGCCCTGCGACTGGGAATGCATTCCGCAATGAGCTGAAGAGGCAGGCGGACGAGAGGTCTTAGAGAAACCTCTTGCCTGCTGAATGCCCATTGCCGGACCGGACTGATAAGACGCGATATGAAAAGATCGACAATGAAGATTAATGAAACCGGCATCATGTTTCCGGGATGACAGTAATGAACTGTACAGCTTGAACACAGCAACTGGGAAATTTGTATATAGGACTGTTGCCTGTAATTCTACTGTAATTCTGTTGGAAACGAAAAGTATTTGTTGAAAAAGTTTGCAGACTTTGCAGATAAATTAATCAATCAAACATTACCCAGTTAAACACAAATCCAAATAAATGAAGAGTATGCGCACAACACACCTAAGTATGTAGCTATATCGCCAACATGAAATCACTCAACCAAACTTGACTGGCTCGCGTTTATCCCGTTATGCCCTATTTGCTCTTTCAAAGTCCCTGCCCGAATATTGTGATATACATTGTACAGTGCTTCCCAACCTACTCAGTAATGACAGGAAGACTGTAAGCAAAGCAATGAATAAACAAGTAAATACTCTAGAGCAGTACGCATAAACACAATGATTAGGTACCTTCCTAGGTAGGTAACCTTAGATACAGTCTCAAACAGCCCCTTGTTCCACTACCAATGAGTCGCGGTTAGCTGTGGCTCAATGGTCACGGTACCTTGACCGTTGTTACCCTCCCTCGAGGAGCTCGGGTCTGGACTGGACTATGTAGAAGATAACTCGCCTGCACGGTACGTCGCTTGAAATGGAGAAATGCGTACTGTATCACCTTAGAATGGCGTCTGAAGATTATAAGATAACATTGAGGAGATAGCTGTTCTGCCTGAGGCACCCTGAAAGTTGACTAGAGAGCGAAAGATGGAAATAATATTCTGATCTTTTATTATGCATTTTTATTATTAGTACATATGCGTAATCACTCTAGTGCTGCAGATAAAGAGTAGGTGGTATGTAACTCTCGAGGTGCTTGCTTGAGGCAGGTGTCAGCACAACTATATAGAGTACTACATATATACAGCAGCCTGACGCTCAGTAAGTACATAAACACTTAACTGATAGTTGTCTGTCATTCGTACGGTATACTACGCCCACGATCTGTCAAGCTCAACTCACTAGTGAGGACAAGGGAGTTAAGGCGAGGTTGCGCGAGATGCTGGTAATTAGTCAGCAGAGACTGACACGAGACATCTACAAAACATGGCGATAACTCCGCAAATCCCGGTCTTGCGTACTTACACAAGATGTTAAAGTGTCCAAGATGCCTTCTTAAGACTACTTGCGATGGGAGACATGTTAGATTATTGATGAATTACTGTAAAGTTACATTCAGCTTCCCTAATTTCATCAAAGTCGAGAATCATCCATGGCTGCCGCTACCATGAAGCAATGGACGACCATGATGGACGGCATCGACAACTTCAAGTTGGAGACCGTGCCTGTTCCAAACTCCACTAACCTAAAAGACGACGAAGTTCTTGTTAAAATAAGCAGGGTTTCTCTAAATAACCGTGATATCCAGCGTACGTATAGTTGTTACCTAGATACCTACCTCTGAACACACTACTACGTCCTGCCCCTGATCAGTGCGAAACGCGTCCTGATGAAATAACTTCGTTTTTACCTTAGGTAGTCATCAACGGCGACTTCAAAAACAGATACAAAGTCCCAGAGAACCCCCTGGTCCCCTGCTCAGACGCAAGCGGCACGGTAGTCAAAGTCGGCAGCACAGCGTCTCATCAATGGCGTGAAGGCGACCGAGTGTTCACCTTGATGCGCCCCACCCACCTCACAGGGCCGTCTCGTCCCGAACACAACAGCTCGACCATCGGCATCCCTCTTCCCGGCGTGCTGGTCGAGTATCGCGTCTTCCCGGCATCTGCCCTCCTCCGTGTCCCGGCGTACATGACCCTCGAGGAAGCATGCACACTCACTGTTGCGGCTACTACGGCGTGGATGGCGCTGAACTGGGATCAGCCTATCGGACGGCCGAGACGAGGTAAAGATGTAGTGGTTCTGTTGCAGGGAACTGGAGGCGTTTCTATTGCTGGGCTGCAGCAGGCGAAGGCACTTGGGTTGACGAGTAAGTTGCCCGATTACAGTTCGAGCTTGGTAAAGCAGATAGTGATCATAAGCTCACGCAAAAAAAAAAAAAAAAAGCTATCGTGACCTCCTCCTCGGATACAAAGCTGCAACTAGCAAAAGACTTGGGCGCAGACTACACAGTCAACTACACAAAGTCCCCCGACTGGGACGCTGAAGTCCTGAGGTTGACAGGTGGTAACGGGGCTGACATTATCCTCGAGACCGGCGGACCGGGGACTATGGACCGTAGCTTGAACTGCGTCGCCTGTGGGGGAAACATCAGCGCTGTAGGTATCTTGACTGGGTCGATGGAGAAGGAAGAAGGGAAGTCGAAGTTGGCTATTGGGATGAGGCTCATACAGCGGAATGCAACGCTGAAAGGTATCAATGTTGGCCCGAAGGATCGCGCTGAAGAGATGATGAAGCTCTATGAGACGGCACACATTCGCCCTATCGTCGATCGTGTGTTTGAGTTTGGGGATGCGCAGGAGGCGTTGAGGCATGTACGGAGCGGTTCACATGTTGGGAAAGTCGTGATAACGGTAGATTGAGATTAATTGATGTTATCCACTCGTGCTACTACCGAGTAAACTGCAGGAATCACTACTTCTCATGAAACTCCCACTCGCTAATTATTCCGTGAGAAAAAAAACAAGCGATAAGTTCACCGTCAGAACCCAAGATACTCCCTAGTGCCATGGTTGCTGCCCTGAGACGGTCGAACAAGAAGCGAATGGCAGCAACTGATCAGCCCTTACTGCTTGCCGCTGGAATCCGATGAGCCCGAGTTGCTATACCAGTATCTGTCGCCAGAGGGTGAGGTGTAGAACGCGTCACCCGCGCCGGTGTTGTAATACGTGCTACCGTTGGGGTTGGAGTAGTAGTACGATCCATCGCTATTAGAGAAATCTTAATTAGTTCTTCATATCTTTGGCCCTGTTTGCTCCGTTACTTGTTACTTGGGCGTGAATGCTTTAAGATTTGGTCTTGCTCGCAGGTTGAAAAATAGAGAATGGCAAATGGGATGGAACACAAGAACGAAGGGGACTGTAGCAGTATGGTAGTAATTGGAATTCTTGTTGAAACTGTGCTCACCTGTTGGAGTAGTGGTACGAGTTAGGGTTGGATGCGCTGCTGCCGTAGTCGCGGGCGCAGTAGTGGTTGCCCTGCACCGGTTTTTGTCAGCGTTGATGGATTGTAAGGCAAGATGGGAGTGGAGGAGGATGGATAGTTGAGTAGCTTGAATTCGACTACGGCAATCAAGTGTGATGGCACGGTGTGTGTGTGTGTGTGTGTGTGTGTGAAAGCCGATTGACGAGATGGAGGTCGGTTTACCTGGTTGTTGATGCCATGGCTCTTGTACGAGTAACCCTGGTCGCTAGGCATCTTGATTTGATGAACTGAAGGGCTGGTTTGGTGATTCGCTGAAGAATGAGTTGATGTGGTAGTGTGGTTAGCCAGTGCGGCGATTGCCTTGGGGGTGAGGTTGGTGTTTGTTGAAGAGAAAGGAACGGTGAGATTGACCGTTGGAACACGCTGCCTCTTATACATAAAACAGTGCGAGATCTGAAAACTGTCGCTTGTTGGAACGATGAAGGCGTAATTTTAAACGTCAGCTACCTAGGCAATAATTGGCTAGTGAATAGCGATAACAAGCTTGTGTGCTGCTCAAAGAGTGAATGTAATATGAGAGCGAACCTAATGTTGCTGTCAGACGGTTGCACGTGCTTCTATTTTTGCCCAAGTCATCGTGAGTAGTGAATAGAATACCAGTAGCATAAACTACAGTAAGTGGAAAGGGAATATCCGTAAAAAGAGGTACCGTTATGTAGCATTATTCCACCTAAGCGACCAGCAAAGATACCTTGAGGGCGGTATTTACCAATGAGTCGATCGAATACCCGAGGCAGGTAGCAAAGTAGGAGGGATGGTTGTGTGTTGGGCTCGACCAGAACGATGGCCTTTCATCCAGGCAAGATCGAGCTGCGCACAAGGGCAAACTGAGTCCCATTACCCTCTACTTGCTGCTCCCATTGCTACTGCTGCCCGGTATTCAGAACCAGAGTTGGACGAGTACTTGACGCCATTAGGAGACGTGTATGTAGAGTGGCCTCGACCATTGTCGAAATAAGAGTTGCCATTGAGATTTTGGTACTAATTCGAGCGATCACTATGACAGACTATCAGCGTTATTCCCCCTTTTTTCATCGCTTTGCCAATCATCATCTAACAGACCAAAGTACAGAGAAGAATAAACTACTTGGTACTTATGGATTAGAATAGTGGTAGGCATTCGGGTTGGCGACATTGGCACCATAGTCGCGGGTACAGTAGTGGCTGCCCTTTATAAATGGTCCGTCAGCGATGGTATGAGTCTTCCGCGGATATTTATTGTGAATGAATATGCTAGATGTGATGGGGTGTACCTGATGGTTTCTGCTATGACTTTTGTACGTGAAGTCTTGGCTACTGGACATCTTAGCTAGATCTGATCCAACTTGATATTTATACAGAAGTGGTGAATTCGATGATATTAGACCAAAAAGTCGGGGGGTGAATTGGAGCCTAGTGACACCGTAGAGTAAAACAATGCTGGATTGAAGGATTGAGATAATCATCAAACAAGCTGAACTATTCCCGGAAGTTATAGGAAGCTTCTCGAGTTCGTCCTTATCGGTGTCATGAGAGGTTGTTGAGAAGTAGCAGACAGGCGAATGATAGAGAACCATATCTTGTGATAGAAACCTGTTATGTACAGGGGAAAGTAATTCTTAGCGTACGGTGACGTCGTGCCACAGAACCGCTGCACTTATGATTTACCCAAGCCGACAAGGCAGCAAAAGGTGCAGCGCCTGCCCATGTAATTTTAAGGCGAGAGGCTTCGTGCTCGTCCGTCAATAGCCGTGATCATGCATTCATGGTATCTATTTATCTATGAGGTAACAAATGCTGTCTAAAATGTCAGCAAGAAGCTGAATGGTAGAGATCTATAATATGACATAACATGGGCAATGATATGCAGAGAGTAACACCAAACAGAAACTAAATCTTGCCCTTGGAAGCACCCTCGCGGCCATCTTCCTCAAGCTCAGAAAGGAACTTCTCAGCATCTAAAGCGGCCATGCAGCCGGAACCTAGAAGCCAAACTCGTTAGCATACTATTTCGCACCACAAGAAGGTAAGGGGGGACGGGCAAGCATACCAGCGCTTGTGATGGCCTGTCTGTATCTCTTGTCTTGCACATCACCAGCAGCAAATACACCCTCAATGCTAGTTAGGGGTGTGCCGGGCTTGGTGACGACGTAGCCCTCAGCGTCAGTTTCCAGTTGACCCTTAACCAAAGACGTAGCCGGGTCATGTCCAACGGCATAGAACAAGCCATTTGCCTCTATTGTCTCTTGCTCTCCGGTAGCAGTATTCTCAATCGTCAGGTGTGTCATAAGTTTGCCGTCGCCCTTAATCTCAACGCCCTTGGAGTTGAAGCGCACAGTGACCTTGGGGTGAGCCAACAGTCGCTTCGCCATAATGCTGCTGGCCCGCAGATGATCCCTCCGTACCAAGACTGTGACGTGGCTACCGTACTTGGTCAGGAATGTAGCCTCTTCGGCAGCGCTGTCTCCACCACCGATAACCACCAGTGGCTTGTTGCGGAAGATGGGGACAGCACCGTCGCAAACGGCACAGGCACTGACACCGTTTTGCCAGTACTTTTCCTCACCCTCGAGGTCAAGTCGTCTCGCCGAGGCGCCGGTCGCGAGGATGATGGCATCGGCTGTGTGTACCTCGCCGGGGGACCATTCGGTCTCGTATTTGAAGGGTCGCTCGGATAGGTCGAGCTTTGCGACGGTTTCGGAAATGATGTTGGTACCAAATCGCTCGGACTGCTCCCTCATATCATCCTATCGCGAGTATTAGCGTTAGGGTAGAGATATCAAAGAAGAACATGTTAAGATATTAATGTACCATCAATTTTCCACCCATAATACCCTTAGGGAAACCAGGAAAGTTCTCGACATCAGTAGTGGTAGTCAACTGACCACCGGCAGCAGTACCATTGGCCATGAAACCCTCATAGAGAACAGGCTTCAACTCGGCGCGGGCTAAATAGATGGCGGCCGTGTGGGCGGCAGGCCCAGAGCCGATGATAACGACCTTGTTGTGCATCCCTCTAGCTGTAGCTGCGATCTTGGGAATCTGAGTAGACTGTTTCGAGTTATGTTGGAGACCAGCGGAAACAAGTGCTGCGACAGAAAAGCCGGGTACGCCTGCGCGGAGAAAAGTTCGTCTGAAGGTGGAGGAAAACAGTTTGGCGGTATTGACAAGAGTTTGTCTGACTTGAGACGAGACGAGATGATATGAGGCGAGACAAGACAAGACAAGACAAGAAGATATGGAATGCGACAACGGATGGGGTGAAAGCAGGATATGGATCCAAAGCGGAGACGCCGGTGAATTTGGAAATATGAGTTATTATGCAGCTAACAATCAAATTGCTCGAAAATATTCTAAATGAGTCTATTAAATGGGAATGTGTATAATACACGTGTAGAGCAGCGGCCGACGGGAGGTTTTTTGGAATCTTCTAACGTCGATTTGAAATATTTCGGTCCTGATTCAGCGTCCCTCCATCAACAATTCCAACCACCCCGCATTACTCAGCACGTTGCGCCATACTGTCACGTTATACATGTACATATGTATGTATGACTGTACGCATTTTCATGTGCAAATACATGTACCTAGGTAGGTATGATGTCAATTTTTAACCTATTTTCTTTTGCTACATATCCTTACTATAATAATCTACATACTCCAGGTAGTGCCTAATATGCAGAAAATCAATGATTCGTACCTCCGAACACAGTACATGGAGCACGTATGTACCCACTGTGCAGTTGGTAGGTAGTAGATACGGCACGGCCATTAGCCTTCAACACCACCAGCAACACAACAATATCCCTACTGTCCTGTTCTCTCTCACGTTCAAAATGAGGAGCATTCAACTTCAAAAGTCTTTATTGGTGTGCTAGTTAACATAAAGTAATCTTCTCCTTCCGATATAGAGATTCTCGATAATCCTGCTCAAAGCTAGTCTTGGGCCGCAGGTCGTCCCGACACAGCATCATCGAATCGTCTTCTTCCCATATACATGCATTCCCTTCGAGGTGGAACAGTCCAATGCGTCGATATGTTTCATGGTCATCCTTGTCTACCATCTTAACAACAGCGACTCCGAAGACATGTTTTTCGCACCAGGTCCACCTTTCACTAATCCGCATATCCTCTTCGAAATCAGAGTTATCGATATTCATCTGATCCATATCAAGATTATTAAGATTGTCAGAACATGGACCGGGGTGATAGCCGGACCGAATACATAGGCAGTACATCTCATCAACCGTCTTTTCTTCGTCTGGATCGTCTGCGAGAAGATGAACCACGCTGAAACTACACTTCCGGCCAAGAGATGTCACAATTGAAAAGTCATCATTGGCAAAAGATCGATTCGCAAGTAGTAGGGTCGCTCCGAGGATGTCAAGCTTTCCTCCTTCCGATAAATATCCGAAAGCCAACTCGTCAGATGTGTGAATAAAAAAATCCACCTCTGTTCCAAACTCTTCCTCACCCCGCAAAAACATTGCACTTCCCCCTGGATTCAGACTCTGCTTCCCAGTGAGAAATGAACACGGGCCTGTGACCGAATACCACGACCAGGACGGCGCCTTCCTATCTTTGGCCTTCTGCCTCTGTTCGTTTCTGGCAGAACCAGAAAATTGTCGGTCGAGCAGGACCAGAGTAGCGAGTTAGGAAGGGAGGCGCTCCAAAGTACGGCGCAAAATTCTCCGATGATACTATTGCTTTCACCGCATACGATATTGCCGAAAGTTTGCGCAATACCCACGAAAGCTGCGGCGCGATCCTTTGGTTTAGTAAAGTACATCCCGGTATACATCTTCACATACTTCTCCCACTCGCGCTCGGGCTCTGAGATGTAGTCTTCTGTTTCAAGGTGCATTTCAGCCGCGCTCTCCGTGCCAGATGTGACAAACTCGGTTTCTAACTCGCAAGCCAACTTCATCCGCGTTTTGAGCGATCCCATCAGCGAGGCCATTAGCGATGTCCCGCGGACACCGCCACATTCGCAGTATACATTCGCCTTGCACTCCCACACGAGCTCTTGGCGAGTAAAGTGCACAACACGTGTGGACAGTACGCGCTCCTGGAATGCCCAGCCTCGGCTGGGCAGAGGCTCCGAAGAAGGCATTTGGGGTGGAAGGAAATCTTCGCTGACCCAAGAGTCTTGATCACTACCACAGCTGAAGTTGATAAAGTGCCCGCCTTTTTGATTGCTAAAGGTTTGATGCACAGGGCTCTCGGCGTTGAGACTGAGAGCGGGTGCCAATATAACCGACACATCCCGAATGTTGCCTTCTGAATCAGTGACAGTGTCCTCTAGCAATATCGGGTGATTATCCTGAACCAAGGGAAAGACGCCATGGGATGCAGCAAGGGTAAGGTACGCTGCGCCATATAGGTGAGACATATTTACCACTTCTCTGCTCCAATCATCCTGGTCGTCTTGTATGATACAAAGTGAATCAATCCACAGGTACTTCAAGCCTAGCCTCTCCGTAATCCAGATAGCATCTTGAAACGTTCTAGGTAGGCTATTTTGCGAGATATAAGAGAGGTGCTCTACGTAGTTTGCTTTGGTGGTTATAGCATGTTGCGTCTTGCCCCAACAGTGACTTAAAGCCACGAAGGGGGAAGAAAAATTGGACCACGTTTCGACTACACGTAGGCGGGCGATCTGCTGGCCTTGGCCCCCCTGGAGACAAAGGAGTCGTTTTGGTGCAAACCCGCCACTACTACACGATGGGTGGTCAAGTATACACTCACGAACCCATCGCTTGATTTGGAAAATAGCGGCCTCAGAATTATAAGCCAGGTCGCCGTGGCGAGGCTGTTGAATTGCATGAAGTAGTGCACGGCCAAAGAGCTCGTAGCCATGATAACCTGCCATTTGCATGAGCGGGTTTGGTTTATTAGCAAGCGGGCATCCATCGGCCTCCATACATACCTCCTGGATGTGCGATATAGAAAGACCGATTACCGTCCATCATCACCAAGGTTACCTTGAGCTGTTTGACTGCGCTGCACAAGCCCAGCTGTATCTTCCAGTATGCGTCATCGGATGCCACAATATTAATCGCTTCCATCAGCAACTTGCATGTCTGGCAACCCGCTTCAGCCTAGCTCGTCAATCGCTCAGGAGGTTTAATTGTCCAGGTTTTGCGTCTAACGCTATGTAGTGCAGTCATGAAGGGCCACAGCTCTGAGCTCACCTGCTTTTGACCCCAAGCGCGGAGGTCGTCGCAATGGCATATCCCGTAATCAGGAGATGCTGCTTGCAAAAGGCGCTCTGTAGACAACGACTGAGACACTGAGGGTGCGCGTGAAGCCATGACTTCTGAACGCGATATCCCGACGTCAAAAGCGTTTCTTTGCTAGATAAAAGTCACGGTTTTCAAGAGCTGGGCTCAGAAAGTAAGCTACTCGAATTCATGGTCTCGATAACATTCCTAGCTAGACGAGTAGATAATAGTTTCATTGTTGGTGCCAACCCGCAGAACGAAGGTGGGTTCTACGAGACGACTACTAATAAACACTGCGCCCTCTCATAGGCTCAGGCTCAACTGAGAGCTCAGCTCTACTAAAATGGAGAGGTTACTCGGACTTTAATCTGCCTACCTATTACTGGTCACGGCAACTTGCTGTGGCGGCGCTAACAACTATGTTGCACGCTCCCAAAGTTATACGCCTTGGGAAAGAAAGTAGAATAACTACCTAGGTACGTTGGAAGCTTCCAATCTATTCTCCTTATTACATGTAGCTACAAGTACCCATGCACTTGTGTTGGAGGTTTGCTACATAATCTAGTGTTCTATGAGATCACATCTAGAATGCAGTCATCCGGTCACCAATCAGCAACCTCTTCGCCCACTTATTCAATCCACTGACCACCAAGGTGCCGGACCGAGGCCTATAACGACGGCTTCATTTGTTCTGACGTATTAAGTACTTCACCCAACCAAAGCGCAAAACGAAGAGACCCTTTTCGGATTAGATTCGAACGTGACTTGTACAATACGATATACAGTCGTCGGAAAAGCTTCCTTACTTTCTTTCGGGTATCTTGACTGGCCTGCACTGGGAAGACCAAACTTCTCTCGTTTGAGGCACTTATATGTGACGCAAACCCAGCGAATGCTTCTGTCCTACGAATGGGTTCATGAACTTAAAGTATCCCCAACTTTCAATACACACCCAGGCCGAGATCCTAGAGGCTATTCGGGATAAAGAGGGGTCATGGCACCCCAAGGGGAGATACCCGTCGCAGCCAATGTGTTGGGCGTAAGTAATTATCTTAGTACAACTATTGTGACGGAAAAAATGACGCCGTTACCGCCATACTGGCAATAACGGTATATCCGCGACAACTATGTATGAAGAGAGACTAATCGAGGGCTCGTCAGACTATAGGGACGGTACTGTGGTCCATTCAACTGATACCTCAAGCATGGACGAATTGGCGGAGGAAGAACACTGAAGGCCTGCCCGGAAGCATGATGTTTCTCTGGGCGATATGTGAGTATTCAGATCAGAAATGGGGGAATACTCTAAGCTGATTTCGATCTCGGAATAGGCGGCGTCCCTTTTGGTATATACGCTGTTGTGCAGAACTTCAATATCCCGATTCAGGTGCAGCCGCAGGCGTTTATGGCGCTGTGTCTGATTAATTGGGGCCAGATCTTGCTTTATTCCCAGTGAGTTGCAGTTTAAAAACTACGTGCATTCCCATAATCTTAGAATGGATAACTGATGTTGGCACTAGCAAATGGCCCCTGTGGAGGGTCATCGTCATCACGACGGGCACCGCTGCCGTGTTCGCTGGCGTCGAGGCAGCTTTAATTCTCACATTACGCGTAAGTACAGCATGCACACCTACACAGGAATCATCTACACATCCGATTTCCTTTTCTAATTGAACACTACCCAGCCCATTTACCATGCTGGAAACGAAACCCCCGTCATCGTCATCGGTGTCGTAGCCGCTATCCTCCTCGCCGCTGGCCTGCTGCCTCCGTACGGCGAAGCATGGAAGCGAAGGGGTCGCATCATCGGTATCAATTTCGTCTTTCTGACTATAGACTCGTTGGGCGCGTTCTTCTCGCTTCTGTCACTTGTCGCTCAGCGGACCTTTGATGTTCTGGGGGGTGTTATGTATATCGTTTGGTATGGTGCTTGAATATTTCCTTGTCCTTGTCCTTGGTTCGTCGAAGAGGTTATAATAGTAAGTGGTAAAGCGACTAACTAGTTTTGTGTGTAGTATACTTCTAGAATTGGGAATCTTTGCATCTCACTTGATCTGGATGTTCCGGACACGGAAGATAAGGAGAGAAGCGAAACTTAATGGTAAGGCATTTGAAGATGTTGCGGCGGATTATGAGCAGCGAGGGCTCCCGTTTAAGTTTGCTGAGCGAAAGTCGGCTTTGCTGTGGAAGAAGAGTAAGAGTAAAGATGAGGAAGAGATGGGTAGTACTAGTGGCAATTACGAGGCCCCCGTTTCGCGTGATGCATCACATGAAGCTGAGGAAGAGGGGGATACAGGTGGTGGAATTCGGATATCTTAGGTGTTGTCTTTGATAGAGAAAACGAACGATAAAGTTCTCAATTCCATCTCATTAATACCATTAATCTAAAGCAAAAGGTGCTATTGCTAAGCGCCTTGCCATACGTCCAAACAGTTCCTCAATGCGTAGAGTACTTCATTTACTCCACAGCAGGCTCTTTGCCTTGCGTCTTCAGGTCAGCGCCGCTACCGCCGTACTCAGGCGGCAACATCTCGCCGAGTGGCACCTTGCTACCGCCGAAGTCCTCCTTGGCGAGATTCGCACCGTTGGACATGGGGTGGAACTTTTTCTACGACAGCAAAGTCAGTGACAGTTAATGATTACACGTAGAACACTGCAAGAAATAAAATAAAACCGTGCTTGGAAAATGACAGCAGACACTTACAATAGTGCGCGCAGCAACGAATAACTTGATGAACCCATACATGAAGCCCATGACGGCCGGGACGTTGACGAAGAACTTCTCCTTGAGCAGCTCCGGGTAGGCAGTGGCGAAGACGCGGATAGTCTCGGTGCTAGCGGCTTTGACCTGCGGCGCCTGGCGCAGGAAGGATATGCCCTTATAGTCGTGCACCTGGAACATCTTGTACGGATCCGCTTCTGAATCCGCTGTGATGGGCTCTGTGGCCGTGGAGAGCGAGAGTTCTTGTACGGCTAGTTCCATGAGGGCTACGCGCCATTTGATGAACCTGTGGTGGTGTTAGTGGTATATATGCGTGTATTATGGAAATATAAACTGCAGAAGAAATTGGGGTATATATGGTAACAAGTAGAATAGGCGCAGTGAAGAGTATAAAGAGGATGAACTTACTCATCGAGATCACCAAATGTAGTATCAATCGATTTCACATTGCCATAGATATTCCAAGTGAAGATCTCCTTGGTCACCCCGTCTTTGGAATGAACAGTCACATATCCCAAGCTCCCAAACTTCTCCTTGGAATATGTCTGCTTGATGAGCTCGAGAGGTTGCATCTTCTTCCGCCAGTCCAGCGTCTTGGTCAGCTGATCCCTCGACTTCACGACATCCCCATCGTTGGCGTTGAGGTACTTCTGCAGTACGATCTGTGAGGGGATGTGCGTGGATGGATCTGCTAGTGTCACTCCCCAAATCTCGGGGTGGGAATGAGCTTTCGCGGTCAACCAGAGTTCTTGGAGTGGTGTCGTCGGCTCATCTGGTAGGGGTGCTTTGGCCGTCTCCTGTGGAGCTACTGGCGTTGGTGCTGGTGCTGGTGCTGATGCTGGTGCTGGTTCTGCCTCTGGCGCTGAAGCTGGCGCTGGCGGGGCCGCTGTTGTTGCTGTTGGTTCTTCACTCATGTTGATATTTCAAAACGATAGGAATGCTCTTTCTATGATCTTCGCCAGATCTTAATCGAGGTTGAATGAGGGTTGTTTTTATTTAGGAATACTGAGGTGGTAATTGTTTGCATTGGAACTGTAAAGGTGACACAACAGTGACACAGCAACGACGACAAGCTCCGGGGCGGCTCGGTGAAACGGAGTTAAGTGCCTATCTGATTATCCCCGATGATATTCCGATAATTAGCCGTCCTTGTCTACATATGTATGTTGAGCTACCCTCACTCAAAATGTCACTTAAATGTCACTCTCATGGTGAATCTTTACGCCACAGTATAATGGAGGTGATAGCAAGAGCTTTCTCTGTTATTTGATTTTTTTGGCCATGAAATATTCGGAGACATCTCTTATGAATGTTGAGCGGGAAACTTGAAATCAATGCATCGCCATGTAGCCTCTCTCATAACACACATTGAGACTCGACAGACAAGATGATTCAAGGCATCTTCTACGCAAGGTTTCTTCCGCAAGAAGGTAATTTATACTACTGAGACTCAGTATTATTCATTTGTCTTCACCGAGAACTTTATGTTACCTTATTTCATAAGAGAAATCTGCAGTTAAAGCAATGTCATCTTAAATCACCAACTCACTTTTCATCTCCATCCATCTCATGAGGCGACTGTTCACACTGACTCTGGTACAGGCACCAAAATCGTAGCACAGTCACCACCAGGCTGCATTGTCGCCACCGAATACACACCTCACCTAAAGCCGCCATTAGTCGACTTCGACATCGTGCAAGAATACATCATTCCGCGCAAGGCCTTCTTCAACCGCTTCGTAACGGTGAACTCACCGGATGGGAAACACAGTATTCTGGGCTTCCCTGTCTCTATCCCGCACGAGCGATATCACCGAAACGAGTTCATCTTCAATTTTGGCTTGGTGATTGAGACCGATGTCGACCACATCCCCTACGAGCGCCTTGTGCGCCGTCTCGCTGTTACCTTTGCTGAGATGGAGCGCCAGAATGGCTATTTGAGTAGTGAGGGACGCGTCGATGATGGACGACGGCCGATTGGCAGTTTGTTAGAGATCGTCAAGGAGGACTTGAACAACTATGGGGAGTGCATGATCCCGGTTGGTAAGTACTTTCGGTCCCTTCCCCTCTTCTTGTCTCCCATGCTGCTTCGCTTTACCGACTGTTATAGCGTCGCATACATGTACTAACACTTGCATAGACGAAGCCAACACTATAAACATGAAGCTGTTTCCCTACCACGCACCACCACCTCCTGTTAATGGATGGCACGTTCCAGTCCCCAAGACCAAACTCGCCGAGATTGTGGACTCGACCTGGGATCTCACATTGCAACGAATCATCCCGCACGTGGACGGCGTCAATGACGTACGCCGGATCGCCTGGCTCGCGGACGTCTCGTTGCCTCTCACCCAATGTGCACTTCAGCACCTACTGTACTACGACACCATTCTACTACTTGACATGTTTTTCTTTGGATCTTGCTATGCGCCACGCCCAGGTATCCACGATTTCGTCGCCAATCGCGGCGGCATGGTGGATGAATGCGCGGCATATGTGTGCATTGTATCTCCTGGAGGAACAAACGACATCATCAATAGTAACGAGAACATGACAGGAAGCACGGCAGGCCTCAACGTGCCTCGCAATGCTTCTTTCAACACCATCCGGACCCATAGCATAGTCGATCCAGGGACAACACCAAGACCGCATCATCATGAAACAACCCCTAATGTCAGCCGTCCCACATCCTCAACTTCATCTCAACCTGTGAACGTCTCCCACTACCAACTCATCAAACTCATGACGACCTTTTGCGTCGGTCGCAGCATGATGGAATGGGTGCGTCTGCACCAAGAAGCTGGGTTCGATGTCCTGAGACATGTGGATGTGAGACGGCTTGTACAGTTTGGTGTTGTGAAGGGGCTGCTGTATAGGGTTCATAAGTATGTGGTTTCGAAATCTTACCTTTCGCTTCTTGCGACGGGGAGACGGGCGGGGATCAAACTTGGGGGTAAAGGTAAGAGTAAGAGAGGGGCGGTTAAAAACGGAAAGGAAACGAAGAATGCCGAGGATGAGGGGCTGGAGATGAAGATGAGTCGGAGGACGTATAACTTTAGGGTTCAAAATGCGGATGAAGGTAGAAATGGCGATGGAGACGAAGACGACGATCAAGGTGAGGATGAGGACGATGAAGATGATGAGGGAAAGACACGCAAGAAGATGCGAGGCTATGTTGATGGACAGCACTCCTTCGACCAGATCATTACGGAGATGAATCTCACGGATGCTGAGATCGTGCAGAAGCTTAAGAGCTTTGACCCTGGTGATCTGGCGATTCTGTATCGGTAGACAACATACGGACATGATACACACACATGCTAGCTGACCTTTTGCCTAACCTTGATGTTCATTCCTCTTCTTTGCTTATCATGTATAGACGAACACAGGTTTCATCAGGTCCGATAAAGTATCTCGTAATCATTTCACGTTTGTAGCGGAAATTCACCAAAGCATTGTCCGTAAGTAGTTCTGGGGAAATGTGGCTTTCCTTCAACCCATTCTCCCTTGACGATACCCTTGACGATGGTTTAGACACCGTCCATCCATCAAAGCGGGCAAGATGGCCGAGTTGGTTATGGCGTGAGGTTAAGGTCACCTTAGCACAGTTTCCTCATGGAGCAATCCGCGTGGGTTCAAGTCCCACTCTTGTCACTAAGATATTTCTATTTCTCATTAGAAAATAGTTTCTTTTCCCCCCCCCTTCTTGTTCTTGTTCTTCTTCTTTCCCCTTTGGGAGCGTTTGCTTATTTTGTGATATTTTGTTTTATGATGCTGTGTTTCTGCTTTTAGGTTTAGACTTAAAGGATTGTTGTTGTGTTTAAAGGGGGTTGATTAAGGGAAGTCGTTTAGATTGTTGTGGACAGGATTTTATTAGTGCTCATTAGGGCTGCGTGAAGAGAGAATGTCTGCTTGCCTGAGTTGTCGATGCTCTTATTTACTAGAGTTAACTTTATTCAGGAGGATGGAATTAATCATCTGGGGCAGCATTTCGTAATTCGTCTACATTTATAATGGCAGTTGATGACTAAAGGGAGCAGCCAGATTCGCAATCTCTCTTCTGGTAGGAGGAATCTCCGACTTTTATGTACTATCCTCGCGGATGAATTAGCAAGGTATGAATGGGAATACATCTATGGTTCTTTTACATTACTCTACATGTTGTCACAGATATGCTAGTAGTACACCCGCCCAATCAACCCGTTGTATATAATACACAATTCATGGCTAGCTTGAGCCTAGTCAAGGCCCCAAGTCTTAAGTTCCAGCCCTTGCCAAGGCTTCATCCCGTTTTCTTTTCTTCTCGTCTAATACTTTTCTCGCACCCCCAAGGACCTTGTCGATAGCGGCCGTCTTCTGCTTTACGCTTAACTCAATATGCGGATTCAGCTTCGCGGCACGACTGTACTGATCTAGAAGCTGTGCGGCGCGCGTCCGAGATGGTGGGAACTTGATCTGCGGCGGCTTCGAGGTGTCGGCGTCCTCGAGCGCAATATCACCTTCGCGTTCCATTCTGGCGATTTGTTCGCCCACTCGCGCAAGCTCCTCGGGGCTGAAATTGGGATTCTTGCCACCGTTTGCGGCAATGAGTTGCTCACGCAATAACCGTAATCGTCCCTTTCCGGCCTCGCCGGGATATGACTTCCCAGTTGCTTCCCATTCCTCATCACTGACCATCTCTACTATCCGAACAAAGTGCTTGCCTCGCCGGAGAATGAGGATCTTGCTGTCGATGAGAAAGTTCTTGGTGTCCTCGGGGAACCAACTCTTCACTGATTGGAAGGCAACCTCGCCCTCACGCATCTCCTTATTATCGTGAGCCGATCGACCAGGAGCACCACCCACATAAGCACCCTGGTGGGCTATCAAGCGGTGGGCATCGCTGGCGCTTGCCGCTAGACCTGCGGCATAGAGGATACGTGATATAGATTTGCCCATGATGAGGGACTCGGGCAGTTGTATATCGGGCCGGAAGTTCAGGGCCATAGTGGAAGACGGAGGGGTGACACCATGGGGGTAGGAATTCACCTCTCCCATAGATGTAGCACCTATCACTAGCGTCTTGCCCTTGGAAAACATCTGCTTGTGTCGAGCTTGTGTGGCCTCGGCTTCCGGAACACCGTGAACCAAAGCGAGCACTTCGAAAGCAAGGGTATGGTGAGCATGGCGCTGAGGGGGGTCCAGGTTGTGTTGTTCCATAATTTTGTTGATCTGCTCAAGAGGCAAAAAAGTGAAAAGTTTCAGTAGCTTCTCGACGTCGTCATCCGGTCGTCGCATGAAGTATCCGTAAAGATCAAAAGAATTCGTCATAAAAGGGTCGAGCCACATGGCATTACCGGCACTCTTGCCAAACTTGGTGCCTGATGAGTCTGTCAATAGGGGTACAGTGAAACCCACGGGTGTATGCAATAGGTCATCAGGCAGTTTCACTTGAGAGTTTGGTTCTGTGTCGCGTAGTAACTTGACAGCGTCGATGCCAGCGACGATGTTGCCATACTGATCGGAACCTCCTATTTGCATGCATACACCTCTTGGCCCTGAAAACATTTCCCACCAGTCCCAAGCCTGCATCATAGGGTAAACAAACTCGGCTAGAGACATGCCGTCACCTTCTGTCATCTTCCTTTTTACGGTTTCACGCGATAACATGGGGCCGAGTCGCATTCCCTTGAATAAGCGGTTGACAACTTCGAGGAATGACGTCGAATTGTACCAGCTGCTGTTGTTTACCAGCTCTCGGTTCCAAGCCCATTCTTTTGTATAACCGTATCGCATGGCCTGACTATCGACATTTTGCCATATCCGTTTTAGCTGGTAGTGGATCTTGGTGGTGAACATGGTCCTGTCTGACTTAGATACCTCGTCTCTGGTCTTGAGTCGGTCGGTTGGATCGCCAACTTTGGATGTAGCTCCTCCGATGACACTGACGGCTCGATATCCATGTATATACATCCAAAATAAGGGCATCAAGGGTAGTAGATGGCCGAGGTGAAGAGAGGCAGCGGTGGGATCGATACCGACATAGACACCTATCCTCTTGCGTCTCATGAGTTCGCGGATCTGATCATCTGTGCTGTAGATGTAGTCGTTAGTAATTATAAAGCATAGAGACTAGATCCAAGGAGGTATCAGCATACCCAGCAATATCTTTGACATATCCACGCTCTTTAAAGTTGTCCCAAAGATGCGTCTCCTCCCCATTCTTGATCTTCTCGGCTCTCTGATCCCACACTTCCTGCGCTTCACGCTGCTTCTCCAATGTACTGAGATGTATGGGACGGCGGTGTGGACGGCTCGCTGCGATGGATCGGAGGAGACATGTTCGACAGAGTGTCATGCGCGCAGGGCTCGAGACGGGGAGTAGGAACCGTGTCGACATGGCGATTAAATATTGTAGATTGGAAGAAATATGTATAATGTGACAGAAGAGCCTCGAAGCTCTCTACTCTAGAATATTAGAGCATGAGCGACAAGAAGATAGGCGGAGGAAACACATTCAAAAGCTCTTCCTATTGAATGCACTGTGACGAGAGATCGTGAACAGCTTTAATCTTTAACTTATTAATTTATTATAGCGTCCTCTTAGCTTTTTTTGGATCCCGGTCGCCGCGCGACTTCCAATTGTCACACGCGGATGCGATGCAGGGTCCATAATAAAGTGGTACTTTGGTACTTTGGTTCTAGGTTTTACGACAAATTAGGCTTAGCGTTACTCGCCGCTTTTGCTCAAGCTCACGACCTCACTAAGGAATTATATTTATGCATAAGTTATGCATAAGGTTGTACTTGTCTTGAGGAACTCTTTTTGATACATGAGGACACCCTGCAATGCTAATTAGATAGCTAATCGGAAAAGTAGTCAGTCCTGAGGAATCTCATTGGCTTGCTGTTCAGAGGCCTATTCTGCATGGTTGCCTGACGTGACAATGAGGCTGTGACCTCGCATGATCTAGCCTCCTCACGCAGAGGTAGCGCTCAAACCCACCTAAATTCAGCATATTCCTTCTTTTCCGGTCTTCATCTTTATCTAATACGACCATTGTTTCTAGCGCTATTACTGTACGGGGTAATCCATCATGGCCGATCCCCTTGGCGCGATGGCAAGCACCCTTACTCTTCTTGATGTGTGCGCGAAAATCATCGAGTATATTCATCAGGTGAAGAATGACTCGAGCGAGCGCATCCGCCTGATGATGGAGATCTTCTCAATTAAGGGAATCCTCGAATCTCTCATTGCGACGGTAAAAGGCGCCGAGGCAGCACCTGAACTGTGGTCAGAAACTATCCGACTCATAAATCGGAATGGAGGCCCATTGGACCTTCTCCAAGAAGTGCTCATTGCTGTCCATGATGAACTTGGTCGAGTAGCATCAGCCAAAGGTCTTGAGAGAATGGGCGAGAGTTACTTCTGGCCCTTCAAGAAAAAGGAGATCGAAGAACGACTAAGGGTTATCGACAGACAAAAGCTACTCCTTACACTCGCTCTAGACAATGATCACGCGGCCTTATCGATCCAGAGTGATGCTCGCACTATTAGTGGTGGTGTTGCGACGATATCGGCCGGAGATGACGGAGCTTCCTCAGAGTACTGCTACTCTACTTTGTCGGAGCAGGGCAGCGTTCGCTTGCTTCGCCTGATGCCGCACGAAGATGAAAAGGCCATCATACAATGCCAACTCTTCGAGTACCCTCTGCAGAAAGTAGATGAAGGGACACCCCTATACGAGGCCTTATCGTACGTATGGGGCTCTGAGGACAACCGCCGGCCTATCTGTATACAGTCGGATGATAAAGGGGATAATTATCCCACTACCCAGATAAAGCGGGGCTTCGATCTTCGTTCTTGTTTTCCCACTGGGAACAACGGTCGCTTACTCGTTACGGCAAACCTTCACACGGCGCTGTTACACCTCCGGGGCCGCTTTGTTGAACGTATCCTATGGATAGATGCTATTTGTATCAACCAAGGAAACAAGTACGAAAAGGGACAACAGGTTCAGCTAATGGCTAAGATCTATGCTAAAGCAAATCGTGTAATTGTCTGGCTTGGAGAGGCACCGGACAACAACAATCAAGCGCTCGAAGTAATACGCAAGGCTGCCGAAGAGCAGTTCATGAGTGCCGCGATTGACGAAGTGAACGAGCAAGCAATCCTCACACTGCTTAAGCGGCCATGGTTTCAGCGAATGTGGGTAAGCAGTTGGCGTTCATAAATACAGGCAGAAATTATTGACAGGGTCATTTTAGGTCCTTCAGGAGGTTGCCGCAGCTCGACATGTTCTCATCATGTATGGCCCTACAGAGATCGACGGATATGCGTTTTGCTCAGGCCTCAGCGGATTGAATCTCTCCTATAGATTGAACTTCCGGGGTCTGATCCTTCCAGCAGTCTACCTTATAAGAGGCGCAATATTCCGGCCTAGGCACAAAATAAGTCTGTCAAGCACGTTTTCTCTAAATATACGCCCTCTGGGTGAGCTGGTGGATATGTACCACACCCGCATGGCTGCCAATCGTCTTGACAAGGTTTATGCCTTGCTCGGTATGAGCTCTGATGATCCTAGCGAAGCAGGATTATCGGCCAACTACAACATTTCATGGGGAGAAGCCTTTCGGAAGCTTGTCAAATTCACCCTGTCTGATCAGTTGTCTGTGAGCACTTGGGATGACAAGGAGGTGGCGGTAATTGAAGGCAAGGGCTACGTTCTGGGCGAAGTATCCTCAGTCAGAAGAGACAATACCCCGGTAGACAGACAGCGCGTGGACATTACTTGGAAGAATGCGTCGAGTGATTTCGAACCGGAAAGGATACAGAGCCCTCATTTTACCTTCCAAGCCTCAGCGAAATCTGTTCAGGTGGGGGATATCGTCTGTCTTTTACAGGGAGCATCAAAGCCTACAATCGTCAGGCTATGCAGCGATTTTTCGACCATTATTATGATTGAAGCTCCCTCAACAGACTATCTACAAAAGTGGTTGGCATCGGTAACAACCTTTCCAAATGATTTACTGCTTGTCTGGGACTGGCATGAAGGTCGAGGAATGCTGCAAGGTGAAGAAGATTCTGAATACCTTATGAACAATCGAGGAGTGCCTAAGTGTCCAAGGACAGAGTGCCAGTGCCAAGATTATCTGGACAAATCTGCTAGACTATGGAATATCGGACTGTTACTAAATAGGATGGAAAGATATGAAGATGCAAGAAATAATCTCCGAAATGCCGTGGAGTTTTATATGACTGCGGTGGCAATGAGAAGAGTGGACAAAACTTACCCGGATCACGGCCCTTGGAGAAAGACGGACGAGGAGGCGCTGACGGTACTAGATGATCTACTTAGCACCGCTATTGGGGCAAAATATCCGAAGTATGGCCAGACGCTGTTGTCGTGGGCCGCCAAGGAGGGCCATGATGCGGTTGTGCGGCAACTAATTGACAAGGGCGCTGATATCGAGGCAAAGGATAACTATGGCCGGACGCTGCTGTTATGGGCTGCCAATAATGGGTATGGGGCTATTGTGCAGCAACTAATTAACAAGGGCGCTGATATCGAGGCAAAGGATAACTATGGCCGGACACTGCTGTTATGGGCTGCCGAGAATGGGTATGGGGCTATTGTGCAGCAGCTGCTTAATAAAGGTGCCGATATCAAGGCAAAGGACGAAAATAACCGGACGCCGCTATCATGGGCTGCTGAGTATGGGCACGAGGCTGTTATACAGCTACTGCTTGATAAAGGCGCTGATATCGAGGCAAAGGAAGAAGATAGCTGGACGCCGCTGTTATGGGCTGCTGAGTATGGGCACGAGGCTGTTATACAGTTACTGCTTGATAAAGGCGCCGATATTGAGGTAAAGGACAAATGTCGCCAGACGCCGCTGTCATGGGCTGCTAGGAATGGGCATGAGGCCGTCATACAGCTACTGCTTGATAAAGGCGCTTATATCGAGGCAAAGGACGAAGATTACTGGACGCCGCTGTTATGGGCCGCTGAGTATGGGCACGAGGCTGTTATACAGCTACTGCTTAATAAAGGCGCCGATATCGAGGTAAAGGACAAAGATAGCCAGACACCGTTATCGTGGGCCGCTGAGAAGGGCTATAATACGGTTGTGCAGCAACTCCTTGATAAAGGCGCTGATATCGAGGTAAAGGATAAATGTGGCCAGACGCCGCTGTCATGGGCTGCTAGGAATGGGCATGAGGCCATTATCCAGCTGCTGCTCACGACAAGGAAGGTTAATATTAACTTGAAAGATCGCTCTAGCCGGGCACCGCTGTTGTGGGCCGCTGAGAATGGGCACGAAGCCGTTGTGCAGCTGCTGCTCGCAACAGGGAAGGTCGATGTCGACATAAAAGATAGCTTTTGCCAGACGCCACTGTTATGCGCTGCTAAGAATGGGCACGAAGCCGTTGTGCAGCTGCTGCTCGCAACAGGGAAGATCGATGTCGACATAAAAGATAGCTTTTGCCAGACGCCGCTGTTATGCGCTGCTAAGAATGGGCACGAGGCCGTTGTGCAGCTGCTGCTCGCAACAGGAAGGGTCGATATTAACTTGACAGGTATTGCTGGACAGACACCGTTATCATGGGCTGCTAGGAATGGGCACGAGGCCGTTATCCAGCTGCTGCTCGCGACAGGGAAGGTCAATATTAACTTGAAAGATCACTTTGGTGAGACGCCGTTGTTATGGGCCGCTAAGAATGGGCACAACGCTATTATGAAGCTGCTGCTTGATAAAGGTGCTGAGAGATTAAGTACTATGTATAAGCAAGACTACCTAGCTAAAACACTACCTAGGTGGGGAGGGGGCTGGTGGTGCAAAGCCCCTCCAGAGTTGCAAAGGGCGGTCTGTATAGAGTGATCTGTATTGTTAAAATAAGGGAGTCACATCAGATTAAGGAGACCCCATACCACCAACCCGCGATCTTGGGCGAGTCGAAAAAGGGTCAGTCACGATCTGAAAGGTAAACCTCAGTAGGTGATAGGAGCCTCGAGATACGGCTGCAGTGCTTTAGAGGACGTCTCAGCTCCCACACGCATCAACCACTAAGCCACTTCCCTACACTTACATACCCAATATGTATCTGTTACTTGTCTAACCACTTTGAGTGGAATCTATAGCCTGTTGTAATTACTATTAGGACTTAGATTAGTACTTAAATATAGGTTATTATTAAGAAGGGAGAACTTTAACTTGAAGGTTAGGTCTGGTGGGGATATGTACTGGTACAGCTATATATTAAGATATATACCTACGCCTAATAACAAAACGAACAGCTTAGACATTACCTCTTTCGCCTGAAACCTGAGGCAATAACAACGTCCGGCTCAAATGCGCCCGCAGTCGGGGAAACCAGCCAATCACAGAGCTCGCATTTGTCCTCGGCAATCCGAAGCAAAGCCTGTGGCTACAACGGCTCCACCTGCCTCCAAATGGCCAATCCACCAATCCACTGCATCATCGTCAATCTTCAATCTTCATTCCAACTGCTTCATCATCTGTTGCTGCTCGTTGTTGCTATCACACCAGTCAGCCAATCAATCTCACCCTCGAGAATAGCGTCAACTCCCAACCGCCCATTCGACTTCCGAGATATTGAAAGTACTCTTGGGTGGTTGATCTGCTTCTTTCACAACACACAATGGCCTCCGCGATCCGTCCCACGATGCTGTTAAGGCACACTGCCCTCTCCGCTGCCACCCGACGAGTTGCTACCGCCCCTATGTCCTCTGCTTTCCTCTCAAGGACGCCTTTCCAATCAAACATTGCCAAGAACGTCGCGCGTGTAGCTGCCTTCCATGCCTCTAGCCGGAGAAGTCTGCTTCCTCCTGGACCTCGTACGTGATGTGACCCGAAAGCACTGCGGGATATGCCGCACGGACTAACTCATCTTCATATTTATGTTTTGCTAATAAGTTCTACCACAGAGATTCTTCAGGGAACTGGTATGTGAAGCCACCAACTTCCCATCATCGCTTCACTTGGCATCCTAGTGCTCGACCACTTCCCAGTGCCCCAACTCGCTGCCCCGCGCAATGAATGGAAATTCAATTCAATTCAAAGAGATCCCGCGGTACTAACTGAATCCGCGAACCTAGTCAACGATGCCGCCCCCGTTCCCGACCCCAAACCCACGGCAGGCTCCTACCATTGGACATTCGAGCGTTTTATCGCTGCCGGTCTAGTTCCCCTGACAGTGGCCCCCTTCGCCGCCGGCTCCCTCAACCCGGCCCTCGATGCCGCTCTGTGCGGCCTACTTCTCATCCACAGCCATGCCGGCATGCAGTCCATCATCATCGATTACGTTCCCACCCGACGATTCCCTAGAGCCTACAAAGCCTGCTTGTGGATCCTCAACATTTTTACCGTCCTCGCCGGTATTGGCCTGTACGAGTTCGAGACTAACGATGTTGGCATCACGGAAACTATTAAGCGTGTCTGGAGGGCATAGATTCATTTCCAGCCTCCCCTCTAAATGCCTAAGGCCTGCGCTTAGTCAAACAGACGTCTGAAGATGAGAGCCAGGGGCACTGCTAAGTCGGGAGTGTAGGTTCTCGGTTGGTTGAGGAAATGAGGACGAGGCAGCCAAACTAAACTGGCTGTATGAGTTGAAAAACAACGAATTCCATTTGTACGAAAGAGGGCTACCTCATGTGTCAAGATTCAAGAGTCGGATCAGGGGCTTAAGCCGCCAGTCCCGGTCCATGTCTAGCCGTGTATCCAATACAAACCCGTATATAAACAAATTTACTGCATTCAATCTAAAACCTTCATGCAGACTATTCAGAATGAAGCAGATGATGCCGAGTTCGAGTGGACAAAGTAACATCTTCAACCACCAATCAATTTCTGCTGGAAATTCGGTGAAATAGAAAAAGGTATGAATTATTATGGGATACTGGCTCTGAAATACTGTAGACGCAACAAACGATTCTGATAACTTACTGAAGGGGTCAATAGTTGATCTTTGGCAAGAGAACACTGATGTTTTTTTAACAACTGGCGCAGGCAACACGAACACATCTCTAATGACCCCAAGCCTTAGAGACTACGTGGATTGACTTCAATCTCTTCGTATTTCGCCCCATTGTGAACCTCAAAAATACTATCTATCAGCCTAAGGTATCATCAACGTAATCTAGGTAGACGCTTCTTCTTTCTCCTGTCGCCACATTTCTATTCTACTCTGCACCACCCGCTCCACTCCCACTAACATCCCTCTTCCCGAACCTCGCACCGAGCCCGCTGATGGCGATATCTCGTCGGAAGAACTTGCCGAAATTCCTCAGGTTCTCATTAATGCTCGCCGCGTTCTGCCCTGTCACACTTCCCGCGCCTCCTCCTTGGGCCGCTTGGGGCGTCCCCATCCTTTCTACGCCGTCACGCGCTGCGGAGAGTAATTTCTCACCCAGACTCGTGGGATCAAAACGCGCAGGCGTTGATGTCGCGGCTGCGGCTGCGGCAGCCGCGACCAAGCTGGAACTACCGAGGCCAGGGGTGTTGAGCAGGGGCGTGAGGAGCGGACTCTGCGCAACGAGCTTGTTCCCGCCTGTGGAAGGGGCCGAGTCCCGGTGGATGGCGAATAGTTCGATGAGGTGCGGTTGGTCTTGCTTGCGCACGCCCTTGAGTTCTAGGATCTTCTTGAAGTTGGTATCGGAGCGGTCGCCGATGTGGATTAGGTAGGCTTGTACTAGACCCTCGGGGGGAGAAGGGCGGACTTGGAGAGTTTTGAGGAGAGGGTCGATTCTTGTCATGGTACTGTTGACGCGCTTAACAAAGCTAGCTGGTGGTTGTGATGGGGTTGATGATGAGGGGTTGTGATGTGATAGTATGTTTTCGAAGGCTTTGGTTAAGACGTATTTGTCTAGGAGCATCTAGATAGAGGTGTTAGCAACTACTGTTTCAATATGACTCTCATTCTGAACTCATGAACTCATAACTAGAGCCAAGTCAACGTTTGAAAAGGGGTGAGGTTTACCTGCTCAGCTCCAACCTCTGAAACAGGTCGGCATTGCACAATGTTGATAATGTACGTAGTGGCAATGTGCTCGACTAAGTTATCAGCAAATGCTCGCGCATATTGCGGCTTGACGACAATGGACAATATTTCCTCCGTCTTATTATTAACGTGTGAGACCAGTTCTCCGACATACGAACTTTGATCTCCAACGCTCTCCATCTTGCTCCAATTCGTGTTCTTCATCTCACGCCATGCACCTTCGCAATCCGCCTCTACCTTGTTGACGAGCGCTAGCACAGCTGTGCTTGCGACACCGAGGAACGCGTCGGCTTGTGAGCTTAGATCGACTTTAGAAACAAGTTCGGGGTCAATTCGTTTCTTGATGCTTTCTTCTAATTGTCCCGTATTGGTATGCCAAAAGTCGGCTGTATTCAGCACAAGAATGATGTCTTGTATAGATGCTGCCGTCTGTGTGGGTCTTTGCAGTATTGCAAGCAACACTTGTTGCGCATACTCATCTAAATACTTAGCCAATGTTTTTGCGAGGTCCAATAACCGCTCGCTTGTAGATAGCTTTGCGCATTGTGATAGAGTGAGCTTATAAAAGTGAAATAGTTCGATGGCAGAAGCGATTACAGCCTGCGGTGAGAATTCATCGTCTGTCGGTAGTAGCGGCTGGGCTTTATACTTCGGGATCATGGCCGCCAGCGCCTTATCCTGGGATTCCACCCAGAGGCTCAAGTATGGCTCGAACGCAACGGAAATGGATCCGTTGAAGCTTTGCGTCCTCTCGTCTGCAGAGCTCAGCGTGTCGATGCTTGCCCTGGGCTCGTTCGAAAACCTTCTTTCTAGACTCTGCTCAAAGTCCATCGTCTCTTGTAGACAGCTGAGAAGCAGGTTGACGTCAATCTTGGCGCCATCCACCCTACGCATACTCTTCTCCAGGATGCCTTTATAGTCATCCCTCGTGCCATCGCAAAATGCCATGGCGAGTGTTTCACCGACCCGCCAGTGGGGAGGAAATATAGAAGCGTGATCCTCCTCGTATCCTTTTATCATCCGTTTGAACCATGCATACCGTCGTCCGATATTGTCCAAGCTGCCCGCCTCGTCGTTGCCCCTGAATACCTGGCGGTACTCACGCAGCTCTGTGTTCACATACCAGGCGACAAGTCGCGCCCGCGCCGTATCGCCCAAGGCATCCATAACGCCGCAGGCCTCGACTAGCGTCGGTTTCCTTCCACCTATCTCACCCTTTGCGAATGCTATCTCGAAGTCCTCACAGACCTGCTCCAGCAACTCGCGCTGGATCTCCCCCACACCACGGCTGAGCGTGGCAATCTGGTCGATACTGCGATAGCTGTTGAAGTGGCGCATGAGCTGGAGCACGGCTTGTAGTAAGGAAGCACATTCGCGGTACTGGCGAGCCTTGGCTAGACCGCGCAGTTGTTCGTAGGCGGTGGTCAGCATCTGCAGGCGCTTGAGGGCGGTCATGGACAGAGTCAGGTTCCGCTTAGTACCGTCGAGGCGCTTGATGTCGGCCGTCATGGAAGTAATGTTCTGCTCGGTCTGAATGGCGCGCGCGCGAACCGTCTCGATCTTGCGGAACAGCTCACCCAGTTCAGCCTGGGCGGACTGCATGCGCTCGAGCGACGAGTCGGGCCCATAGGCCTGTGCCGTCTGGTGGGCGGCAATCTGGGTCGAAAGGGCATTTTGCTCAGATTGTAATTTTGAGGATACTCGGTGAATCGAGGAGACGGTCGCGGGGTGGGAGAATAGGAGGTTGAGGTGTTGTATAGGATCGTAATCAGCTGGTCACGCATATGTGTGCGTATAAGTCAGTCTCTTTCTCTTTACGTCTGTAAGCTGCTATGGAGCTTTGTTCGCTAACCTGCGTCCAGCGACAGCGATTCTGCTGTGTTGCTATTCATCTTAAATAGTAGGTAGAAGGTCGAAACCCTCGCATTAGCATATTCCAGCTCGCTCTGGGCCGGTATATGTTTATGTTTAAGGTTCCTGGACCCTGTTGCCTGTGTTCCATTGTACGGAACAGACAGGACAGGGGGTTAGCTGGGGGAGCTTCGTAGGTAGGTATCTAGGTACCTAGTGTAGTCTACCTGGCAGGGTGTCCTGATACTGCACAGCTGACAGACAGCTGCTGTCGTCAATATATCCAAGTTCCAAGGTTCTAGTGTTACTTCAAAGAAAATAGCGAGAATGGTGGCTGGCTATATAACTTCGGTGGAGTAATGTATCTTTATCACCATACCTACCTAGGTATCATCTACTAATTGGGTTATTCATTTCATTAACCTTAAGTTTCAGAATTATTGCACGGTTTTGTTGAATTATGACCAATGCAATTAGCTTAGACAGACATTACCTTGCTAGCCTAGTTACACCTAGTCAATTCTCAACTGGATTGGAGAAGCCTTGTTCCATCACTAGTCTCACACTTCGAGACAAATGTGTAGGAGATGGGAATTCAGTCTCTATCAGTATCCGCTTCCTCTCAGGAATACCATTGAAAGCGCTCCCTTCCTTATTCACATGCCCGGGAGCTCTCTTTGGTGCAGACTAAAGTCATATGCGCATCATCGCCTCGTGATAATGTACTTTCGTAAATGTCCTCGCAACGCCGCCAACTCCCCCATCCGTCCCTATCACATCTTCAGCAGACCGCACCGAGTACGGTGGGGTATAGATACTCCAATCGTTTCTTAGCAAAACCTCAAGTAATGGCATGAGTGTGACAGACAGAGTCGAACCTGGTCATGCAAGCAGAAGCCATGTACTGCTAGCACACCGTAGCTAGGCTTTACGAGCTTAGCAGATGCTCGATGGCGCCCTGCACGCTCCCACCACTTCGTCGCAGGGCTGCTACGTTCCTATCAAAATCGTAAAAGCCCATGTCGTTGAGTTGGCGGAGCTGTTCGGCATATCGCTCTTCGGGTGGGCGATTGTCGGCCGGAGGAGCCGGTGACCCTGCTCCTCCTCCCATTCCTAGGAGCTGCATCATCTGTTGCAGGGCTTCCGGGCTCATGGGCGGCAGACCCAATGGGTTATTGGCAGCGTTCTGGTTTCCGCCCAGTCCGCCGAGACCGCCGAATAGGTTTGCGAACGGGTTGGGTGGTGGACTTGAAGTACCTTGTGCATTTCCTCCTTGTCCTTGACCAGCAGTAGCAGTAGTGTTATCATTGGTATTAGTGCTGCTGGCAGTCTGTGTGCCCGTGGTACCTGGCGTTGGGCTGCTGCTCGTCGCTGACTGGCCAGCAGCGGCGCCAGCAGGTGCCATACCAAAGGGGTTAGAGAGGAGGGCATTAAGTGCGCCAGGATTACCACCCAAACCGCCCAAACCCGGGATGTTGCCCCAGATCGCTGGATCGAAGGGGTTGGTCTGGCCTTGTGCGGAGCTGTCGTTGGTAGCATTGTTGTTGGAGGCGGCGCCGGGTGTGTTGTCTGTTACTCCAGGCATAGGGAAAGAGGCCTGACCATTGTTGCCTCTCATCATGCGTTGTAATCGGGCAGCGCTTCGTAGGGCCTCTGGATTGGTCATCATCTGACGGAACAGAGGTGACCGAACCATCTCGCGAGCGTTGGGGTTGTTCCGTAGCATAGGATTGGACTGGATCATCATGTCGAGAAACTGGTCGTTATTCATCATCTCGTTCATTTGTTGGGCGACGTGAGGGTTATTGAGCATGTTGGCAAGCTGATCTTCGTCCATCATCGATCCTACCATCTATATGGACAACTATGTTAGCGATAAGAATTGGGGGAACGTTTAATAAAAAAAGATAACTTACACCGCCATCGGGTCCAAACATGTCTGCAGATGGGAGGTTGGTCAAGCCTGCATATCGCGCTCCAGTCAAACCTGCGAGGGGGTTGTTGGCGGTTCCAGCGGCCATGTTAGTGGGAACCTGAGGTGCCGCCGGGGTCGAGGTAGAGGACGACGAGGATGTAGGGGCGGGGTTGCTGGCAGCGCTCTTGACCAGGTGAACAGTGTTACCGGACTTGATCTTGTAGGTGCTCAGGGGTTCTTCGTTCTTCATGACCCGGCCCGAGTAGATGAGGCGTTGGCGTTCGGGGGGGATATCCTCGAAATCGGAGCCGGCAAGCTTGGCCTTCAGATCGGCAACGGTGGCAGACTCGGCCATTGTAATGGTATGTTGCTTGTCGCCTGAGGTCTTCACCTTGAAGGTGACCTGGGGGTCGGCAGAGGCCCCCTCGGTAGAATCGGCCATGACGGGATGTTTGGGGATGTGTGTCAGATGCGGTGTTGTTGGTAAATCGGTTATCGTTGTTGCATATGCGCTGTTTGCGAAATGTCCTTAAACAGTACTGAGACTGACAATGTAGTCGAGGCGAAGGAAGGGGAGATGAAGTCTATTGTCAGTCAGAGGTAAAGAGAGGGTAGGTAGGTTAGTACCGTAGTACGGTAGGTAGATAGGTAGATAGGTAGGTAGGCAAAGGGCCAGATGATGATGATGGGATGCAAGTGGTCTCTTGGTGGGGCAAGCGTTGTAGTAGGCTTGGTAGGCTTGGTAGGCTTGGTAGGCGTGGTAGGCGTGGTAGGCGTGGTAGGCGGGCTGGGCTGGCGTGGTGTGAACGGTCCCACGGTTCCAAACTGTTGGAGGAGACCTTCTAATGACTTCCCTTCCAATTCACCGGCGACAGCGGCAACAGCTGATAATGCCAAGGCTGGAGGTAACAGCAACGCTAGGCAGGTATCAATCAAGTACCTTATCCACCTAAATCACTATGGATGAGTATACTGCATCTAACACTTACAATTAAACAATCAACTTCCCGACATGGGGCATGAGAATGAGACTACGATTGTTGTTTAAATATTTCCATCATGCGTTTGTTGTTGAGGAGGTCATTCACAGTCTGCACTGCACTGCACTATCAGTCATGCAACCATTTATTTGTTTTATAACATGTCCATCATATGCACATTACAAACTATCCTTATTAAGGCGACGTTATTGGATATCAGACGTAGTATTATTGCAACAACCAGTGAATTACGCACTTAAGCCTTGAGCGCAGTCTACCTAGACTACCTAGGCAGGCCTCCATATCTCCTGCAATCCACCCACTGTCCCGTATTGTATCTCATCCCCCACAGGTTCATTCTCTTGGCATCTACGGCTTTCTGCAGCCTCATGTCATGTCATGTTATACCGTAGGTATTTTACACGTGTTGTGTTACGGGCAGTGAAGGCGGTTGGTGGCATTGTTGTGTTCCCTTCAATGCTTTCGGATCGATTATTATCCCGCTTATAAGTTGCAGGACTCTTCAACATCCCGTTATCTAGATTCAGGACCCGAGTTTCGTGGTTACAAGTTCTTATCAAAAAGCGATAAGGCTGTTTAACATTGAGCTGCAACTGGAAGTGTCTTATTTATACAACGCTACATTCTTATTCTTAATTATACGAATCCATTCTCTGCTTATAACTTTTCATGAACTCTACTGTACCGGCGTGATGAAGAACATTTCGTGCAAGTTATTATTTGAAATACTTCATACTGTCCAGAATGGCAAGGATCAGATTACGAGCCAATCAGCATTATACCGAGGCAGCAAAGTGAACCCAGGTAGGAATAGTCTACCTGCCCTCTCTGAGCATACAACTTAACATCATCAATATTCCAACATCGTTCTCATTCCAGTCCAGCCGTTCTCATTTTCATTCTCAATCTCACATTGCATCTGTAAATATACCAGTTACGGCCGGGAAGTATACTCATCCGCATTCGCACTCTCATTTGTTTAATTTCATTGTGCTGTCTCATCATATAAACCATGCGGGGTATCCAAGTTGCTCAGTATGTCAAGGTAAGAAAACGAAGCTCTCCTTAATCAAGCTTTCGCAAAAATAACATGATGCTGATTTTGAGGCATCCTTCATTCATAGGGCCCTAAGGAGCTCAGAGTGACCGAGCTCCCTGACCCCAAGCCATCACCCGATCAATATCTCATCGAGGTGCACGCAGCAGCAACCAACTTTTTTGACATTCTGCAGATTCAGGGGAAATATCAAAACCAGCCTCGTACGCTTTCACCCACCCATGCTTCCCCACCCTGAACACGTCCTCTTTACTTATACTAACTTCAATTCTAGCTTTCCCCTGGGTATCAGGTGCCGAGTTCTCCGGCATCGTCCTCGCGACGCCTTCAAATATAAAATCGCCCAAGTTCCCCATCGGGAGCCGCGTCTTCGGCGCCAGCCAAGGAGCCTACGCGACTAAAGTATGCGCCCCCGAAGAGCAGCTGCTCCCCGTACCGCAAGGCTGGTCCTTCACCGACGCCGCGGGCCTCTTCGTGACGGCACCCACCAGCTACGGCGCCCTGGTCCTGCGGGCCGGCGTCAAAGCCGGAGACTGGGTCCTCGTCCATGCCGCTGCCGGTGGCGTCGGTTTGGCTGCTGTTCAGGTCGCAAAAGCATTTGGCGCCAAGGTCATCGCTACGGCCGGGACACCGCGCAAGCTCGAGGTGGCGCGCGCTTTTGGGGCTGACCATGTAGTTGACTATCGAGATGCCTCGTGGCCGGACCAAGTGCGCAAACTTACGCCCAAGGGCCGCGGCGTTGATATTGTGTATGATCCTGTCGGGTTGGTCGACAAGAGCACTAAGTGCGTCGCCTGGAATGGACGCATCCTCATTGTTGGCTTTGCAGCGGGTGCCATCGAGAAGGTCGCAATGAACAAGGTCTTGCTGAAGAATATCTCGCTTGTTGGCATCCACTGGGGAGCGTATTCCAAGTTCGAGAGAGAAAGTATTCCTGTCGTGTGGAAAGGGATCGCGAAGCTTATTGAACAAGGGAAATTCAAGGGTACCGTATTTACGGATAAGGAATTTGTTGGGCTTGAGACGATCCCGGACGCTTTGCTAGCTCTCGGTAGTAGGGGAACATGGGGCAAGGTTGTCGTCAAGGTCCCTCAGTCCGGAGAGAGCAAGCTGTAGTTTTGCGGTGTGCATATCGACATTGTTTGCATTTGGAGAATATAGTACTTGAACATACCAGCATCGACAAGGCCACTAGATTAGGATAGGTTTTTCGAAGGGAAGGTAGCACATCCGTGCGGCTTTTTCTTACAAACCGCAAGTCAAGCTCATGTATATAATACACAATGAAGTTACATAACACGCATGGAAGGAGATATTGTTGCAGGCAAACTGGACCACTGTGTGGTGTATTGGTTTAAGTTGGTGTGGTGTGGCTACAGGCAGTAGATGTGGGCTAAATAACCTGCTGGTAGATATACATCCTTCGGATAGACTGCCTAGGTATTTTCAGCTCATCGTATTCATCCTCACGCAATCGTCTCCTTCAACATAGCATGTTCCCCATGCCCCGAATACCTAATCTGTATCTGCATGCTCTCCAGCACCCTCTGCTTCATCTCCCTAGGCGTCTTCACAATATCCATACCCACAAATGCACCATGCGTGCTGCTAAACTCGTACTTCTTCAAGATCGCCCACATGCGCTCGATCTCGTCAGGGGCAAGCGGAACCATATTCGGAATACTCCACATGAACACAAAGGTATTCATGCCCTGCGGCCTCTCGCGCGTCCTACCCACGGCGTCCGTATCCCAGCTCCCGAGACCCGAAGGCGTCGTGACGAGCGTATCAGCGATCAGCAGTCTGCTGTCAAAGAGCAGGATGAGAGATCCAGGGAAATGACCCCCTAACTTTAGGACTTTCGTGCCGAAAACGTTCGTCTCGGTCTCTGTAACAAAGACCTGGTGTTTGGAGTCGAGCTGTGCTAGCCATTCCTTGTCTTCGGCCGCGAGATACACTGGGCAGTCGAAGGCGCGCGCCCATTCTAGGTGCGTGGAGTAGTAATGCGGGTGCGAGATCACAATCGCCTTCAGTCCGCCTAACTCATTGATTTTTTTAATTGTCTCATTGTCCAGTAGTGTGATGCAGTCCCAGAGTACATTTCCATGTGGGGTTCGGATTAATATGGCGCGCTGTCCTATGGCGACTTTGGGTTCCGTATGTATCGAGATGAGCCGCTCCGGATCTGCGGGGACAGGCGTGAAGATGTTCTTGTGCCCACTTGAGCGTAGTGCGTCGAGACTTGTGAAGGATTGCCCTGTGGGGGGCGTGAATTGCCGTGGATCATCGCATATGAAGCATGTTGTGACTTTGTGCTTGTCGTCAGTGGGAAATTGAGTGCCGCATGCTGTGCAGGTGAGCCAAGAGCCGGTGCGCTTTGTATCATATGAAGGCTCGTTCTGAGATGCCATGATTGAATTACTGTGGTGTGAGGAGGATTACTAAGGCAACTACCTCTATGCCTGTCAATAGTTGGACACTGGTATTTGTGTCTGAAAGGTAGTTTCACTGCTTGATCGAGTGATCAGGGATCGTTCTCTAGGGTAGATTGGTCCAGCAAGTGTTGTCTTGCCATGAAGACCACGGTTGGCGGAGCTAAGATTTGAAGATGGAATTTAGACCTATGTGATCGAATTCATATATACTCACGTACAACGTATAGAGAGACTCTTCAGTCAGACCATATACTGATGTAATGAACTTATTTGCCCAAGGTTTCTTCACTGAGAGTCGCAAGCCGATGTTCGGACTGGTTGGTTGAACAGAACAAATATCTCGTCCAAGCTTAACTATTTTGCACCAGTAGATACTTCATATTGCTGTAGATAGCGCGCGGTTTAGATAGATAGTGGGGTAAACGAGCTAAAGGGTGGGGGGTTGGGGAATACTCTATTTCCTTGCGGGGAAGTCCCATGCGGTTAAGCCGGCCGGTTAGTAACGGTTATCGCCGAATTAGTGAGTTATCATCAACTTATCTCGCTGATGCGGTAAGAGTGGCTGGTCATGAAGGTACGGTGTACAGATGTGTGATCTGACAAACTGCGGGGAGGCTGGCTCATAATGATAACCACCTCAACTCCTTAATTCATTGTTTTCTCAATCTATTAAACTTCTTCTTCCCTGCATTGTACTTTGGTCACATTGTGCTGACTTGGCGGTTCGCTTTCCCTGAACCTTCAATTCGTCTCGTTGGCTTATCAAGCGAGCTTCGTTATTAGTGATACCCTTTTCATGCCATCGTGACCTACGACGCTCTTCACTCTACACACCCGGCAAGATGGTGTTCTTCCTGGATTATCTCCAACATAAACGCGACTGGTAAGTTTCGCCGGCCGCAGTCCCTTTCCTTCAACCAGTTTCCGAGTCTAGCTTCGCTTACAAACCGATAGCAAATTTAAGCAGAATGAGAGGGTTGAGCGAATTAAGACGCTCACCCGGTATCGCGGACCTTTCACTCCCTTAGATCGGGAAATTGTGAACAGGCCGATCGAAGAACTAGTTGAGGATGTCCACAAGGGAGTACTTCAGCCATCGACTCTTCTTGACACCTACGGCAAGGTGGCGTTGAAAGCTCACGAGAAGACCAACTGTGTCACCGAAGTCATGATATCCGAGTCTGAGCGTTGGATCAAAGACGGCTCGATCAACTTCAAGGGGCCCTTAGCAGGGATTCCAGTGAGCTTGAAAGATACCATCAACGTTGGTGGTTTCGACTCGACAGTAGGGTTTAGTAGTTTCGTTGGGAAGACACATACTGAGGACGGTCCTACGGTTCGATTACTTAAGGATGCAGGAGCTGTTCCTTATGTCAAGACGAACTGTCCTATCACGCTGCTCAGTTTTGAGTCGACCAATGATGTCTGGGGGCGGTGTACTAACCCCCACAACAGCAAGTACTCGCCTGGTGGTTCAACCGGTGGCGAGGCAGCACTCCTAGCTTTGGGTGGACGGATAGGAATTGGCAGTGATGTGGCTGGCAGTGTTCGAGCGCCGGCTCATTTCTCTGGTATCTACTCACTTCGATGCTCAACTGGACGATGGCCAAAGGCTGGCTTCTCGACTAGCTGTCCAGGTCAAGAAGGCGTGCCAAGTGTCTACAGCCCCATGACTCGTACCTTGAACGACTTAACGTACTTCACACGAGCCGTGGTCGGCATGCAGCCGTGGAAGTACGATTATTCTGTCCATCCCCTTGCTTGGCGCTCTGAAATCGAGAAAGAGTATGTGACGAAGAGCAAGTTTCGTGTCGGAATCATGCGGACAGATGGTGTTGTAGACCCCAGTCCAGCTTGTCGCCGAGCTCTTGAAGAGACGGAAGCAGCCTTGAAGGTTGCTGGTCACGAGATCGTAGAGATAGATCCGCCTTCGCCTTATGAAGCACTGTACCTTGGTGCACATCTGCTTACTGCCGACGGCTGCCAGATGTTCAAATCCTTTATGCGACCTGGCGAGTGGAATGACCCAGGAGCTGACCAGCTGCACTGGCTAATGAGACTTTCACGACCACTCAAATACATATACTACCTTTGGGTAAAATACATCCGGAGGGACAACATATGGGCTGGGCTCATCAAGGGCTGGCATCAAAAGAGTGCCTATGAGAACTGGCAGCTCGTCGCCAAGCGTGAAGCCTACCGAAGCAAATGGTTCGATTGGTGGGATAAGACCGATATCGACTTCATACTAGCACCCACGAATGCTACCCCCGCTGTTCCGCACGATGGAATGAAAGATGCAGTCAGCAGCTGCGGGTACACATTCATCTTCAACCTGGTATGGTCCCCTAATTATAGCCCTTGATGCGAGGTACTGGGACATTGCTAACTAGCACAGCTTGACTTCACTGCTGGTTGCATTCCCATCACTCACGTAGACAAGGATATCGATAACCTGCCACCCGATTTCAATATCCGTAAGTTGAACGGTGTTGCCCAGGGAGCTTACAAGCTATACGATGCCAAGGCCATGCACGGTCTTCCTGTGGGCGTTCAGGTTGTGGGACGTAGACTTGAAGAAGAGAAGGTGCTAGCTATTATGAAGAGGGTAGAGGATGCACTAGGTGAGGAGAAGTACAAGCAACTTGAGATTGACTAAGAGTTTCATTATACACGGCGTAGTAGCATAGATCAACGCTCAGCATGAACGGGAAGATATATGAAATAAAAGCTATCATGAAGACTAGATACTCCACTTGACTAAAGAGCGACTTGAAGCAAGCTGGTAGCCCACCTTTGCCCCTTTCCCTCCCCATCCATCCACGCCTACTCTCTCTAAAAAGCAATAGTTTGATACCGTGACATACAAGAGGCATGCAGAACATGGTGTCTGAGCCTAAAGTAGAACCGAAGGCGAAAATGAACATTAAAATAATGGATGCACGTTGTGTGGTAACTGAGCCACCACTGTCCTTTGTGTCCTTGAGGGGCTCGCCCTCAACTATGTGTGTTGTCCATTCATGTTGTAATGACAATATCCCAACATCCAAGGCGACGAAAGGGGTAAAGTAGTGATTTGGTAAACCCGTCGACCTGAAGATCCTACGTCTGGTTTGTGCGTTTCATGAACTGTTGGAAGAAGAGTTGGAGCTCGAGCGGAAGGTTCCTTTCTCTCTTATGCTCGGCTCCTGGCTTTGAGGCTGAGACTCGACATCCCCAACAGCGCGGCGTTGCGTAGCCCAAACATACCATATCCCCAGGGTCAGGGACGTGATGACCACTGTAAGCACTACATAGAGCCAGATGTATGGGCTCACGCTCAGAATCTCTCCATTCGCGCCTTTCCATTCGAAAATTCCCATGGAGAAGAGCGTCTGAAGCGAAAGTCAGAAACCAGCATCCAGTGAATCGTTATTAGCGAAATGGGAGATACATACTGCGACGAACGTTGCCGGTATAAAGATCATGGTTAATAGGGCGATTGACTTCATGAGTTCGCTGTCTCGTCGTGTGTGCTGCGCTACTTTCAAGCCGTTATGCGCAATTTCTAGGTTTGTGAATGTGTCTTTGCGGCCTATCTGGTTCCATTCCTATTGAACAGTCTAGTGAGTTACTCTCTTTGGTGTGTATGGAATCTCGGGGTCACTTACTAGTTGGGATGCGAGTCCTACGCCGTCGATAATGGTGGCGCATTTGCGGATGTGTTCATCGAACTCGTCGACGAGATGCTTCAGTCGTTCCTTGATCTTCATCCCGGTATCTCTGAAATCTCGTAGCCGTTTCGGGTCTAGTTTGGCGGCAAAGTTGTTTTCATCATCGTCTGGATTGAGTAGAGTGTCTTGGAGTTCGTCTACATGCTCCATCATGTCCTGCATTTTCCGCTTAAACGCCTGTAGGCCGTTTCGTAGATCACCCATTTCCAGCCAATCTTTTATTGATGTCGCCAGAGACGGGGAGAGTGGAGAAGAGTCATTGCTGTCTAAAGTGTAGTTTGTAGTCTCCGTAATACTGATTATTCGTTGAATGAGCTGGCTAATCTTATTCCTCACCAGACGGTCAAGTCTGTCCCTCTCAAGCTCCGCAAAGAGCACTACTAAGACCATCGGATGGAACTCAAGCAAATCAGAGTTTGATAGGCGCCTAATGACGTCCTCGGTAGTTTTTTTATCGCAGCCATACATGATGGCATGACTTGTCAGATTATGAGGCGAAAATGTCACAGACAAGGCCAAGTCCCCGTGCCATGCTGCTGCCGACCTACAATTATATACTAGTAAGGACCATCAGTATCGGGACACATCTATCTGGAAATAAAACTCCCAAGGAGAGAAAGAAACACGAACCTATTGTTTGCTCAAGAGGTAAGTCCCAAGAACAGAACTTGCGAATGAATGCACAACTAGTACTTCGATTGATAGTTCTAGCAATTGTGCCATGGACCTTGAATTCTTTCACCAATGTCTGGAAAGTAGACTCTGAGAAGGGCATACACGACAGAATAGCTGGGTCGAAGTCTTCAGTCTCAGCTCTGGCACCGAGTCTACAGCACCGTTAACACCACGTTTTATGACTTTGACACTACTAGCTCACATCAAGTTGACTTTGCTTGTATTATAATGGTCTAATTGCTGAAATTTCTTCAAAATGTTTAGTAAATTCTCTTTTCACGGGGCATGAAACTTACCTGGTTGAGCCAGTCCTGCCAATCTTCGTCAGATTGTAGACTATATTCCTGCGCTCGTATAGGGGTCTATTCATTATGTTAACTTCAAAATAAGCTCCAAAATCTAACTGTAGCATACTCTTGTTTCTTTTTCGACTGCTAAGACCTTACTCTTGGCAGGCTCAAAGTCCAGAATGTTCATGTTCTTGTCCCACACGGCGTTGTCTGATTGTAACCAGTCCATATCGAAGGTTTGTTTACGACCGAGAGTCGTTTTTACGTTCTATTCGACTTGTGCTGCCATGATTAATGATTACGAGCATGGAAAAGGAGCAGACAGACCTCCACCTAGTACAAGCTATAGCCACGATCTGGCGAAGCACTTCCATAATGGCGGGGTATAGTCGTATTGCATTTCATTAGGCGTTCTGCACGGCTCTTGGAGATATTTGGAGACACCCTGCATGTGACCGTGGGGGGAAGGGGAGGGGGGGTTGGACTATAGCCATCTACAATATTTGTATCGCCCGAAAAGGGGACAGTCCTAGACAGCCTGCTTTAACTCTGACGGTATATGTAAGCTGCACTCATTTTCTAAGTCAGCGCCAGCCTGCTTCTGTATTGATGCCTGACAGCCTGCTTCGTGTGTGCACTTCACGGGCACCGCCTACCGGCCATCGCATGCCTGCCACCTCAGCCTGCAGCAAACAATGACAAAAACTTTTTCAAAAGGAAGAAAATTACTTTAGTAACAGTGTAGGGTCCTTTTGTGCGTACTCGTAATGAGAGTCATCTGTCATTGTTGGGTAGCAATAGCTTACGTTCTCATGCTGATCTATTGAGGACGGTCAGTATAATTGAGGAAATGGGGCCCCTATACCATGCCCAAAAATTCCCTCTTCCTACACTTTTATTATAGTGTCGAGTAGCTTGCGCATGTCCGCCATCTTGAGGTATTCCTGCTTCTATCATGGCGTATCAGACTCAAGTTCTACCCATCAGATACAGTAGCCGAAAACATCTTGAGAAGTATCTCAGAGAGATGCTTGGAAGTAACGACTTTCATGTTGATTCGGTATGCAACAACTAATTTCATTCTGTGACCGGATCTGTCTAATATGCTATGATTCAGTTTTTCTGCGAGCAGTGGACAGTTAGGGTTCCGCAGTTACTTAATGAGGTTGGCTCATCCCCACTTGATCGTATACGTTTATTTTAACTATCTTCACAGGCTCAAGTTGAAACCTTGAAGACGAAAATGCGAAGACATTACTATTGATCAGTAGCGGGAAGCTAGAGTGTGTCAGCGAAGGATAAAAGGTTGACAACACCTACATTATCTATACGACAGATAATTGGTATCACCTTGGTAGTCACAGAGCAGCTGCTGGAAAGTCACTTCCGTACCTGATGCCAATTTTATGTGGATATGAACAGCGACAGGACAGGGTGTGAAAGGATTTCTTAGGCACGGAGCCTGGACTATATACATGGTAGTTTTGGCCTAGTAGATAATTACCAATCGCAGCCGCTTGATCTCTGAAATATATATTGATTGACCCGAACCGTATCTCTATCGATGCAAGTATTTGAGTGTTAGACATTAGGTCCTCGCCTACGCCATGGAATTTGGTAGCAAACACCCAAGGAACGAAACATTCGTTGGACTTTGCTCCTCCTGTGCTCCTCTCGGGTCTCGATATTTTCAGGCTGGGCGCCTAATTCCTCGTGCTGGATGGCAACTTCTTCTCCCTCAGTCATCATTCCCTCATCTTTTGTGATAGGTGCTTCATTAGTGCTTGCTCTGCTTGCAGTCGGATCTGCGGACATGTTAGACACTCGATCAAAGCTTACCATGTTGTAAGCATTTGATTGGGGGTTTCTGGAGTGATTTGTGACTCGGATAGCAGGAACCGAGAGATGCGCTCTTGGTATCTCGGACTCGTGGAACGTAGGTAGGGTAACTGCTACATATTCTACATCTTGGAGGCATCTTTCGTAGTATTTTTCTAAAGAGTTGTGCACTTCTCTGCAATCTGCGCGCTCTTCAACCTTTATTTGCAGCATTCTGGTCTTGACTAGCTCTAGGCAGTCGTAGAGGTAGTTGCCCTGCTTGACAATTCCCTGTAGCTTGCTAATATGCTGCAATGAATTCTTAGCTTACTGAATCCTTGATCACTGGTGTCTAAATACTCACAGTTTGGACTGAAGACTTGGATGCACGGGGCCCAGTATCACCCTCAGCTTGAATGTTCTTGAAGAATTTGTCTTCTTTGAAATTAGTGCTGGTCCCGTCCACCTCATCGAGTCGAGCTTGGTCGAAATCCTTCAGGGCTTCTGGTCCGCTGATAAGCCATGTCAAAAACTGTAGTATTACGCACCCTAGACCCCATATGTCGTACTTCCTCGACAAATATGCATCCGAAATTCCATATTCTGGTGCTCGGTATGTTGGGGAATGGGGCCCGGTTGGAGGTTGACGAGACCTCGTTATAGCCGAATGAAAACCGGTAAGCCCGAAGTCTGACATCTTGAAAACACCTAAACCGGTATTATCTTTGTTCCGGTCTTGCTCAAAATAGAGAATATTATGCGGCTTAATGTCTCCATGAATGCCATACCGCTTTTCGCTTTCTGGAACAGCCAGGGTGGGTTGAGGTGATCCTAGAAACTTGTTATCATGCAAAAAGCCGAGTCCAAGCCCTCCGGTGAGCCCAGCTAGCTGACTTGCGACCCAAGTGATCACCATTCTAGTCCGATATGCATCGGTATCTTTCTGTGCATCCACTAATACGCTCATTTTTAATGACTGAGGTTCTCTAGTCCACAAATCAATGAGGCTGCCACCATCCGCCCAGGGAAACACAAAGGAGTAGTGTAGTCCCCGCCGATAGGCTGCGTAAACAGGGAGCAAGTGATCTCTGGTTTGGACCTTCTTCAGGTTCCTGAACTCATTGGCGAACGGAATAGCGTCATCTTCAAAAAGCTCTTTAATGGCGAATTTCTTTGCCTCCTGACATTTCGTTGTCAACTCAACTGATTTTATCCATGGTACTTAGCCATTTAAATGGACAGACGACTAGTTGGAAGCGATGATTACGTACGAAAGCATGGTGGTCCGGGTGTATCGTAACCTGTGTGACTTTGGCATACCCACCATGTAACTCTGTAGGTACAAAGGTTCCTCTCTTCTCTTCGCCTATACCAATCCATGGCATGATGGACTGCTCATCAAGTTGGTATAAGCCGACAGTACCGTCGAGTGCTCGATCGAAGTAAGGACTAAGGAGGCGCCATTGATTATCGTAGAATTTCCTCTTTTCGACCGGATTCCAGCCGTTAAAGCAAGACGTGGGCTCAGGTTCCGATCTATTCAAAGTAGTTCTCTTAACTAGAGTGAACGTTCCACCCCTCGCTTCTCGGGAAGGCTTCCTAAAGGGAAGATGTCTGTCTTTGATTTCCGCATGTACAAAATCATTTATTTTGTTCAATCGGTCGATAAGTACGAGAATGGCAAAGATCTTGAGGCTTGTATCCTCATTGTGCCTGGTTCCGTCATGAATTCCACAGACGTAGTTAGTGTAGCGGTCTACGTCGGGCGATTCTTTTCCATAAATGGCCAAGAACTCGCGGCGGACAGCTTCTTCTCGGCAGATGGCTTCTAGGTTGCCCAGAGGCAAGAATGTTTGCGCGTCGTTAGGTAACGCAGATGCCATGGCAAGTTCGAGAACGTGTGCTAAGTTGCTATCTTCTGCGATTGGCTGGTCAAGATCCCTTGCTAAGTCAGCTGCTGACGGTCTTGGTGTCTGAATAGTGGAATCTTCCAGACCGCCAAAGTCCCTTGAATCGTGGATTGGTTTAGATTGGATTGAGCTCCGTGCCCAGGCTTGGAAGCCGTAGTCAACCACACGGCTTTCAACATCGGATTCGCGCTGGCTTGATACTTCTTCTTCGTCAAGTTCCAGAGTCGGTTGCGATATTCCTGGAGACAAAAAGTCCTTGTTGTGCGATCGAGCCTCATGCTTTCGAATAAACTGGAGATTTCAGTTCGATGAACCACAGTGAAGCCAATACTATTTGCTGCCGGCTCCTTACCTCGCGGATATCCTCTGCATTGGCCCCTCCACCATTCACAGTTGATTGTTCGACGTTAGCCATTGTTTTATATCGTTACTAAAGAGCGCGACGCTTCTGATAGGACAAGTTGTATACTCTTGCAAACCACTGAAAGGACAACATCAAGCGCTTATCGTTGCTGTCCCAAGAGTGATGGAAAGCATTCCGACTCGATAGGAGGGCCATTGTATCTATCTGATGCGCAGCTTCAGACGCCACTTGTCATCATATTTGTCGTGCCTACACTTGACGTATGTAGCGTTGGGGGCCTCAGACCAGGGTTGCTGTCGGCCAATTGTGACCTGCAGACTGCAGCTAGATGACTTGAAAGTGGCGCTAAAGTGAAGAAAAGTCTGCAATCACACCATCCTCTTCGGTAATAAAGGGTTTGCCAGATTCTGGGCACACCGTTGACAAAAACATATATACCTTTGCAAATGGCACCTTTATAGGATCGGTTAGTGGTCTGGGGCTCTGCGCGGATGAAATACTCTCAGGGGCTCTTCGGATGGTTTATATGATATATATGATTGTTTTAAAAGGGACGATCAGGCAGAGGCGCTCAGCCGAGGGAGTGATTTAAATCTCATTGCCGGGGTGGCAGTGCAAATGCACTGGTGTCGACCACACGGAAGTAGGAATTTGACACGCCCGCCATTACCGCTAGGAATTTCGGCTAAGAATCTTGCCAATCTATTGGACCACCAATCAGCAGCGCCTCATATACTACGTAGGACTGACGGTATATAAACCATGTCGATCAGCTGCAGATCAAAGATCCTGATGATCCCCCCCCCGTCATCGGCTTATCGTCCCAACAGGGCTCGCCCTCACTTTTGCTAATTGAGCACTCTTAATCCTTTACGCCAGAGAAACTCAATAAAGCCCTCTAGAAAGAAACTTCTTATTGACACTATGCCGTCGTACTCAAGCGCATCATACTATGGCCCTTCTCAGTCAGAGAGCAGTCATCGCAGCAGACAGACCATTACAAGCATACCTGGCCGCTGCATTCATCCATCAAAGCTAGAAAACATGCTTCAAGCTCGGTTTGGCAATAACTACTCAGTGGAAGTTAGTACTTCGTAGTATTCCATGTAGAATTATTCTAACTTGTAGTAGATGCGTGCCGATAATTACAAAGTTTCGGCTAGATCTAAGATTTCATACGCCGACATTAAGAGATGTTATTAATGCGCTAGTAGACTGAAAAAGGTTAGAATGGCGGTCAAATACCAATAGTCCGAACAAGCTAATACGATTCCAAGCTTCGATTTCAAAGCCCTTCATTATCTGTTCTCGAATCGAGGGGGAAAATAGACCACTCGTTATATCGGTCTGCATTCGTTTAGAGTAGCTGATCACTCATTCATCACCTCACAAATGGTCGGTTTTTTGTTGGGTAGGAGTTACAGTTCACTCATTATATCGGCCTTCATTTTCTTAGATTAATTGATCACTCATTTCTTTGGCAAGAGTTGTTTTCTAATTGTATTAGGAATTCCAGGTCACTCATTATGTCCCTTAAATTAAGAGCTGAAAAGATACTACTCATTGTTGCAGATTACATCAAGCAGTTCGTTACTGTTTCTATTGAACATTAGAGTTTAGGCCCCTAAAATTATAGAATAGCTTTGTCACTACCTAGGCGAGCTCTAGACTTGGTTTGAACTCAGTATCTACGCAAATTCATGGTAAAGCAGTGTGTGGAATGTAGAGATAATATACGTAGCTTGAACAGTCAGCCCGATTGTAGTGGATATCTAGTCACCCTTTTCGTGATTAATTCTGTCAGGGTTTCATTTTATCCCACGTCATGCTGCCGCTTATGAAATTAACGGACTGAAATAAGACTAACGGGTAATTAGGTGTTGAGTGCTTATAGACTTATAGACACTGTCATAACCTCTACGGGAATCCTGTTGTAAGGGACTATGTTACTTTGGATTGATATCCCTCAGCATGTGATCTCATGTTGAATGGGGCCAACTATCCATATACATTAGATTCCATGATAATATTTCTCATCATGAGACACCGTATCCCCTACAGGAACTTGATATTGCTTAGTATTTGGGCTTTGTTCAACGCCTACAGACCAGTAGTGATCATGAAGGAGTCAAGTGTCTTAAAGTTCGTCTTCAGGCTATTTTGAATGTGAGCGATAGCGCACAGGCTCAATGCCGTTAAGGCAAATCCAAATGACTAGAACAGCTGTGACACATTATTATTTGAATCTCGCCCGTGTCAGCGAAAATAAGATCATATTTACGTTCAGGATGATAAAGTCGTGCTCCTACTGTTATTTAATGAGGTGATGCGTAGCTATATGGGATGGATGTATTCATACCTTGGAGTTTCTTGTTTCCCTCCCTCTTATTAAATGGAGACATTCACCCTTAGGTAGGTAGGTAGCGATTGCAAGAAAACACTGCCCGATTCGTCAAGCCGCAAATATCAACGGTTAAGTAGGCTTGACCGTACCTTAAACACTTGAGATGATGTTTCTAGAGTCCTAAGTATTTAAATCAATAGTGGCAACTATTCTATAGCATGTCCCTTGATGGCATTGGTCATCCATCATTTAATTAATCTTCATAACTACATGACCGATTCTAGTTATCATTAAGATATGGATATGTGCTAATTCGTTCGAACTATGAACGGAATTATATCTAAGTACGAACCTCAAGTCTACATAGTAAGAAGCAGCCTTCTATAACTACGCTTTTCATGTTCTACCTAGAGGACATCTTCTTAGACATCAACACCGCATCATTTACTACAAAGCACGGGAATTTTCTTACGAGTAACTAGTCTACGACACGCTCTTTTGGACGTATCCCCATCCTCACGGCGTCTTGGATAGGGGGGTTGGTTGGGAATGATATTGGTTAGCTCACACACTTTTCGAGTGTTTGGCAATGTAGTCAGTTAAAGAGCATTAAATGTGGCGAAGCATAGGATGATAGTCTAGCGTTATGGCATATCTGATCTAGCATTTCGCCTAGTTATTTTACTTCCGACTATGTGTTAATATCTAAATACACTGAGCGAGTCTTTTCCCACAACTCTATGTTTTCTGACACAATTGAACTGTCCGTATTAGGCTTTTGGCGTAGATCTCGTTAAAGGAATAGGTCAAGGTGACATAGCATGTACTGTGCCAAGGCATACAAGGGCTCTCGTGTATATAGTGAGGTCTTCCCACCTTACTCACAGACAGTTGATTAAGTGAATCAGGTCTCATATACCCTTCATTTCACTAAATCTAGCAATATTCTTCTGGGATATGACTTTGCGCAAATTACGAAGATATCGATCGTCATGGGCGGGAACGGGCGAGAGAAAATATCATATGTGTTATTGTTATCATTAATGTACTACATTTTAATAGTTTTATGGCCCAAACACCAACGGGTCACCCTCTGCGTCTAAGATGGACTAGTAAATCGGTTGCAAAACAGGGCCGAAGGAAGTTGTGATTGTCATAGTTCGCGACGAAATCATGCCGGCGCAGTCGTGGATTGTTTGGCACATATCTTTTGCCTTGGGCTGAGTTTAGACGAGGCGTGAAATGCCTCTATCCTGCCCATGACGTCGGGCCTCAGCCTCATGATCCACTTCATCCTCATAGCTCTCTTCTTCCGACCCAACGGGCTCGCCAATGAGAAGGGCAAGGACGTCGTCGAGGCCATCGAGTCCCTCAAGACAATAGCTTTTCGCCTGATCGCACACCCAACGAACCTTGGCAGCTAGCGAGCCTTTCTCGTCTGCGGTTGCGCCGGCGCGGCGCTGCTCCTCGACTGTCATGGACCGCACGATACGCAACATAGCAACGGCCAGACAGTCATTGTGCTGAAACTCGTTGCGTACTTCATGACCTAGAGTGTCGTCGGCCAGTATCACCGTCTTTGCGATCTTGCGCAGCGTCTCGAGCGCGCTCAGCTTCGTCCCGTATGGACTCTCGGGGTGCGTCTCTTCCCCAATGGCATTGATACACGACTCTACTTCAGTGAACGCCTCATACGCCGCCTCGAACTGTTTGCTGCCGCGTAGGTCACAGTACTCGCTCGTATTAAGCACATGCCACGCGTCCTTGCTGTAGTGGTCGAAATTGATCACGCGGGCCTGGATCATCCGCATCTGCTGCTCGTACGCCGACGTAATAGCGGCTTGTGTTGAGGGGGATACTGTTGCCAGGCTGGTAAGAATAAGCCGAACGGTAGTATTGTCGAGTTGTGATAACATGTAATCATAAGCAGGCCCCGGATTTGCAGCAGGAGGAGGAGGAGGCTGCGGTCGTCCGAATGGCGGTATAGTATGTGGTCTGTTATCAGGTACAAAAGGTTGTCGAAATGGCTCTGCAAGTTGTGGTACACCAGGCCAGCAGCTGACACATTCTGTATCTCCACAGCTGCACCCGCCGCAATGTACTTCTTGTCTGCGTCTTTTGCCAGGCCGAAACATGATGAGAATTCGATAAATCAATGTATGCGTAGTGTCTCCGTCGTGGTAAAAAGAATAAGCGCGTAGGTGAGCTATCAAGACGCGACGCGACGTGAGTTCAACTCGGGGCAAGCAAAACAATACATTTAAATTGCTGTCATCACTGATCATCATGCTCCACCTTTATTTCCAGAGTTTCAAGCTGGATAACAGGGTGGTCTGGGTGTCTCCAGGATTGCTAGGGCAGTTAGAGCACAGGACTCAATTGTTTGCGCGTTGACCAGGTAGATTAGGATATAGGTATTGTTAATGGCACCTGGCATCAACAAGTGACAATTTAATCTACTACTCGAGAGGGCTGGCTATCAAGCGCGCAACTCTTTCCGTCCCTAAATCCAGGAATCTCCTTTCTTTTTACTATTACAGTACAAGTCGGGCATTGCGATGGCATCCATTATGAAGTATAAGAGAGCTCGCTTGCGGTCCAACACATTATGTCGTAAACAGATTATGAGCGGATGCATTCCAGCTTAGCAAAAAGGTTATAAGGTTTGAAAGTTTAGTAGTAATCAATCTCCAAGAACTCCGTGGGATTGTCTCCTGATTTTCGACTACTTTCCGATCCAGTGTTCCCATAATGAACCTGCCAAACCTAAATACCTTTCCACGGCTTGTTCTTGTGAAGCAGATAGTCTTTGCTCTGAATGGCTGCAATAACACCCAACACTCCAGGTATCGGCCAAAAGGACTTCAACCAACCTCCCCACGTAAGGTTCTGCTCCTGTTTCTTCATATCGACTTTGACTTTGTCATAGATGGTAGGCAGCGACTCGGCCCAATAACGCTTTCTCAGATCGTCATACCATTGCTTGTCATACAGCTTCCAAAATTCAGCTTGAGTATAATACGTATGAGCATACAGCACTTTTCTTCCGCCAAGATCTCCCAGAACTTGCTCTAGACGGCGATTCTGCTTGAGGAAAGTACTGCGATCTTTCGAAGCGCGACCCCAAAGACCGACGTTAAGCATGGGTTTTGGTGAGTCTCCTGGACCTGGCAATTTGGTCGAAGGATGAAACGTGGGCTCCTTGATCTCTTTGAGAGGGCAAAGCCAGAGGGGCCAGATGCTCAATTCTCGAGCGGTATAATCGATGAATGACTCGGCCGTCGAATATGGTAATGAGAGATCTTGAACCATGAAACCAAATGATTCGTTGCTGCCGTGGAGAGCCCGGTATAGCACGCGAGTATGCATGAAATCGTCAAGAAACCAACGACTGACCTGGTTGAACGGAACGAAACCAAAGTAATCAAAAGCATTGCTTCCTACCCAGAAACCTCCGCGATCCCATCGGAAAAGGTACTCAGGTAGTGGTACGTAGTCACTTGTCGGCTGAGACTCTTGGGTAACACTACCCTTTTCCCTCACATGGAGATAGTACCATGGGTCCCAAGCGCGGCTGAACGTCCGGGGTACGATACCGTGAGGCAGCTCATCAGTCTGTGTGCCCGTTATCACCACGCCAAAGGTATTTGAGAACATAACACCGTCCACGTAGTCGTTCTTAGGGTTCTTTATCTCCGCCTTCAGCTTATCAATGGTATTTTTGACGCTGTTGGTGCGATGATAGAGGGTATGGACGAAGCGTTTGGCAGGGAGTAGGCGGAGCTCAAGCAAGGTCGTTATCCCCAAAGTCCCCAGAGCACCAGCAGCACCTTTAAAAAGCTCAGGATGATCTTCTCTCGAGGCTCTCACAACTTCACCATTTCCCAGGATCATCTCAACCGAGTTGACTGCTTCGTCGAAGTAGCCGTATCTGAATGAGCTACTCTCGCCTGCAGAACCAGAGTAGCCACCACCCACTGTGATACCAGGAAACTCCATTACGACTGGTGGTATCAATCCATGTTTTAAGGTGTCGGCTATCAGCCTATCCATTGGAACATTGGGCTCGACAAGAACAGAGCGAGAAGCCTGTTCTATCTCTATGATATTTGAAAGACAGCTAATGTCGACAGTTGGCTCTCGATGACAAGGGCGGGTGCTATTAGTTGACCCGTGAAATATACGAAAGCTTTCTCGTCGGCTATAGAACGTTTTAACAGACTGAGCGATCTGCTTCACAGCGGCCTGATGTGAAGTCATCGTGAATGAGAAATGCGCAGTAGTAAAAGTTCGCGAAACATGGACGCCATTATGGAGGGTTCGAAATATGTTGAAACTAATAGTGGACCTATTAGAGAGAACAAGGGGAGTACAAGGGAGTTTGTATTGCATACCAAACTGTTGGGATACAATCGATCTGTTCATTGGCTCTAGGTGAAGACATGGTGTTTCTGTCCGACCCCAATCTATTCTTGGTTCCGCCTCCGTAGATAGAAGAAAGAGACACTGTTATGATAGAATCAAATTGTTTAAATGGTTCGCTGTCAGTCTTAGACACGCCTTTTTTGATCTTCAGTGTGCGGACACTGTCTGTTTTTCGGCCAAATGATGATTCGCCAGCAGCTGCACTGGCCCGATGCTTGTGCTTTGGGCGAGGAAGATAATAGGCCACGTACTAGGCAACTAAACATATGGGGAACACGAGTTCGGCGAGCTTGCAGCATTGCGTCACCTACTGCACAAAGTCATTCGCTGGCTTAGATAGTATCTCGAATGTTGGTACTACAGTGATGATATCCACCAAGCTTAACGGTTGAATGGTGTCCAAAGAGTCCTGTATCCTAAGGAAGGGAGGTAGCTATTCTGTCTGGCTGAAGTAAGATGCAGCATCCTGTTTATTCTGAGAGTATGCTCATTTTCCTTCCCATACAAATTACGTTCTCTTATTGAATTCTTTTCGCTCTTCTATTTTGCCCTACAAAGATTCTTGCATGAGTTCTTCTAAATTATATCTATATACAGACTTCTAGAAGAATGATTCTATGCCGGTCACCCGATTTTATGTTTGGTTGGGTACCAGGGCCGGACACTCGCGGTACAGCCAACATCATCTACAGTTCCCTCTCTACTATTTGGCTTTGCACCTGGACCTGCCTTTGTCTAAATGTTCCCTCACGGGAGACATGTGGCTGGCGGTTCCTTGGCTATAAGTTTCGCTGGCAACTATTCGCAGTGTTATTCCCTGAGGTCCTCGTGGCTACGGCTGCTGAGCAATGGATGTCAGCCAAGCAGTCGGTCTCAGCCTTCAACGACCTCGGCCATGATCAATGGACGATCAGACACGGTTTCTTCACGGATATGGGTGGAGTTATGCTGGCACCTAGAGACTGCGATGAATTTCCTATCGATAGTTCTCAGCTTGCATATCTTGTCAGGCATAGATATCTTCCAATTCCTCGGATTGACCTGAGCGACATCAGGGCAGTGAACAAAGCAGACGGCCTTGCGCGAGCCGTGACTCTTGGCCAGATGCTTTGGTTTACTATTTATTGCATTGGTAGAGCTGCAAGCCATCTTTCCTTGACACCACTCGAGTTGGAAACCCTGGCCTTTATCCTATGCACTATTCACACTTTCTTCTTCTGGTATCATAAGCCGCTCGACCCTGTCCGATCGATAGTATTGCCCCTCGACCTCCCACTAGAACAGCTCTCAATACCCGGGCTGGATCTCAGCAGCTACCGTCGAACTCCCTTAGATATTCTCATACCACCTACAGATCCTCGCAGTTTGATATCGCCGTTCTGGTTCGGATTCAAGTGTGTTTTTGAACCCTTTGCGGGGGTTATTGATAACTGACGGCAGCCACTCAACACAATTCCGAATAGTGCCTCGAATCCACCGGAGGGTGTTGGGTGGCCACTCACAATATACTTAATCCTGTTCCAAGTAGTGTACTATGGTTTGCACATTGGCATTGGATGGCTTCTCCCTTTTCCGACTACTGCTGAGTTTTACTTGTGGGAGGGAGCGAGTATTGTAGATGCAGGATTGATCGGGATATTTCTATTGGCGCTTCCAATAGGGAATCACTTTGCTCCATGGATTGGGACTGTCATGTTTCATTGTGAAGCTTCTACCGTCTTAGAGGCAGCTGCTATGCTACCAACATGGGCCAAGTTGCTGATCCACGCGCCTTTCGTCTTCATATACCTGGTAGCTCGAGCTATCGGCTTAACATCCGCGGGTACTAGCTTGAGAGCTTTACCCACCGGAGCCTTTCAAGAGGTTTCATGATCAAACATTCTACCACATATTTAATTACCTGAACAATGGGAACCTGGACATGATGCGTTACCATATATTACTGTAGCCAGACAGTAACATAAAGATTCGCTCACAGAAGTTTTCCATATGCTTAAGGATGTGGCGCTGAAATGACCTTCTAGAGCCCGAATTAGCGCAAAATAACTAGCAGCTATCAGTTGCTTCTCTCATGTGCACCTCAAAGTTCTAGAACTGTTGGCGCATTGTCAGTATCATCCGTCGCAGTGTGTCCACCCTGTATCTTCCAAAACTTGGTTTTTATTCTTCTCGGTCTACTTGCAAGACTTTTCAAGCCAGGCAACTATCTGGTGGGCAGTAGGGAAGTGCTCGAGTCCCGTGTTCGGCGACTGGACCCCCGGTCTAGTTTCAGCTGGTATTGGTCCTCCTCATCTTTTTCCCTCTCCTAGAGATCGTCAAGACTATATTCCGTACTCAATGCGTCGATGGTGGAATTAGAAATCTGGTGGTCCTCGTGCGCCTGCGATCAAGAAAGATAACCTCGATATGAAGGAGCTCTCCGTAATCTGCTTCATAAGGCATTGAATTGGGATTCTCGTATCCTTCGTTGAACAGGCAACGAGCCTCTAGGATGTCTACCAAACCCAACTAACGAAACCGGCGCTTAGACCGGCTCTGGAGTCTAAGCTGTTGATGTCTCGCTGCTTTACTATCGTCAACTGGACTGCATGACAGTCCGCCATAGAGCTTCGACGTGGCTGATAGCCAAGAACACCATCGCGTTCTCCTCGGAAGCCGCCGACACTTTCAGTGCGAGTTTCGGCGCCGCATACGATGGCATCTGCTTCCAAGCTGGTGACGGAAGACACTGTGTCGATCCCCAAACCATCTACACCAAGTGTCCGGTCTGCATTGGAGATACGATCATCTTCGCAGGTTGAAAGTAGCAAGAAGTACGGAATTGGCACTCCTCTGTGCTTTGGTTGAACGGGGCTTACTCGACACTAGCACTGAAGTTGGGAACCCAACCCAGTAGGTTCTTAACTTTGGTTTCTGACGGATCTTGAATGTGAGACAAGACGGAAAAAATGGTCTATTGCCTTTGTCATCATTTTTGTCGCCAACCTAAAAATATCTTGCTTCGGAATCTTAGTCAGGAACGAGGCCCGGGTTGTCAGTAGCCAGATTGAGGAAAGCAGATATTTTATCTCGTAGATCAGTGGTATCCGGGTTACGACAATCCGATAGCAGCAAGAGAAGTCTGAGCGGGCGGCGGTGGAGCTCGTTTCGCCCTACCCGGGCGATGACAACGGCGGCCGACTTGAACACTGTTACCATCAAATGAACCTGTGCCGCTCGTTCGGCGACATCGGTTTGGTTAACACAAAGTGCATCAACCCATAGGGGCAGACGCACATTGTTGTAGTAGTAGTGGTCGGTGCTGCTCCCGAGCTTTTGCGCAAAGCTAGCCCTAGTGTGGCCTATCGACCCCAGATAGAGACACAATTCTCCTCGACGTGTACGGCACATCCGTTAATTTCCATCAAGCACGGGGTACCACTCTCCCAGTCGACTTTCTTGTATGGTATGTTTGGGGGTAGCTTAACAAGTAAACCCTCTTCGCACCATCGATGTCACCTAGCTAAAACTCCTCTGACGGGGTTGCGTGGGGGCGTGATGTAGCTAAATGGGCATTTCTCCGTGTCTTTCGTAATACTTCAGATCCTTAGTACTCATGGGCTCTTCATAGACGGCGACGGAATTGCCCAAAGTGTAAGATAGCGTGGCATACCCGAGAGTGCCGTCCAAAGTCGACGAAGCGCATTTTCACAGCAGATCCTTACCTGGCTTCCGACTCATTATGTCCAATAGACGGATGAATGCTACCGTCCAGGTTGTCCTTGCTGAAGAGTTACATACTTGCGCCAGACTAGTACAGCTAGTAAGGTCGGCTCAACTCTGATAGAATGTTGCGGCACAGAAAGACAATGGTTATCACAAGAATTTTCTTCCTCATGGCCAGGCACATGGCACCAGCTCACAATGAAAAAGGTTTGACATCAAAAATTGCGCCCGGTACGATCCCGAAGGATAATACAGGGCAGTCGACTCCGCGCTGTGCAATGCAGGTCTCCCACCCTACTGTTCGAAATTCAGGAGCTTCAAACAGTCGAACAAGGTAAGTATGAAGAAGAAAAGAAGAAACAATCAAAGGAGTGAAGCGGGCGAGGAATATATATACACGTTCAAAGGCGGTGAGGGAGGGCGGTCAGCTAATAATACCGGCAGAATCTTTTAGTGGGCAAACTAGGGTGCAACTGCCCACAGCCACCAAAGAGATTGAGCAGAGTAAGAACTACCTAGGTACATAGGCATGTATCTAGGTACCATTGCACTCTCTCCAGCTGCCAACACCAGTAAAATCAAGAACGGTCAGCACCCGTGGACCTGGGCATACCTACCTAGAGGTACTCATTTTGTACTACAATACAGCCATTCATTACATTGCCATTTCGGTTACTAGAGGGAGTTCTATTGGACAAGCTAGCAGTAGAGGGTCTTGCCCATCGCATATGCGCAACTAGAAGTTGAATACCTGTGTCTCTGCCTCGTAAAGTCTACATCTATTGTGCAAGCTGGCAACAGTCTAAACTAATCCCGATCAACGTCCAGTCCCTGCAGTTTCGCAGGGGCAGCTGTTCCACTTTCTAAGCTTGCATAGGTAGTCAGACCTACGGCCGCTTTATTCCACATATGCTGTCCATCCTGCTGCTCCCATCATTTTCCACTAGCCTTCTATGCATCATGCAATGAAGCGCCGCCTGCATTTATATTATCGTCAACAGCTAGTATTTCTTTGACCTCTTCCTTTTGGCGTCGCTGACGAGCCACACGTGAATATGTAAATGTGTCAGACCTGTACATCAATGCTTGCGCCAAAACTAGGCAAACATATCCGATTCCGTAACTCCGACTAACATCCCCCTATCCAACCAAACTCCATGGCTATAAGATTGAATCCCTGCTTTGGGATCGAGGATTTGAAAGTCGAACTCGCGGAGAAGCTTATTCGAACAAGTGTCAGCTACATCGATCTTATTCAGAAAAGTAGGCCAAAGGTGACCTATAAGATATCAAACATACTTCAAAGTAAGTTTTGTTGAGCTCGAGCCAGGCAATATATTTGCCGGCGCACATCCAGCGGCCGTAACCGAAACTCAGATCAACGTTACGCTGCATCTCGGTGCGCGTTGCCTCGTCAGCTTCGAGGAACCGCTCCGGTCGGAAGACGTCGGCATCTTCGCCGAACAGAGTCTTGGATCGCAACATTGACGGCATGTTCTTTCCAATGGACGTGCCACCAGGGATGAAGTACCCATGAATTGTATCGCCTTCAGGTGGAACCTGCTTGCCAAAGTACGCTGTGACCGCTGGACGTATACGTAAACCTTCGTACATGACAGCCTACATGCAGTTAGGAAAAGGAAAATGCCGAAAACCAGAGTAAAATAGAAAAAAATGAACATTACCTGTAGATACGGAAGTTCCTTTGCTTCTGCACCTGTTATGGGACTCGAGGCCCTCCCATTCTTGATCGCCGTTTCGATCTCAGCCTTGAGCCTTCGATACACTACAGGTGTTGCCAAAATGTATAGCAACGTAATCCTGATCACACTTGCAGCTGTCTCCGCACCAGCTACAAACATAAATAGTGCCTCGGCCTCGCATTCGGACTGGGTGAGCCCATGGCGACGAAATGACCCCTTCATGCCAACCATGTCAGCTGTAAGTATAGAGGCAGTCAAGACAAGCACATCATGATGCATCCCTTACTTACCAGCACATCTGTCAAGTCTTTGACGTCGCCGGAATATCTCTTCCGAGCCTCAGTGTTCACCATTCTATGTTCAACAGGTCAATAATATATCAATCCCCCCTGGGCACTATGGGAACTCACTTCATCATTAAGCCTATCCCCGATTTGTCTGTTGGCTTAGGGCCGACTAGTTTGATGCCTAGTGATGAATAGACGATTTTACGCACCCAAGGCACCTCCGCCGTGACACCCAACAGAGGCATATGCGCTTCCATGATGTGGTAGAATCCATGAACGTCCTTGTCTGCTTCGAGGCAGCCGAACTCCTCGCCAAGGGCAATGCGGGAAATAATATCTAAAGTAAACAGAGGCATCACCTTATTGAGCTCAAGAGGCACAAAACTAGAGCCGGCATGCGGTTTTCGAACATATTTCCGGCGGATCAAGCCGACCAGCTTTGCGATCTGCTCGTCGATAGCGGTCTCGAGACCAGGTGTTTCGCGGCCCGAATAGCCAGGGGAGACCTTGGCTTTGAGCTTGTCGTGCTTGACCGGGTCAACCATGGTGAACATGGCATCATCTGGGGTAAACCGGGCGCCATCGTACCAACCGGACCGCGAATACGTGCCCGTTGGATTGTCTATGCGACGCATGATTTCTGGGTCATCCGTACTGAGATCATTAGGCCCGATCCGAACCAGTGGTCCATATTTCTGTCCCAGATCTCTTTGGATCTCGTACTGCTTGCCATTCCAACTTGCGCTACCGATCCGGAAGTACGAGAATGATGCAAAGAAAGGCCCAGGAATATGGCGAAGGCGGTGCCATTGGTAGAGGGTAGACGTAAGGTAATAGCCAACGACGAGAAAACATAAAGCTGCAAGGGTCTGACCCAGGTCTAGGTTTAGGAGACCCATAATTAGGTAGTGGTCACCCAGTTCGTCGGGTCAGTTGAGAATTGAGTCTTTCTTGAACTGAGCAGGAACGAGACGGGTCTGCTGCGACGTTGCCGTTGAACGTGTAAGTTTGGGGAGAAGGGATAAGTGTGATGACAAGGAACGGCAGCTGCTCTCAAAGAAATACATCCCACAAGAAGCCGGACACTGTTTACAGGTTCGTCTCCTGATACTGTACCAATAATTCGTCCCAATCTTCGGCAGTGTTCTAGTGTACAGACAGCCAGTCACTTGTACAATCCGAGTTAGATCATCATGGTTTCCCCTGCTAGCTTTCTACCCAATGTTGTTGGGAGATTGGAGTGGCGCGAGAGGACCAAGTCGTGGAAAAAAAATTGACACACTTTCCTTAACACTTACATTCAGAGCGACCGCAAAAAGGCTACCAATAAAGGAATTATTAAATCCTCAAAATAATTATATGTGTATCTACAGATTTCATGAATTATCAGACAAGATAATATTCTAATATTTCAGTAAGTGGTAACAAACAAAGGGTTTGGAATACAACAACTGTTAGGTTAAAGGTGTGTCAATCCCCCCCCCCCCCCCCCCCCCCCCACGACTTGAGGACCTGCGCCTAGGTAGAGCTGATCGACATGTTGAAGCTCATGGGGGCCAGAGATGCGGTCAACAATTCTGCGTGCGGAAGCGGGCTACTGTCTTTTTAGGCGCATTATCTAGAGGCTAGGTATTCCCTTAGATGCCATTTCAGCAGCAACCTTTTTAAGCCTACTGGACCGTCTCACATTGCCCCTGCTAACAAGAAACTGTGCTAACTCGGTGGACAAATGTTATTGCCAATACTTTATGAAGTATATGTACTCTTAAATGCAATGATTCTATTGGCCACGTATCCACAAGTGTAGTGGCTTGGCCGAGTTGCTGCTGAAATGGCATCTCCACGTGTAAAGGGAATACCCAGCACACCGGCCAGAACCCCGGCAGACCATCAGCCCAGCTACTGTAGTAGACTGGGACTAGGCAACATGAAAACCGTAGAAAATTTTTGCAACTGGAAAAGAAAGGATAGCAAAAATTGATTGGCCCCACAAGCCGAACACCGCGAGCGCTAGTCACCCAACCCGTGGACCACTTAGTGTAGCTCCCGGAGGTGTGGAGTATTGGCCACAGTTGTATGGGTATTAGATACATATATAGGTTTGAATCCTACCTATTAGCGTTATATTCACAGGTGGCTGCCCCTCTACCTCCGGGTCGATGCAGGTAAACCCTTACTAGCCTGCTGACACTACCGACCTAGGAGTACCTAGGAGTTCTGCTTCTAGGTACTTAATTGGCTAGATACAGCGACCACCTGGTAGCCACTTGAATTTGACAGGTTACAAAGCAATAAACAAAATAAGTGCATTGTTGTGAACCGCTTAAGTTCTGAGATAAGATAACGCTCAGGTTATAACGCGGCGCTATGAGCCGAGGTCGGTTTGAGCCGGGTTTTCCGCATGTATGCGCATCGCACCTTGTACATGTGTTCACGGCAAGGTTATATCGGGTTAGCATCATGGAATGTGTTGGCGGTGTGCTCTACTAAATGTTGGGCGGACGTGCCTTTGCTGAGGAGGGGTCAAGGAGGTTATGAGGGGGCAAGAGGTTATGTGTATTGTATTATGAAGGGAGAGACAAAAGTATGTGGTAGTACGATAAAAGATGGGATGGGTCGTGATTGGGATTATTGCATAGAGCCCTCCTATTGTAGAACTTGTCGGCGGTGACAGAGCGATTGATCTGCTCGCGATTTCGGTCCCGTTAAACGGACTACAAGAGAACCCTTTTGTGTATTAAGGATTAAACGTTAGTAGCGAGGTAAAAGGGGACATGAAAGCCGTGTAGCAACATTGGATAGCAAAAGAACGATGCAACCGCCATGAAGCACCTACTACTATCTACTCCCAAATGCTATGCATTACATCCGCACTTTATATAGACTTGTTGTCCAGTCTGTAGCCTGTATGGAGTTGGTAATATACACCGTAAACACATCGAATGGACCGTCTCCCTCGCATCCCGCCCCGTCCCTTGTGTTTGTGTCTTTCAACCCTGAGCCAAGCAACCGAACTTTGAAATAGGTTAATTCGGTTGAAGTAAAGTTTAATGTGTATATTTGCTTGTCTTACAACCGCGAGTTTCAGCATTTCATCATATTCCTTATCATTACTACCCGCTAGTGTATAAGCCACGTTCTCTGACACTTTCAAAAAGGTTCCCTTGATTTCAACGACTTATATAACGTAGTAGATAGCAAGCTCTTATTATCAAGCTCTGAAGAAAACCTATCATACTGTGAATCCATCAACTTTAGAGACGAACCCCAACGTGCCATTAAGCGTACCTCGAGATGTTAGCAAAGTTGTCCAAGCCGCCCAACGAACGGCAGAGACTTGGGCCGACACTCCCCGGGTCGAGTGAAAGGAACACTTAGAGCGCTTTTCGGAGCTGAAAGTTTTATTGCTAAAGCTCTCCTGGGCTTTAACTGACATTCAAATTTGCGTCAAATGGGTCCATGGATTCTGCAATCTGGTTTTACTTGAAACAGTTATCGACGACACGAATGAACGCCACGTCGTTGAGTGTTTCGTGCCACTTTGGGATTGTTGTATGCATTATACCTCGGAACTTTCCTTTTATGCTAATATTTTCAAGCTTCCTGCAGCTTTTATTACCAGCAATACGTTCATACTCAAGTCATCCCCTCACGCTATATTTCTGCCATAAAGCTATCGAGCTTAGCCGTGGGTTCTTCCCCGCCTGTCAGGAGGTAAGTGGTAAACAGTCGAACCCCCCATTGGTACTACGCTATATATATGCTGACACCTCCTGGTAGTTTCTAGACTCTGAGTGGCAATGATCAGCTTGGACCTTGGCTCACAAGGCAGTCAGGCAAGCTCTCTATTTCTCTTCGTCAGTATTGTACTCTACAGGGAAGCTGACGGCTACTTTCCACTTATTGTCTTACGCTTTCTGAAGCTGTTGAGGTGACAATAATAATTCGTTCGGCGTTAACGAGATCGCTTTTATTGGCTCCATTGCAACTAGCAGGACGACCCTATAATACTGTAGTCTTAAGAGAGTAACTCTAGAGACAGGCGGCAATGACCACGCTATTGTTTATGCGGATGTTGATATTGAATATAAATCATGAGCTGTTGGCATAGAAGCCCCGAGGACCGGAGGTTTTGAAATCCAAATATGGTACCCTCCATACTACATGTGACTTATAGAAGTGGGCTTTTAACATGACCCGTACCTCCCGAGAATTGGACAAGATCTTATAATATACCATTTGAGAAAACTATCGAGGCGATTTAACAAGCTCCAATTTTAAAGCTACCAATATCTCCATACAGGGTCTTCTCAAAATAGAATAAAGGGGGTTAATAGAAGCACTTCGGCTATTAGCAACAGGAAATGGCTATAGGGCCAAGCGGAACGATAAAGCGGAAAGAAACGACCATATTCAGTATAGCAGTTTATGTTATAGTCGTATTGCTTATTTTAACAACGGATAAAAGCTACGTACTCTAAATGGTACGTTAAACAACACCAGTAAAAAGAATTACTGTACCACCCAAAAATAGCTTTCCATTCTACGGTTTTTCTCATGACTAATTATAAATCAGTCATACGTCCTATCTAAAACATTTTCGAAAAAGACTACAAGGAGCTATCTTAGTTAAGGCTGGTGGTGATGAGAAGTGGTCGAAACTTTGTGTTGATTAGGATCTTTAGCGATGATAATATGTTGCTAGAAGGTGCCTCCTCATGTTTAATAGAATGCCGATTGCTATTGAGATGGTTGTATGTAAATAGCTTCGAATTGAATATCTGGGCGAAGAAATAGAGAACGAGGCTATTGGGTCCTGTCTAAGGTGGAATGACAAGTCAGTGAACAGCCAAGTCACAATCATTAAGAAATCCAAATACAATTCTTTATCGCAATATCTGTAATGCTTGTCTTATGTTTCGGGTTCGCTGCCCAGGCCCGCGGCCAGATCAAGTTGTTGATTGTTGAAGCGATCAGGTTCGTAGAGGGATTATACTGACCATACCTTGGCATGCTGGTACTATGTAAGAACAAATGAGCCACGCATCCACAAAGTACGTGCACCTCTACTATACTCGAATTAATGAACAAATTCACACTATATCAAACTTGACATGAAATTATACAAAAAAAAAAAAAAAAAAAAAAAAAAAAAAAAAAGATATGTACATATATTTGTTTCTAATTTGTTGCATTGCTTTTCGGTAGATTATTATTTGTGAAAGTAAAGAATCAAATAGTTGCTGGTGAAAGTGACTCGTTTATTCTCGCCCCACCGGGCTCGGGTTGCTGGTGGATAGATACTAACCCAAATCCGGGTGAAGCGAGCGTGTGAGAGAAGCGGACCAGAAACCACATCTTCAACTACCAATTGATGACCAACCTGTCATCTGAATCGTTGAATGCGAACAGCTTGAATCTAGGTATTATCGGTGGTGGAGGCTGGAGATGCGAAAACAATGGTGTTTACTTTCTATTTTGGGTGCATCTGTCTGCTGTTGCAGTCTGATGGATCCGCTTCGCATCGAGCGCTGACCTGCTGACGCCACATCGGTTTTGATTGGAAGCGAATGCGAACAGACGGTCTCGGATTCGGCACAATTGTCATTATTGACTGCGCTACTTTCCCACGCTAGTAGCCCTACCGTTTGAGAGTTATCCCTGCGCTACGTCACCAAAACTGGCCTTATGCAGAAAGTTGTCCCGAAGCGAAAACGAATATGAGTAACAGAATGCGAGGATGCGAGAATGCGATTAGTACTCGCTTCTTTGCGCCTTGTTACTGAAAGTACACTCAACCATTCTTCCGAGGCTTCTCGGTGGTAGGGATCGCAACAATGTGGGATATGAATCATCGTCGTCGTAATGGCAGTTGTTGGTATGCTTATAATACCCGCCATGTCCAACGAGGAGGATAAATCAAGCACTCACCTTCATCAGTATCATCATCAGTATCACCATCTCTATCATCATCGTATATAGCATAATCACTACTCTCTTCTTGTTCTCACTCACAGACTTAATAAGATCCCTGAAATCTACCAGAAACTCAAACCCCATGTCTTCAAACGGATTCAAAGTCATTGTTGTCGGCGGTGGCCCTGCCGGCCTGACTAGTGCCCATGCGCTTACCAAGGCCGGTCTCGACTTCGTTGTACTCGAGGGGCGGGAAGAAACGTCAACGGAGGCTGGGACTCATCTTGTCATGAATTCCTTGGGACTGCGTGCGCTTTCACAACTCGGCCTTTCCGACGCCGTCAACAAAGTTAGTACGGCATTGCCTTCAGTCAAGCGCATCAACGACCGTGGACGCGATATTGGTATGCTGCACTGGTTCGAGTTTCACAAACGAGAGTAAGTCCGTCTCCTAGCACGATTCTGTCATGAGTTTAAACTTACCTGGTTGAATTGCTTGTAGCTTCGGCATGTATCCCAAGATCATAAGTCGCTTTGACTTGACTAAACTCCTCTACGAGTCACTTCCATCCGAGTCACAGTCGAAGATACTCACGGGGAAGAAGGTGTCTGGTATCGAGGTAGAAGCAGATGGTGTAAAAGTCACCTGCAAAGACGGTACTTCCTATTCCGGGACGATTGTCATTGGTGCCGACGGCGCTCACAGTATGGTTCGAAATCACATGCGTAGACTGGCCTCAGAGGCCGAATCTGAAGAGATCAACCAAGAGCAACCATTTCTGACTACCTACCGCTGCCTGTGGATCCGCTTCCCTACTGCCGCCTCCGACAAGATCTATCCTGGCATGTCTTCCGAGACGCACAGTCATGGTACCTGTACGCAAATGTTTGTTGGCACAGACGACGCCGTGGCCGCCATCTACGACACGTTAGATAAGCCGACCCGGGACCGTCTTCGCTTCACACAAGCAGACGAAGATGCCATGATGGAGCGCCTAGGCTCCCTGCCCCTGACCGAAGGATGCAGTCTTACCATCGAGGACGTCTACAAGAACAAGATCCAAAGCGGCATGGTCAGCTTAGAGGAAGGCGTTGTCGAGCATTGGAGCTGGGATGGACGCGTCGTTCTCGTCGGCGACGCAGCGCACAAGTTCACGCCTATCACAGGAGCCGGCTGCAATAACGGCATCGCCGATGTCGTTGCTCTGGCCAACGAGATGCACAAAGCCTTCAAGGGGGCTGCCGAGGCCTCTGGCAAGGAGCATGCCACGCCAGGGAGAACAGAGCTGGTGTCTGCCTTCAAGGCCTATCAGAATGAGCGACTGGACTTTGTTAAGAGGCAGTGCGAACAGGCCGGTCAAGCCACGGCTACATCGACGTGGTCATCAGGCATAGGCAAAATCATCGATCGATACGTTCTGTCCCACAAGATAGTGCAGAAGCAGCTTTGGGGCACTCTGGTTGCAAGGCAGCGAGATTTCTACTTTACGAACAATGAAGAAACCGCTACCGGAACCGCAGTAGTAGCTTGATTCGCGATGTCTCCGAATTGTACGAATATCAGACATAGAGGTTTAGAGTGGTCAATTTTTAGATTAAGGGTGGCGTTGTTAGTATAGAAGCCGCAGGCGTTGGTGGGATGGCTTTGATTGATTTTAACTTACTACAGCAATCTGATCTCCTCTATTCTATATTTCAATAATCATTGTTTCTTTTTGGTTTCCCTTAAGTAATGTTCATCGCCAGCGATTAATACTAGTGTTATTTCGAATGTGAGCGACAGCGCACTGGCTCAATGCCGCTAGGGCAGATCCATATGGCCATAACAACTGTGACACAGTATTATTTGACTCCCTTCCCGTGCCAGCGAAAACAAGATTATAGCATAACTGCCGTTTTTTGTTTTTATTTTTACAAATATAAATTATTGTTCTAAAAGACGTCGATTGTACCCAGAAGTTTGAACGGTCCTCTACCCGACCAGCCGTGCCCTGAAGCCTCGATCTTTGAACTCAAGCGCTAGATATCCTGGGAAATAGTCAATCAAAAAGCCGACCTTGCCATTCTTCTCATAACACCAGACAGTGTTCTGTGACCGAAGTTGCCTAATATGTCTTGATATAGGCGTCACACTACCCCATCTATTAGTGCTGCTGGTACTCTTAACTCGATCAACAGCCCTCCTACATGCTTTTCTCCATAAACCACTCGAGCCGGTCAACCTCAAACCAACTCGGCTCCGACCACTTGTTGTTAGAATATTCAGCGTCAGCTACGTACGAGATATCTTGAAAACAAGGAACGGATGCCCTTGAGCCTAGATTGACTTCGTGCAAGTCTATGAACACGAATATGCCGTCTTCGACTAAGTTGGCTGGAGCTATTCGAAAGGTAACCTGTATCTGCAACTGCCAGTTCTCGATCGTCTTGCGAGTTAACTTGCAGTAGCCTGCCGTGAGCAAGTGTTCGGTCCACGCTCCTAGTACCATTTTTAGACTGGGTGTTCTGGTTGCCAACTTGGACTCATCGTCCATCAAAACTGTAGCCACCAGCTGGGACCTCAACATACAGTTCTTTATGAGCTGAGGGTTCGCTCGAAATAGCTCATGGAAGTCAGCATCAGCATGGTCTTCGCGCAGAATCGGAACAAAGGTTATCCGAGGAGGATCCCGCCCTCCAAGTACAATAGCAAAATAGTGAAAAGGGAAAACGCCAGATATACACTTTCTCGCCGATAGAAGGCTGTTGGCTTTAAAAAATAATGCAGCATGAATGCGGTCTTGGTATCGGTATTCATCCAAGAGTGTGACTGAACGCGTGGTCGGACAATATGTAGCATGAGGCGCGCAATACACTTCGACCAAGTTGAAACAGTCTTTTCTTTTGCTGGGTAAATGATTGGGAACCCGCAGGATTCGAAAGCCGGTGGGCCATGTCAGTGTGTTTACAGTTGGCTCTTTTACAACCAGAGCCGTGACCTGAAACTTTGGCCAGTCGTCAGCGAAGACAAGAACTAAAGAGCCGCATCGCACATAGAAGGATCCATCACACCTTCGCATCGGAATAGCGAGGTGAGCAGTATTTCGGCCGCGGATTGTGCAGGCTATCATGATAAAGTGGTACTGCATTTTGGCGCAGACCGGGTATTGGACTCGTACGCCGTTGCCGTATATGACAGGAGGGGGGGTGTCTTCCTTGTTGCGAACTTGAAGAATCTCATGGCTTGTCAAAAAATCCGCGGGCGAGTCTGCAAGTAATGTGCGTGTTTGAAGCCTATCCGACCCTGACATCGCCAGCATATGCATATCCCGAAATACTCTGGGGGCTCCCCAGGCAAAGAGTGATTGATCATCGGAGACTCTCAAGATTTCTTGTTGAAGTCTGAGGAACGCCTTCTTTCCTTCTCCATAAATCAAAGGCATGTTGACGTCAAATATACCCATGAGAGAATATGCCTGGTCTTCAGTACGTGTTGTGGTTCGTTTGGCTGCCCAAGCCATTCTTCTTGCTATGCAGACTTGACCGAAAGTGCCCGAAGACAACACCACCTTGTCTATCTCAGTGATGCACTGAATCGTGTCCTGTAGTGTATCTTTCGACCCCAATAGTTTCCAGTTTGAAGAATAAAACTGGACATTGCTCGGCGCGATGAGCTCTTGGAGCGTCCAACCCCTCGTAAACCATCGACTCGAGGCTAGATCGGTTTGATTCGTCACATCCGACAAGTAGACGTAGCATACTGCCGCCTTCCGGTACCATCGAAACATTGAGTTGATGGCCTCTGACAACTCAGCTGTACTGTCCTTGTTGATACAGCACCTAAATAAAGAATCTAGCTGTTCAGATCACTACTATTTTCCTAGTAGATCAGAGACGCGGTGATACCCACGTATCAGCCCAAGCCCACTCAAGGCCATCTAGCGCGGCTTGATCACAGCAAAATTTGATTTTCTCGAAGCCTCGACGAGCCTTATAGCACTCTGGCTTCGACATGTCTTGAAAACTACATTCTTCATCACTCCAAGTATGTGAAAGAATCGCGTAATCTTTGTCGCTATCGCCGGGGAATTCATGTATCTCGAATGTTGTTGTGTGGATTAACCGCATGATTGTGGTATAGGCTAGCTATTAGGTGAGAACCGGGACCAAAAGCAAAAAAAGACGATGAGAGGCGCGGGGAGAGAGGCAGGGCTGGTAGAGTTGAGGCGCTAATGGCAAATCAGAGCGCCGGCAAAGTACAACCCGAGGGTGGTGGGAGAAGGCAGAACCAGTAGGACCGCCGCACCGCCACGATGAGTCAGCAGACACCTCTGTGCTAGTGTTCAATATTGCATTGCAAGTATGATAAGGTCAATCAGTTGATAATATTGTTAAATGTTTGTCAAGGTACACTTTCAACAAACTATTCACGAGTGATTATACGGGTAGAAAGAATGGACAGCATGTTTCTAGTATGTGGTAAGACTCAATGAGGGAAAGGAATACGGTAGATATGATATACGACCTAATAGATCCAAGTAGCTTACGATTAACTAAACATAACTAACATAGCAATCCTATCTCACGCTTTATTCTTACTTCACCATGCTGAATTGGTGGTATCATATATGCCTCGTAGCGCTAACTCGGATCCAAGGGGCCCGGGGGCAGTCCGGGAGGATTGGTGCAAAGAGTAAAGCCACCAAGCTAAATTCAACAATGATAACTCAGTATGAATCTGTAAAACGCAAGCAATGAATGTAATCTGGCTCACCGTGGGTTCTACGCAGCAACGGGCATGAAGCCCGGTCTGGCTGCATATACGCTGAAAGTCATTGGCGCTAAAGGGCGTAGGTGGCCATACTGCGGTTAAAACTATGAGCATAATATCCAAGCAGTTGTGACGTGCCAGGATGAATAAAATTAGGTGCGCTTACGATTAGAGCAGCTACTCAATATTAGGAGTTAGTTATCGATCAAGTCCCGGCAGTGTTAGAAGATATCAAAACGAACCGACAGCTCGAAAAAGTGACGGAAAGGGGAGGAGAGAAGGAGGAGAGATATAAAAAAGCATGTATATTAGCAACGTACACTGTATCTTGACCAAGTACGTTCTGCTCGCAACAGAGGGCTTCCCTGTAAAGTAAATCAGGACAGGGCACATAGAATTGCCGATTCTCTATTTGAGGTGGTAATGCTGCAGCGCATGCAACTCGTAGGTGAGTAATCGCGATAGCAGCGAGGAACTTCATCTTGTAGGCGGATAGGGCGCACACGCAGTGACTGCGAATACCCAGTTCGAACTTACTCTGAGTAGTGCGATGAGCTATATATATGGAGAGAGAACCTGTCTTGGCTTTTTCTCATCCATCACGCTACCTAGAACCATAACCATACCGTATGATCTCGATGTGAAATATGGAGTTTGGTACTGGCGCTTACAGCTGAACCTTGGCAAGCCTCCATCACACCGTTTCATGCAGCCTACGCTGCTATACAGGGAAGCTATCCTTGCTTCAATCCCCGCGTGGTTTCCTACTATAGAGTGGTTGGGATTGGTAGGACCGGATTGACTGTAGTGCTCAACTCGGTACCAATGCAAGTTCCCAGGTCAGGGTGTTCCGCATCGTGATATCTGGTCAGCGAATAGTCACATGCAATTGTATAGGTGTTTCATTGGTATCATAACCGCACACCTTGCAAGTTGCATATGGATTGACAAGCGAGAGAAAGTTTTCATTGCCGCTAACTGATGTAAATACCTAGAAGCGAGAGATGCTGGCCGAAGACAACTGTTTTCGTCAGATGAGCACCGTTTCGCGAATAGCTAACGTCAATCACCCAATGACAAGGTTTTGAGAAAGTGAAGTGAATAAGAACCATGTATTTCCTAGCCATAAGCTTGTAAGGACTACAGGCCAAGTTTTCTGAGTTGGTACCTGTAAAGGAGCGGAGTGATCACTTGGCGAGGTTCCTTGGTTTCCTAGCTAACGTCGCCTACCAAAGTTCGCCAGCAATGCTTGCATGCGAGAGGATTCTAGATACCGACTACCTCATCCAATTCCGCCAAGTCTTCTACGACGATGATATTTTCAAACATACTGGCTTCTCTCTGCTCCGTATTTGCATTCTCAACCTCCCCGAGGATAGATATGAAGAGAGATGGCTGTCATCTTCCCGTCTGTCAACACACAGGGACTCGTTCATGCGCACCCTATGTGTTGGGCCGTGGTCCTCAACAAGTTCCGTGTCACCGACCGACTCCTGTTGTGGAACGTAAATGTCCATATTGTCGTCAAGAACTACGCGAACGCTCTATACCGGGCAGCTGTCTCTAAAGCGTATGAGATCGCGTGATTCTTCTTGTGCACGGTGCCTCCCCACACGCACAGGATGAGTTTGGTCTGACGCCTCTACACGAAACTACAAAGTTGCCGAGCAGTGAGGACCTTATCCGGCTGCTGCTAGAGTTTGAGGTGCAGATTAATTAAATGTGTACTTAGAGGGGGAACGCAACATTCCTCCCGAGTGCTGTTGCAACCCACGCACCGAGCGTCTCCCTCACGATGTTGTTGCTCGACCAGTTCCTAGAAGGATGAACTCTGTTCGCAAAGTGCAGGAACAGTGTATTGCTGGCTCGGTCAATGACCAGCGACGTACCTGTATATCCTGTATGACTAGCCGACAGCAAATTGGCCATCGGACCAGCAGTATAGTACTGATTTAGCTCGAACCCGACGCCGTGATATGCCCCAGTGCCGAAGCGAGCATTGAAGTTGGTGAAGATAAGATTCACCGATTCCTTGGACAGGATACGCTGGCCGCCGTAAGTTCCATTATTTAGGATCATTTGACAGAAGCGCGCTGTGTCGAGAACGGTAGAGAACAGACCGGCGTGACCAGAGACCCCGTCGAGACCCCATGCGTTCTCATCATGGACAGTACCGCGGACGGGCTGGGGTCGTTGCGGCTCTACCTCGCCAAGCACGGTGATCTGAAATTCTTCGGCGGCCATTTGATGGTAAAACGGGAACTCTGGGCCCTCAATGTTGCCACGGTTGAAGAAGGTATCCTTCATACCCATCATTGATGTATATTCATGGATGACTTGGTCAAGGCGCTTGCCGGTCACTTTCTCTATCACGAGCATCATCGTCATGTAGTTGATATCTGAGTATAGGTAAGCTGAGCCTGGTACCGAGACAAGAGTCTCGTTTAGAATCTGCTGAACGCGCGACTCGTAGGTCGGGTATTGAGGCATCCACAGACCAACTTCTGGGTCTGCTGGGAAGCCACTAGTGTGCGTCATGAGCTGCAGAATGGTGATGTTCTCCTTGCCGTTCGTACCAAACGTTGGGAGATAGGTGACGACTGTGCCGTTAAGAGCGATCAAACCCTGGTCGATGCAGCGGAGACCCGCTACAGTAGTGTACAGTTTAGTTAAGCTGGCCATGTCGTAGATGGTGTCGATAGTAGCATCCTCTCTCTCGTTTGGTGGAAGCATGGTGCCTATTGAGCCGTTGACAGCAGCCCAAAGATTCCGCTTCCCAAACGCGAAGTGACTTACAATCACGCCGTTATGTGCAATGAGAGTAGTACCGCCGGGCTCGATGGGAACGACCTGGTTAGACGTTTTCGCGCCCCAGTTTCTCGCCTCGGTGAAGTGTGTGAGGTTGGCAACCATGTCTTCCAGGGGCTTGGACAGCATGCCCACGGACTCGGGTGTCCCATATCGTAGGACGTCCACTATTGCCAGTGAAGGCGATGCGAAGGCCGCTGCCAGGATGGCGGCAGCGATAGAAATATTCCGAATGAATGTAGCCATTGTAGCTGGGACTCGGGAGCATGTCTAATTGATGCGACTACTTTTTGGAGAACAAGCTCACGCGAATAGCAGAGCAGTGGTGGTAGCTAAGTAGCTATATGAAAATAATAGGACATCGGAAGCGAAGCTGTAGGGTTGCACTGAGCTCCGGCTTGGATTCTAGATCTGACTCCGTTGATGTCGATCTGCCGCGGATCCTTGCTCTCCCAAAAAGTTTGGATGCTATCTATCTAGGTACCTACCTAGGTAAGTAAGTAGGATGCAGAAACCTTCTACTCGGCCCATGTTGGTGATGACTGTCCCGCTGAATATTTGGAGTAGCGAAAGTCGGCATTCCGGTTCTGATAATGTATAGACTTGCAGTGCGGTAAGCGCTAGTCCTGTGCCTGCCCCAGTGTAAGAGTCTTAGTCTTTAAACCAGTACCCCATAAGTCAAGCTTTTGGATACTGATTCACTGTCAAGTTGAGTTTCATTTGACATGCAAACCACTTAAATTACATTAGTACTATTGACACTTGATAGTACCGTGTAACCGTGGAGTATTGCCACTCAATAGCTCGTTTTCTTCATTTGGAAGGTGACTAACTCAAGTGCAATGTTACATCAACCCAATGCCGGAGTTCGTTTTCCGAAAGAATGGGTGCTCTAGTTACTTGTAATTGTACCTGAAGTGACTCCCAGGATGCAATCATTGGTCCAGTCTACAGTCGGTGGAAACAAAAAACGTCCAATCCGAATTTTACCCCGCTCCAGCCACCCAACCAACATTGAATACAAAAACTTCAAGACCGAATTCTACAGCTAGTTTATATGCGTTTTCTTAATAAAAACAAGTACTGCAATCGCTCTTTAATTCTCTTTACAGTAATATAGATATTATGTAGTTTCAATACTTCGTATACCACCCTTTAGCTTGGATTACAGCCTGAAGTCTATTCTGCATACTAATAACCAACCGATCAAACAGCTCTTATTCGAAGCCGTGCCATACCTCAACAGCCGTTCGAACTAGCAATTCTTTTAATTCAGCGTTTTTAAGAAGGTCTAATAGTTCTAGATATGTACTGCATATACGCTCTTTAAGTAGTTTCCAGACGTTCTCAATAGGGTTAAGGTCTGAAGAGTATGCTGGCCAATCTACCAATTCAATACCGTTCTCTTCAGCCCAACTGTACAACCAATCTTTCACTATTTTAGCTGTATGTGTAGAGGCGTTATCTTGAATAAATATAGAGCCTGGTTCGCATATAGAAGAAAGCGCTTCTTAAAGCGTTTCCAAGATAACTCTGCCGGTAACTCCTCCACGCTTCGAATCAAGGTCTCCTTGAAGGTCTATTAACGCAGTACGTTTATTTCACGCAATAACGCCCCAGAACATCTGCAAGTGTCTTGTTGGCTTAGCTTTTAGCTGTACATTCTCTAGCTTCAAGCGTTCGCGCTAGATCAGCTTAGTTAGGACAAACCGTATAAGTAAAATGAGAAGGTCTAATTTACCTTGCTGCAAAAAACCCACTCTTAACGTTTACCTTTTCCGCGGGCTACTGTGGACTCGTCCAAGAAAATCCAACGCTTCCAAAACAATAGAGGCTTATTATTATACTTCAACGTAAAAGCTAAACGCTTCGCAGCATGGTCTTTAGTTAATTTAAGCCGTCGAAGTGCTTTATAGTGTTATATGCCCTCGTCCTTAAGCCAGTTAACAATAGTTCGTGAACTAACCCGTAGCCCGATACTATAAGCCAATTCAGTGGAAAAAATAAAATGATTTTGCTCTATCAACCGTAAAATATGCCTTTTATCGCGAGCAGTTAACTTTGCGTGGCGCCCTCGGCCAGGTCTTGATTGACCTGACTTCTGGACTCTGTACCGATCTTTAATCTTATACACTGACAGCCGAGGAACGCCCTCCCTGACCGCGATTGCTTTAGCAGTTAGCCCAGCCGAAAACAGGGCTGCAACCCTTGCCCTTTTATTAGGTAAATAGTGCTTTTTCGTAGCCTTTGGACTATTAGGTGGTGTTGGAGCCATTGATGAAGTAGGTGGTAGTTTGGAGGGTTGAGGGTTTAATTGGCGGTGAGATCCAAATTGGACGTTTTTTGTTTCGCCCCACTGTAGATAGCCGACCGACAACTTCCACAGTGACTCTAACCGCCACGATGCATCACGCGTTATGGAGTGCCTCCTTGTATCTCGCCTTCGCTTTGGCACTGCCGGGCTGGGCTAAAGTTCCATCCCATGTCACCGACACCGACTTGTCTATCTTGGCCGGCGCGCATGTTATCTACTCGTGGCCTAAGACCATCCAGCCTCCGGATGAGCTCATACATCTTGTTCGTGAGGGAGTCGTTGGTGGTATCATCCTCTTTGGGGAGAACGTCGGAAATGATACGGCAACTGTCCTGGCGTCACTTCAATCTGACTACGAGTCCTCGCCGGCCGCAGCGGTCTTCAAGAGGTACTTTGGCATGAATGGCCCCCTCTTCATCAACACCGATCAGGAGGGTGGATTGGTCCGGCGCATCAAGACCGAAGGCCCTCTTCTATCGGCAAAGCAGGTCGGCGCATCTCCTGATCCTGCTACTGCCGGGGCAACGGCAGGTGAACAGGCCGCTATAGCGCTGTTGGGAGACAACTTCAACGGGAATCTTGCCCCTGTCCTAGGAGTCTTCCGCCAGGCAGGAGACTTCTTAGACTACTTTCAGCGATCCTTCGGTAACACTTCTGCTGTTGTCTCTGCAGCGGCTACGGCTTTCATTAAGGCACAACAGGCCGCTGGCGTTCCGGCAACGGCGAAGCATTTCCCCGGTCTCGGCACAGCAACTCACCAGCAGGATACGGACGTGGCGCCCGTCACTCTTGATCTGACTCTGAAAGATATCCGCTCTATTGATGAGATCCCTTACATTCACGCCATTGCCGCTGGCGTCGATCTGATCATGCCATCTTGGGCCGTGTACCCTGTCATGGACACCATGCCCTCTGGTCTTAGCAGGAAGTGGATTACCAAGGAGCTTCGCGACCGTCTGCACTTTAAAGGTGTGACCATCACCGACGCCCTCGAAGCCGGTTCTCTGACACCATTCGGCGACCTGCCAACAGTATCTGTATTGGCCGCCAAGGCGGGCATGGATATGTTGTTGGCCAGTCAGAGGAATGTGACACAAGGCGAGGTGGTAAGATTAGCGGTGGTCGATGCTCTGCGAACTGGCCGCTTGGACTGGAAGGAATTTATTGCCTCCACGAAGAGGATCCTTGCTTTGAGGAGTAAGCTGTAGATAGGAACAATCGTTAAGAGAAGGTGGGATTGACAATCCCAAGCATATAGGGACCCGGAGATAGGGGCTGTAGCTAACACATTCAGCTCTACAACTGAACATGGTAGTTCCGTGGAATTGAGTCCGGGTCTGACTCCGGTTGTCATTTTTGATATCTTCGACAGCTGTTGTAGTGAAGGCATACCAAGGGTTAAATAGGGGCCACCACAAGGCCAAGTACATGAAACACGGCAGGCAGCCCTATCCCAGCTACCCACGTAGAGCTAACTTTCTCCCCTCTCTGCATCAAAGGACTAAGTAACTCTTTAATTGTTCTTCTCACTTGTGCGTGCGATACATGCTTTGCTGTTACAGTAGCTGTCAAGATTAAAGGTTGAGTATCTTCTTAGGCAAGCTCGCTACTGTCAACTGCCACACCACAGCACCCTACCACAGCAGTCGTCGCTCACACCATATGACTTAGGATATATCGTGCTCCTGCAATTGCCGGCTGGGCCACGATCTCTATCTGCTCGAACTTGCCACATTTAGCTTCAAGCGCCATTGTCAGTGTCGTTTTGTACAGCTCGTCCTGCATCATCCCCCCTGCCAGCACAAGGCCTGACCTAGAGGGATCTATACCCCCAGAATGGGTCAACAGCGCTACTAGGCTCACAAGACTCGACACCCCAGCTTCAACAATACGCTTTGCCTCGTCGTCAGAGTTGGCCATGGAAAGAACGAGTTTGGCTATACCAGCAATACGCTTGGTCGTTGCGAGTGTGGCATCTTCAGCTTTGTGCAGTGCCGGATCCGGGACGAGAATGGTGCTGAGGAGGTCTTCCGGCTTGGACTCAGGGTAGAGCTCCTTGAAATGTTGAATGACCGCTTGTGACAGGGGCGGCAGCATTTGGGTGGTGGTAGCAGAGTCTTTGCTCGCGTGCGTCCTGTAGAAATCTGACGAATACAGCGCTTTGCGAAGCGCTTCCCGTCCGATGCCATAGCCAGAGCCGTCATCACCGAGAAGATATCCCCATCCACCGACACGGTGCATTCGCCGAAACTCGCCCTCAGCCTTGGCATAGCTCATGGCGATGGACCCTGTACCAGCTACGACAACAACTACAGAGTCTAGGTCTATTTGGCCGGTCACGGACGTCGGGAGAATGTCGATATCGGTGGTAATTTTCAGCTTGGGGCCCAGAGGGAGGCCAAGCAGCTCGGAGAGGGAGTTATCGATCGTCGAAGATAGTGACGGTCTACCATAGCCAGCCATGCCGATCCAGGCAGCCGAAAGCTTGATGGCTTGCATCTGTAGTCCCTCGGTGACTTTGCAGTTGTCTATTGCCTCCTGAATTGCCTTGGAGATGGTGGAGATGGCAGCATCGATGCCGATGTTAGTTCTAGGAAGGTTAGCGACGAGGAAGGAGATTGAGTTACGGCCAAGAGGGCATGTACACGTTACAAGGGCCAGCTGTGCCCATCCCTATCTCTCCATCTTTCGACATAATTACAGCCTTGCAGCTAGTACCTCCCGCATCGACACATATCACCAAACCATCATCATAGCTCTCTAGCTGTGCTTCCTTTTTGCGAGCCTCTTCAAACACGCGGGCGAGCACGCCCTTGTTCCGCTGCAGCCGGTCTTCTGCCTCTACCACTGATACCTTCAGGACGATTGTCACAGCGGCGAGCTTGACGCTCCCATGACAGCACTCCAGGATCTGATCCAGCTCCGCGTCAGACTGCGTGCAGATATCACTACCGATGGAGCGTAGAATGTTCCTGGCTCGCTGCTTGAGCTTGACGTTGGTGGCTTTTACATCGATCATCTGCACCAAGTTAGCCGGGATGGCCCGCCTCACGCAAGAGTAAGCCAGCCACTCGCCAGATTTCTGTACGTCTTGCCAAGCTTAATCATGATGCCTGTGCTGATCATGTTCAGTACCAGCTTTGTCGCTGTCCCAGCCTTCATTCTCGTGCTGCCGGTGACCGCCTCTGGCCCTGTGACAGCAGAGATGAGGTAGTCTGCATTGCCCTCGACTCCAGCTGCCGAAGGTGAGACACAGACAAGAGCAATAGTAATAGCCCCCAGTGACTTCACATAAGACAGGCCACCTAGCACATACGGTGTGCGGCCGGATGATGCAATCCCGATCAACGAGTCCACCTTCGGGTCCAAGTTAAACGTCTGCAGATCAGTTTCGGCCCCGTCCCTATCGTCTTCGGCACCCTCCTTGGCATGGCGAAGGGCATAGTCGCCGCCGGCCATCAACGCTATGAACTGGCCAGATGGAGCCGAGTACGTAGGGGGTATTTCGGATGCATCGAGAACACCTAGTCTATGTCACTGGTGGGTTAGTTACCACCATAAGTCTCTCAACCCCTACGACTACTACGGGTTAGGAGCGGGAGTTGAGACCAGCCTGTTTTACCTTCCGCTAGTTCCAGCGCCAATGTAGAAGACCCGACCACCATTACGCACGCGTTCAGACAGAGTGTCGATAACCTCTGCAATGACTGGGATGCATCGCTCGACCGCCGAAGGTACCTCCTGGTCCTCTCGGTTGAGGATCCGGCAAAGCTCAAGAGTCGGTACTCGGTCAATGCCGGTTGTCCGGGCGTTGCGGTTCTCCGTCTGCAAGCCCGCGAGCTGAATAACGGGCATCGACATAGCTTCGGCTGATTAGTTGTTTCGTGCCCCTGGTTTGAGTCCTGGGAGCAAGAATGCTGAGCTATTAGTATCAACGAGCGCGTCAGTTCTAAGTCAAATAGTAGATCATGAGCTTGCTAGCCCAAATGGCGCATGGTAAAAAAATAATATCTACAAAAGACTCGACGATACTCGGCCGCCCGACACCGGGGCGATTTCACTCCGTCATTTTAACCCTGGTCTTCGATCCGTACTTGACGGATATCTATAACCTCTCCGAATCTGGCGGGTTCCCGTGCTTTCTTGCCGGCCGGCAAGCGCTTATCGCCGTGGTACGTGAAGCTGGAGATAGTGGAGAACGATATGCAAGAGAAGGATTTTTTAGGTAATTTGCTCCGGCTTGTAGTGCGTATTAAAGGTAGTGCTTATCCGTCCCCCATTGCTTCAATTGGCTATATGCATCACTCTTTACTCCGCACGTCGTCGGGCGCGTATCTAACTCGCTATCTGCTAAGTACGTAGTGGGAACCTAGACGGACGATCTATGTAAATGTAACGTACCAGACTATAGCCTGCTTCGCGTTGCTGAATCCGGCTGTCGGCTCCGTCGTAATAGCTTATATGGACCCGGCTTTGCCCGCCAACATCAAGAACCACTCTGTCAGGCCAAAGTCATTACTGAGACTTGACTGTACTAGCTAGCAGACAGCCACAAACTCTTCAACATGTCTAGCGAAACGAAAGAGATGCCGCCGGTCTACGATCGGGCCGCTGTCCAGGGCCTAGACAGCCGGACAGACCAGCAGCAGGAGGACAACCAGATGCACTCGTCTAAGCTAGTGAGCTTCTATGCTCATCCGTGGACTCAGATTTTACTCATCAGCCTGATTTGTTTCTGTCTCCCTGGCGTAAGTGACCATTGGCATCTGGAACTAAGCCAAAGGAATTCCGCTGTTAACACTGAGCCGTACAGATCTACAATGCTCTCAGTGGTCTTGGAGGATCCGGCCAGGTCGACCCGACTGTCGCCGCTAACGCCACTGTTGCGTTGCTCTCTACCACTGCGGCTACAGCTCTCTTCATTGTCGGCCCAATCTTCTCGTGGGTCGGGCCGCGCATCTGCTTCCTCATCGGCGGGTGGACGTATGCTCTCTACACTGGGAGCTTGCTGCACTTTAACCATTATGGAGAAGGTGCCTTTGTCATCGCTTCGGGTGCTATCTTGGGTATCGGTGCCTCTTTTATCTGGATCGTCCAGGGAGCCATCATGACCACGTATGTGGACGAGTCGCAGAAGGGCAGAGCCATCGCCGTCTTCTGGATCATCTTCAACCTCGGTGGTGGCATTGGATCGTTGGTCTCCTTCGGCCTGAACTACCACTCTAAGAGTGGCACTGTTACCGACTCGACGTACATTGCCCTCTTGGTCATCATGGTATTCGGCTATTTTCTCGGCTTCTTTATCTGCTCGCCGTCGCGGATCCGACTTGCCCAGCTACACAACGCTGTCGAGACCGAGAAGCGCGGCTTCAAGGGCACCGTCATAATGGCCATCAAAACCATAACCAAGTGGCGTGTGGCCTGCATGATTCCGCTGTTTTACTCTGCCAACGTCTTCTACAGCTACCAGCAGAATGAGGTCAATGGTCGAACTTTCAACATCCGTACCCGCTCCCTGAACGGTGCGCTATACTGGATAGCGCAGATGTTCGGCGGCCTTATCATTGGTCTCATTCTTGACATGCCTTGGTTCAGCCGTAGCATCCGTGCCCGTATTGGCTGGGCCGTTCTCATTGTCACTGGCCTGACCATCTGGGGAGGTGGGTATGCGTTCCAGCTGTGGGAGAACAAGCGTCTTGCCGCTGGCCACATCCAGGACATTGACTACACGGAGGGGAACATCTCGACTGGACCCATCATCCTATACATCTTCTATGGTGGTTACGACGCGCTGTGGCAGGGTTTTGCTTACTGGCTCATTGGTACAGAGTCCAACAGTTCCGCGCGAGCCGCCATCCTTGTTGGGGCATACAAGACCTTCCAAGCTGCTGGTGGTGCCATGGCATGGAGAATCAATGCGCTCCACACGAGTGCCTTGACGCAGCTGGCCATGAACTGGGGTCTGTGTATCGGGTCCCTCCTTGTTGTCCTTCCAACGGTGTGGACTGTCTCAGATCACACTACCGTCGAAGCAGAGGTTGGATATGAGGGAGAGAGGCAGGAACCAGTCCCCAAGACGATTGACGATGCGGATATTTAGTATGCGCCGTGGATGATCTGCCCCGTCACCTTAGCACGGTGAGAGAGGTAGCTTATCGATTGCTGCGCTCGCGCCGTCATCAGGTCGGGAGATGAGAGAAGAGATATCAATCTTGGCGCTGCGTTGAACTTACGCTTGATCTCAACTTTTAATACAGAAGAAATGCGCTTGAGCAGCGGAATAGAAGCATTTAACACCATCCGAGATTAGATTGATTGCCAAATAGCATAGATAGGTCTGCGTTGTTTGTGATGGGGCGAAAGTTGTGTGAGTTAGCAGGTTGCTCCAGATCTTCTTATCCACCTGCAACTACACTGCTAGAACTGGCCATATTAGCTATGATGACCAAATCTGAAAAATGGTTAAGTAATAGTTCGCTAAGCATTGTTTTTAAATGCCGGCAACTTTTAGACATGCAAGGGTGTCATGAATATGAATATGATTAAGGATTAAGCGATTAATATATGGAGTATCGTCCTTACTACTTGGAGAAATCATTTTTGCGTATACTACCGTACAGGGGGACCTAGGTGGGTTAGGTACCTCTGTGATAGCTAGTCTGGAGGTTTAATGTCCGTGGAGTGAACCCAGGCACCCGGAACCCCTTACTGGTCCACCACCCCACCCCTAAACCCCGCCTTCCTACGAGGCGGGGTAGACCAATAACAAACATGCTTGTCTCTGTGCTCAAGCACAAGATCGACTCAAGGCTGCCTAGGTAGTTGAGGACAGCGCTACCACTTGGATTGCGCTGGCATTTTCTGAAAACGTAGGCAAGGTAGCGAAGGGTCAAGACTTGGAAAGTCGTGAAAGTTTTAACGAATCGTTTAACCAGATAGATTAGCAAGCTCGTAATAGTAAAAGCTGCGAATGGTGAATGCTGATTGTACATCACTGCCTGTTCTGTCATGATAGATCACAAGTTCATCTGGCCCGTCGCATTTTACGGTGAGATTTTCGAGATCGAGCTTCTAATAGTTACGTTGGCACGATTGTCCATAATCACCATCAGTGGCAGGAGACATCACTCCTCAGTAGTTCGCGATAGAGCTGGAAGACTTGTTAGTTAAGCGGCACTAGCGTCAACTGCGTGGATTGAAGGAATCCTGGAGCTACTAAAGAACCGCTGCTTGTGGTTTTTGCAGGACCATATTTTTGTACTATTCTATGCGGGGATGGATAAAAATCATCCTGTTGGACTCGCACCTAAACTATGTGATCAACAGCTTCGATGATGAATGTTGCTGAGTCCGCGAGTGATGTTTTCAAGATACTTCCGATGTTGTGTGTATCAAGTCGCTCTCCATCATCCAAACAAGCTTGGGAGGCAATCTCGGCCAAATGGGCTTTGTGCATTTCGGCACGAGCTGCGCCACGAGCTGTGCATTTCGCATCTTTAAGTATGGTAGTAATCAAGGTGCCGCTTTTGATGTAATCGACCAGCTGTGTTAGGGCTGTGTAGCTGTCCACTTTCTAGCGGCCATGAGCGACGAAAAAAGATACCGGGATCCAGTGGTTGAGAAGATCGCTGTCTATGTGATATATCTTCGCATTCTTGGGAGGGGGGTTGCGGGAGGGAATCCAGGGGACGTCGCAGTCGAGAGGGAGTATCATATCAGCGTCTTTCGTGCAGCAATGTGTGCTAAAACGAGAGCCCTCAGAAGCGATGTGAGAGAAGGGGAAGCACATGTCACTACCGCCTGTGTCGTGCACGCGTATTCCGGGGATAAGGTCTGCTAGGGCGCCGAGCGGCTCCAGATTACGTCGATTACGACCAGAACATCCGGTGATGATAAGTGGCCGTTCAGCTTGCATAGCATCGGATGGAAGCACAGTCGGTCCAAGGGACACCCACTTATCTTGCTGTAGAGAGTATGGCTCTATCTCTTCTGCGAGAACCTCCCGTGCGCTGGCGACATAGACTAGACCCTTGGGCATAGAATTCGCAAACTGCAAAGCACGTCCAATCGTCTGTTTGATGTTAAGTCCAGTGCGAACCTCACCGGTGTACCTGCAATACTGTCGCACAATGGCCTTCTGATCAGGAACTTCCTGTAGCCAGTGCATGTATTCTGTCCGGGAGACCGGGAGTTCTCCCGACTCTGTGTATGGACACAGGCCTGCAAAGCTGAAAACCAGTACATGGCCGACGCTTGCGTTATGGACACCCGCCCTGGAGCCTGAGTACCGACTTCAACGTGCACGAGAACAGCTTGCAGCCATCCTACTACTCAAGCATACCCATCCGCCACTAGATTGCAGTGATTTCGGAGGGCAGGTGATCATTCTGGGCCAACGGGTAGGTCGCCCTCTTTTGCCTTTGACGATAGCCTCGATGATCGATGGATGATGGGACCCGACATTGACGAAACAAACCGTTATGCCGGCCTTTTCAACGTAGTGAGCGCTAAAGCATCATGGATAGACGGCTTAACGTACCCTCCCACAGCCCCTCGAACAGCGCGAACGCTGTTGTGCCCCTAGGTACTTAACACGTTAGCCGTGTAGTCTTTGAATCGAGGTATACATCAATGAAGTAAGTACTACCTCTTCGAATCATTCGGTAAATCTGTTATCGCGGTGCACTTAGAAGATAACGATCGGCTGTAGTTAGTTCTTGAGGCTGAAAAGGTTGAATTGGAGAGTGCCCTGTGCGTGCTCGACGAAGAGGCGAACTGTGAGAGGTTGCGGACGCTGGAGTAGTGATATGCCGTTTGGAAGGCATGCGGGGATTGCCTTCAACCAGCAAGCAGGAGAAACACCCCTCGGACAGTCATGCTAGAGTGCGTCGCTGGTAGTGAGCATCTTCGTAGCCACGTGCAGAGATGAAAGAGAGGTGCCATGTGTAAATCGGCCGAGAAAACCGCCAATACAAGGATAAGGTTTACTCAGTCCTCAAAGATCCGGGAAGTGCGATTAGACATGATAATTTTAACGGTCTGGCTTAGGTACCTACTGAGCACATCTCCCCTACCTACTAGTCTAGATCGGTAGGCTTTTAGGACCCTAACTATACCTAACCCCCTTGCAGTTAATCTTCACTGCGTGAACTAGGTAATGGCAGCAGCCGAACACTCCACTCATAATCTCATTAATCAGTTAGTCTGCCTGGCCACCACCTTAGGAACCGCCGCAGCAGGTCCTGATGTAAAGTTCCTTTGGCAGATCATAAGTAAAATATGTTCTATTCTGGCAATATCAGTGTTGATGTATTGCGCGTAAAAGCCCCAGATTGTTAGGTGAGCACATTCGCTATTTATTGGGTTTGCGCCCGGATTCGAGCAGGCCTCTCTGTATCTACGCGAAGCATGGATTGAGCGCGCCAGCTTGTAACCCCCCATTTCACTCTAGTCCTTCTTCTTTTCATTTCAAATATTTGTATAGGAGAAGCTGGGCTCGGAATGAGAGGCCAGTCAGCTGATCGCCTCCGAAAGAATACTACCTAGTAATCTAGGATGCACAGGTGGCCGCTTCTAAGCGAGGTGTCCGGTCGTGGTCAAAAGACAGCACAGCCGACATAAGCTGCGGGAAATTCCCCGCATTGCTTCAACTCACACTAGCCTGCGGATCTTTAAGTAGCAAAAGGGCCATAATGAGCCTCGATGAAAGGGCAAGCGGGCTATGCCACTATTGCACCCAAATTCCTCTCGATATTAGCCCACCTAAGGTGTTCGGGGAATGGAGTCTAGGTACCCTCGGCAGGGTTCGGCAGAGCAAATGTAAGCTCTGCCGCTTGATTCGGTTCGTGTTGTACGAGGCGGCAAGAACAGCGTTATCCATTTTGAGCGATCCCGATATCGAATTGACGCTTCGATGGACCAGGCATCCAGGGTACTTCACCCTAGGAGCATCGTCCATAATCGATCCGACAAGCCTCGCCCTGGGAGTATCATCCATAAAAATATGCTACGTGCGAAACCCAGACACGGACTGCCGTATTGACGAGGCCTTTTATTTGACGCCTAACGTTGGCCAAACTATCGACTTTCAACGGATCAAGGCGTGGGTGGGCCAGTGTAAGGACAAGCATGTCGAAAACTGTAAAATGTTTAGGCGCGCGGCTCACTATGGCAAACTCATACAGGATTCATATCCCGAACTAGATCTTTTGCGCTTCATCGACGTCCGGGACCGGTGCATTGTCGAAACCAAGACCATCAGCCCATACGTTGCTCTTAGCTACGTCTGGGGTACGGCCGTCAATCTACGTCTGACGACTTCCAACAAGGCGGAATTGACCCAGCCAGGGGCTTTACATCATCACCGGACTCGAATACCCCGCACAATCAGCGACGCAATGTTCTTGGCGCGGGAGATTGGTGAGAGGTACCTCTGGTGTGATGCTCTATGTCTCGTTCAAAACGATCCAGACGACTTAAACCGGGGCGTCAAGATGATGGATCTGATCTACGAAAACGCCGAGTTGACGATCGTGGCTGCCTGCGGTCATGACGCCAATGCTGGCCTCCCTGGGATCCGCAAAGATACACGGTTTAAATCGAGATTCAACAAGGAGATCATACCTGGTGTACGGCTAGGCTGTTTTGTAAGCCTGAGCCAGCGAATGAAACATTCTTTATACAACTCGAGAGCGTGGACGTAAGTGCTCTAACCTGCGGTCTTCTCTAAAAAAAAGCGTATGTTAAATAATTAGTTAGGTTTCAGGAAGACCTATTATCTGCACGGTGCTTGTTTTTGATCGACGAGCTAGTTTATTTTCGATGCCGCTCTTCTACACTGTTCGAGTTCTTTGACCCTGGATTGGACAACTACACAGGCGAATGGGACAACGAAGTCACGCTGTTGCCGGGGACTATCAAAATGGATGATCCAATCGTGGATTTCCAGAACATGCTCCTGTACTACGGTCAACGGGCTCTTACAAACCAACAAGATACTCTAAACGCAATGGGCGGTATCATCCAGAGGCTGTCGAGGAGAATGAAGTGCCGATTCCTTGAGGGCTTGCCTACGGCATCGTTCGACTTGATGATCCCGTTTAGGTGCTTCCTTACGGTACTGCACAGAAGGCGTGGATTTCCCAGCTATTCATGGGCGGGCTGGAGAGGGTCTCTCGACTGGCCGTCTATGCCCGATGCTGCAAATGAATGGCTCGAGACAAGCACCTGGATTGTATGGTATAAGAGAAGTACTCACGGCGCACTAAATCTTGTTTGGGATATTCTTGCGAATGAGGATTTTCCCTATGGCAACTACGAGTATGTCGGATATAGGAAGAGACGGCCGTTCAACCCGCCCGTGGCCCTGCCCTTTCCTACAGGCCGCATACGGCCGACTGAAGAGCTAGGCCATTCCCTCCCAGTTTTGAATTACCAAGTCTTGCAATTTTGGACCCTATCGGCTTTTTTTAATATTCGTATAGTAGATAACATCGAAAGTTTTGCTTTGGTCATTGGCAAGTCCAGAACCACGTGTGGTGCTCTGTATCTCGACGATCTAGAAGGATCGGTCTTCTTTGAGTCGGCGGGATCGTATGAGCTAATAGCCATTTCTGCAACTACGATAGATCTTTGGGAGGACCGTAAGAGTATACTGAACGACGTCGTTGACAGTGAGGGATTTCTTGACACCGACTGCTACTACACTGTGATGGTCCTGAAGTGGTGCGAAGGTCTGGCAGAACGACGTGGGATCGGCCTTGTCCGGCAGAAGGATTTTATCACTGAGAGCCTGGCGCCCGGCGTGTGCTGGAAGGAGATTCTCCTTGGCTAGATATTAGTAATGGGGAGTTTAGGCTTTAAATAGAACGACCTTATTTACTAGCGGCTTTACCACCTGTTATACTTGTCTTTGTTTATATGAGCCTATTAAAGATTGCTAGTTACAAACATTTTATAGAGCGAGACCTGGAATCAGACCACGTTATAGATAATCTGCATTATATAAAGGACAGTATATTATGTGACCAGTTAAATGAATGCTCACGATGTTTTTCGTGGTTCACGCACCATGCAGCAGTCTGTGTATGGTTCGCCGTCAACTACAACACTGAACGTGTCTTGCGTTTCAAATCCGAACCGTTGGTACGTCGGTTTGCCAAGAGGCGACGCCTCAACATAACTCAGGTGCCCCGTCTGGTCCGCCTGCTTACAGAATTCAGTCATCAGGAGGGTTCCTGCGCCTCTGCGCTGGTGCTTGGGCAAGGTTGCAAGGACACCTATGTCTACAAAATAATTAGCACTATCGTATCACGCTGTTTGTTCTGTGTCTAGTAACTTACACCAATGCTCCTCCTCGCCCATTATCTTCTTCCTTTTTGCTGTTGCTTTGCTAGTAGCCTCCTCGAATAGCGCGGCATTCCCATCCACGGGCCACATGGTGGGTTTCATCTGCGGAGGATCAGTGTGCGGCGAGCTCCATTTAGCGAAAGCTATGATCTCGTCTGATGACTGCACCGACCCATCATGGCCCTCCACGACTTTGTATATTCGGTTATGTGGCTTCTCGATATCGCTTTCCAGGCTCTTCCTATACCATTCGCGGACGCTGGGTACATTGGGCTTCGCACTCAGGACCAAGGGGCTCTTGAACGTGTTGAAATACAAATCGACTAGCTGAGGGATATCCGCCTTTTCTGCTTTTACGAGGCGTAAAGGCATAGTGTAGGCCACTCTTTAGAAGCGCAACTATGTGAATCAGAGCAGGAATTCGTGAAGAGTCCTAATAACAGATGCTAAAGAGAGCAGTGCAGCTCTAAAACAATGTGTAACCAATAACCTAACGCAAAAATAATTCAGAGTGCTGTGCTGATCGAGCCCGCAAAGGTGTGGTGATAACTGTTAGAATAAGGGGTCAGTCGAAGGTATGAGCAGAGTCTGTGTCACGACCGGGCTACAAAGCAGAGTGGAAAGGGCATCTATTCCAAGAACCAACTATAAGGACAGAATGAAACCTTCTCCGCGTGGTTAACTGATATCCTTAAATACTACCCCTCATCGGAGATACTGCCTATCGCTGAAGACCCCGACAGTCTGCTCCACAACTTAGAGCCCACCAAACAAATTTGCCTGAAGAACACCACAGGGCTAGAGCATCAACTTGCTTTACACATTATTACAGGTTTATCACTGAAACAATGTTAGCGCTCACTCCCTGGCGCAACATACACCACTTTTAAAACTAACAGGTTTAGTTTATTTGTCAATATAACAACTCCCTTTCTTAATTAACACACCTGCCGTTGAATATAAGTTATTTTAAAGTTAAAAGGCTAAAATATATCACAAAGATTATAGGCGTATATATATCCATGGTTATGTAACTGACTTTTTAGTGCGAAGTTAACATTACAGTATTTCAGTGATAAACCTGTAGAGCAGAGTCTACACATGCCCCACGAACAGACTCAATCTCCTGTCATCTAATTGGGGCGCGCAACCGAGTGTACTATACGTAACCGCGGGTCCCAGCCTTGCGACGACAAGCAACAGTGCTTTAATAGAGCCCCAGCCATCTATACTTCATCCCATCTTCTTCTATTTTCATTAAATTTCCAGAGAGAACGGAACTCGGCGCCTGCATAAGAGCATTGCTCCCTATTTCGCCGAACAGCTTTCACCCCCTTGAAATTGTCGAGGGAATACGGTGAGATCAAATCAGGGAAGTCACACAAGAATATAAGTCAGCACAAGATGCGACAAGAAGAGCCCGCCTCTGTTGCACTTGATTGTGGCTACTATGTAGGCTCAGATAACGAGTGCGAAGTGGAGACGGAAGCTGAGCCTGTTGAGAGGTACCTTAATAAGGGGCATCTCAATCCCCCCTTCTTCTGAATGCTTTTCTTTCATATTACACTTTCTTTGGAACGTGGTTGAAATATTCTTAGAGTGCCTATGCCAGATACCGTTATGGCTGATATAGGACCTCTAGGGACTGGGACTGGTACTGCCCACTTCAAATAGGCCAAGTGCCTGGATCTAGCCCTCAGTTTTGCATTGAGCGCAAACTCGACTGGGAAGGCTACTTGACGGTCTGACTCGCACGTAGTCTGGCCGAAGACGGGCTTATTGCTCTCAAGATCATGAGCCTAAGCCGGCGCGGAGATTACGAGCGTCAGATGAATGATGAGATCATTCGAAGGACCGAGCAAAATATTTCCGACACATTATTACTTACCAAGCAGTTTTCCATATCCAGCGCCGCAGAGTCAATACTCATGGTGTACTGGTTTTTCCCTGGAGCGGCTCAAGTTTAAAATTGTCTATTTTGAACTCTCACCTTCTCTCTGGGTACTTGCGGCGAAGCATTTACTCCTACGTTTGAAGCGCCTGCATGCTGCTGGTATCGTACATTCGGGTTAGTGTCACTCACTAAACATGTTTCACTCTCTTCTAAAGAACTAAGAGGTCGTATAGATATTAATGATGGCAATGCAATGTGGGACATCGGTTCTGGATCTGATTACTGGATAGCCGCTGAACTTTATCAGTGTCGAAATCACCTACAGCCACGGTCTCAGTTTCGTGTCTCGCTTAGTAGGCGCCCTGGGTCAGTTTCCAGCCGAATGGGAAGGTTGTTATCTCGATAACAAAGAGTATGATCGGTGGTATGATCAGACAAGTCAGATGCCTCGAACCCACCACAGCTCGGACTTGGAGACTCTCGAACACAGGACTGATCGCTTTCGACCTGAAATTAGTCCTCGGGAGCACGAGCTTGTACTGGAGGTCTCCCGTAAATGGTTTAAGTATCTTCCTAAGAAGAGAATTACGGCCGCACGATTATTGGAAGACACGTCATGTAATGATCTTCTAGCTTTGTTTTAGACTTGACCTATAGTTTAATTATGTGGGAACACTATCAAGTTGCACCTCTACCTAATTATACGGGGAGATTAATACCATAATTTATTACAATAACTTTTTTGCCTATGAGTATTGACACGAAAAAAGCCCGAAGCTCTAGCGATAATGCCGGAACTGATCCTATCACTCGCCGGATAATGATGTGTGACCAGGACTACTGGTGTACAGGCTAGATGCTTTAATAAGGCTAGTTCCTCAGATCCGCTTGCTACCTCAACCCCAGTAACTCAGACGCGGGGACTGCTATCTCAATCACGATCACGCCGACTGTGACCCAGACAGAAGAAACCGTTGTGTCGACTATCTTCTCCACTACGCCTTCGCTAACCGCGATGACCACTTCTACCGAGACTCAATCACCAACGTCTTCAGTCTCGGTTGATTCATCCTCAACTATGACCTTACCTCCACCTCATTTGTGACTATAACGCGTCCAGCAAGTTCGGAATTCACTACTACATAAACAATCAGGGTCACTCCTTCGGTGTCCTCAACTACATTGCGCAGGTCGTCCGGGAACGGCGACAGCCCGCCCGGAACTGACATATCCCCAACATCCACTGTCCCTGATCCCGATGGCACACCTACAGGGGTAGAAACCATCCCCATAACTTCATTCCCCCATCATGGCGGTCATCGACACGGCAGAGATGGTCAAGACGGGATGGTCGTGGCGGAGATAACAACAGGTTGGTGGCGGTGATGAGTATACCACAGGCTGACCCTACGTACACCGATTCACCCGAGTCTAGTACAGTTACCGTTACAGAAACAGAGACCTTGGTATCAATCACGACAACAATAGCAACAGTAACGAATATAGTCACTATAACTGTAGCCGCTTAATCTTAGTTAATTAAAGGGTAGGTTAGTGACAACAATAAATCGCTAAGTCAATTGACTTCGACCAAGGGTTTGATTTTCATCTTTCTTATTATTATTAAATCCCTCAGTTTAGCGTTGAAGTCCCAGGAGGCATCGTGTTAACTAAGTATATAATCTCCAGCATTTTTAGTACCACTGTATGATGTATTAACTTTGCCTTTAGATTAGTATACACTCCCTTAATACGCGGTGACTCAATAGCGATGAATTGGAAAAGAAATATTCTTAATTCCCTCCTCCTGAAACCACACAGTGAAAGCCGTGCTATCGAATTTATCACAGTATGCTAACGATGTGATTCACTGTCCAAACTCATTTATGATTTAATAACGCGTTATGATACTGGATATCGTGAGTAGTTAAGGATAAACATGCCGACACAAGCAATCACTCTTAATTAGATCGTTCATACCCTGACATGCAAAAGGCCTCTAACGCGTCGCCAACGGGGTACGGAAGTATGGTTGAACTACTATACGCTCAATAATTTCACGACGCGCAGAGAATAGGCACTCGTCCTTGTCCCTGAAATACCAGCAGGCAAGTGTATAGCAACGACCTGTATGAGATTCGACGTTGATGGGTCCAGTTTGCCAACGAGCGGATCGCGGGCACCTATGATCTCCTAGCATCTCGACATCACACCGCACCAGTCTTAACTAGCGCACGGCTGGCGGGTACCGAAGAAACCTATGAATATTACGATTTGGCCACCTAAATCCAGTCTCTCGGCGTAGGTAGTGGTTTATCAAGTTTCTGACAGAACAGCCTAGGCTAGTGTACATTAGTCGCCAGGCAACGTGACGGCAGGTCTTGTTATCTTGGCGCTGGTGCTTTTCCGCTACGAATTTCGCTCGGACGGCCGAGGAAGATACCTACGGTTAATCCCTATCTTCGTCCATGTCGGGGCGCACTTGACGTGCGCCACTTCCCTGTTACATAGATAATGTAAGGATCGCGGCAGACGAAGGTAGACAGCCGGAAAGCCGAGACAGGAGCACGTGCGAACCAGGTACCAACTACGCCATACCTATTCATTCTCCGGCATGGACCCATGAGACCTTGTTGAGAACGGAGGGCCCCAGCATTCGCGTGGATGAGGCAGGTAGTGTAGGTGCTCCTACTGGAGACAAAGGCACCAGGTATACAGGGAGTGCGTTGGCGGCACAGGGGCGTAAGAGCGGTCGCATTGGCAAACAGTTCGCGCGGTCTTCCACCGCGCTGCGCTGAGTGAGATTGAGCCGCATCAGGAAATATATGAAGGATCTCGCGTCCCGCTAGTCTAATTTGCGTCAAAGTGCCGACCGCAGGTTTCCGAAGAATTATGGGTCGGCAAGCCGTCGCTCATCGAGAAATGGATGGAGCAGCTAGCCAACCATGATTGCCAATTCAGGAATCGATCGTCCCCAAAAATGAACAGGCTGCTGCATTCTGTCTAGTGGAAATCATCTATGTACAGTAAATAGGTGCCTTGTTCCCAGGCGGGTAGGCAGTAAGCACTAGTGTATATATTAAACAAGTAGCGCAGACTCTATTTCAGAGGAGGAAAAGTAGTTATTTTAGGTTAAATAGCACATTGCAAGTTGTAAACCTTTATGCATAAGTCAGTTTCAAAACTCTGGCCGACTCAATTCGGCCAGGTAAGCGCTCAGTCTCTCCCAAGATCTCCCAGAGGTTTTGTTGAGTGTAGCGTAGCATCGCAGACTTCCAACGGCAACGAGATAAACGGTACAAGGGTGCCATGCAACTTTTCCTGTCAAGATCCTTACATGTACACTTGACTGCACCAAGCAAGATCGGATTCTTCCGCCAGACAGATAGCAGTCCCCGCACACCTACGTCACACGGGAGCCTTGACATGCATAGGTTTTTTTCTGTCCCTGTTGTCATCCCGTGGAGCAGGGCTGGTGCAAATCCGAAAACGAGTTTGGATGATATAGTGAGTGGGTGGTGCTCCCAAATTGAGATATTTGTTAGATGAGACTATGTCCACCTGTCAGGGAGGCGATAAGATGAGTGAGATAGCTCGCACAAATCTCTGAAATGCCTGTGCTGCAAAATCATTTTATATCGGCAAAATCTCAACTCACAGGCTGACTTCTAGCCCTATCAAGCCAATAGCTTACACGGTAATGTATAGAGCTGTCGGGACCACGGACATACACGCACGCTCTACGGAAAACGGAGATATTTATCACCCCCAACCGAACTCGGTTTCTTAATTAGCGTACCTAGGTATAATGATATGCAGTGTGTGCATGCGATGGGGAGTTGTTTTACGAGGGGAAAGTTCACCCTCGGCGGACTAGGTAAGCAATGCCCCTTGCGCCACGAGCTTCGACAACAGTGCTTACCTACTAGGACGGAACCAATGAGATTATGCGATGTCACTATACGAGTATACGGATCCGAAAACCGCACCGCGGATTAGTAATTGGGACGCGCCGTTTTCCCAACAAAATAGCTGCTTGGCTGCTTTGGATACTAGGTATGCCTAGAGATCGACCTATATCGCCGGTTTAGGTAGTCCCCGGGAAGCTGTTCATATCACTATCCTTGTCAAGGAGGGAAAAGCCGTTGTATTAATACCCACGAGGAGTTTAGGTATTTGAGATTCCCATCATAGTCGTAATACTTAGCGTAGATGCGGCCTCAGGAACTGTGACAGAGATATAAACACATACATTGACTTGAGACAATCGAGCATATATCTCGAATGGATTCCCCCTTCCTCCAATTTCCACTCTCCAAAGACTTATCATAATATATCTACCTAATACATGATCCACGCTTAAGAGAATATTGACACTACTCGAGCCACCAGGAATCATGTATAACACAAAAGTCCTCCTATCCCTAGCCGTCCTCGCGGAGGCGTCCATGGCCCTGGCACCAAGCTCCGTCTGCGACGGCCTAGTGAGCGAACTCCTAGGGGGTGCTCCCACGCCGGCTCCCGCTCTCGCATCGGCCATCAGCAAAGACAGCACCGTCGCGGGGTCGAACAATCTGCTGGCCGCACCCCAGGACTTCGTCCACGAGGTATGCAGTTTCGTGTCTGAGCTGCCGCCATCACTATTGCCCGAGTTCGCAAGCTACGGCTCGGCGCTGCTGCACTACGCCAGCACCGAGATCACATCGTACGACGCTCTCGTTACCTCGTGCGTGACCACGGGTCCGGCGGCGTCGTCCATCACCAGCTACCTCCACTCGCTCGTCAGCGCCACGACGCCGCTATGCCGACCCACAGGGGCCGCTGCTGGCGCCAGTAACGGCACCGCCGCTGTTACGCCTTACCCGACCGGCACCGGCGCCGTTCCCACCGTGACGAGCAGCACCACCAGTCTGTCGGTTCCTACAGCTGCCGCCGCTAGGGTTAGCGGTGTGCTTGCCGGCGCCGCAGCCGTCGGCGGCATTCTCGGTGCCGTAGCACTGCTATAAATAGCAGACGGATGAGCAAGCGAAGTGTGACGATAGTATATACTCTCCATGTCACCATATCGAAGAGTTTGTTTGCCTGGAGAACTCGGCCTACATTTTGTTAAGATTGCGCGTTTGTCAAGGATGAGGAAGAAAGTCATGACTTGGATCTGCAATGTTTTATTCTTGATCAACGTCAATCTAATAATCTAGCATATGCATAATTAGACTAAAGCGGGATCATTATTCTACCCTTTATTCTCGGGCTATGCAACATAGTGATTTACACGGGACATGATCAGCATCTCCATGAATAGTCCAACGATACCGGAGCAGTGCCGGAGGATGGCTGCAATTATCGTCCCTATTATTACGGTAGGAAGGGGTTTGGATCCCCTTAATTAGCTATTGATCTCTTTTGATCATATAACCTCCCTACGTGTTTCATAATGTATGTCTTATTACATGGGGTTGCAAACAAACCATTAATCTTAGTTAGTATAATTCCAACAGCATTCGTTTGTCCCGGCGGCTACTTGGGCTTGATCGTCGTGAGATCTGGGCATATTTGTTGCCCAGTATAGGTAATACTGTGCGAATAATTTTTCTGCCTCCATGTGTAAGTGGAATCGAAGCTGAAATGTTAAATGACAGGGGGTAGAATGATGATCGAGATCTCTGATCCAGATTCTGTATGCCTTAACTCACTTCTTGGGCCGTTCAAACGATATCAAGTGCTTATCAGTCTCATCATTCCAGTTCGCCAGCTTGTCAACGTCTTCCTCCATAATGCACTCTGTTTACTCTTATAATGGGATATCGCGATCATCCAAGGAGCGCTAGTCTTAGACAGAAGCATCCGAGTTATACGGGTGCTAATCATCTTGGTTAATTACCGAGAGCCACATCGCGAACTCGTGGGGGTACTGCCAACTTGCCTAGCTGAATCAAGTCGTTATACAGTCCACCAAGCTTAGCGCCCTATGTACTTCGTAGGTTTAAATATGCACGTTAGACAGCTGCATAAAACGTGTTTCTCGCTTATATGCCAAGAGATGTCTTCCAATCCAATTAGGCAAGTACCATCACAGATCAATCCCTTTGAGGAGTGATTCAGCAGCAAATCTGCCAAGCCTTGATGCACCCAATCGAAATATTATATTTAACAGTACACTACTTTTAGCTTGGTGACATTTTGCAGATAACGGAAGTACTGGTGATAACACTTGCCCACTCAACTTTTACTAAACTTTGTTAGTAGGAACCAAGAGACATCACACGGCAGAACACCACATTGCAATACCTACGCCAACATCAAATATCGGAATTTCGATCCCGTTGGGTTTGGGGTTCTCAACAACATGCTTCTCTACAGAAATCAAGACATGTCGGAATTAGAGAGCCAGAGATCCCGTGGAGAAACAAAGCTTCTGTCCAAATTCGTATAATATAGACAGTCAGTCGAAGATGCGAGGGCCCCTTTAGATAAGATGCGCGGGTACTGTATTTCTTCTCCTATGTATCCCCGACGATACTTCGCGGTGCGTCATCATCCTCCGCCTCGGTGCGGGATTTAGCTATGCCGCCGTACGAATGGACAAGGCTCAAGACAACTAGGGGAAGGAGACCAAGCGCACCCAGGAGGAAAAACGGTAGACCAAGCGAGACTCCTCTCAGCCCATGAAAATAGCCAAGCCAGAAATGGCCCTGCTGGCAAAGATCTAACCTCTTCGACTACGCTAACGACGGTAAATACCTGTAAGGTCTGATAAGGCTCGACGAGAGCAGAAACAAGTAAACGGTATAACGGGCTGATCCCGGTGCTAAAGGTTAAGACGACTGTACCGGAAATTAAAAAAAAAAGTAAAGTTGGGCTCGTTAAGAAGGAAATAGCCTAGACTAGCAAAAGCAGTAGATACTTATACAAGGACAAGATCCTGCTGGGAAGCCGGAAACGTGATGTAAGAAAACGAGCTGCTGTACTTAGATGAACCTGGCAAGACTACCCCGACAGCGATAATGTTGAGTCCCCGTTGAATAGCGAGAATGAACCCAGCGTCTTCTATCGACCTTTTAAACCGCTTGCTGTAGTACTGGATAAACAGCGACCCTATGCCGGTCGGCAATGGCGCGGGCAGCAGGGAGACAACCAAGAGCAGGACCACGGATCGCTTTGTAAGCACTGCATGTAAGTCCGAGCCATAGAGAAGACGAGTGAATCTGGATGTAATAGTGCTTCGCCATCCTCGGTGCTTCGCCCCAGATGAGTCCCCCTCGCGCCTGATGACTCTGTTCAATCAGGAGAAGTCTCCAGTGTGAGGAAAACAACGGCGCCGACGAGCGTAGTAGCCACCAGACTCAGCGACATGGGCACCCACGGCGACCACACTTCTATCAGTTTCGACGCCAGGGGCGGCCCAACGAAGACGGCGAGAGTCCCGGCGAGTGACGAGAAGAAATACCACATTGCCCTTCGCCAATCAGCACGTGCATCCCGTACGAGGTCGGGTTAATACATGTCTCTCTCACCTAGTCTGGGGCTAGCACAAGTGCTGGATTCCAGGATCGTAGAATTAACCTACATGGCACAACTGGCGATCTGCAAATTGGCTCCATTTGTTCAGAATTTCTGACTGCTGTTCGCTAGAAAACGAGCGCTCTGTGGAGTTTCTTGACTGGTCGCAGCTGTGCGCGGTAAGTCGTTTCTTCAGTAAGTCTCGGCAAAAGTCTGGGCCGTTTTCAAGAAGATGAAAAATAGAAAGCCGCGTGCCCTGTAACGGATGCCGCTTCACAGTTTCGTAATTTATATCCCCTTCGATATACATTGTAATTTCGCATTTTTTGGAAGAAATATCGTCACGCGTAGCGCGTTACAGACGGTTTGAGGTTTGCCGAGGAGGGCGAAATCCATTGTAGCAAGTCTTGCTTTCGGTTGTAGATCGCCAGCGCTAGGTCGTCGCCTGGGCCGTCGCGCACTGGCCATACATGGAACCGGCGGTTGCGGTATGGCCCTTTGTCTTGTTGATCATGCTTAGCCCAGAGATACATAGCACTCTTCCACTCTACCCTGCTGATCCAGACCGTGTCTTGAATATCATGAAGACTAAACACGAGCCCAGCTACAATCTCATCAAGGCTTATGTCGGATTGGGCCAACGCCTTACACTTAAAGCTCCAGAGATGGACGTGTTAGGAAAGAACTTGCTGGCCAAATAACATGTCGAGTTCGATGGGCCGGGATGATGGAAAGTCGTCGAAGTCCGCGTCTTCAAACACCCCGCACCGCCACACGCCACAACGGCAAACGCAAAACAAACCCATAAGTTAACTGACCATACCCATGAAAAGAACTGTGAACCACGGCAGGTGCTCCTTTCAACGCTGTCTCAGCACCGACGACCCTTGTGACTTCAAAAATCCTCCCAGTCCTCAATAAGAACTTGCCGCGAAACTACTCATCCTCCATGCTTTGCGACATGAGGGCTATGTATATCTGTTTCTGCCTCTTAGAAATGCGGGCTAGCACAGGTCTCGCGGTTGACTGCTAGCCGGCAAGGGTTTATGATAGTTGGCGCATGGTGAATCGAACACCTTAAATAGCCAGAACGTGACTACATGCATACGCCGCTTCGGGTACTGCTAGTAGTGCTCACTACGTGGCTAGAGCCTCTCCCTCTTAGCGCACCGCGGTGTTATCGGCGGGCAGCAGAGCAAAACAACGGTGGGTAGGTAGCGCTTCGCTGGGCCGCTAAAGTCGTTAATTAAAATCAAGGCTATTAAATATGCATATCAGTAATACCTGGCTCTTTAAAGAAAAATGAGGAAATCCCAATGAAACACAGTATAAGAGTAGACTCACAAACCGCAACGAAAAAGATAAACAGCTGCATACAATAACAGATATCATCGTTTTCTTTAATCCTAGGCGGTCTTACACGATATAGCGAGCGCTTATCGTTATCGCTATCGGAATCAGAATCGGAATCGGAAGCCCGACTATGCAGTAGTTTATAAGGCTGGACGAAAATACTCCATGCTAGCTAGCTGTTTAAACTATAGTTAACTAAGGCCACTATACTTGCTATAACTATCAGATGTCCTTAGTCACGATACGCCCTTATATGCAGGTGCTCTCTGAAAAACTGAAGAAAAAAAAAAGTTTGAGACCCATCGTATGATGTTCTTTTCTGATCAGTGCTGGGACAAGGGTATTTGACTTCGTGAACGATTTTAGCTCCTTTAAGTATAGTCTATCTCCAGACCTCTCATGACCGTGGGGGCTGAAATCCCACCCAATAATGAGACAAATCTGATGCACCGTCTTCTGCAACCCCTCCTTCTATTATGAAACTCATGTTTTAATTTAGTTTTCCATTCGTCAGCGCTTCTAGGCGCTTCATACCTGTTAAATTCAAGTTGCGCGCATCTTTCAACCACTTGATCTCAATCTACGCTATCTGCCCTCTTGAGTAGACATAATCGCGGAGAACCCAACTTGAGTTGCTATAGTAGCTCAGCACGATGGCTACAGATACAGCCTCTCTAGTAGCCAGCTGGCTCTCTTTCGCTGTGACGGCCGTCGGCCTCGGCGGCTTGATTACGCAGGCCAGCGCCATTAATGACAAGCTAGATCCCTTCCACGCGAGCCGGACTGTGGAGTATCTGGGGATCTGGTTCCAACGACAGCCGGCGTTTCCGTGGTGGCTGATCACGAGGCCGCCGCCGCAGGGGCCCATTATCATGGCGAAGATGTCCGAAGGGTTCTGCGGCACCAATGCTCTCCATATTGCCCGCATCCCCTTCGGGTTTCCAGGCAAGGCCGGCTGGTCCCTAATTCTGGCCATGCTCCACGCCGAGTCGCCGATGAGCCGGATCGCCGCCGCAGCGTCGTCACCATCTAATGACGGCGGTGCTGATCCAGCGGAGAAGGCTTCCTTGGAGTCTGCCTTTGCGGCATCAAGCCGTGGTGGTAAAGTCAAAGTCGAGAATGCCGTTGACTGGGATTTTCTTCCCCGGAGGCCACTGACTCGCCACCAGTCGTGCGCCTGTATCGCCATCTCGAGAACAACTCTTATTACGATGCTGGTGATAACAAATGGGCGGCCGGTTTTCCAATACAGCGACGCGACAGGATTTCGTGCGGGTTACGCGTCATATTGTGGGCAGTGGTGTGAGTGGAAATTAGCCCCGTCATGATATATGCAGCCGCCTACTTTCTCCTCGCCCTCTTACGAAATGATCCGGAAGAGAGCTATAATTCCACAGTTACATTTCCTTTCTTTCTTTCTTGTTGGCTCTGCTTGCATCATCCTTACTAAGGCGCTTTTTGTAGATATCACTTGGCCAATCGGACAAGAAGCATACGTCAAGTTTGCAGCCCACGACTCCATCGGCAAGACGGAAGTCTTACCGCGGAGTTTTGTCCAACGTGTAGATCGCTGCGGACAAATGGCGTCAGGGGTGGTCTCAGCATCATCTTCGGACCTAGCCGTAGCCTTCTGCGGGCGGAAAGCCCCCGGGACGTACCGACTCGAGCACGCCGCCAAAGGGTTCCAGGGCGCGCACGGGAGCCGGCACCTGTTCAATATGATGGGCGGAAAAGCGTACGAGATCGATTTTATGCTCGCACGGCCGTTATTGTCTGACGACCAGCAAGTTGCGGGCTCAGAAAACCCCCTAGTCCTCGATCTGCCGTGCACGGAAAAGGGGGGCAAAGTTAGGATGATCGTGCCTGCGTATGAGGAGGCTATCATAAAGCACGCGTTGGACTGTTTGCCTTGGACCTCTTTGTCGTGGAGTCTACACCGTGGGCTGCGTGACATTCTCATGACGTATGCCAGGCCTGTAATGGACGCACATAGGGAGGAACTCGCTGAGATGCTTAGGACGACGGTCGTTAATAAAGCGGACCTATTGCGCGCTAAAGGATGGGACGCGCAGTTCATACGTAATAACATGGCGGGTATGGCGGCATCAGCTGTCTTGGCTGGAATGGGGAACTCGGGTGACTCCGTGAGGGTGGTCACGGATCTTGTGGCGGTTATGACTGGAGATTGGGATATATCACGGCTGGACGAAGTAAACTTTTGGCGACGACACGGGGAGGACCCTGAGGCGAAGCTTGATATGCAAGGTGTTGTGGCGTTGACAAAAGTGTTTGTGCTCGAATGGAGTCAAGAATTCGATTACCAGATGTATCACCATCTTCCTATTTCCTTGTACTTCGGTTAGTATTGTACGAATGCATTGAGATATAATAATCTAAACCGATTATGTGAAACGATGAACTCTTATTTTACGACTTGGAGAATAGAGTTTGTAAAGCGTCATCTTTCTTCTTCGGTACACGGTGTTTGCTATCTATACTAATCTTGCTTTCCTCTCCTCGCCCCTCTCGATTTATTTCACCCCGAGCCACTCGCCTTACGCTCTTTTCCCTACCCTGACCAGCCGGCTTCATCCCCGCTGCTCCGCGCCGCCTCGGCCTCCACCAGAACACACGAATCAGGGCAGAACACCTGTCCCGAGATGGCATAGCGCCTTTCACGATCTTATTAGTTGAAGAGCCGTGCTTTACCTGCTATAGGATGGTTGGCGATCTTAACTCATGTAGCTGCCCTCTTGTGATCATAGTGCATGGTGGGCTTGGAGTCGGGCATGAGTATCTGTTGCCCTTCGTCGAACTCTGACCGCAATACGGCATGCTCGTCATCCTCTACGACCAGATAGGGCTGCGGCTCGTCCACGCACCTGCGATACAAGGCTGGCGATAAGTCGTTCTGGCAAGAGCAGCTGTTCCAAGACGAGCTAGACACTTTGATCGACCACCTCGACATGCTTTCACGCGGCTTTCATCTCCTAGGCCACAGCCAGGGGGGAATGCTTGCCGCGGCATTCGCGGCTCGTCATCCCCCGGGTCTGCGAAGATTGATTCTCTCTTGTGCTCTGGTAAGCAAAGAACTGTCAAGAGAAGGCTTCCGCCTCCTACTAAACGAGCTTCCACCAGATTTTGACAGACAGCCGAGGAGACGGAGGCGAAAGGTGAATTTGATGGTGCTGCGTATAAGAGTGCCATGGTATACTACCAGACGACGCACGTGTGCCGTACTCAGCCCACCCCGCCAGAGCTGGTTGCGGCATGGAAGAGCCTGAGCGAGGACAATACGGTGAATCGTAACGTGTAAGTAAGATTCTGACCCTCTAGTGCACAGCTTGCCTTGCCTTAACAAGCCAACAGGAATGGCCGCTCAGCACTCGATCTAGACAGAGCCAATGCTAGGCAGTCCGTCATTGACCGCCTCGGCACCATGAATGTGTCGACTTTTGTGTACTATGATGAATACAACACCTCGCACCACATTGCCCAAGTCCCTTTCTTAGAGGTTATTCGACTGGTTCGGGCGAAGGTTTTCGCGGACAGAGAACATATGTGTCACCTGGAGGGGAGAGGGATTTAGGAGGAAGTCATTATATCTCTTCGCGAGTTTTTGAAAGACAGGGCGACCAACCAGACAGCAGTCATGCGTGACCCACGCTTGAGAAAAGCTTTAACAGACGTGCGGCGCAGCCGTGTACCTTGCGGCCCGAGACACTAGAGGCGGCTGATGACACAACGAAAATTGATGTGGCTGTGCTGATTGCGATCGCTGCCTATGGCGACGAGCTGCGGAATAATAGATGCTTGTGAAGTAGGCTAAGTTTATAAAGCGAATTGCTTGTAAATATACGTGACTACTTTTAGAACCGAACGTAAGCTGAGGGATGCTGTGATTGATATCACGGAAGTCCACCAGTCCGAGGTGGCATCGATGTCTGGAAATGGATTTTTATGAGGCCTCTACGCTAATAAACTACTGCAGCTCGAAAAGATACCCATACGCTTTGGTCAATTACACGTTCATCCCCTTAAGTGTACCTTGATCGCTTTAGGTTCCACCAAATATCATCACAAATTAATGTCCGATACCCAGAGCTATTGGGAAGAAGTTTGTTGTCCTTCATTAGAGCATGAATTTTACTCAGAGCCTGCACATACTGATGCATTTGCTCACAAGTAGGCCAACGGTTGTATAGGTGAGTCTTGACCTATAGATCTGGGAAGACCTTTTGAAGAAGCGAAAAAGTGATGTTGAATCTGCCTAGGCGAGACTCGGTTGTCATCTGATCATAATAAGCCTGCTGGACTAGGCGGTGAATTGATATTAGACCCGTTTCTACATTGGTTCTGATGAGAGAAAGACTGAGAAGCTCCGGCTTTGCCTCCTTAAATCTATATAAACAGTCGGCGCCATCTGGCTCTCTGTAAAATAGAAGCAGTCCTTGCCTCTCATCATACATCAAGAAATGACAACTCTCCCGGCAATCCTCTTCATGGTAAAATGAAGGGTATATGAGACTTGATTGACTTAATCAACTATTTATGAGTACGGTGGGAAGACCTCATTATATACACGAGAGCCCTTGTATGCCTTGGTACAGTACATGCTATGTCTCCCTTGACCTATTCCCTCAACACTTTATTCTCCTGTAAAAGCGATCTGTAAATCGCTTCAGGGGCTAAAAGACAAAGGATCTCTATCAGATGTATCGCATCAGGGTCGACACCAGGATTGGCTTTGTAATTGATGGTGGCAAATGCTGTCTCCTACACCGTACCGAGGTCCTTGGAATATGTAATATCGCGAATACCTCGCTGGCGTCTTATCTCAGCGCACGGCGGTTTTCTTCATAGTAGGGAAGAAACTCCTTGTTGTCATTAAACCGCCGAGATGCCTTGATATTTTTAGTAATGCTGACAATAGCTAGCGCGAGACCACCAAACTTTTTTGCGAGAGAGGCGGCAGCTTGTGCCTCTTCTGAGTTCACGGCTGCTCGGTCTAATATTTGAAGGATCAACGAGGTGCTCTCTTGGGTAGATAATGTTGTGACTTCCATCGAGAACATGGCAGTTGATTCAGCGAGGAGCTTGCTTCTGCATGTGATTAATACACCCCTTTGTCCAACCTTGGGTTGATTGCCTGTCAAAACTTTGTCATCCTCGACATTGTCAAAGATGACCAGCCGCTTTGTCTCTAGTATTGTGAGGACTAGTACATTTTAAGGAACATTGATTTAATGATGATCACTTACTTGCTGTTTGCAGCCATTGGAGGAATATATGACGGTTTTTGTCCGGGGTGTTTGTCTCTGAATACCCATCGGGTTGTAATTTCTCTGCCGCTTCTCAAAACTCTTCGCGACTTCGCCTTCAGTCTCACTGTAAATCCACAGAACGACTGAGGCTCCGGAGTTCCATCTCTGACGGGCATATCCCAAAGCAATCTGATAGTTTCCAATACCTCCAGTACCCCACATAGCCACCATTCGGATCATTAGGGACGAAGATGGGTCTTAGAAAGCTTCATCCATCCCACGTAGCTGATCTTCCCCGCTGTAGAATCCATGGTTGCGTTGGTATGGGATTGGGCTGCACGCTGCCAGTTTATCTGATTCTAGTATGGTTAACTTGAGCTGACCAATACGATGCGCGATATCAGCTTGCGACCTCGGATGTAACTTGGAGATACTGCGAGCTGCAGTAAGCTTCTGAAGTTGCTCTAGACGATTGGAAATAGTACGGAGATTCTCTTGGAATTGATTGTCCAGCTTCTCCTAAGAGGTGATGTCAGGAAATATATCCTGTATTACTTGATCTTCGTAGGGCTCTCTAGATGGACATTGAGACTGAATATCTGGCTAGGCGGATTAACGCGATGCGAATTGTTTCTAGAGAACGCGGGTAACAGGTCGTAGTATGAAAAGCCCAATAAAATTCTCAGTAGGGCTTGCCCTGTTATGGCAGGATCCGAATCTGATTGCGAGATTCGGGTAATCGCTCTGAGAATCAGTATTATATTACCAATGAACGCCTTCAATGTCCGCTGAGAACTATGTTGGGCAACCTATGCCCCTTGTTGATCAATGTACATAGCCTTGTGTCGTACTAGTGAATATGGAAATAATTTTGCCTTCACTCAAGTCAGAGGGGTTTCGTATGTTTTTGGAAACTGGCACATGTTGATCAGCAAGATTACGCTCTAGAATGAATTGATAGCTGAGTCAAATTCAGAGACGAGAAAAGATACCGCTTATAAATATCTCGATATTAAAGCTTGTGGTTCTAGTGTTCCTTGTAACGACGGGTTCACATTACGGTTGAAACCCGACTGGCTCTAATAGGGATGTTTAGGTAAAAAGAATCAACATTCGCAGGCAGCTAAACAGGATACGCTTTCCTAACGCTGTACTCATTTCATGATTACCCGCTACTATTATCCGGGCTTTGCGAGATCTGCTTTAGCGAAGTGTGGAAACATGCAATGGCAAGCACCAATCCTACGTTACGTGCAGAATCTTTGAGAGGGGAAGGTGGTCCAAAACACGCGAGACTATGTTTATAAGAACTAGTAGGTAAGTTATAAAATTTAATTGAATTAACGCAAACATCAAACTTTCAGATTTTGATTGAACTCATCCCCATACTTATCGCCACGCAATTAGCAGTCTTTACTGAAATGGCACACTTTTTACAAAGCAATATTATTCGCCTCTCAAGTTTAGCACTTGTTTTGGCTGTGGCGTGCGAAGCCACAATCTTCAAAACAGATGCAATTCTTGACGATGAGCCGGTAAATCTAGACCCATGGCCGACTGAACCCATTTGTAAGTCACAAGTTGCATAGCAGAAACATATAACCACCTGCATTAGGCGAAAAGAGTCAGTCTAACAAGTAGTAGATACCTACCCGCCTGCACAAGAAACTGTCATCACAACTGAGGGGGCGCCTCCTGGTGACTGTATACTCTCTGTCAACGTTAGATCCGGCAATGGTGGATACAGTGGCCTCAACTGCGGCCGCAAGATATGGACGACTACTGAGACGAGAACGTTAACGGTCGACTGCGAAGGGTGTGACAAGATTAGCATAGGCTCGGCAATCTGTTGTTGTCCGATGGGTGGGACTCATACTACGACTTTCCCAACAACACCGCAATATGCATATAGATTTGTGTGCGATACTACCACGGGTAGTGCAACCACTTTGGGACCTACTCCTACACCCACGCTTAAAGCTTAGTTGATAGACTGATGGCAGACATGATCTACATCCGAGACTTGAAGCAGCGCAGGCATTTTTGCTCAACGTTCAATTATAAAATTTTGCTTTCAGGCGATAACTAGATGATGCGAATATTGGTGATTTTATATTCAGGTACATAATGATACACCTAGAGATTCTGTAGTTTAACAAACGCTACATGAGCTTTTTAAGCGTAATATAGTGATTAAGAACCGCGAGACCAGCCTACTATCGATGCGGTGGAACTCCTCGAACATAGTGTAAAGTCGTCATCATGCTAGAATATATTGGTCCCTAAAATTACGAGTCCTCTGGGAACAAGCCACCGACCTAGGTCTAATCAAGGGATGTGTCTAGAATTTCGAGAGGAAAGTGACTAGCATATATACCTAGATTGTGGTGTCTTTTCCTATGCTCTCAGTTCAAGCTTACTGAAATAAAAAGAGGCTTTTTATCTCGTAATTTTAATTTTAATTTTTATAATTTTAAAATAACCTATCAATTTTAAAGTAAAGAAAAAACAAAAAATTTAACACTTAATCTAAGCTTTGTTTACGCAGGACCGCGAGGGGATAGAATCCGTTTAATTTGATTAGGGGTAGACGTAATTTAGTTCCCAGGCGAAAAACAGGTCGCACTCGACGAGTATGTAGGGAGACGGCCGTGGCGAATAACGGTGCTATCAGCGAGGCCGTGCGATGATGGGAAGGCCGAATTTCGGGGAAGTTAGGGTTAATTTAGGGTTAAGTTAGGGTTAAGTTAAGGTTAAGTTTCCAAGGAGCTATAACAAGACAAAATACTACACAGATCATAAGCGTTAGCCCCTAGATCCCTATTTAGGCGGTAAGTAAGTTGTCAGTCTAGCACACTCGGAGCAGACTACGAGTGTCTCGGCCATCTCAAAGGAAACGCTTCTCCCTGATGATGTTGGGTGTAGCTGCAGCGTATTGCGACGGAAGGGATCAAAGGGATTACCATCGAAGTAGAGTCCTTTATTAGTGCTATTATAAGGTCCCTTTCTCTCTGGCGACATCCTCATCAATCTCACCAATATTCAGGGATCATGGAAAGGGATACATATGTAAAAACGAGGAAGCACGAAGGCTACATAATCAATTAAGGGCAATAATAGACCGTGTCTATACGGTAAAAATAAACAACACCGCCGACGATTTCGATAAGCCTCGGTTCTTAGCACAAATTTTCATAATCAGTGAGACCTCACCTTGCTAAGTTAGTGATGGACATCGAGATTATTGGGAGAGTTTACCATTGTTTATCGCAACTATAAAGTCGATATATATACGTGGATACTGTTAGTCTTTAGAGGTTTTAATATTCCACACTATATTAATAGGGCAACACTGTATTTGCTGTGCTAAAATACTGCATCTGCTGTACTCACTTCAGCTTCAGCTGGAAACACCTGCCCTATTTATTAGTTTAATATATAGCTATTTTATATGTGTACTTTATTAATCCGTTAGATTATAGCTTAAATACTGGTTTAATCGGTTATTTTACTGCTATTTTCACGTTATCTGTACTATTACTTTTTTATTTTTTTACTTTTAATATAACTTTTTTAGCTTTTTATTTTTAATACAATTTTTTCTTTTTTAATATAACTTTTTTATTTACTTTTAATTAATTAATATTAAACGTTTTTTTGTTAAATCTATTAATTCCTATATATCCTGCACTTTTTTTAGCGTTAAAAATAATAAAGAACTTAATTAATAGTATTAAGAACTTTTTTAATAGTAGCTTTAATAACGAAAAGCTTTATAAAACGATAAAAAAGCTTTTTTTTAGCTTTTAATAATATATTTACTGCTATAACTACGCTATTATTTATATAAACGCTAATAACTATATAAACAGCAAGTTTTACTACTATTTAGTTTAATATATTTACGGCTTTTAAAGCTTATTAAAGCTATTACTAGTAAAAAAGCTACGTTTTTAAAAAAAAGCTGATTATTAATAGCAAGGTTTTATATTTACTATAAAAAAAGCGATTATAAGTAAACGTTTACTTTATATTTAATTTATTGTATATATAACTATTTTTTATATAAACTAAATATTATATACTGTTTATTTAAAAACAAATATATTAATTATATAAAAAGCTTGGTAAAAATTAGTATAAGTTTTATTTAAATTTTAAATTTTATAATAAGCATTTTTTTAAGCTATAAATTTATTATTAAAAACGTTTAAAACTAGGTTAGTTATTACTATAAACGTTAACGAAATAATTATATAGCTATATAAGCTTTTATGTAAATATTATATAAATAAAAAAATCTAGTTAAAAACGATAACTTTAATTTAAATAATAATATAATAACTATAAAAAACTTTGTATTTTACGATATTTTTTTTGTTTTAATAATAAAAACTGTTTATACCGTGCTTAATAGTTATACTTATAAATTTTAAAGTACTAGCAGAAATAGTTTTAAATGGTTAATATTAACTATATTTATTAAACTAACTGTTTTAAAATATTCTTAATAGTTTTTACTAGTATTACTTTTACTAGCTTAATTTTACTTTTTGTTTTTATTTTATTTAAAATAAAAAATATAGTTAATTTTAAATAATTAGTTTACGTATTAAAAGAATTTACAAAATTAAATAATATACTGCTTAAAATTATTATAACTAATTTTTAAAATAAATTAAAATAAGTTTTAATTAAAAAACTATTTAACGTTTAATAATAGTTTTATATTTTTTATATTAATAAAAACGTTATTTTTTAGTTTTTATAAAAATAGTAAATATTATTTAACTTTATAAATATTATTAATAATAAAAATATAACTAACGATATAAAACTAAAAAAAATGTTTAAAACAAGTTTTTAACAGTTAAATAGCTATGCTTATAATAAATTTATTATTAAACTTTTTAATTTATTGTTTTTATAAGTACTATATAATTATAAAAGCTTTATTTTATATTAGAGTTATATTATATATATATAGTTAGAAATTAATTTTAAAACTGTTTAAACTTAGTTATATAATAAATTTAGTAACGATTAAAAGCTTATTATTAAATATTTTAAAAAAACCTATTTATTATATTATTATTAATAAGTTAACTATTATATTTTATAGTATTATAACTATAGTGTAAAAATAATATTACTAATAAAAAGTGTTAATTATAAAATTAAGTTTTTATTTAAGTTTTTATTTAAAAATAACCTAGTAAAGCTTAAAAATGCTTTTTATCGATTAATAAAAATAGTAATTAAAAAGCTTAATAATATATTTAAATAAAAGCGTGTAAAATAACGTTAAAAAGCTTATAATATAGTTTAAGCTAATAATATACTATTAATATATACTAAAAAAACTTTTACTTTATTAAGAATATAATATTATGTTACGAACTAACAAAACCCTAGGCCCGTTAGTAGGCCTAGTACGGAGAGATCAGCAAGGATCACAAAGGCACGGATTATAAAAAAAAAAAAGGACGGATTATATAACAAGTTAAAATGCTTAATAATAATCATAAGCAAGACTAAACAGAGTATTTAATAATAATTATAAATAAAACTAAACAGAGTGCTTAATAATAATTATAAGCAAGACTAAGTAAAGTGCTTAATAATAGTTATAAACAAAACAGATTAAAAATACTTAGTAAGCAAAGCTAAGCAGGACTTTAATTAGTAAAGAAAAAAAATCTATATAAGTTTTTAATGTTTTTTATATATCTAGTTATTCTTTACTTTAATAATTAATTTAAATGTTTACTTTTTTTTTAAAATTAAGTAAAAAAAACCTTTTTATAACTAACATAATAACGTAATATACGTTATAAACCGTAATCCTTAATTATTATATTTTAATATAATAATACGTTTATAATAAAATATTTATTAATATTATCTTAAATTACTAATGCGAACAATAACTTAACTTTACGATTATACTTATATAATATAAACTTAGTTATAATATTTTAATTATTTATCCGTATTATAATAAAATAATTATAAATATATAAATTATAGAAAACGAAACTATATTATTAACTAATAATATACTTATAACTTTAAAAAAAAAAATACTTATAACTTTTTAAATATATCGAAAAAATAAAAAAAAATAATGAATAACTTAAAAAGCAGGTAACAGTTTAGAATTATATATTAAAAAAGCTTAAAAAGTATAAAATAACCCTACTTAAGCTTTATAATAAAAAAGAACTAGTAAAAGGGTTTTTAACTTAAATTAAAAGTTATTTATAATTTTACTTAAGCTAGATCTAAAGAAAATTAGCGAAAGTACTTTATATAAAAGGACTTTTTTAAAAAACAGCTTTAAAATAGTTCAAACCTATTACAAAAAATTATCTCGATAAGAAATAAAAAAATTAAAACAAACAAACTAAAAAAATCTTTACTAATTATAGCAAGTTTAAAAAAGCTATTAAAGCTATGTTTAGTAATCTAAATAAAAAAAACGAGCTAAATAATAACTTATAATATTTTAATAAATAAAAGTAGTTTCGATTTATACGGCTAAGTTTAAGCAAATTTTTTTAAGAACTACTTAAAACAATAAAAAAGTTTTAATAATATAATTTTACTAAAAATAAAAATAAAACGTAAAAAACGAAATTTACAAGCTAAATTAATTAAAAAAACTTAAAAAGTATGTTTTTATAATAATTTAAATCGATAATTACTTATATTAACAACGACTTAAAAAATAAAATTATAAAACCTTTATAAATATTATAAAAAAGCGTACTAATAATAAAACGATTTTAACAGTTTATAAAACTTATATAAAATTTATAAAGCTAAACGCGACTTAAAAAAATTAAAAGCGTGATATAAATAAAATTAAATATTATAATTATAATAAAAAGGAATATTTTATTAAAAATTGCAAACAACTTAAAAAAAAAACAAAAAAAGTTTAAGCAAGTTCTTAAAAAACAAGTCTTAATAACTTAAAAAAATAAACAAATTATAATAATAAACAAAAAAAAAAAAATTATGTTTAAACATGCAATATTTACTAAACTAAAAAATAAGCGTGTTTAATTTATATTAAAACGTTATAATTTTTTAAAGCACGATAAACAGGATATATTTATTATATTAGTAAAGATTGCTTATTATACTTTAAAAACGATAAATAAAAAAACGAATTAGTTTAGTATAAATATATTTAAAAAAAAAGATTATATAAAAAGTATTTATAGATTAACAAATAAATCAATAATAAATAGTTATAAATAAACAATAACAAAAAATAAACCTAGAATAGTTAAAAAGTTAATAGTGCTTAAAATAAGAACTTAACTATACTTATAAATAATATAACCATTAATTATAAAACGATTTTATTAAAAACATAACCGTTAAAGCAATAAAATAAGAATAATGTAAAATAAACAACCTAAGCTTATATAACGAAAACATAAATATACTCTATAGATTTATTACTACTATTACGTTTAAAACTACTAATAAAGCTAATTTAAAACTACTACTATAAAGGTTATAATAAACAGATAGTAAAAAGCTATTATTATAAGAGTAAGAATTAATATATTAAAGAATATTAATAAAAAAGCAAATTTAATAACAAGTAATTAATTATCTAGTAAGATAATAATGCTAAAAAAATTTGTTAAAGCTAACTAACCCAGTATATAAATAAGTCTTATAAATTTTATATATAATTTTTAAATGTTTAATATATATAGTAAAAAAGCTACAAAATACTTGGTTTTTATAGCGAATACTTAGAAAACTTATAAATATACTCTATTTATATAAAGATATTAAATGAATAATACTAGTTTATCGCAATTATTAAGGATTTGCAGTTTTTAAATAAAACTTTTGTTATTTTAGAAAATGTATAATTAGAAAAATTAACGCTTACAATTACATTATAAGTTTATATAAAATTTATTATAAAGCTAAAATTAAAGCTTATAAAAAAAAGCACTTTAAAAACAAAGTATTAATAAAAGAATTCTAGGATAAATCCTTATAAGAGATATTAAACAAGAAAAAAATACGAGCAAGTTACTTTATTTTTAATAATACGGAAAAAATAAAAATAATAAAGCAATAAAGCTAGAAATACGCGGTATAATAAATAAAAAACGATAAAAAAAAGCTATAAAAGATTAATAACTGCTTTAAAACTTAAAAAGGTTTTTATACGCTATTAACTTAGATTTTAACGTATATATTATTACTACTTTTATTTATAACGGATATAAACTATAAATTATTATAAATATTAAAACTTAAGAAAACTATATTTTATTACAAATTATTAATAAACTTTAAATACTATAAAAAAAAACGCTTTTAATAAACTTAAAACTGTTAATAGAAGTTATATCGATTATAATAACAGAAATGTTATTAAAAAAACTATAGAATTTTTATAATAATTTAAAGTTATAACAAGAAATTTACGCTTAATATTACAGAAATCTTTAAACATAAAATTATATTAAAAATATTTTAGTTACAAGTAAGCAATCTTAAAGTTAATTAAAGTAATAATTATTTTTAATAAGATATACTAAAAAAAAACTTAATAGTTACTAAACGCGATAATTACGTAGTTTATAAGCTTAAAAAGACTTTTAAGATCTTATTAATAACTAAAAAGTTTAAACTGATTTATAAACCTATAATACTAAAAAAATATAAAGAATTTAGCGACCTATTTAGTAGTAAGCATTAAAATAAAATAAGATTATTAAAGTATAGTTAATAGAACTATAAAATATTATTAAAAAAAGGAGAAAACTTAAGGTTTTTTTTTATTTACTATATAAAAAAAGAACACTTAAAAGAGCTATAATAATATTTAAATAAAAACTTTATAAGGAAGTTTATTATACTATTTATATTATTAGCTAAATATTTAATACTATTTGTTTTTAAAAAAAAAGTAAGAATAGCAAAGTTAAATAAAAAAAATATATTAATTATTAATATTTTAATAATATTATAACTAAAAACTAATACTTATTACTTTTTATATAAAACTTAAAAAATAAGTTATAAAGTATATAGTAGTTTACTGCGTTAGATTTACTAAACGTTTACTATTTAATACAAATAAAAAAAGGACACGAGTAGAAAATAGTATTTTGTATTTTTTACGAACTTTATAAGTATAAAGTTATATTATTTAGATTAATAAACGTACTAGCAACATTTTAAACTATAATTATATATATACTAAAAAAGTTTATTATCGAATTTGTAGTAGTATACTTAAACAATATTTTAATATATTTTAAAATACTTAAAAAATATAAGGACTATATATAGCAAGTTCTAAAAACGCTTTAAAAAGCTAAACTTTTAGTTAACCCTAAAAAAAGCAAGTTTTACGTATAAAAAATAGACTTTTTAAGATTTACGATTACTTTAAAAAAAGTATAAATTTAAAACTTTAAAATTATAGCAGTAAAAAATTAACTAGTACTAGAAAGCGTTATAGATATTTAATTATTTATAAGATTTATAAACTATATTTAAGTACTTATTATAAACTTTAAAAAAATCGCCGTATTTTTTATAAACTTAATAAAAACTAATAATATGTTTTAATAAAAAAAAAAAATAATAAGCTTTTAATACGATTAAAAAATTAATATTAAGCGAACTAGTATTAAAGCTACTAGACCTAACTAAAAAATTTAAAGTTAAAGTTAACGCTTATAACTATATTATAAGCAAATAGTTAAGCTAACGAAATAAAAGTAGTAAACTATACTTTATAGTATTTTTTTCTAGAAAGTTGTTTAAACTAGAACTTAATTATTAAATATATAATAAAAAATTAATAGTAGTAGTTATTGTATTTAAAAAATAAAAATATTACTTAAACAGTATAAAAAAGCTAGTAAAAATATATTTAAACTATAAAAACTTTATTACTTTTATAATTATTAAAACGTTAAATAAACAATAAATACAATAAGCAAAATTTTTATTAAAATTTAACTTTTATATTATTTATATAAAAAATAAAAAAAACATATAAGCAGATATTTTAAGTTAATAAAGCGACCATATTTAAAAAATACTAAAAAAAGCAAAATATTATTTTATAAAACATTAAAAAAATATTTTATAATTATAATAATATAATATAAAATAATTAAATAGTAAAAACGATATATTAATTATTTTAAAGATTAAAACAAAAACGGAAGACCTTATAACTATATATATTTAAAAAAGTGATATTAAAACAAAAAAGTTAAAATACCCTTTATATTAATAAAAGAACTTGTTAAGGATCTTTATATATATTAATTATTAGGATATTAGGGTATATTTAAAACTAAAAAGAAAATCTATAAAACTTTCTTTTTCGTAAATAAACCGAACGGAAAAAAAAATAAAAAAGATTATAACAAAGTGCGATTTATACTAGAAGTTTAAATTAAACTAATATAAGCTTTATAGTTTACTATAACTAGTTTTAATACTAAATAAAGCTTAAAAAGTTATAGTATTTAACTTTATAATAAAACTATTAAAGTTTAAAAAATTATTAATAAAAATAGTATACGATTTTATTTTAGTTATTATAAATAAACTTATAAAGTATAAGTATTTTTTACTATATAAAAAAGTAAGTTTAATACAAAAATTAGCTTACATGATAATATAACACGTTATTAATAAATACGGTTTATTAGAAAAATTTATTTTAAACCGTAAAAATATAATAGTTTTTAAGTTTTAATAATCGTTAACTAAAGTATTTAATATTAAATATAAACTGTTTATAACTTACTACTTTAAAATAAATAGCTAAATAAAAAAATTGAACTAAATATTAAAACAGTATTTACGATATTATATAAATAAAAAATAAAACAACTAAGTAAAAAAGTTATTTATAATAGAATTCGCTTATAATAGCTTAAATAATAAATTAATAAAAATAAGGTTATTTAAAGTAAACTATAGTTTTAATTTAATTAAAGTATAAAAACTATATAAGAACATTATAATATTAAAAGTAGAAATATAAGCTAATAAACTTATAAGTTTATAATAACAATTATAAAAAAAATTAACTTTTTATAATAATGTATAAAAAAATATGCAAATAAATATAAGTTGTTAAAGCTAACTTTTAAAAAAAAAGATAAAGTTTACTTGTTATAACAAATTATTAAAATAAAACGTTTTAGTAAAAAACTTAACTTTAAAAAAATAAAACTATTTAAAATTAAAAAAGTATATTTTAAAGTTATATACGAACTATTATTACTATTAACAATAAAAAGATTTTTAATTTTTTATATATTTTTATTAAAACTAGCACTTAAAAACGTTATATTAAAAACAGGATTAAAGATAAAACTTAAAAAAAACCTTTACAAAGTTAAAAAAGTATTAAATTCTTGTTAAAATAAAAATATAATAAAATACTTAATTAAATAAAAAGATTACTTATATTTAGATAACTTTTAAAAACTTAAAAAATATTTTATAAGCTGTTTAAAAATAGTTAAGTAGTTTTATTAGCAGTATTTTATTTAATTAAAGCTAAAAAAGTAAATTTAACTTTTTAAAGTAAATTAAAAAAAAGCTAAATAAAACTAAAAATAAGCGCGAACGTTTTTATTATTTGCTTTTATTTAGATTTAAGTTTATTTAACTTATTTAAGGTATGTATATTTTAATAAATTATGTTTAAATCACGATTTTTAAAAAAAGTCTTTTGTTTTTTTAGATATATAAGCTTAATAAAAGATTTATAAAAGCGCTTTTTTATTATAGTTTTTTTTTTTTTAATACGACAACGTTTAAAGTGGATACTGTTTAAGGATAAAACTAGCGCTTTAATACTAGTATAAGCAATATTTAAAAACGTGTACTTTTTATTTTTTTTTACTTTATTTATTATTTTATATTTTAATTTTTTTGATTTGTAATAAGAACAGGGCATGATTTTAAAACCGAACTTTTTAAAGGACGCTATTAAATCAGCACAATAAAAAATTAAAGGTTTAAGCGTACTGTGAGATTTTTGTACACGATTTAATATAATAATTAGCGGGCTATTATATAAGTATAAAGAAAGAAATAAAAAAAGGGCGTTATATAAAAAAATACTAACTTATTTATTTTGTTGCGGATAATAAAGCAGAAAAGAGGGAGATAATATTATAAACTAATAGAACCTTAGGCCTGTTAGCAGGCTTAGTACGGAAAGATCAGTAAAGATTATAAAAGTATAAACTATAAAAAGAAAAAAAACGGGTTATATAATAAGTTAGAGTACTTAATAATAATTATAAGCAAAACTAAGTAAAGTGCTTAGTAATAATTATAAGTAAAACTAAACAGAGTGCTTAGTAATAATTATAAACAAGACTAAACAGAATGTTTAGTAATAGTTATAAGCAAAATAAATTAAAAATACTTAGTAAGCAGGGCTAAGCAGGACTTTAATTAGTAAAAGAAGAAATTTTATATAAGTTTTCGACGTTTTCTATATATTTAGTTATTTTTTATTTTAGTAATTAATTTAAGTGTTCACTTTTTTTTTAGAATTAAGTAAAAGGAACTTTTTTATAACTAACGTAATAACGTGATATATACTATAAACTGTAATCTTTGATTATTATATTCCAGTATAATAATACGCTTATAACGAAGCATTTATTAATACTACTCCAAGTTACCGACGCGAACGATAACTTAACCCCACGACTATACTTGTATAATATAGACCCGGTTATAACATATTAGAACGTATTAAGTTATTTTATATAACTTAATAACCTTATTTCTTTTAAAAATATTATTAAAAAGCCTTATAGCTGTTAAATACTAAATATAGTTATTACAGGTTTTTTTATTATGTTTGTTTATAATAAAAGCTAATTAAGAAATTACTAGCGCAGAAAACTTATATAAGCAAATAAACGTAGTTTTTAATATAGTAAATTATGTTTATATTAATTAAAACTATTATAAAAATGTTAAAAAAAGCTTAAAAAGCGTTAGAAATATAAGCTTATACTAGTTTAGTTTATAAAACTATAAATTATTATTTAAGTAGTTTTAACTTTAATTTTAACGATTTTTTTGTTTTAAAAAATAAAGAATTAAGTGTTAAAAAGTTTAAAAATAAAATAAACGACTTTATATAGTTTAAAATTGTTATATATAGTAATAAAAATAAATAAACTAAATATTGCTTTAATAATTATAAATAATAGTTTTATTTATAGTATTTAAAGTTTTAAAAAAATGTAATAAAATATAATTATTACTAACTAGTTTTAATAAGTGCTAAATAGTTTTAAACTTTTTAAAGTAATAATAATTTACGAAAGTATATTAAAAACAGTTTAAATTAATTAATCTATTAATTTTTTTATAATAAACGCGTTTTATATGTAATTTAAGTATAAATATATTAATTATAAAAGCTTTTAAACGTAAGCGATTATTAAACTTAAGGCTTTTTTAGCTTTATAACTTAAATTATTATAGTATAAAAAAATATAATCTAAAGGATTTATAAAGTATATATATAAATTAAGTGCGTACTTTATAAAAAAATAAAGCAGGTCCTAGCTAACTATATATAGGTACAGCAGATGCAGTGTAAACATATAGTAGATGCAGTGTTGCCCTATTAATACTCTACAGCTTACAGAAACAACGGCCGGCATCAGAAGGGCTTTGCCTTCACGATGACAGGAAATTAACAGCCCTTTACATGCGCAAATCTGGCTCTGCGTTTGTCTTGAAACTCTCGGGAAGCAGGGACACGAGGTAGAATTTTTTTAGAATGCACTAGAGGGAGTTAAATCAGACACTGCAGGAAGTCCCGATGAATAGGATATTAATAGCACTATCCAATGCTCGCGTGTACTTATTCTCTCTTTCCCGCATCACCGATTCTTGAAATACTATCCATAATCTTCAGACCAATCAATGTGGCTGGTCATATTGCTGTTGGTGATAAAGCCTTGGTTATATGAGGGGTAGCACCAATGACACTGCTTACTTATAATAGGATTGAACAGCTACTGGTCCGGGTTGTAACAGCCCCTGAGGAGATCCATTTATTATTATCAGAGCCTGGGGGCCGTACCATTCCAGCTGCGCGAAGAAACAGCCATGGCCCCCCAACACGATATGCTGTAAATTTTACACCTACCTATTACGTTCCTAGCTGTTCTTTTTCTTTTGAGAAGACCAGGTGGTGGGAGCAAATTCCTCCGGCCCCCATCTCATTAAACCCATTAGTAGGTGGTCATACAAGAAGAAATTCAGCACGTTGAAGAACGAGCCGGTGTAGGAACAGGAGTGTAGATGAACTGAGTACGAGACATTCATTAGGCGTGTACCTACTATCTTTATCGCAACCTACTTCGCCGGTACTCTAATTTCTTTCTTCTACGGATCCTGGTCATTCTGTGATTGAATCACTGATATACTGACTACGCGTGACGATTAGACACGGGGATCAGCAACGGGGACGACATTATTGGACATGTACCCTGACCAAACCACCGTGGGCATTGAATGCTCAAGCAAAGTTGAAAATCGAACTCGAATGCAGCAAAATCGCTCTTCAACAGTACCTCCACCCGAGAGTGATGGAGTTGTGGTGGAGCAGTCTACATATTCACCAGACGAGACTCAGTATGGCGGCGATACACAACGTGGACAGGAACCCGCCGGGCATCTGTCTAACAGGCAGTACTCTGACTACGACAGTCTCATTATAGTGTCGTCTAGAAATTCGATGCCAGAACCACTGGCTGAGAAGCCTGGGAAAAAGCGGCGACATACATACCAACTTTGGAAATGGGAGTTACTTGCCAGTTTACTGAGTGTTGCTTCTCTCGCTGTCGTCGTCGTCGTTTTGTACATCGAAAATGGCCGCCCTCTTGATGAGTGGGCTTGGTCTATCGGCCCAACTGCAGTGATATCCTTCATAGGCGCCGTATCTAAGGCCTCTCTCCTGGTAGCTGTGAATGGGGTTATCGGCCAACTGAAGTGGCAGAACTTTTACGGCCAAACGAACTCTCTCTTTGACCTGCAGCTCTTTGATGACTCGGCACGAGGACCACTAGGCGCCGCCACCCTCATCTGGCACAAGAACATCAGGGCAGCTCTTGCTTCTCTCGCTGCCGTCGTCATAATCACCTCCTTACTAGTCGACCCATTTATGCAACTTGTTTTCGACTTCCCTACCCTCTCAAAGTTAACCCCAGACGAGTCGGGGGCTATTCAGAAGACCACCATTTACGACCCGGAAGGTTATAACGTAGATGCACAGCTCACAGGCTACGTTGGTAAAGCGCCCTTTAACTTTATAATCCAAGTTCCCTCGCTACGCAAGCTTGTGCTTAACCACTCAGACGAGGTAACCACAATCACGTCTACTGTCTAGCGACTCATACTAAATTCTATGCAATAACATCAAACCACTCATATTATTTGAAGATCTGTTCACAGCGGTAACTAATAATTTAAACATTAGCATCGGCTATCAACAATGGCATGCAGTCTGCTATAATCAGAGCTGTAACGGAACAGCCCAGTTCCCTCGCCGCAAGCTGTTCCACTGGTAATTGCACATGGACCAGGGTTTCTACCCTTGCCATCTGCAGCGACTGCTCGAATGTGACCTCTCAAGTTCGCGTAATCTGTCCGAACACTCGGCCACACCAGTGTAATTACTTCTTTCCATCTGGAAATAACATTTCTGGCGAGGCATTCGAAGCAGAGGGAAACTATTTCTTCACAGTATGGAACTCTTCAGCAACCTCGCTTTATCTGGCTTCGCAAAATCCAGGTTCACATGCAAGCCTTACCAACTTTGACGCTGTACAACTAAACGGGCCAATTGATTTTGATGTTAAACCCGTCAACCTCTTTTCCAATATAAGATATCCGACAGCATGGTCGTGCTCGATGAGCTTCTGCACAAAAACATATGAATCAGTCAATATGAACAACGGGATTGTCAACGTGTCAAGCCCTCGAGTACACAATCTAGTCAACACCGGTGCAACATCTAATATTACCACGTCTTTCGAATTTTATTCCTCCCTGCGACATCTACGAGAAGAAGACTCTACCAACCCTTTAAGTACCGAGTATATTATCAACGACGCTGACTATTCCAACATTGCAAGCTATCTGACCGAGATCTTTTCGACAGGTTGGGCGGGAGTCGGGTTCGTTGTATCCAACAGGGTTGAGGGTGCCAGATCGCCAAACTTGGGCTGGAAACTCGGCTTTGTTCCTGACCTGGCACTTACGGTACGAAATATGGCCGAGAGCATGACGGAGGTTATCCGGACTAGTCGTAATAGCACACTTGACACAGTGCAGGCTTCTCGGATAAGGACCTACATACAGGTGCATTTCGCATGGCTAGCCTTACCTATCACCATTACAGTGCTGAGCCTTGTGCTGGTCATATGGGTCGTGGTCGGAACTGGTAGGAGTGACCTCCCAATGCTCAAGAACTCAAGTCTCGCGCTGCTAGCTTATAAAGTAGACGGCTGGGCTCCAGAACAATTGATAGCACGGGGAGAGGCTGCTCTTACGGGCGAGGCGAAAGTCGTGCAAATAACTTTGCCGAAGGAATTAGGGGGTCTGGGTTTTGTTAGAGTTGGGAATTCCTAATCTGATTGCTAATAGTAATAATCCGGCCTTTAGTAAAGTCTAACATTATTAATATGTTGTAAATTGGAAGGTTTATTCTTCTTATCCTTGTGACATCAACTTTAAAGCACTAAGCAATCTTTTATAAGTGTATTATTTAGAGAATGGTATTAGCAAGCCTAACCTTTATATTATAAGCGAATTTCCTAGTAAGGGAGATTTTATAAGAGGCCTTGCTAAACTATAAGAAAACAACTACGTTATATATGCCTTTTTATATATTTCATGCTTTGTTTTTTTATTTTAATTTTGTTACGGTTAGTAAGTATTACAGCTTTAAGCTAAGTAATTAAGAAGTGGTTAATATTAAAAAGTGGTGTTTTTAACTACTTATACCCTAGAGTTAATTACAACTTTATTTTATAAAAATAATATTATAATACTGTTTTATTATCGTAATTAAAGAATTTATAATATAATAATTAGCGTTAATTACTAAAATCTTTAGTGTAATAAACTATGTTCTTTAAGTTAACACGTGTAAAATTTAAGGAGGTAAAAAAACAGAAAAAAAAACGAAATAATAAATAAAACTAAAGTATTTAGTTAACTTAACGGTAACTTTCTAGTTTAAAAAAAAAGCTGCGCACGTTTTAAACAGAACTTTTACCCGGACATATAAAAAAAAAGGCATAAATAAGTTTTTTAAATATTATTTATTCTCGTTTTAAGGAGGTTTTACGTTTTATTACTCTGACAGAGAAATAAGTCGATTGATTAAAGAAGCGGAGGAGAGCATGTGTAGTAGCTACTAGCGATCTTAGTGCTGGTATTTCTGATAATCTCTTTTTTTAAGTTTAAGTTTTCTATACTAGTTTTTATGCTTATTTAGTTATTGTGTGTTTTTAGATTATAGTAACTTTTTTTATAATTTTTATAAAGTGTAGTATTTGTGCTATAGTTAATTTATAACGTGCTATAATTTATTTTACTGTTATATACTTTTTAGCTTTATTAGTATATTAAATAAAACTGTTATAAAGTTATTTTCAAGCTTTTTTTTTAATATAAATACTAAATATAAAAAAAACAGTATATATACTTATAATTTTAAGTTTACTGTTTTTGTTATTTAAATAAATATTAAATCTGTAGTTTTTAACTGTATATATAATATACTATAATTATTATTATAATCGTGAATATATTAAAGTATTTATAATTGTAGTAATTACTATTATACGCATGTAGTATTACGCGCAATAATTATTATATTTTTAAATAAGCAGATAAATAATTATAAATTACGTGCTTGTATATATATATTTTCTTAAAATTTAAAAGTTATGTTTTTTATTTTATTTTTTTTTTAATTATAATATAATCTTTATAAATAGTATATTAAATTTTACTCGCGTATAAAAGTTTAGTTAACGTATATATAATAATAATAATTATTATTATATATAGATTTTTTTTTAGTAAGTTATTTCTTTTAATTTAAAGCTTTTTAATTATTTTTTTAATATTAAAGCTTAAATTTTAAAATAATAAAGTAATTAATATTAACAGTTTATAATATTATTATTATATTAATTTATTGTTTAAATAGTTTTATTATTACGTTTATTGCTTTTTTCTGCTGTTTATAAGTAATCTAGAAAAGCTTATTTAAAAATATTATAATTATTACTAACTAGTTTTAACTAAACTAATTCTTTTTTAGAAAATAAATTAATTGTTAGTACTGTTTGCTGTAATATTTGCATGCTTATTTTTGCTTTATAAGTAATTTAAAAAAAAACGGTTTAAAAGCTGCTTAAAAGTGTTATTAACTAGTGCAAACAAAGTCGATTTATTTAAGTTTTTTTTAAAAAACAGTAAAAGTTTACTTATTTATTTACTTGTTTTTATTTTATTTTTAGCTTTTATTTTTATTTTTAAAACTTTTTTGCGTGCTTTTTACGTTTTATTTGCTGCTACTGCTACTATCTCGCGTATTTTATGCACTTGTTTAGCTCGTGCTGTTTTTTATATTATTTTTTATAATAACTGTTTTATTTTTACGTTTTTTAGCTGCTTTTTTAAAAAGTACTAAAACGTTAAACGTAGTTTTTACTACTAGTACTATACTTTTAAGTATTAGTATATTCTAGTATAAATAATTATTAAAGTTAAAAGCTAGAAAATATTAGCTAATATAATTATTTAGCTTTATTTACGTGCTATTATTTATATAGTAGTTTTTAACTGCTTTTTAAGCTAACTTTTTTTTTATTATAAGCTTTTTTTAAGTTTTTTATTTAATTATAATTAATTAAAAATAAAAAACTAAAAACCTGTAAGTAATTATTTATATAACGTTAGAAATTTTAATAATAAAGTTTATTATAATTAATAATGTTTTTATAACTAATAATATAACTGTTTTAGTTAACGTTTTTATTATTATAACTATAACTTTTATTATTACTACTAGTATTTTATTTTATACTACGTGTACTTATATTATTATAGTATAAATAATAGTTTTAAAAAATAAACTTAATTAGCTTGCTAGTATATAAAATTTTAAAATAGTTTTTTTAAAGCTTTAGTTTATTAATTTTTAAAATTACTGTTTATTAGTTTTTTAAAAACTAGTATGTTTATTAATTAAAAGTTGTTTTAAAAATATTAATTTATTATTTTTTTATTACATAATTTATATTTTATAAATTAATAAAAGTATAAAAATACTTAAACTAAACTTTTAATAAGTTTTTAATAAGCTTATTTGCTAGTATTTAGTTTATTAATAAATAAATTATTTTAAAAAACTTTTTTTAGTGCTTTTATTTTAATTATATATTCTATATATTTATATAATAAAGCTACGTATTAATTTTTTCGTTTTTTTTTATTACAAGTTAAATTGTTTAAATATTATTTAAATAAATTATCTATTTTTTTTAAGTTAAAAGTTAAGTTTTTAAATAATTATTAAAGCGTTATAATCTTTTTTTTAGTAAGCTTTAATATATTAACTTTTGTTTCTGTTATAAAAATAAAAATAATACTTTATTTAATATTTTTTTAAACGATCGTATTTTTAAATAAAAATATAATATATTTATATAATAATTTTTATATTTTTAAATTATTAGTAAATAAAATATTTTTTATTATTATTAACATTTAAGCGCTTTAATTTTATTTACTATAAATAATCTTTAAGTATTTAATACTATATAAATATTATATTATTTAATTAGTTATAACTATATAATTAAAGCTAAAATTAATTAAGTGCTTTAAAAATTAAGCTATTATAAAAGTTATATTTAGTTTTAATATAATAATAATATATAGTATTAATTTTATATACTTTTAAAAAACTTTAATTTATACTTTTAAAGCTTATTTTATATGTTTTTTAAACTTTTTAAAAAATAAAAAAGTTATTAAAGTTTAAACGTTATTTATAAAGTTATAATAACTTATAATTTTCTTAATATATTAATCGTAAATTAAAATAATTATTTTAGCTTTATAGTTTTTAATTATTTTTATTTTTAAAAACTATATAATATTGCTTTATTTTTTAAGTTTATATATTTTTTTAATTTTTATTATAAGTTTTTAAGCTTTTATTTTATGCTTTTTATAATATATAACTAAAAAATCGTTTATATAAAAAATTATAAACACGTTATAATTTTCTATATAAAATAAATAAAGCTTTTTTTTTAAAGCGATTATTTTAAGCTTTTTAAATATTAAAGCGAACTTTTTATACTAAAGCAAAAAAAAGTTTTTAAAGTTATATAAAGCTTTATTAAGCAGTAAAACTTTGTTTAAATGTTTAAAACTTTTAAGTATAAAATATACTATAAGCTTTTTTTTACGCTTTAAAATATTTAAAAATGCAGTAATTATATTAAACTGTTTAATTTTTATATTAAAATACTTTATAATTATTATTATTAACTGAAATGATTTAATAATAAGCATAATTATATAAGTTAATTAAAGCGTATTTTTAATTTAAAAATTATTTTAAACTATTATTTATACTTTATATATATTTAAATAACTTTTTTTATTAAACTTATATATAAACATTTATTTTAAAAGTAAAAAAGTTTTTATTATTTTTTTAAACGGTATAACCTTTAATATTTTACGTTTTTTTAAAGCTTCGATTTTTTTAAAAGCATTTTCTTTAAACTAATTATTTATAAAATAGTTATTTAGCTTTTTTAACTTTTAAAAAAAAGTTTTAATAAATTATTTTAATAAATTTATAACTTTTAAACTACGTTTAAACGATTAGTTTTATATTAATTTATTACAATTATAAATATTGTATATAATATTTTATACTTTTTATTATTTTTATAAAATGTTTTTAGCTAATTAAGTATAAACGTTTTTAAAAAGTTTATTTAGTTTTAATTTTTAAAAAAGTTTATTTTATACTTTTTATAAATTATAATAGTAAAAACTAGAAAGTTTTTATTACTGTTTTTTTTAGTACTTTAATTTAAGTTTTTACTTTTAATTTTATAGCTTAAATAATAAGCTAGTAAAAAAATTTTACGTATATATTTACGCTTTACTAATTAATTACTTTTTTTAAGCAGCGTTTTTAAACTATTCTTTATACTTTTAATAAAGTATACTTTTTAAAAAAAGTTAAGATTTACGCTTAAATATTTTTATATATTAAAAAAAAAAATTTATTAAACTATTGTTTTTTTAGCTTTAAAATATTTTAAAAAGTTATAAGTTTATACAGCTAATTTCTATAAACATTATTTTAGTTTTTTACTTGCTTATTTAACGTTTTTATTTCTAACTCTTGTTTTTTTAACTAAGTACTAGTAAGCTTATTAAATAAATTAAAAGTATTTTTAAAGTTTTTAAAAATATTAATATTTAACTTATATACTTACTTTTTGTTTATTTTTTATATATTTACTATATTTAGTAAATTATTTAATATATTTTCGATTTTTTTAAGCTTTTTAATTAAAGCGCGATTAATCTTTATAGCTAGCTTTTTCTGCTTTAAATAATAAAACAGCTTTTTATTAAACTAAACGTTTTATATAATAATTACTTTTTTTAACTAAAAAATCTATATTTAATATAAGTTAAATACTTTATATTTAACTAAATATTTAATATAAGCTTAAAAATAAACTTTATATACTTATTGTTTTTTTTTAGCTAGCTTATCCTTTTTTATTAAGTAAGTTTTATATTTATATATATATATTTTATTTTAATTAAGCTTTAAATCACTTATTAACTTTTTAACGCGCTTTAAAGTATATTATTAAAAATACTGCTTAAACTAATTTTTAAACATTTAAAAAAATAAATAAAAATTATAAGCTTTTAAAAAGCTTTTATTATATAGTTATATAATAGTTTAAATCGCTTTAATTTAAAGCTCTGCTAAAAGCTTAGCTTTTTTTAGTATTTTAAGCGCTTTTTTAATTAACTTTTTCTTTACTTTCTCTTTAAATCTAATAGGTTTTTTAGTATAAACTAAAAAAAGTTTTATATTAATCCTGTTTTATTTAGCTTATTTTTTATACTAGGTTTTATTTTAAATCGCGGTTACTGCGCGTTTATTATTACTGTATATTTTATATACTAGTAATTTATATTAGTGTATTATTTAACGTTTAAATCGAAAAATCTGCTTAAAAACTAAATATAAATTATTTTACTATACTTGTTTTTAATTATAAACATTTAAAATAATTTATTAAACTTATAAAAATAATTAAATAGATTTTAGTAAACTTTTTAAAAAAGCCGCGCTATGCGCTTTTTTAAAACCTTATTAAAAGATTTTTATAAAATATACGTTCTAACGTAATACTCGCACTTATTACGTAAGATTTTTTTAATCTGCACGTTTTTAGCTATATATACTAGTGCTTTTAAAGCTCTAGCCTTTAAATACCCTAATTTTAAGTACTATAAATTCTTTATATCTTTTTTTAAATTAAAAAGATCTACTATTAGCTTTTACAAGCAATCTTTAATTATAAAAAAAAAACAGCAATTATTCTAATTATACTTATAAAAATCTTATTAAGTATTTTAAACTTATTAATTATTAGTACTTTATTTAAATATAAAAAAATAAGCTTATATTTAAAAAATACTAAGTTATAATATTTAAAAAGTTTTATAATTATAACGTTATTTTTTAAGCTTTTATATTAAAATAAACAGTTTAAACTATAATACTAAATCTTTTTTTTAATTAAACAAGCTTTAAAAATAATATTTATATAAAACTTTTTAATTAAGGCCACGTTTTTTAATATTATATCTAAAATGTTACTTTTATTAAAACTTAAAAGAACTTTTTAAATAATCTTTTTATTTCTTTTTAAGATTAAAAATTAAATAGTTCTTATATGTACTACTTTTTCGTTTTTTACTAAAACAAATAAACCTAGTTTTAATAAAGCTTTTAAATTAATAACGTATAAAACGCTATAATTATTAATTAATATGCTATTAAAAAGCATATACTAGCTAAATCTAAAGGTTAAAAATATTTTTAAAGCACTTGCGCTTTTTTTTAAAGTAATTAAATCGATTATAATAAATATTATATTTAAATCAAGCTATTACTATTAATTATTATTATTTTTTAAAGCTTTTAAAGTTTATATTAAAACGTTCTATTTTTTTTCTACGATCTTTTTATATAAGTTTTTATAACGTATGTACTTTATCCTAACTTAAATAGCTTTAACCTTTTTTTTACTAAGTATAAATTAAAACGTATGCTTAGTTTTTTTAATAATCGCAAACTATAATAAAATATATATACAAAAAATCTAATTATACGTTTACTTTGCTTTTTTTTTATAAAAGTACTAATAACTTTAATTTTTTTGCTTTTTTTAATCTAGTTTAAAGCTTTTTAAAAATTTACGTAACAGCCTACTATATTATTAAAACTACTTCCCTGCTTAAAAGCTAAAAATAATAAAAATCTTTATATTGTTTTTTTTACTGTATAGCTCGCTTTTATAAATTATTACTTTAAAAATCTAATTATACTGTTTTATAATAATTAAAAGTTTTTTTAAATACTTATTTTTAATTAAAACAGTAAGCTTGTTTTTAACTTAATTAAAAACTAGTTTAGCTTACACTGCTTTAAAAAAGTTCTTTATAGTAAGCATTTTTTTAATATTTAAAAAATTTAAAACTTAAGCTTTTAAAAACAGTTTATACTAGTTTATATATTATATATTTAGTTTTATAATTAACTTTTTAGTTTAAATAAGCATTATTTAATACTTTTTTTAAATCGTAGTTTTTATAACTAATTTAATAAAAGCTAAAAAGCTCTATAAAACTTAAACTAGTGCTTATAAATTAACTATATCTTAATAAATAAGCTTTATAATAACTGTTTTTAAGTATAAAAAATTAACTGTTTAATTTATTTAATTAAAAGTTATAATATAACAATTTAAGCTTGCAGTTTAAGTTATAAAAACTACTAAAAAATTCTTAATTTTTTTATTTAACTACGTTTTAATTTTAAACTTATTTAGCTTAGCAGTAAATATAATAAGCAGAACGTTTTTTAAAAGATTATTTAGTTTATTAAACTATAAGATATATTTTTTTATGCTTTATTTTTTGTTCGTTTAAAATAGCTAGTTTAGTTAAATCTTTTAAAAAAGCTTAAAAAATTTTGTTTAATACGTAAAAAACGTTTATATTATTAAAGTCGATTAAGTATTATATTTTTTAAAATTACGCGTAAAACTTTAAGCAGTAATATTACTTATTTTAATTATATATCGTTTTTAAAGTTATATCTTTAATAATAAAAGCATATAAAAAGATATTTAAAATTATAATAATTTTTAAAGCTTAAGTAATAATAATCGTTTAATAATTACATTAAAATATAAGCTTAAAAATTTAAAAAAATAAAATCTAGAAATTAATATTTCTAAAAATCGCTATAGCTACTAAAAAGCACTAATTTTAAAGGCAAACCAAGCTTATAACTCTAATGGAAAAATAAGTCGATTAATCAAGGAAGCGGAAAAAAGCATATACAGTAGTTACTAGCGATCTTAATACTAGTATTTTTAATAATCTTTTCTTTTAAGTCTAAGTTTTCTATACTAGTTTCTATGCTTGCTTAATTATTATATATTCCCAGATTATAATAACTCTTTCTGTAGTTTTTACAAAGCGTAGCACTTATGCTATAGCTGATCTATAGCATGCTATAATCTACTTTACCGTCATAATTACTTTTTCTATTTATAAAATATAAACTAAACTTTTATTTTACTTAATATTATCTACAACTATTAAATTAAATTTAGCAATAAAATAAATAGCTTTTTATTATTAAAAGTAAAAATAATGTTTTTAATATATTCAATTAAATATAATGAAAATTTAAAGTAATAAAAATACGTGGCATAAAATTAAAAAAAGTTTTAAAATAAAGTTAAAGCTAAAAATTAGTTTTAATGTTATTTTATAGCTTAAATTTATTTTATTTAATTTTATTTATAACCGACTTTTTATAAAGTTATATTATTATTATTATATATTAACTATAATAATAAAGCTTAATATATATTACGGTTTAATCTACGATAAAAACAGGGCTTTAATAAACGTAGGTAATTTAATCGTGAAAATCTAGAAATAAAAAACAAAAGAAAAAATCTCTATATTAATTAGATTTAATAAAGTTTTAAATACTTTAAAAATTAAATATTAGGTTATTAAGTAAGTGCTTATACCGTAAAGTTTATAAAAGCTAAAAAAGCCTTATAATCGCTAAACTAATAACGTTTATTAATAATATAACAAGTACTACTAGTATTATATAGCTAGTAAGAGTTTTTAATTATAGTAAGTGTTGTAAGCTTATTTACTGTTTTAAAACTTTAATTTTTTTTAAAAAGTAACTAACTATATTAATTGTTTTTTTTAAATAGTTAAAAAATATTAGGTTCTTTATAAAACATCTAAAAAACAGCCTGAATATTATTATTTATAATTTTAATAAAAAAGTCTTGAAAAGTTTTTTTAAAGAATTTAAGATTGTTTTTTTAAACCACTTTTTTTTTTAGCTTTATTAAAGTCTTTAAAACCTTAAAAAACGGTTTAAAGCTCTATTTTAAATGCCCTAGTACTTGTATAAACCTTATTTTAAAAGTTTTCAACAGCAATAGTTATTAAAAAAGTCATTAAAACAGCTTTTAATACATTAATAATTTACTGCATTTAATTAGCCTAACTTATACAAGTGCTTTTTAAAGCCTTAAAATAATTGTTATAAAAATCTGTTTAAATAAATATAAAGCTTAAAGCATTAAACCTAACTATTAAGTTATTATATTTAACGTTAAAAGTTAAAATTTTAGTACTTTTAATATAAATTATAATATAAAACTTTTAATTTAAATATTTTTAATATTATTTTTATTAAGCTTATAAAAGTTTATTAAAGTAGTATAAGCTTATATAAAGTTATATATATATAAAATAAAAGTTTAAAAAATAAAAATAGTAAGTTTTTAAATAACAGTAAAATAACTGCTTAATTAATATTATTATAAGTTTTTAATATACTAAGTTTAGTTATAAAGCTTATTAAACTAATAGTTATAAATATAATAATTAAAGCTTGTATTTATTGTTTAAAGTTTTTAAAGCTTTAAAAACGCTAAGCTTTACAAAACATATAAACTTATTTAATAATCTTACGTTTTAACTAGCTTTAAAAAATAAAAAAAACAACGTTAACAAATATTGTAATAAACGTTTTAGTAAATATAAAGAAAAAATTTATCTTCAAAATAAAAGTAGTAGTTTTTTAATAAACTATTAAAGCTTTTTTTAAAGTTTAGTTATTTAGTATTAATTATTATATTTGCTTTAATAAAACTTAATAATCTAGTTTAAAAAACTAAAAGCTTTTTATTTACTATAAAATATAGTTTATAATAATTATAAATTATGTTGAAAATATGCTTTATTATAAGCATATATTCTATGATTTACCCGATGTTCACTTATAGAATGTCATGGAATATCATGGAATTCTATAGAATTCCATAGAATTCCGTAGAATATTTTCGAATATTCTACGCCACTCAACTCCACTCGTTTGATTTATAAGCATATATTATTAATGCTTATTAATACGATGGAATATTTTAGAAATATATGGAATTAAGGGAGATTGTGTATATATAAAGGTCTTGTTTCTTGATTTCTAGATTAACTTTAACTTTAACAACAACAATAAGTTTAACACATTCATTATATAAACAACATTACGGTCTTACCTTTTATACATAACCCATATACAACGATATATTCGTTTAATAAATTATTGTAATATAAAAATAAACATTTTATATTAAAAATCGAAATATTAATAATAATAACTAATAAAACTTATTTAACCTTAAGTTATATTAAGCTTATAACTTATTAAAAATAAGTTTATAATTATAGTATATATAGTTTTATAATATAAAAATTATAATATAAAATTAAGTTAAATAATAAACAAGTTAGTTAATTAAAATAAAAAACTATAAATAAATTTATTTAAAATATAAAATAAAATCTACTTTAAAATATAAAATATATTAAAAAATATATTAAAAAACTTAATTTAAAAAAAACTTAAAATAAATATTAAAAAAACCCTTTTTTATATATATAAATAACTAGTTTATTAAAATATATTTATATAAAACTTTATATAAAGTTTAATAATAAATATAAATATTAAACTAAACTAATATAATATTAAAGTATGTTATAATTTTAGTTATAAGTTAATATTTATTAATAAAACGTTAAATATAGCTAAATATTATTAATATTTACGTTATAAACGCTAAGTGTTTACTAGGCTTTTTTAATGTATGTTTAAACTTAAACTATTTATATAACTAGTATTATAATAAACTAGCTATTTTTTCAGAAAAGTATAAAGCATTATCCGTGCTTTACTAGGTTTATAAACTTATTATAAATAATATAGAGCTTATAGCTAGGATAATAGGTGCACTATACGTGCTATAGCTCCCGGGTAGGACTTATAGCTACTATAGCTGCTACAGGGTAATTGTTACAAGGCTTATAATGCTTGAAAATAACAGCTAATTTCAACAGGTCCAGTAAGATTGTTAATAATTTACTATATAGAACGTGTTACTACACTAACATCATGTATAGTACGAGCTAAGTCGTTCATTAATAAGCTAGTACTATCGTTACTAAGGACCTGTAGTTGTTAATAACCAGTTAGTTTATCTATATCTACTTACTTAGTACTTTATTTATTACCGGTAATGCGACCTAGTCTGCCTTTAATTTCTATATGTCTATACAGCACCGGTATCTAGTAATACATACCAAAATAGTTTGGTTTATTAAAAATAAGTCCGATATGTTTTAAAGCGATGGCAGGGTTGTTAATAAACGGGATCGTGATCGAGTGGCGTATGTACCCCAACAGCCAACCAAGTCTGACAGGAGGGGGCCCCAGCCCGGCCTACTGCAACCCGGGCGGCTACGATACCTAAGCAACTACGAATAATTCGCGTCAATGTGTACGGCATGCAACATCCCAGCTAGCCTTAAATTGCTAATCCATACAAAGGAACATGATGGCTAAAAGCAGCGAATGGGGGCTGATCTCTCTTCTTCATAAGACGACTTCTATTGGATCCCGCGTTCCCGAACCCCTCAATGCTGCATCTTGGTAGCTTGGGCATAACTCACCGAGGTATGCAGCACGCGGTCCGGATCCCCGGTTACGGGGCAGAATTCGAACAGGGCTGAGCCTAGGTAAATTGGGTCAGTTGGAATCGGGATCACTGATCACTTGTATGGAATGTCCAGGCCTCTGGAGGCGGTCGTAGGTTGTTGACATTTCGTGGGTCGGTATAGCATGGATAAGTATATACATATATGCAGGGCGAAGTGTTCGAGTGCCGGACCGTTTATCTTTGTCAGTCCACTTCTGTCCCAGGCGCCCCAGGTCCAACGGTCCGGGGACGGATGAGGGACAAGTGGGCTAATTTAAGGGTGTCTGCTGCTTTCTGTGACAAGTGCTGTGCCGCGGGAGGGCTGAGTAGGAACGATAAGGTGCTTATTATCGGGCCTGGGCAGACCGGGGGTTAGTTTACTCATTTCCACTCATTGATGTACTTGTATGTACTTCAGTTGTATTATCCAAATAAATTAGACAATACGTTTGACTGATACACGATTATCACTTTTATTGACAAGGCCACAACTGCTTTCACTGCCTGCTTCAACTGTTACACTGCTAGAAACAGACCATTGACAATTGAGCATGATTAGCCCTACCGCATCCGGCGGGTATATATGTAGAGTCGATATCTTGCCCGCAGCCGTCGTCTTTGCACTCTCTACCATCATAAGTGGGTGGCGTCTTGACTAAGATAGGGTGCTATCGTCCACTCCTAATTTTTTTTCTTTAAAAATTTTCATCATCTCCATTGACCTCTCTTCAAGGCTCGATCAGCACTTTACTACAAGCTGATCGGGCCGGGGCTCAGATCAGAGACGGAAGTGGCTATCGGCGTCATCACTCCAGTGACTCTACAGACAATCTGACTCCCCTTAGCTCTGGAATAGACCGATGTGGCTATTGACACTACTATATGGGCTTCCATACGGCGACTTCGGCACGATCTGGGACGCTACCATCTCTCTGACTATCTTCGATCCCAGAGCGACGTCACTCGTGATTCACTCGTGGCATCTCGCCACCAAGGTACTGGCAATGAAGCAGCCCGCTCACTGTTATCGGGAGAAGGGGCTTATAGCCTCGCTGCTGGGTGCTCATTGCACTCCTCGCTGGGCTTGGACGACTCCATTCTGAAGGCCAAAGTCAAGGATCAATTGTATATGGAGACAGCCTCATGCTCCGGTAGTGGGTCGCAGTCGCATTCGCCTTGTTGGGGTCCCTCCTGACTTTCTTGGTCAAAGAACCACCTAGGTATACGGACAGAGCTAGACACCGAGTTCGGACCGAACGAAGGACCCGAGAAGAATTGGTATGTGGAATTAGGACAGATGTGCACGACAATGCGAGCTATCATGCACGCGGGTATCCGAAACGTCATCACACACTTTGCAATGGGCCCTGCTAACTACCAGTCATGCTCGAAAGGCCCGCGCAGCGTGAAGGCACTGGCAGGTTCTAACTTCTGGGTGGCCCTGGGACTCATGGTGGTGGGTATGGTTGGTGGTGCGTCGGGACGGTCACCTGAGCTCGATGCAACCATACAGTCGGAAAGTTTCCGGGTCATAATGGAATGATTCGGATAAACCCCCTGTCTTTTGGAGATTTTGTGCAGCTGAATACATGACACCCACATTCTGGAATATCTGCATGGGCTATCAGACACGCGAAGTTACCTGTTTCCAGAAGGTATAGTGGCGTTGAAGGGTAGTGAGAACTGTGAGAGCGGCGTTAGGCGAATACCTGATCAGTTGGATAGATGGCGATTATAAACGCAGCAAGACCTGGGTTAGGGGTCTGGCGCTTACCCCGACTTATTATAAGGCGTCTCGCATCGGTCCGAAGATAGTGTCAGGAACAGAAAGCGGGATAGGCGCCTAATGTTGCTCTTATTCTTTTCTTTTTTTTTCTCGTAAACATTGTCGTCTTGAGAAATGATTGTCCAAGGCTACTGCATACTCCCCAGAACGACATCACCTCTGTGCGGGACAGGCTTAGGCAGCGTTTCTTTTGCCATGCAGTCTTGGGTGACACGGAGACTGGAGAGGCGCCGCCACGCCGCTCGCTACTGTGTCCGTATATGCAGTCAGCTTAGAAGCTGAACGGTCCTTCATTCCTTCATTACCGGGATAGAACCTCAATCGACACCAGCAATTGGATCCTTTGACCTACGCGATGACGTCCCAGGATGCCAGCGTTGGGTTGCAGTATTGCCTTATAGAAACGTTCCATTGACTATAGGCTTGGCTTGCGACGGCCACTATCGCGATACATATAAGGACGTGCTGAGCGACGACGATGGCTACCAGGAACAGCTCGATCTGCGGCAGACATCCTCCAACTTTATATTAACTGCAACCTGACAGTTTCCCTTTGAACCCATACACCTAATTACTTTAATAATGACCATCGCCAAGCTCTTCGGCCTCGTGCTGCCTCTAGCCATGGGAGTGCTTGGCGCTCCTCATGAGCAAGATCGACGCTCGGATGTCGTCTCGAGAGAGTCGGCGGCTGGTCCGACCTGGTACAAGTACTGGGCCAACGATCAGGCAGATGTCGACGCAGACAACCTCAGTGGTGGACAGTTTGCCCTTACCTGGGATGAGCCCAACGGAGGCAACTTTGTGATTGGGAAGGGCTACCAAACCGGATTTGAGACGTAAGTCCATGAGCTTCCACTTGTGCCACCAAGGAAGCCTCTGTGCCATCCTGGCCAGCGAGAAGATGGCGGAAGATACTGGCCAATATTCAACACTGCTAGTCCCTTCTGATGGGTTCGCTTACAATGCCATAGGAAATTCAACTACTCCGGAACCTTCAAACCCGGCTCCGACTCAAATGCATACCTGGCGCTCTACGGCTGGACCTACGGCCCAACTGCAAGTCGACCCCCTGAGTCCCAAGCCCCATCCCACCACCACTAACACCTCTCTCTGCAGCTCGAGTACTACGTGATGGAGTCCTTCGGCGTGCACCACCCGGCGGACAACGCCAACGCGACGTGCCACGGGCACTTCGCCTCGGACAGCGGCACGTACGAGGTCTGGGACAAGTACAACGGCGACCTACACCAAATCTTCTCGATCCGGACGACGCGCCGCGTCGGCGGCACCATTACCACCGGCAACCACTTCGCCGCCTTCGAGGCCGTCGGGCTCGAGCTCGGCAGCCAGGGCGAGATGGAGATCGCTATCGAGGGCCAGTGGGGCAGCGGCGCCGCCACTATCACCGCCGGCGTCCCGCCCGCCACTAAGGTCGTCGAGAGCGCGACGCCGACGACCCGCACCAACGTCGCGACCAAGAAGTCTACCTGCACGGCTACGATTAGCGTTTAACTGATGTTGCTCACCTGAGGTGGACTGATGGTAGTCGATCGCTGCTTGGACTGCGCCAGGGATTTATGAGAGGAACTCCCAAGAAGTTGGTTTAAAGGTGTCAATGTAATACCGGTCTATCTGTAACATGAGCCTAGAGTACGGATGGGGTGAAGACAGGACCTCATAGATAATACACAATGATAGTTTCCAGTCCTCCTGTATTTGCTCAATGACTTGTGTACTAAAGTCATGTATCGCTTTATACATATGCTTTATAAATATGGCATGGTGCAACCAACTAACTCACACTATGAACAGTTGAGGTAAATTGGGACCAAGAAGCTAGAAAACGGAAAAGCAATGGAAGGGCAAGTATCATATCGCCCACTATCTATCAATGGCGGCTTTCATATTCAAATCCCCCCCCCCCCCCCAAAACAACCTGCTGAAAGAGTTATGTAAGTAACCACCGCGCTGAACTATTGAGCCCTCTGAGGCAATATGTTTCAGCTACTTTGCGGTGTTGCTATTGATTACTTACTTGTTCAAGAGTTCGTAAGGTTCCCCGTTGGGTTCCATACGAAAGTTGCCAGCCCACGGTCCGTCATTGTCTTGCTATGGCATGCTCGAAAAGACGGTGATGGGGATGCAATGTCAATGTTCTTTGCAGACCCCGTTCCACAGCCTCGCCAAGATCAAACAGTCGACACCGTAATACTTGTATCACAGCATAGACCGGATCTTAGTCTTTTGGAGGGGCGTCTCTCTCTTTAATAAGCTAACCCCCCTGGTCACGATCCATCCCCTCACGGGCCATATCGAGAGGAATTATAAGCCTAACCACTCTAATTAACTAAATATATATATCTTAATCGTCACTTATGCTATAAATATAATTTTTACTTTATTATTATTATTTTTTATTATTTTAATATTTTTATATAATATTTAACTTTATACGTAAGCTATAGTTTATGTAATAATATTAAATAGTAGTTAATAAGTATTATTAACTAAATAAAATGTTTTAAGAAGCTATATTTAATACTAGCTTAATAAAATTCTAACTTATAAACAGATTTATAAGTTTTTTTAAGCTTTATTTTCTTTTTTAAAAAAATAATTAACTAAATAAATAATTAACTAAGCTAAGCTTAATTTTATATTAGTGCTAATTAAGTTTTAAATTATAGCTTAAAATATAATAAAAGTTTTTAAAAGCTTTTATAAGCTAAAAAAAAAGTAGTACACTTGTTTTTTTCGTTAAAATCTTATTATAAAAATTTTACGAACTAAAATAATTAATTATACGCGCGTTAATAGTATAATAATAAAAAATATTAATATTTTTTTCGATTATTTTAAAACGTTTAAACTAGTTAATTTAATACTAGATCGTTTTTATAATATTAATAAAATAAAAATCGTTTAAAATATAAAAAAAAAACTATTAAGTAGTTTTTAAAGCTAATAATTACATTATTTAAAAAAAAAAACGTTAAAAAAAACGAATAAATTATAGTTTTTAAATATGTAAATAGTTTTAAAGTAGTTTTTTTACTGCTAGTTATTTTTAAAAGCAGTAATATTTAAACGTAATAGTTTTTAAACTAAAAAAACAATATATATAATTTATAATAGTTTTAATTACTATTTAATAAATAAACTAGTAATTTTATTATTTTAAATTAAATATAAATTTTTTTTTACTTTATATTTAAGCTTTTTATAATAATAAATAAATAATCTTAATATATAATAATTACGATTTATATATAAACGATAAATTTTTTTTAGCTTTATTTAATAAATAAAATATAGCTATTTTTTTATAAGCTTTATTGTTTTTATATAATATAAGTTTTAAACGTAAAGGTATTTAAGTTATAAAAAAAAACGTTTTAATATTATTTTTATAATTACTTAAATATAGTTTTAAAGTTAAAACTTTAAAAAAAAAAAAATTTTTATATAAAGCTTAAATAAAAGTTTTAATTTTAAAAGTCATAATTAATATTTAAAGAACTTTTAAAATTAATTTATAGAATTATTTAAAACTATTATTATTTAAATTTATAATTTTAAAAAATAAAAATATAGCTTAAATACTAACGCGATCTACTATCGAGCTATTTAAACTATCGAGCTGTTTAATTTTCCGACCGCGTTAACTTTTTAACTTTTTTTATATATATTTCTACTACTACAACATGTTTTCTGTTTTTAAAAAAACTAGAATCTTACTAGCTATTTAAACTAAACAACGCGACTTTTATATTTTTTATAATAAACTTTTTAAACTTTATACTGTTTTTAAAGCTACTTTTATTATTAGATTTAAAAAAATACTAGCATAAGCTAATAAACTATTTAATCGAATAAAACTTATTATTTTTAAAAAAAATTAATTATAAACTTTATAATTAATTTTAACGCGCGATTATTTCTTTTTCGGTTTAGTTATATTAAAAATATAACTAATTAACTGCTATATAAACATAAAGTTAAAATTATTAAAAAAAACTAAATATTATATTTTATAACGTGTACATTAAAGTTTTAAACATGTTTAAACCGTTAAATAAACTATAGTAAAGTTTTATATAAAAACTTTATTATATATAACGCGTATTTTTAACGTGTAAAAGTTATAATCGCGTATAAAAGTATTATAAAAAAATATATTTTTAATTTTAATAAAATAAAATTTATAATAAATATAATTATAATTAATATAGTTATAACAAGTTTTAAAAAACTTATAAAGCTTAAATAAGCTTAATAAAATAATTAAAATTAGTTTATAGCTGTTTATACGGTTAATTTTTAAAATTAAATAGTACTGCTTTTTATTATTTTAAAAAAAAAACTTACTTTATATTATAATATTATAACAGTTTTTTATTACATAATTAGCGTATTATAGTTTTAAAAAATAATTAAATTAATAATAAGTTTAATTTAAAATAAATTAAATACTTTAATAAATATATTAAGCTGTAAATAACGGGCTTAAAACGTTTTTTTATTTTTAATAGTTATAAAAGCTACTATTTTAAAGCTTTTAAAAATCATTATAAGCAGAATAATATTATTACATTTTATATGCTTGCTTATTTTTTTTATAAGCTTTAACTTTTTAATATTGCTTATTTTAACACATTAAAACAGATTTATAGTCGTATAATTAAAAATCTAATATAACGTTATATTATACATATTTTAAAAGAAAACTTTTTATTCGCGTTTTTTAAAACTGCTAGCTTTGTTCTTTTTAACTTATAAGTTATTATTTTATAGTTTAATATTATGCTAGTTTTTTAAACTCTATTACTGCTTTTTAAACTATTTACTACTTTTTAAATATTTATAACATTTAATAATATTAATAAAACTATTTTTTAATCCGTTTTTTTAAAACCCTAAATTTTTAACTATTAAAAAAGCTTTTTAATACTAATTATTAATATTATTAGCTTATTATTAAAAACTACTTATACTATAATATATAAAGTTATTTTATTACGTAATAAAATCTTTAAGTTTTATAAAACTAACTATATATTAAATAAACGCTAACAAATAAAAATAAAAAAACTATAACCTAGAAAAGTACTTATTTTTAAAAAAAAACAACTTTATAAGTGTTTAAAAAAAGTAATAAATTAGTTTTATAAAAAAATAATAGAAGTAGTAATTATTTTATAAAAACTATAGCTTGCACGCACTAGTATAATATATATAGTAACATTAGTTATAATATACGAACATATATAGTAGTTATAAAAACGTTTAATAAAAAAGATTCTAATTAGTTTTAATTAATTTTAATACGTTATAATTAATATTTTTAAAAATGAAAATAACGCGGTCGGAAAATCAAACAGCTTAATAGTTTGGACAGCTTAATAATAAATCGCGTTAGTTTAAATATTTACTATTTTTAAAAAATTAAAAATATTAGATTTTTTATAGCTGTAACGGTAAAGTAGATTATAGCACGCTATAGATTAGTTACAGTATAAGTGCTATACTTTATAAAGATCACGGAAAGAGTTATTATAATCTAAGAATATATAATAACTAAGCAAGCATAAAAACTAGTATAAAAAACTTAGACTTAAAAAAATAAATTATTAGAAATATTAGCACTAAAATTACTAGTAGCTACTATATATGCTTTTCTCTGCTTTTTTAATTAATTAACCTATTTTTTCGTTAGAGTTATAAGCTTAGTTCGTTTTTAAGACCAGTACTTTTTAATAATTATAACGATTTCCGAAAATGCTAATTTTTAAATCTTATTTTTTTAATTTTTAAGCTTATATTTTAATGTAATCGTTAAACGATTACTATTATTTAAGCTTTAAAAATTATTATAGTTTTAAATACTTTTTTATATACTTTTATTACTAAAAATATAATTTTAAAAACGATATATAATTAAAATAAGTAGTATTATCGTTTAAAGTTTTATACGTAATTTTAAAAAGTATAGTACTTAATTAATCTTAATAATATAAGCGTTTTTTACGTGCTAAGCAAGATTTTTTAAGCTTTTTTAAAAAATTTAACTAAACTAGCTATTTTAAACGAACAAAAAACAAAACATAAAAAAAAATACGTTTTATAGCTTAATAAACTAAATAATTTTTTAAAGAGCGTTTTACTCGTTATATTTATTACTAAACTAAGCAAGTTTAAAATTAAAACGTAGTTAAATAAAAAGATTAAAGATTTTTTAGTAGTTTTTATAACTTAAACTATAAGTTTAAATTGTTATATTACGATTTTTAATTAAGTAAATTAAATAGTTAATTTTTTATACTTAAAAATAGTTATTATAAAGCTTATTTATTAAAATATAATTAACTTATAAGTATTAGTTTAAGTTTTATAAAGCTTTCTAGCTTTTATTAAATTAATTATAAAAATTACGATTTAGAAAAAGTATTAAGCAATACTTACTTAAACTAAAAAGTTAACTATAAAGTTAAATATATAGTATATAAATTAGTATAAGCTGTTTTTAAAAGCTTAGGTTTTAGATTTTTTAAATATTAAAAAAATGCTTACTATAAAAAACTTTTTTAAAATAGTATAAGCTAAACTAGCTTTTAACTAAACTAGAAATAAGCTTACTATTTTAATTAAAAATAAATATTTAAAAAGATTTTTAATTATTATAGAATAATATAGTTAAATTTTTAAAGTAATAATTTATAAAAGCAAGTTATATAATAAGAAAGATAATATAAGGATTTTTACTATTTTTAGCTTTTAAATAAAAAAGTAGTTTTAATAATATAGTAAGTTATTATATAGATTTTTAAGAAGCTTTAAATTAAATTAAAAAAAGTAAAAAAGTTAGAGTTATTAGTGCTTTTATAAAAAAAAAACAAAGTAAACGTATAATTAAATTTTTTATATATATGCTTTATTATAATTTACGATTACTAGAAAAATTAAACGTACGTTTTAACTTATACTTAATAAAAAAAAAATTAAAGCTATTTAAGTTAAGATAAAGTATATACGTTATAAAGATTTATATAAAAAAATTATAAAAAAAAAGTAAAATATTCTAGTATAAATTTTAAAAGTTTTAAAAAGTAATAATAACTAATAGTAATAGTTTAATTTAAACATAATATTTACTATAATTAATTTAGCTACTTTAAAAAAAAGTGTAAGTGTTTTTAAAAGTGTTTTTAACTTTTAAATTTAATTAATATATGCTTTTTAATAATATACTAATTAATAATTATAATGTTTTATACGTTATTAACTTAAAAGTTTTATTAGAACTAAGCTTATTTGTTTTAATAAAAAATAAAAAAATAGTATATATAAGAACTATTTAATTTCTAATTTTAAAAAGAAGTAAAAAGATTATTTAAAAGGTTTTTTTAAGCTTTAATAGAAGCAATATTTTAAATATAGTACTAGAAAACGTAGTTTTAATTAAAAGGTTTTATATAAATATTATTTTTAAAGTTTGTTTAATTAAAAAAAAAATCTAGTATTATAGTTTAAACTGCTTATTTTAATATAAAAGCTTAAAAAATAACGTTATAGTTATAAGACTTTTTAAATATTATAATCTAGTATTTTTTAAATATAAGCTTATTTTTTTATATTTAAGTAGAATACTAGTAATTAATAAGTTTAAAATATTTAATAAAATTTTTATAAGCGCGGTTAAAGTAATTGTTGTTTTTTTTTTTATAATTAAAGATTGCTTATAAAAGCTAATAGTAGATTTTTTTAATTTAAAAGAGGATATAAAGGATTTATAATATTTAAGATTAAGGCATTTAAAGGTTAAAGCTTTAAAAATACTAGTATATATATCTAAAAACGTACGGATTAAAAGAATTTTACGTGATAAGTACAAGTATTATATTAAAACGTATGCTTTATAGAGGATTTTTAGTAAGGTTTTAAAAAAGCGCGCAGTATAGTTTTTTTAAAAAGTTTACTAAGATTTATTTAATTATTTTTATAGGTTTAATAGATTGTTCTAAGTGCTTATAATTAAAAATAAGTATAGCAGGATAATTTATGTTTATTTTTTAGTAAATAAAACTGGACTATTAGTTTTTAAGCAGATTTTTTGATTTAAACGTTAAATAATACGTTAATATAAATTATTAGTATATAAAATATACAGTAATAATAAATGCGTAATAATCGCGATTTAAAATAAAACTTAGTATAAAAAGTAAGCTAAATAGAAAAAAATTAATATAAAGCTTTTTTTAGTTTATATTAAAAAACTTGTTAGATTTAAAAAGAAAGCAAAAAAAAAGCTAATTAAGAAAGTGCTTAAAATACTAAAAAAAGCTAAGCTTTTAATAGAGCTTTAACTTAAAGCAGTTTAAGCAGCTATATAGTTATATAATAAAAGCTTTTTAAAAGCTTATAATTTTTATTTACTTTTTTAAATGTTTAAAAATTAGTTTAAGCAGTATTTTTAATAATATATTTTAAAGCGTATTAAAAAACTAATAAGCGATTTAAAGCCTGATTAAAGCGGGATATATATATATAAATATAAAGTTTATTTAGTAAAAAAAGATAAGCTAGCTAAAAAAAAACAATAAGTATATAAAGTTTATTTTTAAGCTTATATTAAATATTTAGTTAGATATAAAGTATTTAATTTATATTAAGTGTAGATCTTTTAGCTAAAAAAAGTAATTATTATATAAAACGTTTAGTTTAATAAAAAGCTGTTTTATTAATTAAAGTAAAAAAAACTAGTTATAAAGATTAATCGTGTTTTAATTAAAAAGCTTAAAAGATTAAAAATATATTAAACGATCTGTTAAATATAATAAACGTGTAAGAAATAAATAAAAAATAAGTATATAAGTTAAATATTAATGTTTTTAAAAACTTTAAAAGTGTTTTTAATTTATTTAATAAGTTTATTAATATTTAGTTAAAAAAGTAAAAGTTAAAAGTAAAAGCATTAAGTAAGCAAGTAAAAAGTTAAAACAATGCTTATAAAGATTAGCTATATAAACTTATAATTTTTTAAAATATTTTAAAACTAAAAAAGTAACAGTTTAATAAAAAAACAAAATTTAGTATATAAAAATATTTAAACGTAGATTTTAACTTTTTTTAAAAAGTGTATTTTACTAAAAACATAAAGAATAGTTTAAAAATACCGTTTAAAAAAAGCACTAATTATTAAAAAAAAAGTAATTAACTAATAAAGCGTAAATATATACATAAGATTTTTTTATTAGTTTATTGTTTAAACTATAAAATTAAAAATAAAAACTTAAATTAAAATATTAAAAGAAATAATAGTAAAAGTTTTATAGTTTTTACTACTATAATTTATAAAAAGCATAAAATTAACTTTTTTAAAAATTAAAACTAAATAAACTTTTTAAAAACGTTTATATTTAATTAATTAAAAATATTTTATAAAAATAATAAAAAATATAAAATATTATATATAGTATTTACAGTTATAATAAATTAATATAAAGTTAATTATTTAAGTACAGCTTAAAAATTATAGATTTATTAAAATAATTTATTAAATTTTTTTTTAAAAAACTAAAAAAAACTAAATAACTATTTTATAAATAATTAGTTTAAAGAAAATGTTTTTAAAAAAATCGAAGTTTTAAAAAAGTATAAAATATTAAAGGTTATCTTGTTTAAAAAAACAATGAAAGTTTTTTTACTTTTAAAATAAATATTTATATATAAGTTTTATAAAAAAAACTATTTTAATATATATAAAGCATAAATAATAATTTAAAATAATTTTTAAGTTAAAAATATGTTTTAGTTAATTTATATAATTATGTTTACTATTAAATTATTTAAGTTAATAATAACGATTATAAAGTATTTTAATATAAAAATTAAATAGTTTAATATAATTATTATATTTTTAAATATTTTAAAGCGTGAAAAAAAGCTTATAATATGCTTTATACTTAAAAGTTTTAAATAATTAAATAAAGTTTTACTGCTTAATAAAGCTCTGTATAGTTTTAAAGACTTTTTTTTGTTTTAATATAAAAAGTTCGCTTTAACGTTTAAAAAGCTTAAAATAATTGCTTTAAAAAAAAACTTTGTTTATTTTATATAAAAAATCATAGTATGTTTATAATTTTTTATATAAATAACTTTTTAGTTATATATTATAAAAAGCATAAAATAAAAGCTTAAAAAATTATAATAAAAATTAAAAAAGTATATAAACTTAAAAAACAAAACAATATTATATAGTTTTTAAAAATAAAAGTAATTAAATATTATAAAACTAAAACAGTTATTTTAATTTATAATCAATATATTAAAAAAATTATAAATTATTATAACTTTATAAATAACGTTTAAACTTTAATAACTTTTTTATTTTTTAAAAAGCTTAAAAAGTATATAAAGTAAGCTTTAAAAATATAAATTAAAGCTTTTTAAAAACATATAAAATTAATACTATATACTACTATTATACTAAAACTAGATATAGCTTTTATAGTAGTTTAATTTTTAAAACATTTAATTAATTTTAACTTTAATTATATAGTTGTAACTAATTAAATAATACAATATTTATATAGTACTAGATATTTAGAAATTATTTATAATAAATAAGATTAAAACGTTTAAATATTAATAATAATAAAAGATACTTTATTTGCTAATAATTTAAAAATATAAAAATTATTATATAAATATATTATATTTTTATTTAAGAATATAATTATTTAAAAAACTACTAAATAAAGTATTATTTTTATTTTTATAATAAAAGTAAAGGTTAATATATTAAAACTTATTAAAAAAAAGATTATAACGTTTTAACAATTATTTAAAAACTTAACTTTTAATTTAAAAAAAAATAAACGATTTATTTAAATAATATTTAAACGATCTAATTTATAATAAAAAAAAACAAAAAAATTAATATTTAGTTCTATTATATAAATATATAAAACATATAATTAAAGTAAAAACATTAAAAAGGGTTTTTTAAAGTAGTTTATTTATTAATAAATTAAATACTAGCAAATAAGCTTATTAAAAATTTATTAAAAGCTTAGTTTAAATATTTCTATATTTTTATTAATTTATAAGATATAAGTTATATAATAAAAAAATAATAAACTAATATTTTTAAAACAACTTTTAATTAATAAACATGTTAATTTTTAAAAAGCTAATAAATAATAATTTTAAAGATTAATAAACTAAAGCTTTAAAAAAACTACTTTAAAACTTTATATACTAGCAAGTTAATTAAGTTTATTTTTTAAAACTGTTATTTATACTATAATAACATAAGCATGCATAGTATAAAATAAAGTATTAGTAGTAGTAATAAAAGTTATAATTATAATAATAAAAACGCTAGCTAAAATAACTACATTATTAATTATAAAAGCATTACTAGTTATAATAAACTTTATTATTAAAATTTTTAGCGTTATATAAGTAATTATTTGTAGGTTTTTAGTTTTTTATTTTTAATTAGTTATAATTAAATAAAAAGCTTAAAAAAAAGCTTACAGTAAAAAAAAAGTTAGCTTAAAAAGCAGTTAAAAACTATTACATAAATAGTAGTACGTGAATAGAGCTAAACGATTATATTAACTAATATTTTTTAGTTTTTAATTTTAATAACTATTTATACTAGAACATATTAATACTTGAAAGTATAACGTTAGTAGCAGAAGCTATATTTAATATTTTAGTACTTTTTAAAGAAGCGGTTAAAAAGCGTAAAAATAAAGCAGCTACTATAAAGGATAACGTGAAAAGCAGTATAAACTAAACAAGTGCGTAGGGTGCGTAAAGTAGTAGTAGTAGCAGTAAACGAAACGTGAAAAACACGCGAAAGAGTTTTAAGAGCAGAAATAAAAGTTAAGAGTAAAGCAGGAGTAAACAAGCAAACAAGCAAATTTTTACTATTTTTTAAGAAAAACTTAAATAAGTTAACTTTATTTATACTAGTTAGTAATACTTTTAAGCAGTTTTTAAACTGTTTTTTTTAAAATTATTTATAAAATAGAAATAAGCACGCGAATATTACAGCAAGCAGTACTAATAACTAATTTATTTTTTAAAAAAGAATTAGTTTAGTTAAAACTAATTAGTAATAATTATAACACTTTTAAACAAACTTTTTTAGATTATTTATAAGCAGCAGAAAAAAGCAGCAAACATAGTAATAAAACTATTTAAACAGTAGATTAATATAATAGTAATACTATAAACTGTTAGCGTTAATTATTTTATTACTTTAAAATTTAAGCTTTAATACTAAAAAAATAGTTAAAAAATTTTAAATTAAAAGAAATAACTTATTAAAAAAAGATTTATATATAATAATAATTATTATAATTAAGTTTTTATACGCGAGTAAAATCTAATATATTATTTATAAAGATTATGTTATAGTTAAAAAAATAAAAAAAAAAAAAAAAAAACCTAGCTTTTAAATTCTAAGAAAATATATATATATAAGCATATAATTTACGATTATTTATCTGTTTATTTAAAAACATAGTAATTATTACGTGTAATACTATATATATATAATAATAATTACTACAATTATAAGTATTTTAATATATTTACGATTGTAATAATAGTTACGATATATTGTACATATAATTAAAAGCTATAAATTTAATATTTATTTAAGCAATAAAAACAGTAAATTTAGAATTATAAGTACATATATTATTTTTTTTATATTTAATATTTATATTAAAAAAAAAGCTTAAGAATAGTTTTATAGCAGCTTTATTTAATATACTAGCAAAACTAAAGCGTATATAACAATAAAGTAGATTATACCATGCTATAAATTAGTTATAGTATAAATATTACGTTTTATAAAAATTATAAAAAAAGTTATTATAATCTAAAAATATATAATAGTTAAACAAGCATAAAAACTAATATAAAAAACTTAGACTTAAAAAAATAGATTATTAAAAACATTAATATTAAGATTGCTAGTAGTTACTATATATGCTTTTTTCCGCTTTCTTGATTAATCGACCTATTTTTCTGTTAGAATAGCTAATATTTTTTTTAACTATTAAAACATTGTTTAAAAATTAAATAATTTTTTAAACTAATTAAAAGCTAATTTAAAAACGTATACTTTTTAATTTAGTTTTATAATAGTTATAAAATAAAAAAACTATAAAAACGCTTAATATAGTTATTAAAATAATTATTAAATTATAAGCTATTAACGTTTATTTATGCGTTAAAATCGAATATAAAATAAACAATATATATAAAATTGTTAAAATTGTTTTTAGTTATAAGTTCGTTTAAATAATAAACGTTTAAAAAATAAAATAAAAGTTAAAAAATTATGTAATCTATAAAAATAAAGATTCTAACTATAATATATTTAAAATAAATATTAAGTTAAATAAAACAGCTTAAAAAATAATATAAAAATAAAAAACTTTATTAAAGTTTATAAACAATAAAAAAAATAAACCTGCAGTGCTATATTTACTATGGGCAACATTGTATTTACTGTGCTAAAACACTGTATTTGCTGTACCTACTTTAGCTCCAGCTAGAGGTACTTGCTTCACTTACTGGTTTAATATATAGTTATTTTGTATGTGTACTTTATTAATCCGTCGGATTATAGCTCGAACACTGGCTTAATCGGCTATTTTATTGCTATTTTTACGCTATTTATACTACTATTTTTTTATTCTCTTACTTTTAATATAATCCTTTTACTTTTTTACTTTTAATATAACCTTTTTATTTTTAATATAATTTTTTTACTTATTTTTAATTAATTAATATTAAACGTCTTTTTGCTAAATCTATCGATTTCTGCATATTCTACACTTTTTTTAGCGTTAAAAATAATAGAGAACTTTATTAATAATATTAAGAACTTTTTTAATAACGGCTTTAATAGCAAAAAGCTTTACGAAACAATAAAAAAGCTTTTTTTTAGTTTTTAATAATATGCTTGCTATTACAGCTATATTATTATCTATATAAATGTTAGTAACTATATAAACAGTAAGCTTTATTACTATTTAGTTCAATACATTTGCGGCTTTTAAGAGCTTATTAAAGCTATTGCTAGTAAAAAAGCTACGTTTTTAAAAAAGGCTGATTACTAGTAATAAAGCTTTATGTTTACTACAAAAAAAAACGACTACAAGTAAGCGTTTATTTTATATCTAGCTTATCGTATATATAACTATTTTTTATACAAATTAAATATTATATACTGTTTATTTAAAAATAAATATATCGATTATATAAAAAACTTGGTTAAAACTAGTGCAAGTTTTACTTAAATTTTAGAATTTATAATCAGTATTTTTTTAAGCTATAGATTTACTATTAAAAACGTTTAAAACTAAGTTAGCTATTATTATAAACGTTAATAAAACAGTTATATAGCTATATAAACTTTTATATAAATATTATATAAACGAAAAAACTTAATTAAAAACGATAACTTTAATTTAAATAATAGTATAGTAATTATAAAAGGCTTTATATTTTGCGATATTTTTTTCTGCTTTAATAATAAGAACTATTTATATTATATTTAATAGTTATATTTACAAGTTTTAAAGTATTAGCAGAAATAGTTTTAAGTAGTTAGTATTAACTATACTTATTAAACTAACTGTTTTAAAATGCTTTTAGCGGTTTTTATTAGTATTACTTTTATTAGCTCGATTTTATTTTTTGTTTTTGTTTTATTTAAAACAGAAAATACAGCTAATTTTAAGTAGTTAGTTTATATATTTAAGGAATTTACAGAACCGAACAGTATATTATTTAAGATTATTATAACTGACTTTTAAAATAGGCTAAAATAAGTTTTAACTAAAGAACTACTTAATATTTAATAATAGCTTTATATTTTTTATATTAATAAAAACGTTATTTTTTAGTTTTTATAGAAATAGTAAACATTGCTTGATTTTATAAATACTGCTGATAATAAAGATATAACTAACGATGTAAAGCTAGAAAAAGTGTTTAAAACGAGCTTTTAGCAGCTAAATAATTATGCTTATAATAAATTTATTATTGAACTTTTTAATTTACTATTTTTATAAGTACTACACGATCGCGAAAGCTTTATTTTATATTAGAGTTATATTATATATATACAGTTAGAAACCGATTTTAAAACTGTTTAAACCTAATTATATAATAAATTTAGTAATAATTAAGAGCTTGCTATTAAATATTTTAAAAAAACCTACTTGCTATACTGTTATTAATAAGCTAACTATTATATTTTATAGTATTATAATTATAGTGTAAAAATAATATTATTAATAAAAAGTATTAATTATAAGATTAAGTTTTTATTCAAGTTTTTATTTAAAAATAACCTAGTAAAGCTTAAAAATACTTTTTATTAATTAGTAAAGATAGTAGCTAAAAAGCTTAATAATATACTTAAATAAAAGCGTATGAAATAGTATTAAAAAGCTTATAGTATAGTTTAAGCTAGCGATATATTATTAATATGTACTAGAAAAGCTTTTACTTTATTAAAAACATAGTATTAAAACGTATTAAATTATTTTATATAGTTTAATAACTTTATTTTTTTAAGAATATTACTACTATATAGTTATATAATAAAACAGTAGTATAGCTTACTATACTATTACAATATATATTATAAGATTAAGCTTATAAATAAAAACTTTTATATTAAAAGTATTAATAAAAATAAAGTAAACCTTTTTTAATACTATATAAGTAAAAGCATTAAAAAGACCTTATGGCGTATTCTAGATCTTTACGTTTTTAACTTTTTTAATCGCTTTTAAAGCGGTATAATTATTTTGCTTGTAATGTTATAGCTTGTAAACATTTAAAAATATCGTTAAAAAGCCCTATAGCTACTAAACATTAAATATAGTTATTATAAGTCTTTTTATTATGTTTGCTTATAATAAAAGCTAATTAAAGAACTATTAATATAAAAAGCTTGTATAAATAAATAAACGTAGTTTTTAATATAATAAGTTACGTTTATATCGATTAAAACTGCTATAAAAGCGTTAAAAAAAGCTTAAAAAACGTTAAAAATATAGGCTTATACTAGCTTAGTTTATAAAGCTATAGATTACTATCTAAGTAGTTTTAATTTTAACTTTAACAATTTTTTTATTTTAAAAAGCGAAAAACAAGGTATTAAAAGGTTTAAAAATAAAATAAACGATTTTATATAGTTTAAGATCGTTATACGTAATAATAAAAATAAATAAACTAAATACTAAATTAAGTAGGGTGGTTAAATCGTATACTTCGATAAGGGCCACTGTAGCCCGCACGTATTTAGAGGAGGGCTGTTCCACGCATTTAAAAGTGCTAGGTTCAAGTTTTGCTAGTACTCTCTACAGTAAGTTTTTACATTTTAAAATCGAAAGCGTAAACAACTAATTAATCGAAAAAAACGCAATTAATTAAGTTTACTATAACTGCTCTTCTATAAATATTAACAGAACTATAAAATCATATCTCTACATAAAAATGTAATGTTCAAAGTTAGGCTAGCCCAACCCCTAAACCTAATACACGCACTACTTTAATTTTCTTTAGTTAAAATATATAACTGCTCTCAGCTTATTTTAACTTATTAATTAACTTAACGTAATAAAAATAAAAGCTAGCTACATAATTTAACACAGAAAACAACGTACAATTAACGCTTCGCTCTTACTTCTTTTTTTTTTTCAGTAACTTAATAAGTTAACTACAAAAATTAAGTTCTATTAAGTTATTTCTATCTTGTCGTTAACGCCTTAAAATTACTATTTTATTAACTTTTTTAAGCTTCTCTATACTATACTTATACTAAGCTTAGCTTTACTAACTATTTAAATATAATAGCGTTAATTAAGTAATAAAGTCTTTTTATGTTTTTTTTAGCTACTTATATAAAGCTTAAATCTTGCTTAATATATATTAAACAGCTCGTTCTTGTCTTAAAAGTTCACGGTTAAATTCTAGTAAAAAAATTATATTAATAATATCGTTACAGTTAATACTGCTTATTTCTAGTACTAGCTTTTACTTTTTATAGTAAGATTTTTTAAAAAGAACATTTAAAACGAGAACAGCACTTTATATCTGTTATAAAAGATTATTATCTAAAAAAAAAGCACTTAATAAACAGAACGAAACAAAAAAATCACGATCGCGATAATCATGTATAAACAGCTTTTTAACCGTATTAATTAAAGATAAGCTATATTATTTTTCTCGCTTTAAAGTTTATGTAAGCGTTTTAAGCTTTAAAAAAGTTTTAAGTTTATTTAGCCCTTTAGGTTTACTAGCCTAATAAAATCTAAAAGAACTTTTTTTTTTTAAAGTTTTAAGCAGCTTATTAATCGTTATAAGAACATTTATATTATCGTTAGCAACGTTTAGAACAAGTAAAAATCGCGAAATTCTTTTTATATAAATCCTAGTATACTTTTTAATATAGTTTACGATAAAATCAAGCAGCTGTTAACGAGATAGTATTAGTAAACTATTCTTCCTAACAAATAAAAAGTTAACAAATATTTAAGCAACTAAAAAAAAACTTAAAAACTTATAAGAACGTATATTTTTTTGCTATATTATAAGTATACTAATAACGCGTGTAAACATTTTAAAAAAAAGCAATCGTTTTCGTATAGCATGGTAGAATCGAAAACTAAACTTTATTAAAAGATTATAATTATAATTAAAAGTATCCTAATAATACGCTATATTAATATTAAAGTTTATTAGTATTAAAGTTTAATAGTTTTTATTAATGTAGTTTTTAATAACTAGCATATTAAGTTTTATATTAAAAACTCTAGTATTTTATTCTTAATCCTAAAATATATTATCTTAACTAAATAAATACATTAAAAAACTAAACATTAGCTTGATTACTACTTAAAAATAACTTTTATTAACTTTAAAAACTTAAAGTTTTATAAATAAGCTAATTATAGCCCAGTATTTATTATTAATAAACTAGCTATATTTTCGTATTTAAAAAAGTACGTTAACTAAAAGTAATATAACTTTTGTTTTTTAAGCATTTATGTTTAATCTTTTAAAGTTTACTACTTTTTCAAATAAGCTAAAATTAGTAAGATTATATAAATACAGCTTATTCACGTTAATTAATCGTTCCTAATTATTAGGTTACGTTAAGAAATATCTTTAAATTATATTTTCTTTATATATTCTTTTTAAAATTTAATTAATATTATTATAAGTACTTATACGGATTTTTATATCTTTAATCTTATATTTTACTACTTAAACAATAAACTCTATAAACTTATAAAACTTTTTTTTAGTTACTACGATATTCTAGCGTTCGCTTTTTTCTATTATATTATATAACATAAAAAAGTTCTTAAAAATTAATTCTGTTACGATAATAGCAACAAAACCGCAACTTTATTTATTTTTTTATTATAATATTTGAAAAAATCGACTTTTTAGTATTAGCTAATAATTTGTAGCTGCTTAAAATTATCGCAAGTATACGTACACTATGTTATAATCGGCTTAAGCAGTATAGTTTAACTTTAAAAAATTAATAAAATAAACTATTTATTTTTATATATTAACTATAATTAAATACTAGTAAATGTTTTATATGCAGTTTTCTCCGAAAACAACATAATAAACCTTTCGCTTATTAATTGCTATAAGCAAATAATTATAAAAAGCGTAAGCAAAGTTATTTTGTTTAAATATACCTCCGATTTCTTACTTATAAACCACCTTTAAAAGTCCACTTAAAATATATATAAACAATATAGTTATTTTATTTATCTATAGCTACTAGTATTAATTATACTTAAATAAAATATTAATTAAAAAAAAGCAATAATTATAAACTTAAATAGTACTTAAAGTTCTGGTTTAGATATAGAAAATTTAAGCACCGTTTTAAATATAAAGATTATCTTTATATTTTCTTTTTATAAATTAAAAGCGGCCGTTAAAAGCGAATAAGTAATATTTAGTACTAGCAGAAATATATAGTATCTTTTTCGCATTTTTTAGCTTAAAACTCTAGTAGTATATAAATTATAAGCGCTTACGCTTAAAAGTTTAAAAAAACTTTATATACTTATTTTCGCTAAAAGCAGTTACTTCTAGTTCAGCTATAACTATAATATCTAAAAATAAGTAAGGATAACTTGTTAATTAAGTACAGTAAAGTGTAAATATAGTATATATAGTTTTTAATTACGTATAGTAATATCTTTAAAATAAATAAAGTAAGCAGAGAAAATTAAATAATTATAAAAAAAAAAAGTATTAAAAAGATAGTTAAAATCTAAAAAGGTTAAAAGTTTAAATTTACTTTATAGTTAAAAGATTTTTTTACGTTAGCGTCTTTTTTATTTTCTATAAATATTTAACAGGATATTTTTTATAACTTAAAAATTATAAGAAGTTTTAAATAATCAAGCGAAAGCTTTTATAACATTTAAAAGTCTAGTTAAACGTTTTTTAATTTATAAAGTTAGTAGTTATAAAAAAAGCACTAGCTAAAAAAGGTTTAGTAACATTTTTACTGTAATAACTCTTTAACTAGTAAAAAAACTATTAAACTCTTTTAATATATTTAAAGCACTTATATTTATAAAACATTTTAATAATTAACTGTTTTTATGTTAACTTATTGTTTTTACTAATTTTATTTAGGTATTTTTTAACTTATTAAAACTTTATAACAGTTACATTATTTTTTTTATAAACAACTTTTCTTTATAATATTTAGCTTTTTTTAAGCTAACACGCTTTTTTTCGTACTTTTTTTTAGTTTTACTTGTTTAACTTTATATAGCTTTATTTTTTCTTGATATTTTATCTTTGCAACTTAGTAACTATTTGTTTACAACACTTTTCCCTACACAAGCTATTATGCTTAACCCTAAACACAAAAATAAATCGCAGTATAACTTAAACCCTTAGTATCTTAAAAATAATTAAGTCCTTTAACCGCTCACCTCTATTATTATACCTTATAATTCTTTTAATCTTAAAAATAAAAAAACTCTAAATATCGTTTAAAGATTTTTACAATATAACAAGCAACTTTTTTAGATCGTGTTTACTAATAAATAACGTTTAGTATAAGCAACCTATTAATTAAATATTTAAGCACTTAAAATACTGTTTTATGCGAGCGCTATAAACAATACTTCAAAAAGTCTAACACACTTAATATAACTAGTCTTGTTCTTTTTTTTCCTTATCGATCTGCCCCTAAGTGGCATAATAATGCTTGCGCTAATTACCTGTTCTTTATTTAGGGCTAGAAATACACGTTTTATAACCCTTAAAACGCGGAGATAAAGCAGCTACAAGCACAACTTTAAATAAAAAGTATCCTAAAAAACCTTTAATCAAGTAATTCCCTAGTAATTCAACGTTTTCCGCTTTTAGACCTTGTTTGATTTACTAAAGAACGTCTTGTTAAGATGCTTAAAAGTTATAACCGTAAAAAAAAAAATAACTAGTTATAAAAAACACTTAAGAAGTTAAAAGTATAAAAAAATAAAAAAAAAACAGTTAATCGTGTATTTATTATGCTTACTTTAAATACTGCGTTAATTTTTATAGGTTTTTTTATAAACTTTTATGCAGTTAATTGTTAAGTTTATTATATATTCTAGTATTTCTTTAACTTTTGCAAACATATAAAACTATAAAATAATAATAATTAACAAAAAAAAAATATCTTTATAATATTTATTATTTGTTTTTTTTAAGAAAGCTTCTTTTTAGTATTTTTTAAAATTACCTTAATTTTTTTTCCTATAGTTCTTAGTACAGTTTTTTTAAGCTATAATACTATCTTGTTAATAATCCTTTAGTTTTTATCTCCTTTAAGCATATTTTTAACGATAAGAATAACTTTTTATAGCTTTTTTTAGGATTTTTTTAATGTTGTTATTATAAAAACACTCTTTTGTTTATCCTGTTATTCTTTTCTTAGCTTGCTTTTAAACCGCTTAACTAAAAATCTTTCTAACTTAAATACTTTCTTTATATTTTTTTATAACTTAGGGTTATTCTTTAAAAATCCTATAGTTTATACGTTTTTACTAAAGTTTTCTAGTTCTTAATATTCTTTTTTGTTTTTAATAAAAACCTTAAGTTTATTCCTAGTAATAGCATGTTTAAATTTTCTTTTATTTAAGTTTTCTACTTTGTACCGGCTATAATTAAAAAATTGCTTAATATAATATAGGCCGCTCTAACGATATAAAAGCTTTTTATTGTTTAATATATTAAAAAACAGCATAATATTATAAAGTAAAACCAGTATACCTTTTTTAAATAGTTTATAAGTTTTATATAAATCTCACTTATTTTTTTTTTAAGCTTAATCTTTTCTTTTCTAGATAATTATACCTTTAATATAAGCAACATCTTAATCGTGCTGTAATATAAGCTTAATATATACAACAATAATATTTTCGTTAGTTTTAATATTATCTTAATTTATAATTTTTTAAGTTAAAATTACGTTTTTTACTAGTATAATAAGTAGCTTTTTATAAACCAGTTTGTATAAACTATAGCTAAAATAACAAACTATAGTTCAGTTTGCTTAAACTATTTAATTAAAAAAATTATACTAGCTTTTACTTGTTTAATTAATTAATTTTATTAAGCTTTTTTTAATCGGTTTATAGCTTTTTTTAAATAAGCTTTATACTTGCAAGTAATAAGCTAGGTTGTACGCTAATTTATATTCTAAGTTTTATGCAGTTTTTTTAACTTTTTCGTAAAATTTTAGCTTATTATTATACTTAATCCGTATAAAAACGCTATGTTAATAAATAATTTTCTTCTTTAAAAAACTAAAAATATTAGCTAAAATAGCAGCTAATAAAGCTTTAGCTTTAAAATAAGTTATTATTTTATACTAAGCCTTAATAATAGCAGTTTTTCTATTACTTCTTAGTATATACTATATATTAATTACTTAAAATACTAAAAAGTTTGAAAAATAGTTAAAATAGTACATTTCTACCTCTATATTATTTTATAAACGTTAGTATTTTAAGCAACTTTTAATTATTTTGTAAACGTTTCCGTATAAGCTTTTTTAATAATAGCCTTAAACTATTTTATAAGTTATTATATCGCGTTCTTTATATATAAAACCCTCATAGTTTTCTTTAATTAAATACTTTTGCTTTTTCTTATCGTCTACTACTTTATAAAGTATTAAATACTTCTTATCTAATTGTTTCTATAATTTTTGTTCGTTAAAAAAAAATTTAACGGTATTTTCTTAGAAATAACTTTTTTTTTAGTTATTTTTGCCCTTAAAGCGGTTTAAAAACTTGCTACTAATAAAAAATTCGGCGATCTCTTAACTCTTACTATTTTAAAACTTATTAAGAATTAACAGCAGCTCTTTTAGATAAAGTTAAAAAAGTAGAAAATTTCTCACCCTTTTAGCTTGTTCTAAAATAAAAGTACGCAGGTTGGATTTAAGTAACTTTAAGCCTATAAAATTAATATATATAGCTATCGTATATAATTAAAAATTAATAAAATTCTTTATATCTTCTTTTTATTTATTGTCTAACTTATTTAATAGCTCTAGAGATCTATAAAAAAGCCTATTTGCAGCTATATACTTTTTTTTTAGTACATAATAAATCTTAAAGTCGAAAAGTTTAATAAAAGCTACTTATTTTATAAGTTAAGCACTAGAAAGTACGGAAAAACCATTGTTTAGCTATACTATTAAAACCTTAACGTTAGTTTCTAAATAAAACCGAACGTTATAAAAATAATTCCGAAACTTTTTTAAAGCTTTAACTACTTTAAAATATTCTATTTTTGTAACATTATATCTTAATTTAGGACTTTTCTAGATACTAGATTTATAGCGCGCTAATTTAATTAAACCTTTTACCTCCTAACAGAATATACAGCCCCAGCTTTCCCTTAAAACATTAACTTTTAGCTAGATCGAGCCTTCTTTATAATTTAAAGTAATAAAAATTAGAGCGTTTATAAGAGCATTTTTTAGTTTATTTATAGCTTCTTTTTAAAGCTTTAAAAAGCGGAATAGCTTGTTTTTCCGTGTTAAAAAAATCAAAAAAAATGCAATAATTACGTAACCCTCTATTTAAATCTTATAATATACTATTACTTTAAAAAAAGCATGTACTTTTTTAAAGTTGCAGTAATATAACTATTCTGTAATCTTAACTACTTTAACACTAACTAGCTTGCAGCTGTAAGTTTTGCACATGTACCTTATAATAACAGTAGATTGTTTATACTACTCGCTTTTAATTCTGCTAGCTGTTAAACTAACAAGCTTAAAATTAAACAAAATTGCGTTAATATTTTTAATATGCTTAAGAATAAACTAGCAAACTTTTAAAGCAACCTTTTAATCGTTATACTTGCTTATAAGCTTTTTAACGACTATATCGTTAAAAAAAAGTTCGCATTTTTTTAAAATAATATTATACAGCACCTAAAATAGCACACGCAAGAATTAAGCAACAAAATTAATAGCTTTTTAAAATAATGTAATTATTTAAAAGATACTAATTAACGTAGTAAACGTTATTATAGCCTGGCTATAAATAAATAAAAATATTTAATTATATCTTAAAAAAAAGTTAATAACTAAAAATATCTTGTATATAATAAACTTCTTTACGAACTCGTTATAACTTTTTAAAAAGTTCACATTTTTTAATATTTTTATATTCAGCTTAGTAGTTAAATTTATTAACCGTAAGCCCTTATTTTTTTTCTTTATAATAAACTATACGTTATAATATAATAAATAAGCTTTTTTTAACACGCTATTTTTAAAGCAGGTTTTAAGCACTTTTATAACTCGCTTTTTAAAAAGGGCTAGTATAAATATACTTTTAACTTGTTAGGCTTTATAAAATACTGTTTTAATCTTATATAGTAAAGATATAGTTTTTAAAACTTTGCTAATTTTAAAGAAATCTTAAAATAAAACTATTTCCTTCCTATAAAATACTTTAATAAAAATAGCTTTTTTTTAATTAGTAAGTTCAGTAGCTTTAAAGCTACTTATAATTCTAGCAAATTAGTCCGCTGTTAGTTTTATGCTTTGGAAAAACTAAATAAAACGTAAAAAAAAGTTAAAATAAACTTTATTTTTCTTAAAAAAATTAAGTCCTTTTAATATTTATGCTTTTTTTAAAAATACTCATTCTTTTTAATTAAACGATCTAAATAACGTAGTATTATTAAAAAAAGCGTTATTAACTAGTACTACCTTTTTAGCTTTATTTTTATATATTATATTTATATATATCGTGCCTGTTTTTATAACAGGTATCTTTATAAAAAAACGAGCGAAATTATTAAAAAAGTTCGTTAATAGTTTTAAATAAAGGTTTATATAACCCTCTAGATTTGCAACTATAAATGCTTTCTTTTTAGTTCCTTATAGCGTCTTTTTAATTACTTATTTAAATACACTTATAAACTATTTATTATTAAGAATAGCATATAGTGTTTTATTATCCTCCATCTTTAAGTTTTAAAAATCGATAGCGCCGCTTACGCTGTTATTTTAAACAGCTAAGATTAAAATGCGCAAATTTATAATATTATTTAAACAAAAATCTAACTCGTAAAATCTACTTTTCTTGTTTTACTTTTTATAAACTACCTTTTTTTTCAGAAAAGTGTAAGCAATATATTAATCTCTAACGTCCGTTTTTACCTTATTACTTTAGTAAAGCTTTAAATCGCTATTTACTTAGCCTTTTGTTAAGCAAATAGTGTTTATTTTCTTAACTATAATCCTACAATCTCGTTTAACTTCCTCCTTAAGTTATCTTTAACAGTCGTAACTAAAACAATAATTTTACACGTCCCAAACATTATACTAACTATTATAGTCCTATTCTAATAGTATAAAAACATATTAAACCTCACGATAAAGTTTATCCCTAGAAATAAAGGAAAAGTAGCTATTTTGTAGTTTACAACATAAAATAGTAAGCGGATATACCTTTAAGCCAGTCATACTTATATCTTTATACATTCTTTATAGCGCGTAATATTATCCTTATTATTAAAGCCTTACCAGGTTAAAAAAGTCTTTCTTATAAAGAGGCCATACTTTTTAACAAAACTATCAATAATAAAACTAAACTGCGCGCTAGTATCGATTATCTTTATAATAAAGCTTTTTATACCATTATGCTTAATAATTACTATAAGCTAAAAACACGCACGAATATAATCCTCTATTTAGTTAATCGCTATAAAAACAAACTAAACGTTAAATACATAAGCTAGCACCAATAAAAACATTGTAATCTTTATAACGTTAATATATAAAGCTTTAAAATTTTCACTATCTATATAATCCTTATTAATTAACAAGTCCTCATCGTATATTAAAAAAACAGCTAAACTAAAACAATCTTTTTTATATTATTACTAGCTAGCAAATTAAGCATTTATAAATCTTTAAACCTTGTTTAATAAATATTTCGTTAAGCTATTTTTAACTTAACAGTTATTCTTTTTAATACTGTTCTTTAAATCGTTATTAACAAAATCAATAACTTGCTCACTTAGTATATCGTTTTTTAAGCATTTTAAGTTTAATTCTGCTTTGTAACAATTAAGCTACCTCTAGTTATTATTATCGTTTAAAACTATAATAGCTAATAAAAGTAACTAAGCTTACAAATATTTCAGAATTAGTATAAAAATATTTTTTAGCTTATTAATTATATAAAAAAAAATAAAGCTAGAAATATCCTGTTAATCTAGCTTAAAAAAGTTATTAAATAAAGTAGCGTCCAGCTAGTTTTAGCAGAAAAAGTAGTAAAAAAGCATGTAATTATCGTTCTTATTATTAAAATTTTAATAGTTAACTTAAATTAAAGGCCGCATTTTTTTTTATAGAAAAAATCAGCGTTTTTAACCATTAAATAACCTTTAAACATGCTTAGTTTTAAACATGAGAGCTAAATAGTTCAAATTAAAATATAAGCTATTTTTAAATATACTTTTAGTATTAGCTAAAATATAGTTAATATTAAGCTAGATTAGCTCTTTATTTTAAATATTGCTTGAAAACGTAAGTAATTATTTATTTAATATTTATATAATCTTTATTATATCGTTTATAATAGCTTCTGTATAAAGCTTTAAAATAATCTATATAAACGCCCTAGTATAACTTAAAGTTTTTATAATAAAGTTATTAATTATAATATCTGCTTTTTTTTCTAGAAGCTTTTTAGCTTTTTTAAACTAAAGTTTATCTTGCTTGATCTTTACTTCTTTTTAGTTCAAATATTTAAAACTAAGAGAAATATCTTAATTAAAAGTTTTAGCTAACTTTTAACTACTTTAAGAAGGCTAAAGGCCTTAAAACACAAGCTAAGCTTATATATTTTAAAAGTTTACTATTAAGCAGTTTTAATCACCTTGATCGTTTTAAAATTTAAAAAGGTCGTTTTAATTTTAAAACTACTTCGTTTAAGCCTTTATAAAATAGAGTACTAATTTAAAAAGCAGTTTTTTTTAACGATTTACTGCAAAAACCTTAATACTACTATTAAAATTCTCTAAATCTTAGCTTTATAAAACTTTTATATTATCTAGTTTAGAAGTAGTATTCTAGTAAAAATCTCTCGCTTAATTTTTATTTACATAATCATCTGTTTTATTTCTGTTAAATAAACTAGTTCTGCTAGCGTTATAAACCTTAATAATACTAACTTTATAAACTAAAAAAGTAAAATATAACCGTATTTCTTTAATTATATAAGTATTTAATTAATCGTTTTAAACATTACTTTATTATATAGTATAGTTTAGTTTACGCCTTATAATACTATTTTTTTATAATTAAAATTCTAGGTTATTAAAAATCTTCTTTAGCTTATTAAGCTAGTAGTATGCTTTTTAGCGTAAGTTTTAATCTCTAGCAGGTTTAAAATCGTATATTTACTTTATAGCTTTAAATATAATCTTCTCGTTTTATTTACCCTATTTAACAACGTTTTTAAAGATTTTTATATATTTAAAAGCGCTAGGAAACTCTAGTCCACTTAGATATTACCGCTTATCCTAATAAAGTATGCTTTTTTTAACTATCTCTAATTTAAAGCTGCAATTGTTAAAGTAGTATTTATTGCTATCATAACCTTAACAATTCGTTTAAATAGCTTAGTAAAAATCGTTAAGCTCTTTAAACTATAAAGGACCGTATAATTAACTTTCTTTACTTTGTTCTTGTTAGTTATAACTATTGTAAAAAAACAGCCTTATAGTTATAATATTTAGCGTTTAATATTAATCCTTTAACTACTATTAAACATACTTATAGTATTAAAGTTAATACTAATATTACTAATTTTACAAAATAATATATTATTATTATTAAATCTTTTTTAGTATATTCTTTAACTTGTTTTTTATAATAAACAAGCTTTTCTACTTAATTTCAAGCTGTTTAATACGGTTTATAAAAGTGTTAACTTTATTTAATACTAGTAGCAGCTTTTAAGCTATAATTATAGTCTTGCTTTTTATCCTAACCTGCTTTTTTTATAGAAAAACAATAACAGTTATTATAAGTAAATGTTAACTTAAAACCTTAATACTATAAAATAATCTGTTTAGTTTATTATTATATAGGTAATCAAATCTTTTTTAAGCTTACTAAGCAGCTAAGTTTTTTTATAAGTAAATTTTAAACTAAGATTTATAATTAATTTATTTATTAAGCTTGTTATAAAAGAAGTTGTAATTTAGAACGTATAGTTTATCGTATATTAAGTTTATAACGCGTAAGATCCTTTTAATATAGCTTTAATCTAAACTTTTAAGTAAGCCTATTGTATATATCTTTTTATTATAAGCTTTTTACTTGTTTTAAACGTTTAAAACGTATAGTTAATATTAATTAAAGTATATTTTTAAACTATATAACTTAAGATTTTTAGGTTTAGCTTTATAGTCTTAAAAAATACTTATAGCTGATTAATTCTGCTTAAAGTTACTAAAACAGTACTTTTTTTTAAATCTTTTAATAATATTATCTTACGTTTTATAATCTTTTATTAGCAGTTTAACTATTCTACGCATTTATTAAATAACGCAGTATATAAACAACTAGTTAATCTTAAACTTATTATTTAAGCGCTAAAAAGTGAAAGTGATATTAAAGTTATTTAGTTAATTTATAACGTTTAAACTATTAAATAAAAAATGTAAGTTAACTTTAAGGTTTAAAAGAAAAAAAAAACCTTTAAACAGTTTAGCTGTTCTTAATATTATTATAATTTTAGTTAAAAGCAAAAAAATACTATTGTTTTAGTTAATAGAGCTTGTTTATTAAATAGATTTATTGTTAAAAAAGTCGCCCTTTATAGCGTGTTCGTTTTTTAAATTATACGCTATTTTAAATACTAATTTAAAAAATTAGAAGTCCTTATATAGTTTTTATAAGCAGTAACCATTTATTAAAGAGCTTTTTATTAAGTTAACCAAATAAAAAAGCTTTTTTAGCAGTTAGTTTAAAGCAAGTATATTTTTTAAAAAATATATAGGTTTAATGTTTTTTATATTTTTAAATATATAATGAGATTTAATAGAATAAAAAAATAACTTAGTAATTTTAAGTTTTTTTATATATATAAACAGAATAAAACGTTAATTTTTAAATACTTTTTAGTTCTTTTATCTCTTTTTAATCTTTCTTTTCTCTTCTTCTAGTTTTTTTTCTTCTAATTTTTGTAATAAATATTAGCTTTTTTATAAACGCTTAATCCGCCCTTTAAATACTTACTTAACTAGTCTTAATTTCTTTATATGCTTTTTAAGGTTTTTAAATTCTATAACGCTTTTTTAAATGCTAGTTTTTCTTAACTATAACTGCTTATACAGCTAATTCTTTAGTTATTCTTTTAATTTTAAGTTTTTATGATTTAGTAGTGTTTATTTAAACGCTAGCTTATTCTAACTATAACTACGTATACAGCTTGTTTTTTAGTTATTTTCTTGTTATTTTTATATTTTAACTGAATATTTCGTTAATTAATCTGCTCTTAAGCTCTGCTCCTTAAACTTGTTCTCTTATTATTTGTTTAAGCGTATTTTTAGTATACGCGATTTTATACTGGGTAGGTTTAGCTACCTTTTTTAAACATGCCTGCTTTTTTTTTTCGTTAAGATTATGTTGCAACACTCTCGTATAAGTTTAATAAAGATTCTGGGTTATTAGTACAGAGCTAGCTATATAAACTAGTTAACTGTTTATAACCCTTAACTTTAAACCGATAAAACAGTTTTTATTAGTATAGTATAAACCGGCTAGCTACTTGCTTAACCCGATTAAGTTACTATTAAATCCGAGGTCTTCTTTAATCTAGGTTCTCCTAGAACTTGTTTAAAAAAAGGGAGAGATTTTAGCTTAACTTTTACTAACAATAAAAGTGCGGTCTAACCGAAAAATCGGTTTCTTAAGATCTTCAGGTCTTTTTTTAAAAAACAAGAGTTTAGTTCCCGATTTCTTATAATATTAGTCCCGCCCAAGCCTTAAGAGCAAACCTTAAAGATCTCACCCTTAATTCTGTCCTGTCTGAAAAAAGCGATTAATTAATCGAGAATTACTACATTAATTAATATTAAACGCACGCAGAAGTAATCTTCGTGTATAAAAGTCTCGCGCTGAGGATTCCAGCAAAACAACATAGCTTAGGCCTCACTAAAAACACTATTAAATTAAATAAGGTGGTTAAATCGTATACTTCAATAAAAACTACCGTAGCCCGCACGTATTTAAAAAAAGGCTGTTCCACGCATCCAAAAATACCAAGTTTAAGTCTCGCTAGTACTCTCTACAGTGAGTTTTTACATTTTAAAATCGAAAGCGTGGGCAACTAATTAATCGAAAAAAACGCAATTAATTAAGCTTACTATAACTACCCTTCTATAAATATTAACAGAACTGCGAAATCGCATCTCTACGTAAAAATATAGTGTTCAGGGTTAGGCTAGCCCAACCCCTGAACCCAACACACGCACCACTTTAATACTGTTTTAATAACTATAAATAACAGCTTTATTTGCAGTATTTAAAGCTTTAAAAAAGTGTAATAAAGTGTAATTGTTACTAACTAGCTTTAATAAGTGCTAAACAGTTTTAAACTTTTTAAAGTGATAATAATTTATGAAAACATATTAAAAACAGCTTAAATTAATTAATTTATTAATTCTTTTATAACAAACGCGTTTTATATATAATTTAAATGTAAATGTATTAATTATAAAAACTTCTAAACATAAGCGATTATTAAACTTAAGGCTTTTTTAGCTTTACAACTTAAATTATTATAATGTAAAGAAATATAGTCCGAAGGATTTATAAAGTATATATATAAATTAAGTATGTACTTTATAAAAAAATAAGGCAGGTCCTAGCTAATTATATATAAGTACAGCAAATACAGTGTAAACACATAGTAGATACAGTGTTGCCCTTTACTATATAATCTATATTTGTACGTTATAGCTAGTTAGTGTTAAAAGTGGCCTGCGAGAGGATAGATCGTGACCAGGGGGTTTAGCTTATGTAGTTTAATAGCACAACAATGCAACTCCAGAGTGATAGCCCGGTACTAGGCTAGGGTGGTCATGATATAGAGATTGCTTGATTTAATCATTGCTGATCCTAACATACTTCATTTTTGGTCTTTGTTATAGACTACTTGTTAGGTCAATTGCTAAAGCTTTTATATTACTGAATATATCCTGATGTTAATCGCTCTAACCCTCGCTTTGCATAAACTAAAGTTGATTTAGGGGCAGGTTCGGCAGTACGTTTCTGCTAAATAAACAGAAGCAATTACTTACACCTGAAGGTACTGCCCATGTTTCGGCGGTCAATCTGAGCGCCGGCAGCTGGGTCGCGTTGGCCGGGTACGCGACGTCGGCGCTGCCCTAGCCGAAAGACCCATCCGCCGGCACAGGCACGGCGAAGTTGATGCTCGCATCGGGATCGTCGGCGAGGATCGAAGTGAACGTCTCGAAGGTGCATTCCTGCGCCGAGCCCGGTGTGACGGCGGCGGCGGCGGCGGCGGCGGCGGGGAGCTGGGCCACCAGTCTGCGTAATAGTGCTCTGGGAGACATGTTGACTGTGGCCGAATGTACCGTCGTAGCCAGTCGCGTGTCGAGGAGGGAGGAGAGGAAAACGATGAGCGTGGGCATGGAGGAGTTCACATAGCTGCCCAGGTGTGCAGCGGGTCTGCTCGATAGCACCGGTCCTATTATCACGCACCTCACTGACAACTATATCGCCCGCCTCATTATCACTGCCGTGGGTGCATTTATAAGGACTTAGTGCGCGTATCGTGACTCGGGATTGGCGGAACGGCGGCGATCCCTACATCATCCGTGCCAAATACTCCATTCTAATAACCTGAACATGTATTTGTATTTGTCCCGCTGTCCTCCGCTCCGGTCCGGCATATGGATGCGGCAATAGCGCCGAGATAATAACTTAGCGGCACGCCCAGAGTCACGGACGCGCCGTCGACAACAACGGCGAGATATCCGCTGCTGGAGATTGAGAGAACACGAGATATGTCACCCAGGTACCCAAAATTGTCCATCTTCACGAACAGGGAAGAAAGTCGGGGACAAAAAGAACACCCACGTCGGCCTCCTCAGCTATCAAATGCAAGACAACCATAACAAGGCGCTTTGGGAATAGATCGAGACCTTTTTTATCTTGAGGACCACATTACAGCCTCCATCGGACCAGAAGCTTCAGGCTTCAACTTAGCTTGACTGCTAGTCTGCAACAGAAAGATTTCTGGAATGGCTCAAAACCTTTTTTGTCCCCGAAACCACACTGCAGGCTCGACTCAAGCAAGAATCAAAGGCATTAGTTGGTCATAACTGTGAGTTTGTCGCCGAGAAGATCACTGTTGTGCTTGAGCGCATGCTCCGAAACACGGCGGCAACAGACGAGTGTGATCCCTCTGGCAGGGACTACTTTCACCACCGCGTACTGGGCTTTGTGAACCGGAACGAGACCTGCCAGATGGCGCTCCCTGCGTTTCCCTAGAAGTCTCCTAAAAACGTCAAGGTCGGCGGATCCTAACTAGACATGGCTGAGCGCATCGCGGTGGAAACACTTCGCGCTTTTGTCAGAAGCGTGGAGAAGAGATACGCTCCTGAGCAACAGTCTGGATCATCCACAACGGCCATCTACTTTCCAACTGCAGTAAGTCAGAAGAACAGCCATTCTTAACCAGGGGAAGCTAACATGACAAACGCATAGTGAGTGTCGACGACGATGTAGTGTCCGAATACGAATCAAATTTGCAAGAACTGTACTAAACTATGTTCGACTCCCTGGCAGATCGAAAAGCCATCAGGTTCCTTAGCCTAAGTGACCTTTTCTTTGCAGAGGCAGACAATATAACATGTTACGGCCAGCCCTTATATTGAGAACAGGGATTACGATGGCCCGATTTTCTGGATGGGACTTCATCAGAGATTGCTGTTACGGCCTACAAGGACGTCCCACATCATTAAGCTACCGTTCTTGACCAGGGAGGATCTGATCAAGGCAATACCTAGATAAAGGGACATCGTCCCGTTGTATTTAAATGTCTCATTTTTCCTTCTCTAGTCTTGATATTCTTGTTAATAGAGTACTAGCTCCTTGCTGCAAGCTTTGTCCCAGCTTTTTAATACGCTCGCCGTAACAGTGGCTAAGTAAGCCACAACTGCAACAAAATACAGAGAATACTTAATCAGAATACTTAAACTCAAACAGCTTAAATCTGACTGATATAACTTGTACCTTTAGATATGATTCAATGGTTCAGTGACCTCTTAAAGAGAAATAAAGTAGTATTTGTTAAACTATAAATCATTGTGGTCCCTTGATCTATACTGTATTTCTTTTTTGATTTTATATAATCAGACTATCGTGACGTACTAAGTCGTCGCATGTTCAAAAAATCTATTACTAGCCTCTTAATAGCAACTAATCCGCTCGTAACCTTGCGTTGTTGTCGAAGGCCTGAGCACCAAGCCGTTATTTCCCAAATACTAGCCTGGCTCTTCAAGAAGGGTGATTAGTTTTAATTCTGTACTTAACGGTGGAATCTCGAGGGTGTCAAGCACTGCTCAGACATCCTTTTTCGGTTTGTTTAGGTTCTCGTAGCTCCTTTATGTTAGCGACGTCTAGTCTTAGAGCATCGATGAAGACGAGAGCATGGCGGGGCGAATATCTGGATGCTGGACATATATAATCGACAGCACTGTGTAATAGTTGAGGACAGCAGCAGCTAGGCACATTTGCACAAAGGACACGGAGTGCGTCCTTACGGCTTTGAGCGACGCGTTATAGGTGAATGCAGTGTTAAGCGATGACTGGGCATCGGTGGGCTAGACAAGTATGATAATAAATACGTGAACTAGCACATCCGATAATATTGCTCTGCTTCTGTCGTCGGGGAATCGCGCCGCCCTCTCATCCCAGTCGTAAATAAGAACTTATATACAAACTGCAACATCCATCAAGGAGCCTATTCCAGTACGCTTAAAATACCGTCGCACTCTTCCGCAGGATTACCTCCTGATGCACTCAAGGGTGATCATAATATAGTAATCCTACGAGTCGAAATGTCATTAGTGGATATTCTACATCATGGTTAAAGACTCGAGTGAGTAATGGCCGCAGTTGTTATATATTCCCTGATGCCCGTAAATTTAAGGAGGCATTAGAGGTCATCCGCCAAGGGTTATAGTGACAGGTCGGTTCGGCGGTTCTCGTTATTTGGGTCATTGGGATCCAGAAAGTGCCTAAACCATTCCATATGCCAGCGGACGCCTCTCGTTCCAGTTCTTCACTGGAATCCCTTGTCTTAAGGGAATAATAACGCGCCGCTAGAACTGTGGCGCCGTCCTTGAGCTCGTAGCATGGCAATGGGGTTCAAGCCGAATCGGTAGCTAGAACTTGTCGAAAAAGCTTGCTACAGGCCCTCGCGTAACTACATAACTATGCCAATCATTAGCTAAAAGGTGCGAAAAATATACGATTAATATAAATGGGGGTACATACTTATAGCCATTCTTAGGAGGCTGAAAGCTCAATAGTACGGATGCTCCCGAGGTCTAGGTCATGGGCTCGAAATAACAGGCAGTTCGATGTCTCCGAGAAACGATCTCTTCGAATCACCTAAGTAGGGTGTTGCTGCGGATAACTGAGAAAGCTCGAACAAGTCGCCTCCATCATGTAGCGGGCCATGTCATGTACCGTTCTCTGTGATTTCTCGCGCGCAGGGGGCGAGAGTACGGACTGCTCGGCCATGCACGAATGGTCGCAACCATTTTCTTGCAGGGAGCGAATCTTGTGTATAGTGCACAGTCTGTGAACAGTGGCAGGCCAAGAACAGCAAACATACCGCAGTGTAAACAGTAATTATGAATCGACTTCTGCGAGTCCCTAGCTGCTATTGTAGCATGTAATGTTGGCACCGATGCCAAGGCTGGAGAGGCTAGACGCCTGAAGACTCCGACGAGGATGAGGAAAGGGAGAACCGAGGACGTGGACATATTTTCCAGGCATTTCTGTTTGTGTTTGTTGCCGCAGTTGTTGTTATTTCAGCTGTCTGAACGAGCATCTCATGCGTCAGTTGCCTGGGTTAAGTTCACACCCAACACTGTTCGTCATGAATGGTGTTCGTCCGTCGAACCGATCCTAAACGTGCATGCTCACACCAGCACAAGCTGAGCAAGGAGTAGAAGACGAAACAGCATGTGGGATGGAGACAAGGTCATTGCAAAGCAGCCGTGCCTACAAGACACCATAGCGTAATACGGAAAAGGTATCAGCTATATTGAAAAGCCACGTAGGCCTGTGCCCCTCACTCGGACACTGGTGCTTCTGATGTGGGCGGGTCATCCGTGACCATAAACCACTTTACCATAGCGTCCTGAAATGTGGTCTCGATCCAATTCTTGATGGCTTCCAAGGAAGCAAGCAAGACATACATGGATATGATATCTTCGGTACTTCCAATAGTCATGGGACCGTACAAGTCGATCGAGGTCCCTACATCGCAAGCAAAATAGATGCGCCAGACGTGTCCTACGACCTGAATAAGTGGCATGGTGACGAGTAACGGAGTGGTGTCATTGGGACCGGCTATCGAGGCACGAAGGGCATACATGCGCGAGTGCCAGGCGGTCGCCCATATGCCGAGCTGCAAGAGGGGATCGTGCCGCGGGATCTCCGACTTGGTCTCGATGGACACGGCAATGGGGCTCTTCTCGACCGGGCGATAGACAGTCTGGTTAACGTGAGGGACGTCGCAGCAATCGACCGAGTTGATGACGCGCGATATCTGCTGTTGAAGCCTCGCCGTCTTGGGCATGTCCATGACGAGCACGTAGTCGACCCTCTTATTGTTGCCACGATTACCCAGCCTCGACATGTTCCACCACTCGGCCTCGGTCTCCGTCCCCGTCTGGCTCCGACTCTGGTGGTCGACCGACGGACTGTCCTGGGAGTACGAGCAGTCCGGGTTGAATCTCGGCTGCATGGGGAGCGAGTCGGGGGTGATGGAAGCGCCAAAGACCAGCTCATAACGGACGCTCACGCTGTTGGTCAGGGTGAGCAGTGGGTGGTCGTCCACCATGTTATTGGCGCCCAGGATGCTCGAGGCGAAGACCAGCTCTAGCAGCGGCGTATGCACATGACAATTCCAGGTGCTTTCGTGGCGCTCATATATCAACGCCTCGGAGGACTTCTGCATGACCTCGCATAACGTCCCGTATACAGTCGCGGCCCTGGCATGGGCTTTCGCCTTAGCTTCCGCACTTATGGTGATGGCATCGGGCTTCTTGAAGGCGTATTCTTCGGCCCCGTGCTGTTCCGTCAGCTGCTTCTGCAGCTCGAGAGGAAGGATGCCCTGCTCTCTCGTGGCACGACGGATCTCCTTGTAGAGGGACTTAACATCTTGGGGGAGCTGCTCGAGGACGCGCGCATGTACGGGGAAGCCTCGCAGATTGAACGGCTTCTGGAGGGTCTCCAGCATCGATCTCGTCTTCTTGGGGCTGGTTGATTTGCGTCGTCTCGGGAGAGGCAATATGGGTCGGCGTGCTTGTGTTTCCAGTCTGCCTCCGTCTTTCTCCCTGCTATGATGGTCTAAAGCCCTCTTGGAACTGCCGCTGGACACGGATATGGTATCCATGTCGGCTCGGGTGTCGGTAACGGTGTCGACATCAGCATTGGTATTGGCGTTGGTCAGCGGGGGGGTGAATGGAGGTGCAGCACGAGTCCCAGCTCCGGCACCAGCACCAGCACCACCACAAGCAGCCGCGCAGCTGCCGTCCTTGTTGATGGTGATCTCGGGGATGGTGTTGTTGTTTCTGTTGTTGTTGTCGTCGAGACCATAGCATACACGTTTTGCTGGACGACCGTGGTAGTCTTTGACGTTGTCTTCGTTATCAATCGCTTCTTTGGTCGCAGACTGGAGGGAATTGATCCAGTCCCGTATTCGCTCTCGATTGGACATTTGTGTCAATCAAAGTGATGGAAACCATCTCTAGAGCGCGGAGTGGCCGGCGAGGTTGATGAGGCGGGGGAATTGTCCATACTGTTGTAATACTTGTTGCCATGTAAACATAATGAGGCGCTCTTATTGGACATTAAAGATGGAGTCGAAGGGTACTAACTACATACAGGGCTTAACTAAACTGGTGAAATATTTACAATAGATATTCGTTTAACGGGGAAATGTACAATTAAAGTATCTACTTACTCAGGTGAGGGTGTGCTTTTATAAACTAATTAACGATAATTTACTGCTTATATAATTACTACTATAAGCTTAGATTAATTTTTAAGTGGGTTAGTATATTATATATAAAAAGGTCTAGTTTTTAATAAGTGTTAAAAAGCTATAGTTTTGCTGTACTTTTTAAGAAAAAAAAGAATCTAACAGGTGTTAAAGGGTTATAGTTTCGCTGTAGTTTTCAGGGAAGAAAAGAATAAAGCAATTTTGTATACTCCCACTTTTTTTTTTCGTACTGTTTTTAAGTAGAAAAGGCCTTATCTTATTTTATCGGGTTTTTCGTACTTAAAAAAAAAGCAAATCTTTTATTTTATTAGCTTCACTTTAAAAATCGAGGGTTTTTTAAAAAAGCACTACTTTTGATTTATTTTTATTACAGAATAAAATAAAAAAAATAAATAAACAAAAAAATAAACAATAAAATTTATTACTACAGTAATTAATTTATTTATTTTTACTACTTATTTTTTTAATAGTAGTTAACACGTAATAAAAACGTTTTGTTTTATTATATTTGTTTTTAAAAAGTGGATAAATACTTTATTTTATTAGTTTTAGTTTATTTATATTAAATAAATATAGTTTTAATAAAATACTACTTAATTGTTTATATAAAAAAAATAAAATTATAAACTATTTCTTGTTTATTTTATACTAGTTAATTAGTTTTTAATTATACTTTTTTTAAAATAAAATAAAAAGCAGGATTAAAAAAAATATAGTAATTATATATTTATTGTTTATTTTATACTCGCTTTCTTACTTAATTACTTGCTATTATTTTTTTTAAAAACCTTATATAAGTTGTGCGTATATATAAGAATATTACTATATATAATATCGCTAGTTTTACTTGCTTTAAAAGTTTTAAAAGAAGATTAATTTTAAAAATTATAAACTTAATAAATTTGTTTGCTAATATTTAAATTCTGCTTAAAAAAATTTTAAAACGTAATAACGAAATAATTAATGTTTATTTTATACTACTTCGTTTTATTTGCTATTTTTTTTTACTTACTTTTTTTAGCTATATTTATATAAATAACTTTATTTTAAATCTTATAGTTATATTTATATAAATAGCTTTATTTTAGATTTTATAGCTATATTTATATAAATAGCTTTATTTTAAATCTTATAGTTATATTTATATAAATAACCTTATTTTAAATCTTATAGTTAAATTTTTATAAATAGTTTTATTTTAAATCTTGTAGTTAAATCTTTATAAATAGCTTTATCTTAAATCTTGTTAATTTAGCGTATTTTAATAGCGCTGTTTTTTTCGATTTCCTAACTAAAGTTTTTACCGTAAATCTTTTAAAAAAAAGGAGATAAAAGCAAAAAAGTAAAAAATAAAGTATTATTTATTTTATACTATGTTATTTAATTAGTTAACTTTATAGATTATAACGCACGTTTATTTTATACTATTTTATTTGATTAGTTATTTTTTTCACGATCTTCTGCCTTTTCTAGGCCGGCTTTTTCTATATTTTCTTTTTTAAAGTAAAAAAAAAGCAAGAGCGGACATATTTTTATAAACAGCAGTATAATATTTCAACTATTACAAGTAAGAAAACGTTATTAATTTAATAGTTAATTTATATTATAATAGTTTAAAGTAAAAAAAAGATAAGAGCAAAAAAGTAACTATTAAAATATTGTTTATTTTATATTACTTTATTTAATTAGTTAGTTTTTACTGTTTAAATTATAAAAAAATAGTACGTTTTATACTTATTAATTAAGCTATATAATTTTTAACTGTTTAAACTATAACAAAACAGTATATTTTATATTTATTAACTAAACTATGTTATTTTTTACTGTTTAAACTATAAAAAAACAGTATGTTCTATATTTATTAATTAAACTACGTTATTTTTTACTATTAAAACTATAAAAAAATAGTACGTTCTATATTTATTAACTAAATTATATTATTCTTTACTGTTTAAACTATAAAAAAACAGTATGTTTTATACTTATTAACTAAATTACGTTATTTTTTACTATTTAAACTATAAAAAAATAGTCTAACAGGTGTTGAAGGGCTATAGTTTCGCTGTAGTTTCCAGGGAAGGAAAGAATAAAGCAATTTTATATGCTCCCACCTCTTTTTTTCGTACTGTTTTCAAGTAGAAAAGGCCTTATCTTATCTTATCGGGTTTTTCGTACTTAAAAAAAAAAGCAAATCTTTTATTTTATCAGCTTCACTCTAAAAATCGAGGGTTTTTTAAGAAAACACTACTTTTAATTTATTTCTACTACAAAAAAAAAAAAAAAAAAATAAGTAAATAAAAAAATAAACAATAAAATTTATTACTACAGTAATTAATTTATTTATTTCTATTACTTCCTTTTTTAATAGTAGTTAGCACGTAATAAAAACGTTTTGTTTTATTATATTTATTTTTAAAAAGTAGATAAATACTTTATCTTATTAGTTTTTTCTTATTTAAAAAAAAAAGTAAATCTTTTATTTTATTAGTTCTTTTATACTT